>CAMQGK010000368.1:0-1200000 GCA_947000775.1 Pterois miles
TTTATCACTTCATTTGACATACTATACTGTGACTTTATCATTTTTTCAACATACTATACTATGACTTTTTTTTAATCACGTTTGTCGACATATTATACTATGACTATCACTTTTTTCGACATACTATACTAGGACTTTTTTCGACACAATACTATGAATTTTTCATCACTTTTTCCGACATGCTATACTATTACGTTTTTCATCACTTTTTTTGACATACTATACTATGATATTTTTAATCTATTTTTTTTACAAACTACATGACATTTTTTTTCAATTTTTTCAACATACTATTACATTTTTCATCACTTTTTCAACACACTATACTATGACTTTGACACATTATGCTATGACTTTTTTGATCACTTTTAAGACATACTATACTATTGCGTTTTTCAGCACTTTTTTCGTAATACTATACTATGTTTATCACTTTTTCTAACATACTATACAATGACGTTTTCCGACATACTATACTATCACTTTTTTAGCACTTTTGTCGACATACAATACTATGACATTTTTCGACATACTATACTATGACTTTTTTGATCATTTTATCAACATACTATACTACTACATTTTTCATCACTTTATCAACACATTTCGTACTGGTGGACGTAACCAGGTTTTAAGTAGAGCTTCAAAATGCAAAAAGAAGAAACAGGAGCATGAGACAAAAAAACAGAGTCAACAATTTAGTGAAAACTGCCTTTAAACTCAAACAGGCTGTTCATCAGCTAATCTAAAGTTTAATACCATAGCACTAAAAGGCCCCAAAACAGAACTAAAAGTGTGTAAAAAGGACTCAATAGTGAGTAGCCCCACTGCTGTTGTTGATCACTTCAAAAATTTGTTCAGGCGTGTTTAATTCGAGTGTTTCCAGGAGACTGATCCATGTGGTGATGATGGCTTCACGGATGTTCTCAACGGATTTAAATTAGTGGAACAGGCAGGATGGTCCAAAAGAGCAACGTTATTCTCCTGGAAGAAGTCCTTCCTCAGGAGGGCGTTGTGAACTGCAGCGTTGTCCTGTTTAAAGATTCAGCCATTACCACACAGATAAGGGCCCTCAGTCAAGAGAGATGCCTGCTGCAACATCTCCACATAGCCAGCTGCTGTTACAGCCTTAATATGGGTCGAGGATCGGCCTGTGTCTTCATGGACAGCCCGTCAGATGATTTGGCTCAGCGCAGGTGAAAGTTTTTTGGGTCTACCACTTGACTTTTTTGTCCCATAACCCACAGAAACTTTTAAGAAATTTAAAATGACTCTCTTACTGTTTCCTGTTGCATTGCGAGAGGCCTTGCTTGTGCAGCTGCCACGTTCAATGACAAAAAGTCTTTTTGCCGTTGCCATGAGGAGATCAGGACAGTATCCACGTTTACATGCGCCAAATTTCTCCAATCCGATCTGAACCTCGGTTGATCAGAAATTCTAAATCCACTGTTTACATGGACACTAAATAAAATGATCCAATCATGACATGCATATACGTGTACCAAGCATTTAATCAAAATAAACCCTTTGGGCATGCGCAGAGTTGCCTAATTGTCCGAAAATAGTAGAAGAAGCTGTACTTCCGCCTGTGTCGTGCATTGTCTGTCACGCTGACGTAGCACACATGCACAGTGGAGATAATTTTACCCCAACCAGGAAGACATGATCCGAATGGCTGTGTACATGACGCCAATCAGAACAACGATGGGCATACACCACCTCTCTCATTCGGAATGAAATTTCTTTCCGATTGGGCCTTATCGGATCACAAGCTTCCAACTGACATGCAGTATTTTAATCTGACTGAGCCTTTATACTGATTATTTGTGTCCATGTAAACACAACTAGTGTGAATGCTTGAATGAAAATGACATGAAAACCAAGATTTTTGCACAAATTTTGACATTTTAGGGCTGTTGTCTTAAACTTTTGATCAGCTGATGAACAGCCTGTTTGCGTTTAAAGGCAGTTTTCAATAAATTGACAAATCTTTACTTTTTGTCTCTTGCTCTTGTTTCTTCTTTTTGCATTTTGAAGCTCTACTTTACATCTGGTTACAATCCAACAGTGCAAAATATGAATTCTTGTAATATTTACCCCGGTCTTAAGATTTTGTTCAGGAGTGTACTATACTATCACATGTTTTCAATCACTTTTTTTTTGTCATACTATACTATGATTTTTATCACTTTTTTCAACATAGTATACTTTGAACTTTTTAACACATTTTCTCGACACACTCACTTTTTTTCGACATGACATTTTTCTCATTTTATTTTGACATACTATAACATTTTTGGTGGTTTAAATCACTTTTTTTGACACACTATGCTATCACTTTTAATCACTTTTTTCAATATATTACATACATTATGATTTTATCACTTTGACATATATATTCTGACTTTTAAATGATTATTTGACATACTATACAATAACTTCTCACTTCTTTCAACATACTATTACTTTTTCATCAGTTTTTTCAACATGCTATACTACCCTCTGTCCGCTTTAAGAAATATATCTGGCTTTTCAATGAGAGGCTGCAGTGACCATGTGTGGGTGAGGATTGTTTGCTGTCTACTCACAGATTACTGAAGGCATTTGTCGTCTTTGGGAGGATTTGAGGAACAAAGATGAAATCTTAACACAGCAATCCACTTCTGCCCAGTCGCAGGACATTCCCCGCTCCATGTCCTCAGCCTAGTCCCACCGGGCTCCCGACACCACCCTGCCTTGGTCCGGGTCCATTCTTGCAGCGTGTTAATCCGCCCCATCTGATGCCCCACCAGCTGTGAGGCAAGATCCATGTTTCCTGAGTTTGTTCTACCCCTGAGCCCCAGGACTTTGGGTGAAGGCCGGAAAACAGCGAGGCAAGCGCTCCCCTGTCGTTTCATGCCAGAGGCTCTCCACGTGGAGAACAAGTTCCAAGCCCCGTAACGCACCACCGATATCCTGGATGAGCAGGACTCCTCCACCTCTGTGTGCACAATCCTCCATCGACTGCACCGCGACCAGCGTCCTCTCCGACCATGCCGGGGCAGTCTGCCCATCACCCTAAGGAATAAGCCACAACTGCGGCGCGCTCTCGCCCGGTAGTCCAGCGTCACGGTAGCTCCATCGCTCCCCTGTCTAGGTGTACATCCAGGGAGGTCCACCGAAGCAGCTGTTGACAGCAGTCACACAAACTATCCCCTCCTGCTTACTGCTGGGTCTTCCACGGTCCGCCACATGCAGATCAACAGGTGCTACGGCGCGTGCCAGCCAGGTGCTCTAATTAGACGTCAACCCCGGTCTACCCATGTACGTCATCACCCGTTGCCTCGACGGTTGTAGTCCATATCAAGGCCTATTAAAAGCGGTTAGGTCATGGGTGTTGGAGTAATGGTTACAACACATGTGCAGTGTAACTGAAGCTGCTGTCCTGCGATTGGCTCAGTTTTGGCGACCAGATTTGACTGCGCATGTGTTGTATCCCAAATATATGACCCCTTGATGACGCATGACCCAACCTCTTTCAGTTGGCCCTGGTACACGTGGGAATCAACAACCATGAGATGCAGCAACCACAGAAAATTAAAGAGGATTTTGTCTGCGTTATGGACAATGTGTTGAACATTAGCAAAGTGCATAATCTCAGGCCCACTGCCCTCATCCCGTGCACAGTGTACCGTTCAGTGTATCCGACTAGCACCTGCACATCTGGTTTAACGACTGCCGTACCAAAACCATCCCCTATCTAGACAACATGATCGCCTCCATCCAAATCTTGCAAGTCTCATCTATATGAATATTAACTCACACTATACATTCCTGCAAACCTTTGAGTCTCACACTGACTTGTGGTGCCTTCAAATAGGGTTGTGCTTACGGGATGAAAAGTCCTGTGCACAACATGCTTGGCGTTCAAGTGGTTAAACTGTGGAAAACACTAAGCACTAAGAAAATCTAAGAGATTCACTAGTTGTTTTGTACATATCAAGCCATTCTCTGTCAGTCTCTGCCAATACCTCTCACACTGTGAAACTTGCACTGCTTAATATTAGATATCAAGGTAAAACAACTTTCACTGTTAATGAACTATACAATATAAACAGACACCTGGCTTGATCAACCTGGTAATAAGGAGCTAATTGAAACATCACCTGCTAACTATAAATTTGTACATTGCACTTGGACTAATAGAAAGAGCATACTGTATGTACTGTATATAAGGATATCTTTAGCTGGCAGATACCTGAGTTTTGAATACTTCTGTCTAGTTATTATTTCCTTATATCCTGGTGTACTTCTTGTTACTCTCTGTCATCCTCCTAAACTGAGATGAGGCTTTCTGGAAGAATATGGTGAACTTTTATCCAAAATCATAATTGATTTTGACTGCATCATTTCGAGTGTGTATTCATGTTGATGGCAGCAACTACTCAGATACAAAACAATTCATCAGTTTTCCTAGATTCGTTTGATGTCACCGGGTCCACCTATACAAAGGGTCACACACTTGACCTTGTCTTTTCCAAAGGTCTTGATATCAATAACAGCTGCTCTAGATGTTGCGATTTCCAACCATGATTGCATTTTTTTATGTAATATGCTCTTTTGAACAGATGAATACTGATAGATTATTCAGTATACATTGCCCACTTTGACATCATGGTGTACAACTTTTTGAATATTATGTCTCACATCATTGACCATGTTGGTCCTGACAAAACTATAAATATATGCAGGCCACCAAAAGTACCATGGAGAAACAGTGAAAAAGTAAGGATGGCAAAAACAATCTGCCAGAGCTGAACAGAAATAATAAGCTGATTTCAAGCATTGCACAATTATCCAATGTAATGTATCACAAAATTTATAATTACTGCTAATTTCCAATGCCCATCCCTGAAAGCACATTTAAAATAAGATATATATATATGCTATATTATATATTGTGACGTTTTCATGACATGGTATAGCTTACTATGGCATTTTGCCATGACTTTTTTTTTTTATCTTTTTTTGTGGCATATTATAGTCTGACTTTTTAAGATGAAGATTTTGTCCAGTTCCCATTGCAAATATTGTTTTGTTGACTTTCTCTGAACCTTGTTTGCAGCTCTACAAGAGACGAAACTTGTTTGAATTTGTTCATGTAAATGTTATGTTTTTAATAGGTTTTATTAGATTGGCGTTGCTAGGAAACAGCAAACACTGCAGCAGGAAATACATTTGGGCACATTTACAAAGGCTGACACTGTGAAATGGGCACACATACTAGACACAATAAGGAAGCATCGAATAATGGGGTTACTTTCATTAAATAAATGTTTAAAATCTATGTTTTTTTTCAAAGCACTTTGGTTAAAATATTAAATTATTAAAAATTGTTTAAGCAGTAATTTCATTGGTGTAGGGGTACCTAATTCTCAAAAAACTCAAATGTAAGAATTTTTAAATTTCAGTTTTCGAAACAGTCCTATCAGCAATGATAATGTAATATTTGCAACAATATCAAATAAAATAGATAACTGCAAAATATTGTTCAATGTGACATGCATTTGTAGTTTACGGTCTAAAATCACCAGGGTGATCCTTTGACAATATGTTGAAGGCACTGAACCTTGAGGTGAATTATCACGACTGCATGTCAACGGTAGCCTACAACTTCTTTATTGACATTTCAGCTCTGTTCAAATCTTAATTTAGTGAAGGCCACTGTAAAAACTGAAGAAACCTAAAGGTGGAAAAGAAACTCAGTTAGCAATCAGCACAGGCAGTCAAGACAGCATGTGGAGCAGGGTGAGATGACCCTACTTGTTCTCTTTTAGCACAGCAGGTCAATGAACCAACAGCGGACTGCATCCCCTCCTCATTGATTGACCTGTCAGAGCACGTCAATGCACATGCAGACAGAATAAGCCTTGCTGTTACGTACTGCTCACACATGAACTCACAAATCTGTCTCCTCAAACTACAAGAAAACTGAGGGTATGGTGAAACCTGCTCCTGCCCTCCCACCAGCAAGGCTCCAGGGTTGACAGAATAAGTCAAGATGGATTAATTCAGGTAACAGTCACATGATTATTAGACTTGCCCCATGCTGAATTTTGACCTTGTGTATTTTATACATGTGGGTGGTTTACATCTGTTTTGCAGGTCACCACTTTCCCTGCATGCTATGGAAAAAAATGTTAAACTGTTAATAATATCAGACATGATGTTAGAATTGATATCATATTAAAGGTAGGTTTGGCAGTGTTGCTCAAATATAATTTTGCTTTTGAAACTGTCATTACAACCTGACAAATAAAATACTGTGACAAAAAAAGAAAGAAAAATCTAGTATCTGTGGTTGTCGCAGGACTGTAATAATCCTGTCCAATCATTTCAGCTAGCAAAGACAAATATATATCTGGCATTTAAAGAAATTACTCATCTGCACAAAGGAAGGCTATTTTGTTCTAGCATCAGCATGTAGCAACGGCCAGCAAATGCTGTGTCTACACTCTTAATGGCTGCTGCAAACAGAGATCTGAGCATAATATGGCAGGATCATTCATTCATTCATTCATCGTCAACCGCTTATCCCCTTAGGGGTCAATGCCAGCTGGCATTGGGCGAAGGCGGGGTTCACCCTGGACAGGTCGCCAGTCCATCGCACATAGAGACAGACAACATATAGACAGACAACCATTCACACTCATCCACACCTACGGGCAATTTAGAGTAATCAATTAACCTAAACAGCATGTCTTTGGATGGTGGGAGGAAGCCGGAGTACCCGGAGAGAACCCACGCTTACACGGGGAGAACATGCAAACTCCACACAGAAGAGCCGCAAGCTGGAATCGAACCTGCGACCCTCTTGCTGAGGGAGGACAAGGAGTGGCACCCTGGCAGGATCATGTATCCTGTAAATTTTGCAGCTTGATAGCTATGAGTACTAACAATAGCCATGATCGTTGGTTATGTTCATTATTATATGTTTACTTGCATATTTTGTACTTTAGAGTACGGTCTAGATATAGAGTATGGTCTAGATCTGCTCTGTATGAAAAGCATCGCGTGATAACTTTTGTTCTGATTTAACGCTATATAAAAATAAACTGAATTGAATAATGATAATTTTGGGGGAGTGGCTTTAGAGGGAGGCCTGAACGGACAGTGTTGCCGACTTGGCGACTTTCTCTCTAGATTTAGGGACTTTTGTGCTCCTCATTTCTTTCATTGGAAAAGAGTCGGCAACACTGGGCTGAGTTTTTCAGATGGATCATTTTAATGATCTTATGTCTCCAAAGATTACTAACCCTACCTTTAAAGTAGTAATTCAACATTTGCAATATGCTTATTCACTTTTGTCACTTTTACGACTCTCGACAAGAAATTGAATATTTCCCAAAAAGTTACTATTCCTTTAACTACAGCGAGGGAGAAAACAGCTTCTCTCTTGCACTCGATGTGACACCACACAGAAGCCTGGCTCTCTATCATTAAACACACAAAGCATCATCGCAAATGAAATCTCCGTCTGGTTGGAGTTTATTTTGGCTACAGTGCTCAAGCTCGGATCAGGCAGACCCAGACAAAACTAACACATAAACAGACACAAATGGCGCTGTGACTTGCCAGAGATGAGGTGATATCGTCATATAATGTGAGAGTGGAGGAGATTAAGTGCTGTATTTTCTCCCTTTGTGCACTTGACCGGAGCATCCCCCGTGTCGTTAATGTCACTGACATCACCAGTAACTGCATTTTGTAAAAGCTCATTATATGTGTCCGCTGAACGAATGGGTCAGCATTAACCAAACACTAGACTCCATAAAAGCACCAATTCGTCTTTCCATTTTAGTGAAATGGCTGCGTTTTCGAAAAACTGTGTACCCAAAAGAAATCTGAATTCATTCATGTGTTCTTGTTTAGCAAATAGGCACAAAAATATTGGAAAAACGAATTCACTCCCGAGAAGTGAATGTGTATCATTTGTATTCTTTGAAATGTTTTTGACTTGATAAATACAATGTGTACATAGAAAGAAATCCAATTTTCACTGGAACACTGTAACATTTCAAGATGAGTCCCAGAGATATATTTTGCAAAATATTAAAAAATCCTCTCAAACTGCTCTGACTCATCTATTTTACCTCCACTGCCTTTACCTTTTCTCTCTTCTCGGTCTAACAAGTGTTTTTTTTTGTCCCTGTGGATGAGCCTCATACATATAACATCTCATATGAAATTATTCTAAAGTGATTTGCCAGAAACCATAAATGCTTCCAGAGCTATGCATCCAGAAATCAAAAAAGAAAAAAGTTGAGTTTGAAATATGCAATGTCCCATCATAGTCACAATGAGATATTAAACACAACAAATTACACTAACAACATCATTAACTAAGCTAATTAATGCCTTAATTACACTGTCAAAATATTTATCCTCATAAAACACATGGGTGGTTCTCGGCTCTAAACCTACAAGTGAACTATATTACAGCTATATGGCGAATTACTGTAAATAATTATGTCAGGCTACTCAGTATGATCAGAAGGAACAAAATCTCTGGCACTCAGATAATGTGTCTTCTTTATTATATTGGGCAAACAAACAAATGTTTTTTCAGCAATAAGCCTTTGTCAGTGTACTCAGTATGTTTGAAGAAAAAAAGACTGAAAATTTATGATGATGGTTTTTAAAAGAAAAAGAAACTGTATGGTCTAATTATAAATTTGTGTTCCAGAAAAAAAAATATTATTGTTTCTATTCAATAAAACATCTTGTAATCTTGCTACAAGATTCTAACAAAACCATTATTTTATTTAGACAAATATTTATACAGCAAGATATTCTGAAATTTAATCTTTGTTGTAGGTAATAATGTGTTGTAATGATATCTGCAATAGTGAAAGAAGTAGCTCCTTTACTTGAGTGAAAATAGCAATAAAATGTACAAATACTCAATTACAAGTCCTGCATTCAAAATGTACTTAAAGTAAAAGTAATGAAAGAGCACTCCTTCCATGACTGTTGTAACTAGAGCTGTCAAATTACAGTACTCACATGCCCACATGTAAAATGAAACTTCTGGTTGTTTTAACTGTTCGTTCTCTCTGTTGTGGGCCTGAAGAGATCCCTTTTAAAGGGTAAGTGATGGAGGACAAAATCCACGGTCATCACGTTTCTGTGTGAAAATTGTGTGAAAAAAGATTTATAAAGCTCATGTGAAGCTAATGACAAGCTTCAGCACTCTGACTTAGACAAGTCAGATGGGTATCTTCCATGTTAGACTACTGTCCATCTGCCATGGATCAGCGCTGACAGTTAGAGCATAAAGACACAAGTTTCATACCAAAAACACTATCACTTTGGAAGACACAAACCTGAATTATCTAACGCTGGGTACACACAACATAAGAATCAAGTCCATTATGGGGTTACTCCCCTCTGACAATCGTCTGGAAATCATCTTGGTGGTTGTAAAGATTATCTCTCCAGAGTTTCCTGTGGTGTGAGGTATGTTAACAGTGTAGTTCACATTCTCAAATGAGCTCTGAAGTCCATCCTGGCCGCACTGATCTCAAATTGTAAATATTGAACATTTTCATTATTCATGATGGGATATACTTTTGTGTGTGAGGAACCCCAAGTCATGTGGGAAAAAAACGATAGCCAATTGAGAACCAAGCTGACAGGATAACAACCACCGCCGTCATGACGGCTGTGGGTAAATTGGTGAGCTAATACCAAATGCAAAGCATAAAGTAATAAAATGGACCTCAGAAATGGAGGACCGACGTGTTGATTTCTGACAACAACAGCTGCAGCTGTTTATTTAATGTGTCTCCATGACTTCATTCATCCATCCTTTGTGAATTTTCAGTACAAAGTAGTGCAAAAACTAACATTGCTAATTCTTCCCACCATCGTCCGCCATGTTTGTTTAAACTAAAGTCATGTTAGATCACAAGAGATTTTGCAAGATTTTAATTTTTTTTAGTCAGAACTCATGAAGTTCATGAATGGAATCTGTTAATGTGTTCTGTGCTGTTTTTGCCAAATCGCATATGAACAAAACTGTGGGGTCTCTCACATTTTCAACATCTGTTAAGATTTGAAAAAATCTATTAGTGGGCCAGCTTTCACTAACTCAACCGCCTCATTTATCACAGAGAGAGGACTGTAGATTTAGTCCCCCAACACATGCGCTGTAGTAAGGGATCACTTCATGGCCAGTATGGAGAGGAGAAACAATTACTATTCATGCATGTAAATGAGGTTTAGCGTATGGCATTTGAGATAAATCCAATGATGGATATCCATGTTTTAAGCACTGTTTATTGTTCTTGCATTATTGCATGCATGACAGTCCCTCAGTATAATGGTCATGCTTGTTGCTTCAATGCGTAGGCATCTGCCAAAGATGCTAATTCCAAATGCATACTTTCGCATGATGATGAACCAGACAGGATGACTCATAGATAACGAGAAACAAAGGACTAACAATCATTGTTTACTTTATATCTCTTACTCAAGGCTTTTGTTAAGTAATTACATGTCTGAGATAAACATTATAACAGACAGAAAATGTCTGAATCAATAAATAACAAGTCACAATCCAAATATTAGTTTCTTCTATATGTATATATATATGTATACTGTATATACAGTATATACAGTATATATACCTGTCTTCCCTGAGGGAGCTCTGTAGACACAGTCAGACCGTCTATCCATACCATTTCCTCATATTCTCCATCAGTGACTTTCATTTCCTCTATGATGGCCGGAGGACGTGAGGGGCAGAAGAAGATGCGATAAGGAGGGAATGGTCCAAGTCCAATTGGATATCTATCTAATGGTTGCTTTAGTGGACTGCTGGACCGCCTCTGGACCCAGACATAGCACACATAGAGTGAAACAGAGATGGCAGCAGCAGCCTGTACTCTGAGTCCTCTCCAAGTAATGCATTTATACTCTGAATGATCCAAAGTGCGCTGCTCTGTGTAATAAGAATAAACAAATAGCCGTACCGCATTGGCTTTATTGTCTTACATCAATGTTGATTTATTCACAGCCGTGGTGGGCTATTGTATGCAGATTGCCTGATGCCCCCGCGGTGAACTCCTCATCTAATCCTTCCTGCACTGTAGGGGGGAGTGGGATCTCATGAGAAATGAGGGAGGGTTCAAACAGTCAAGAGAACCACAAAACCACCCAGGGAAACAAGCCTGAAAGTTTACACTGGCCTTTCCACCGGTCACATCAACACAAGACATTCGATTCATACAGAGCTTTCTAAAGGACCCACAGTGGCAGGTAGTGTTATGATATGATGAGAGTCGTTTCAAAGAGGCATAAAGGCGTCTAAGAGCTGAGATGGGAGTGATAATGTTTCCTCCCGGGTCAGTGAGACCACACCCCGGAGAGAACAGCTGCAGCTGACCACATTATGGCTGGCGAGGGACAGACATAAAGGAGTGAAGCTCAGGGCCCATAGTACTGCCTGAAATCAGATTTAGATTCCATTCTTACAACCAAATCATATTATGCTCCACAGCTATTCACAGAGTAGCTATCTATCACTCACATGCGCACACACTCTGTCAACATGATCCGACCATCTGTCAGTACTTACCTACACAGAGCTTCAAGATACAGCTCTGATGGAGCTACTGCATCAGGTACTGCTTTGACATCCTCTCTGCTGTGTGCGTTGATAACACATACAGAACCCTAAATTGTTGCATCAACTATATTAACAAGCATGAACAGCAGCATTTTTGCCATCTTCTGATGAAATCTTTTCATCAGAAAAAAGCAATCCACATCCAGATGATTTAGTTCCTATTAAATGCTCGCCAAAAAGTGGACTGACATGTTTGATTTATGAGATCTTAGCGTGGTAATAAGCGCTTTACTTCCATGTCTAAAATGTAAAATATTAATCTGAAGATACAGCGCTAGGATTTGAAAAAGTACAATAAGCAGGCTGAGAAAACCCCTGCCAGAAAAAAAAGTTCTTATTGTTTTGTTGTGTGAAATGTCTTACATTCAAATCCCCTTTGTGCTCTTGCTCGGTTCCAAATCTTCCATTTTCTTCATTTCCACACAAGATAAGGTCTCAAGAGGTTACAGTCTCCCATATGGGGGACTTAACTAATTGAGTCTCCATCTTCCTTTGGTTTGTTTCATGTTACCACTGAGCTCTTTTAACTAAATTTCATGATGGTTTGTGTAATCACTGCAGCCTCTAGGACTGCAAGTTTCCAAGTTTGGAGTTTTAACAGTGTTGTGTCCAAAAGATATCTATTCCAAACATCTATTCTGCACCAGCGAGACAATCTGCAGATAACCGATCCTCTCTACTTCACCCCTCTCTCTTCAATTGCCGAAGATATACAGATCCAACCCTCCTCTTGTGTTTATGACTGTAAAAGGTCAGCTGTTGTCTGGTGCCCTGCATGTCCACATAATCAACGATAAGGATCATTTGAGATGCCTCTAAAATGATACATCATTTGACTCACTGAATAACGTGCAGAATTTCAATGGGTGAAGCTGACTGCTGTGAATCTTTTAAAAAGATGTATTTATTGCAAAATTTCCTCAGCACCCAAGGAAACACTAGCTGAGCATTAGCTAAAGTGCTAAGTGAAAATATAAAAACATAGGCTTACACATGCAGCTATAATAAAGTTTTGAAATACCAATCAATTAGTGCCCGTTACTCTGCTCCTGGGAGAAAACAACATTAAATTTCATGTTTGTAGCCCTTCACAACCATAAAAACAAATCAGCAAATTAAACCTGCAGCAGGCAGAATATTTTTTTGGCATCATTGGGCGAAAATCACACAATAACCTTTCAGCATATTATAATTCAAGTGTTCTGAGAAAAGACTAGACTTCTGCACCTCCTCATGTCTCTGTTTTCAGGCTTTAGAAAATCTAGTGATAGGAGACTTGGGCCAATCACAGGTCATTTCAGAGAGAGAATGTTCCTATTGGCTGTTCACTCAGCGGAGGCAGCTGTCAATCACTTGCAAACTCCAATTAAACGGTCAAATTAGGCAGCGCTGATCAAATGTGAATCAATATTTTGTTACTGTAATGACTATTTCTCACCTTATATGTTTTCAAAAACATCTTGTAGTAACTGTTTACCTGTAAAATGAGTTTGTGACCCGGAAGCCATGTTGAGATCAGAAATAACAAGCATCGCCCACCAGGCAGAGCAAACGATTTATTTTAGTGATGCCTAGTTTGATCATTTGATCAGAGTTTGTGAGTGATTGACGGCTGCTCACAGACAGCAGACTGCAGCTCGGCTCTGATTGGTTGGTTTCCTCCAGTCTGTGAAACCTTGCAGATGCCATTAGGAGACAGAGGAACATGAATTTTTTTCAGAGTACCTGTCTTATGTACTACTGTCAGGATATAGTGACCGTTTTATAAAAACAGTTTTTTTTGTAATCATATTTGCTCCAATTCTACCTACTGCAGCTTCAAGGTGTGAGTTTTGAGTGAGAATATTCATATATTATAAATTCATATATAGTTTACACTTTATTCAGGAAATTAGTAAAGTGCGATGGAACGTGCAGCAATAGTACAGATTTAATGACAAATAGATGGATGATGGATATAAATTCTGCATATCCCAGTGGACAATAAATCTAAATAAAATCCTCCATTTGGACACCTGCTCTTTACATTCATCATTTTTTCTCAGGTAATACTTTCATGGTGTGAAAATGTATTTTCTCTCTTGGTAGGTGGCAGCTTTCTATCACTGGTGTGTGATTGTGAATGAGTGAACGAAAAATTGTGAATTTCCCCACTGTGGGACCAATAAAGGAATATCTTATCTTAAAAGCACTTTGAATAAAAAATGTAAATGCAATCCATTTACCATCTACTATTCATCATAATGATCTTTTTTACAACATTTGCAGAGACCAAATTGAAGTTTAGAAAAAGTGTACAGAAAGGATGATTGATAACCTGGGAATTTGATCAGATTTTTTTATTATTGTTATTTTTAATTTATAGGTATTTACAGGTACAGTATGTAAGATTTGGCAGCATCTAGTGGTGTGGTTGCAGACTGCAACCAACCAAGTACCCCTACTCACTCAGACTGTGGAAACATGAGCACCTGAGTGCCAAATTGTGGTAACGCTGTTCACCTCGCTCAGAGGTCATTGTTACCATAATAACACTACTTTAGGAGATTATAAGATAAGATAAGATGAACCTTTATTAATCCCCGGAGGGAAATTCGGGAGGAGCGTATGTCAGACGGCGGCTGGCGGTACCACAGTTTTGCACTCTGCGGCTCATGTTAACACAGGTTTACAAGCATGTCGGGGAACTACAGTGGCCTTCAGATAACGACAAAATGCAAAATGTTCTCTGTAGAGTGGACTAGAGTAAAAGATGCCCTCCCTATGTAGATATGAAGGACTCAGTCTAAGCTAATGAAAAGCACAATGATTCTCCTCAGGTGATTATACACTAATGAAAACATGGTTATGAACATTATATTCCATTTCTGCTAATAGATCCCCTTAAATTTTGCATACATAATTTTGGCTCCTTGGGGGCAGCACAACAAACTATGAATGCAAAGTTCACATGTTGTCATAAGTTTTTTATGGCAAACGTGTTAGCAAACAGTTTGAGAAGACAAGCAGCAGCATAAGTTTCAGGCCACCTGACTCTCATTTTCGCTCTTTCATTGTTCTCCACTAACTCTACTATGTTCATCAGCGAGTCGCTAACTGTGTCTGTTTTGGTGCTGGGCAGGTAGTGTCCAGTGGGTTTATTAAAGCTTTTTAACTGTAAACAGCAACTGTGGATGGAAATTTCACTAATTATGCTGGACATATTTTGGCTTTACTTTCTATTATGTATATATTATTTTATTTCATTTGTATTAATACTGTTTTAAAATCTATGCTTCTTGTTTATTGCACTATCCACTTTGCTGCTGTAACATGTGAATTTCTCCACTGTGGGACCAATAAAGGAATATCTTATCTCATCTTATCTTATCTTAATGAATGCGGCAAGAATGAGCCAAAATAGTAAAGTTGTGAGCTGTAAGACCAAAACAATGAGCTATGGAAAGGATAATGTACAGCGAGAAGGTCTTTGTTGTGAAATAAACTTTGAGCCGCATTGCCCTGAAGTGATTTATATCACAACAATGACCCACTAGCTGTATATTATCCAGCTTATTACATGGTTACTTATTTAAGAAATAAGTAATGTGACACAAAAGCGGTCCTTAGAGTCTGACACCAGAACTGTATCCATAGCAACAGTCTGCTATAAAGAAATAATAGACTGACAAACCAGAATCAAGTATTCAACAAAGCTATGAAATATACTGTTATAATGCTCTGTACAGCAGAGGACAGACTTGGTAATTCCCCGAGTTTCTGTCAGCTAGCAACTCCTTTCCCATCACACAATCATTTGATCCCCTGATAACTTAAAAATATTAAATATTACAGCTTTAATTTTTGTGATCCTCTTTTCTACAAGATGGCACATACTGTATAGTGCTTTAAAAAGCAACTCCAGGTGATCTAAGACCTTACGAAGAAAATTGAAAGTTGATTTCCTTTTTTCTCATCCATTCAGATATGGAATTGTTCACCTTCACAGTGCACTTCAGTTTAAAATCCTTCACCAGGTCAGTTTTTTACAGTCACTTTATGGCAATTAACCTGTAGAGACACATTACAACTATTCTTTTATAGCCATTTAACATCTACCGTACGAATGCTGAAACTTAATGAATGGTCATTATTGCCTCAGTCTCCATTCTTGAGCTCACTCTGCTGATTGGAAGAGAGACAATGTCACAGCCAGTGTTCTCTCTCCACTTCACGGCTTTGCAGGAGCTTGAACCCAGAATGAGACCTTGCACTAAGACTGCGAGGTAAGGTTCATGTACTTCTACAATGATCACACTGTAAAGTTAGTTTTCAAAAAGAGAAACAGCTTCACTTTCCCTTTCAGAAACATTAAGACCTTCTTCTCTTAAAGGAAAGTGGTTTGACAAAGTCCAAGCAGCCAAGTGGAGCAGCTACCAGTAGACCGTGGATGTAATTTATGGACACTTGGCATGCTGTGTGCGCCTGGCGATTTGTAGAATCCATAAAAAGAGATGTTGAGGTAATTATGTTTGTCATGATATATTGAAAGCAGGAATCGGCGAACTAATCAGAATGGCTGACAGCTGTAGCATGCAGATGCTATCAGACCTCTTGTCCATGGCGATAAAATGAAAGCGGGTCATTTTAACAGGTAACAGCTGTTCATGGCTAATTTGTTCAATTATGCGCAGAGGATGCAGGCGGAGGTTGTTTCTCGGCCCTGAGGGACCTCCTCTATCCCGTCCCTTCGCTTACAGAATGAGCTGAGTAATGGAAATCCATATCTAACATATAAAGCGTGGTGAAAATACAGAAAACACCAGCAGGATCATTTGGGTCTGGGATGATACAGGATGTTTCTTGTGGCACATTCATTTCACAGAAGACAAAGCCAGTGCTAATTACTGCCAACATAATTATTTTTGAGTAATCATTGGACTCTTTATCTTTATGGTGGCAGTATTCCTTAATATTTTTCAGTATATTTTTGGTATCATTAGGCAAAAATCCCATAATAACCTTTCAGCATGTTGTAATTCAAGTGTTCTGACAGAAAACTAGACTTCTGCACCTCCTCATGACTGTTTTCAGGCTTTAAAAAGTCTAGCCTGTGATGGGAGGCTTTGGCCAATCACAGGTCATTTCAGAGAGAGAGTGTTCCTATTGGCTGTTCATTCAGGGGAAGCTGCTGTCAATCACGTGGCATTTTTGTTCTCAACATGGCCACCAGGTCACAAACGTTCTCATTTTACAGCTAAACGGTAACTACAAGATGTTTCTGAAAACATTTTACACAAGAAATAGTGATTACAGCAACAGAATATTGATTCATATTTGATCAGCGCTGCCTAGTTTGATTGTTTGATTGAAGGTTGTGAGTGATTGACAGCTGCTCAGAGACGTCAGACTCCAGCTCGGCTCTGATTGGTTGGTTTCCTCCTGTCTGTGAAATCTTGCAGATAAGATAAGATAAGATAAGATATTCCTTTATTGGTCCCACAGTGGGGAAATTCACAATATGCCATTAGGAGCATTGGAGGACACAGAGGAACATGATTTTTTTTTTCCAGATTACCTGTCTCATGAGCTAATGTCAGGACATTGTGACCATTTTATTCAGTAAAAACAACTTTTTTAAATAATATTTTCTCCATTTCAACCCACTGCACTCAGTTAATGATAAACTGTGACCAGGCCTCAGAAAGTAACGTATGACATTTACAAGAAACCACTGGATAACCCTGCCTGCCTCGCTAAGTGGAGTAATGCCATCCAATACACAAGAAAAATGCATTATGGGATGATGGTGATCACTCAGAACTGTAATGTTATTGTTAGTGATGAGAGGTTGTCTAGCCCCAGATTGATTTAATGCCATGAAGTTTGCTCTACAGTGTAGGTTTACCCTGACCTTTTAGAGAAAAATGTGATTTAGGAACCTGCCTCCAGCCTGGCTGCCAAGTCACTGCACAACTGTCAGTCCAGCAATTACAAGCAAGTAAAACCACTTCAACCAGTCAACCATCTGTGGAAATAACCAGCTGTTTCCAACCTAGCATGTCCTAAAAAATCCCAAAACATTTATTTTTGTCAAAAGAAAACCATAACACTGCATTCATTTACACATTAAACAGTGTAAAAGTGTTGCAGATGATTTAGTGCTTTAAAACACTATAGGTACTCCAATAACTATAGAGCTGATAATTATGGTTGTTGTTCGATTCACTTTTTTGCTTCTCTCTGCTTGCACACGTACACAAACACACACACAGTACTGTTACGTGAAAAGTAGCAGACTGTGCAAGTATTTAAAAGCTTGGATGTTTCTCATTATAATCCTAAACCAAACCTTTCAGATCTGACAGCTGCAGAATGTCAAGACTTTTTTTCCCTACTGATTTATTAACCTGGAAATCAAACTGGCATTTCTGATTCAGTGAGATAATGTGTAATCTGACATCTATCTTTTCATTTTCCACGCATCACTGTTCAAATTCAATTTTAGATATTTTCAGACTTTATTTTATTTATTTTTTTTGTCAGGCAGTTTTTTTTTTTAGTATGCAGTAACATGTCACTGTTGTACCAAGCCTTTTTACTATGTATTCAGTCCAATTTAATATCATATCAATGGACAAAACTGGTTTATTAGCTGCAAGGCTACAAAATAAACTAGAATTCATTCCTTTTGATTACAGTTTTAATCATCTTTTCAACATGATGTAGTTTTTATTATAATTATTATTTATTTATTATTGTTTTTATAAAATGGTCCTGACAGTAGTGCATAACACAGGTAATCAGGTACAGAAATCATGTTTTTCTGTGTTCGGTGCTCCCAACGGCATCTGCAAGATTTAAAAGACCGGAGGAAAAAAACAATCAGAGCCAAGCGCCTTGCTGTTTCTGATCAGCTGTCAATCACACACACTCTGATCAAACGGTCAGACTAGGCAGCGCTGATCAAATATGAATCAATATTCTGTTACTGTAATGACTATTTCTTTCTTTCTCATTTTTTGTTCATTCATCAGAATTTGGGAGCGATTGACAGCCGCCTCCATTAAATGAACAGCCAGCTCTCTCTCTGAAATGACCTGTGATTGGTTAAAGTCTCCCGTCATGGTCTAGATTTTTTAAAGCCTGAAACAGAGCTATGAGGAGGTACAGAAGTCTAGTTTTCTCTCAGAACATTTGAATTACAAGATGCTGAAAGGTTATCGTGGAGGTTTTGCCCAATGATGCCAAAAATATTCTGCCTGCTGCAGGTTTAAGTCCACAGTGAGGATGGAGAGAACATCCTGTCTAGAGTCAGTTTATTGATTCCTTACTTTGGCATTTACAGCTGAGAGAAGCATTGTTTCTCACCAGAAACATGGAGAACAGAGCAGACAGAGAACCACTGTAGCTCACCTGGTAGAGTGGGCGCCCCGTGTACCAAGGCTGAGTCCTTGCACAGAGGCCCGGGTTTCAAATCCAGCCTGGGGCCCTTTGATACATGTCATCCCCCTTTCTCTCCCACTTTCACTCTGTCACTACAGATAAAGAATAAATAACTAGAATCTTAAATATTAATAATATATCATTTAAATATGGGGGCTGCACGCTGGTGCAGTGGTTGGCGCTGTTGCCTCACAGCAAGAGGGTCACAGGTTCGATTCCGGCTTTGGACTCTTCTGTGTGGAGTTTGCATGTTCTCTCCGTGTAAGCATCAGTTTTCTCCGGGTACTCCGGCGTGAATGGTTGTCTGTCTCTATGTTGTCTGTCTCTATGTGCCCTGCGATGGACTGGCGACCTGTCCAGGGTGAACCCCGCCTTCGCCCAATGCCAGCTGGGATCGGCTCCAGCCCCCCACGACCCCTAACGGGATAAGCAGTTGACAATGGATGTATAATTTAAATATATTAGTACTAGATAATTTTAAAAAAGAACAGAGCAGAAAACACGAAGAAAGAAAAGGGGCCATAGTTTGTCATTAAAACCATTGCTTTCCATGAATATACCCATGTGTGTACTGTATTTACCTGCCTTCACTTCTCATAAGCTGGGTTCGATTCACTTCTTATTCATTTGAAATATTTTGCATTTCATCTTCCTGATTTTGTTACATGTAAATGCTCCTACTATTCTCTAAAAGTCCTTCCAGCTCGCGATGCAGAGTTAAAAAAAAAGTCAGCGGTGTATCTGGGAGGATATTTTGAATTTAGGGTGCTGCTGGATGCTGCAATAGCAAAAACAAAATAACAGTGAAAATGTACAGTATTATTGCTTATAAAGACATCCTCTCATCTAGTAAAACATTTAAGATAGGGTTTAAGTTCTAATCTACTAATTTCTATGTTGGATTATTGTTTATGTTGGGTTTTGTTTTAAACTTAATATTTTATTTACAGGTCATATAAACATTCCTCTCCTATAGCTGGAGCTCCAGCTACACCTTCTAACTGTCAACCAGCAACATCTTCCCGAGTGATGGGAGCAGAATCCAACATATATGGTGGCTGACAAATGTAAGGCCAAAACCTCCAGTACGCCTCCTGAAATCCTCCGACAGAGAAATGTCAGAAAGAAAAACAAACACTTGCATGGACCTGAAATAATTCTTTAACTAATGCCAAATTATGCATGCTTTTTATCTGGACTGCTGCTGTTTGGGACATTTATCCCTCTGTTCTGATTATCACGGTAAGGTTGACAGCCACAGTTTTTAATAGTGGCAAACCACTTTTACCAGAGGATTTGGGTTTGGTGCATTATTTCAGATTATGTTGTGTAAAAACACTGCTGAGCAGAGCACAGAGCGGTTGTCGTCTAGAAACTGTTGATGATGGTGATGCGGTCTGATGGAAAGAGCTTTGCTAATACACACCAATAATTGGTCTGTGTGGCTTGTATTTGTTTTCCAGAATTGTCAAATAAGCTAAGGGTTGGAACATGAACAACACTATTATTTCACAATGGAGATTTTTAGCCATGGTAGCGCCATGGTTGTAATGACTGTCCACCAAATTGGTCCAGAAATATCTCATCAGTTATTGTAAGGATTGTCATGAAATTTTGTACTGATGTTCATGGTTCCCAGAGGATGTTTCCTAATGACTTTTGATCCCATGACTTTTCCTCAAGTTCACATTAGTGTATTGCTTGGTACATATGTACATACGTTTATGTCTCCCTCAGGATAAATTGTAATCATTCCGGTGATCCCCTGACTTCTCATGTAGCAATCATTATGAGCATGTTAGCATGCTGACTTTAGCATTTAGCTCAAAGCCTTATGCCTAACCGTACATGTCCACAGACTCCGTCCTTTCCATGCTTCCCATTCACTGTCTGTGGAAGCAGCCTTACAACACATTCTGGTAGCGTAGCAGCGTGATTCGAGAGACGCAGAGTCACGTTGGCCGCTCCTCATTTGCATAGAGTTGAGATCTAGGCTACTTCATGCAAATCATGAGCGTCTGACGTGATTCTCTGCTTCTGGAAACTTCCTGAGAAACTAAGCCTTGTTGATCCAAAACACAGACAGATGAGCCGCCATGTTGGTTTGTGGTTTGAAAGCAGCAGCCCACTCAGGTCCAATCAGGTGCCTCATGCCTTGTGTCTAGTGGCAGCCCAACTAGTGTGCAATGGTGGGAAGCGAGGCAATCCCATCCATCCATCCATCGTCAACCGCTTATCCCGTTAGGGATCACAGGGGGGCTAGAGCTGATCCCAGCTGGCATTGGGCGAAGGCGGGGTACACCCTGGACAGGTCGCCAATGCATCGCAGGGCACATCGAGACAAACAACCATTCACGTTCACATTCACACCTACGGGGAATTTAGAGTCATCAATTAACCTGCATGTCTTTGAACTGTGGGAGGAAGCTGGAGAACCTGGAGAAAACCAATGCTGACACGGGGAGAATGCAAACTTCTTTCAGAACGGCCCCAAGCTGGAATCAAACCTGCGACCCTCTTGCTGTGAGGTGTCAGCGCTATGAGGCGATCCCTTGTGATAACAAAAAAAAAAAAAAACCCTGTGGTTATGTACCATAATTACAGCCTCACAAAGCCGCTAGCATGGCTGTAGACTTCTTGTGATTCGTCTGTTCATCTGGTTTGAAGTGGATGTGATGGGAAGGGAAAAGGTTATGTCCAGTACTTCTATAGAAAAATCCCAGTTTAACTGATCTTCTTCTTCTAATTACAAATATTGAATGTTATTGAAAGTTTAAGTTCTATGGCATTAATTAATTAACAATCAATAACTAAAGAGTGTTCACTTTCAGCTGTGCTACACTTTGCAACATCACTTATTTCTGTAGGTCGCCTGACATAATATTCTTAACTTAGGCTGTCGGCTTTGAATAATTAGCAAACATTTTCAGGTGATAAACAGGTCTAATTCGTCTTATTGGCTCATTATCTTTTCACACCAGGAGACTAATGTTCACTTTATCCCTGGTCACAAACAATAATCTACATTTCAAAGTGACTACTTCCCAAAAATGTATGAAACCCATTTTAATTGCCACACTGCTATAGGGGGGGGGGGGGGGAGGGGGAGAGAAAAGGGGGGGCGGGGCGGGAAATCCGGAAAAAGCCCTCCTCCTCCCCTTTAAACCACATCCAAGACTAGGCCTATGCAGGTGGTTTAGGTGCTCAATTAAGTCGCTGGCCACCTTTTGGCAGGTAAAAACTGCACTTGTAGAATACACGAAAATGTGTGAAATTTATTCACTCATCTTCACAGCTGTCACTCAAAGACATTATCCTGTGAGCAGCCAGCAGCATCTCATTATGCAAAATCAAACAAGACAGTGGAATTGAGTTTGGTATCCGAGAGTAACATAAGCAAATATAGCCTGACAACTCATATTGGAGAAGACTTAGAAGTCTGCCTATGCCTGGATATCAAGACAACGAAGACAACGGTTTGGGCAGCTACAGGCATGAGATACCATGTCTGCAGAGGAAGCAGAACAAACAACTTTCTAAGCCGCAAATCCACCAGATCTGGAGGAATACCAGACAGTGCGTTGATGTGATCATAACGGATATGTCCATCTGTGTATGTGTGTGTATTTAGTGTATAAGATACCACAAAAACATATCATAAAGCAAATGCAAATCATAAAATCATATAGCAGCTGATCTCCTTAGAAATAAATGGAACATATTAATATGGATTGCATAATAAATTACTGTTTTAATTAATAGGACTCCAAGTTCTAGCATACAGTGATAAAAGATCACCATCGTACAAGCTATGATGACAGGTGACACATGTTCAGTCAGACGTGACTGTGTTTGGGTCTAAGGTGGTGCGACAGTGCCCTCCTGTGGAGGCGCTCGGCTCTGCTCCTCGGGTACAAACACACCAGAGCTGCTCTCTGGACTGACCAGAGGCCTGCCAAGAGTAAAGATGAGGCACAGACTATACTGTTAGACTGAACAGCACCAACACAATGAGATTTTGACATCTGCTTGAAAAGCCCCTGACCAAAAACAATGTGCGCAGATGTGCAGTGGTGGAAGAAGTACTCAGATGTTTTTCTCAAGTAAAAGTATCAATACCACAGTGTGGAACTACTGTACTACTGCACTGTACAAGTACAAGTCCTGCATTCAAAAAGCTACTTCAGTAAAACCATGTATTAGCATCAAAATATACTTAAAGTACCAAAAGTTAAAGTACTCATTACGCAGAACAATGTATATATTACAGTATATTATTAGAATTATTGATGTAGCAAGTGGTACATTACGTTGGAGCTAATTGTTAACTTGTGAATTGCACAAAGGAATAAATTATCTTTATCCATAATAATACATCATAATTTATTTGTTGATGAAATTGAGTATCACTAATATAAATCTGCAAAATAACTAGCACCCAAAAGTATCAAATAAATGTAGTGGAGTAAACAGTACACTATTCCCCTCTGTAGAGGAGTGTAAGTATAAAGCAGTGGTTCCCAAACCTCCACTACATTTACCTTTGGTTACTGGCTACTTTGCAGACCCAAACCTTGGGAACCACTGGTACAATGTAACACAAAATGGAAATACTCGGGTAAAGTAGCTCAATATTGTACTTACATGTAGAGTAATACTTGAGTGAATTTACTTATTTACTTTCCAGTGCTGCAGCTGTGATATAGAAGGAAAAGAGCAGGGATGGAAAGAGTACTAAAATACTTTACTAATATAGAAGTTCTATTACAAAATAGATGCGTTTAAATGTCTCGTATATTTTTAAAAGGGGGGGGGGGGGGTAAAGAAATATAAAGTACTGTATATGATGATGATGACGATGTGATAAACCTGTTAAATTAAATAACACATTTATGCTACTAAATAGACCAAAAGAGACGATATGTCCAAACCAACCATACATAAAGTATATTATGTTTGTTACAGGCAGCACTTTGCAATCTGTGCACACAACTGTTTATCAATTAGAAATATACAACTGCCTTCCTCAGTGTAGCCTCACTTCAATTAATCAGAAAAGAGTCAAAACCCTGCACAGACAATAAATTAAAAAAAAAAAAAGCAGTGGACACCACAGCGGGTGCAACACTCATTATCAAGCCACATAAATTAAAATAACCTGACACTTAGATAGATAGAATCAGCAGCAGAATAAAACATCACCACAGCAGACAGCATAGAGATGTATCAACAAGATAAACCACAGCAGCTACAGCTACAAACATGACATATATTACAGCAAAAACAAAAGAAGCGCTGAACCATTTTTACACAAACTGTAGTGCACACACAAGCACACAGCCTTGCCTTGTCAAACAACACTGACATTGTACTGTCAGTTACAACTATCACAATAAGTATGTTGTTGTACTCACTTGTCTGAAGGGCAATCTGTGAGGCAGTGATGAAGCTGGTCTGTTGAGTGTTAGAGTTTCCCCACTGGCTGTTGCTATTTCAAAAGGAGTAGTAACGAACTATCCTCTGTTACGGTCCTCCTTTCTTTTGTTGCCTTCCCGTAGTTTATCAAAGGACGTTTTATTCTGTAAGAGATGGGACTTGAAATGTAGCCATGTACAATACTCAAGATCAAAAATACTAGGAAAAACATTTTTTAAAAATAGACTACTCAAAAAAAGTACAGGTGCACACACACACAAAAAAATGTTTCTTACAGTAACAAGAGTAAATGTAATTTGCTGTTGTCCACAAAGCCTGTCCACACTTTTATAAAGAACTTGAATTTGAGCCAATGTATGCTGCACTGTAACTTTGCGTCAATGTCATGCTATTGCCAAAGAGCTCAAAGAGCCTTCATACTGTGCAGCAGGACACTTTTAGGTATCCCATATCCATAAAATGTCACACCAGAAAGTGAACAATGAGTGGAATTCGGTAACTACTGTATCACAAACAGCTTCATTCACGCAATCCCAGAACTCATAAATATATTTTTTATTGTCTAGAATAGACTAAGCCATTTTTGTGAACATGATAAGAGAAAGGACCCGATGATTTAGGCTCGTGTGTTTGGCATTATTGCTGTAAGACCTCAACACTTATTCAGTTAGCGAAGCAGTTGGGAGATTTTACACCTTGATCACATGACTGCTCTGCATATTTGTTTTGGGGTTTTTGGCAATGGACAACTCTGGGTCTGAAAAGTGAAGCCAATGCTGAAGTGCCTTAAACCTGCATCCTTTCTAACAGCCAGCAGGGGGCGACTCCTCTGGTTGCAAAAAGAAGTCTGATTGTATAGAAGTCTATGAGAAAATGACCTGACTTCTCACTTGATTTATTACCTCAGTAAACATTGTAAACATGAGTTTATGGTCTAGATCGCTCGTTTCAAGTCTTCTTCAATACAGCATGATGTTCAATTAGCAAATTATGGTCCTATTTAGAGTAAAATAGATGATAAAACAAGGTATGCATTAGGGTGGGGCTCCCTGGTGATTGACAAGTCGCTATCACAGCGTTGTCCAGTCTGGGTGTTGTCCATGTATTTGTCTTAGAACTTAAACCCTTTCACAGTGTGTTTTCAATTCATAAAAATTAATTGTAACTTACTTAGCGCCACCCTCTTGTGACACTTCTGGTTGCAAATAATCAAGATGGCGATGAACAAAAACCAAGATGTCAACAGCCAAAATGCCAAACTCAAAGCTTCCAATCGCCAGTCAATAAATCACATCACAATAACTACGTCTACTTCTTATACACAGTTTATGGTTTTTGGATATGAGGACTTTTTAAAGGTGCCAGATACGGGTTTGGGAGCATTTCCATTGCCTCTCAATGGCTCTCAACATGGCGACAATGCGTCGCAGTTAATGGTGCTAACAGAGCTAAAAGTGCAAACAAAGGCAAAAGCACTGACAGAGATAACAGTGTTTAACTGGGGGGAGAGCAATGATAATGACATCGGGACGGCGTTACACGGAGAAACACTGATTACAGCACCCAAAGGGTGAGCAACTTCAGTCTCTGCTCAGGTAGACATTACACCTTTATATATTTACATTGCAAATAGTTGTTTGCTGATTTATAAATAGTACATACTGCAATAAACTTAATGTGGTACACTTACTGTAAAATCAGCTGTCTCAGCATTTATCTTAAGTTTCACTCAGTCTGCTCTGCAACCAAGGTCAATGTGAAGGTTACACCATCACAATGAGACCACAAGTAGCCACTGCACCTTCATCTAAAAATAATAAGTAGAATTACCTCCGAGTTTCCATAACGCCACTTAAACTCTGGAAACGTTTGAAGGAGAAAATAAAAGAGTCAACACTTTTTACAGCACTCACCTCTTTAGTTCATCGTTCAGTTCATCATCCTTCGGCGGTTAGCTGGGATTTAAGAGCATGGTGGATAGCAGAAGACCTTTCAATGAACCACTAAACCCAGCCGAATCATACTGATCTGTCAATTTCGTTTTCTAATGTCACAAACCTTGAACTTAATCAGACAAGAACTACCATTACCATTGTGAATTTGTTAGCCTTCAGCATATAATGAAGTAATGGGGAGATAATAGCTGTAGCCAATGACTAAAATCATATTTATCATGGACAAAACATCTTTTGATCATGTTTCAAGGTTAGAAGTAAATTATTTCTTGGTTTATTGTCTTATCCAGCAGTAACAGGCCCCTAATTATTTGATTCTGAGGACATGCCCTCATCATTGTCCCTCTGCAGCGCTGCTGAATAAGCTTTACGTTCAGAAAATTAAAAATTATGATTTTTAGAAGAGCTTGTGCATGAAGGATTAGATTTCAGTAATTTGTGAGCCACTAAAGACCTGATTGCGTTTTATAACACAACATTTCTCTTTTTCTGGGAGGACATTTTGGTTTGTGATATAAATCTGGTGGATTTCATGCGATAAGGACATTTGTTTTAAGAGAACGCACAGAAGCACTGTTAGATGATTATTTTAAGAACAGGGCACTCAAAATGGAGAATAATGGAACGAGTTTCCTTCCAAAATCAAAATGTAATTTAATCCATGGACATATTGGTAATCTTTCAGTGTTTGTTTTTATGCTTTTTAATCCCCCCCTCTAACAGTCAGTCATCATTTTGGTTTTCCAGCCTATTTACTCCACAGTCACAAATTTATTGTTTTAGTAAGGAAGGGACAAAATCTACCTCAGATGTATTCTGTTAAATCTAATTGCTTGAAAAAGTCTAAACTAGAAAAGTACTAGAAAAAGTACTAGAAAAGCACTAACTCTAAACTAGAAAATAGGAATATTTTCAAATCTAGAAAACTGTTAGGTCAGATCTTATATACATAATGTGAAATGAGTTACTAACCGGTCCATAGTGAGACTGATGCATGAACAGATCAGTTAACAGATCCTGTGGATAAAACTGAAAAGCAGCAGATGAGTCCAGATAACAATCTGAAATCAAAACATAAACAAACAACAACAGAAAAGACCAGCTTATTCAGTATATATAAACATTATGTAAACATACATAGTTTTGCTGCTTGCTTCTACTCTGAGCTCTTGAAAGTGTTTTGCCGAAAAATACGGTTAATTTCTGTGCAGCAAGCTGCCAGCTACGTATCAACATCAGCGTTAAGGTTAGTGAGCAACCTTATGTCAAAATATTTCTTCACATCAATATGAAAACACAGTGACTTTACAGTAAAGGACAGTTTTACAAAGACTTTACAAATACCAAAATGTATTTATTAACCTACTGTAATGTGCTTTCTGAGTTGGTTGTACTATTTTCATACCGTTTTTCATTATAACTGTAGATAGAACAGTTTTGCATCAAATCCAGATTGATTATAATCTCAATATAAATCTCCATTTAAACTCTTTCTGGCTTAATTCTACTGCTTCTTCGACAGTTTATGTTCACAAGTACTGCTGACAGGTCAAAGTAAATATAGGACAATGCTTGAGTGCTTTCTGAGTATGTAAGATTGGACCTGCCACAATGATATAGACAGTCAAGATATCTGTTGTTTTTGTTTTAATAGAGATCATTCTCTTTCAATCCATTATAAAATAGCAATTAAAAACTTTTTTAAATTCAGATATTTACATATAAACAAGTGGCTGTGCAAAATGTACAAGATATTAGCAAGAAAGTATCACATATTTGTCTTATTCGTCATATCTGCTGTACTAAAAATAAGACAAATTTGCCCAATTTGAAGTCGTCAACTGATAAACCTACAAAGAACAAACTTAAATATATACAGTAATAAAATTTGCCAATAAACATTCTTTCATAAAATGACAAAAAGGTATAAAGACCAAAATCTTTATGTGCACTAAAAATATAAAAAGTTATAAAGTGGGTATGTTCATCTGATCGACTAGTTTTAGAAAAGTGATCTGTCAAAGTGCAGTCCTCGTTCTGCATTTCATGCCCGTGTTCACCCAACAAAAGCCTCCATCGTTCAAAAATAGAAAAATGTGGATACACAGCTTATGGGAAAAAATGTGTGATTCACTTAAAAGGCTGTAATCAATGACATTATTGGGATTCATTTCTCCAAACTCAGTTATTTAAAATTCACATTATAGCCCATGAGCTACACAGCCTGGATACTTTACATTACTAACAACCACTTTATTTCCCTATTATACCATACTAGTTTCAATAGCTATGTTTACATGCATGGAGTTGTCTAATTTTCTGGAAATTGTAGAAGGAGAAGCTGAACTTCTGCCTGTGTTGTAAACAAATGACGCGTTGTCTGTCACGCTGACATAGCACACATGCGCAGTGGTGATAATTTTACCCCAACCAGGAAGACATGATCCGAATGGGTGTGTACATGGACGCCGATCGGCATAAACCACCTCCCTCATTCGGAATGAAATTTCTTTCCGATTGGGCCGTATCGGATCAGAATCTTCCGACTGACGTGTTTACATGAAGCATTTTTAATCTGATTGGGCCTTTACTGCGATTATTTGTGTCCATGTAAACATAGCTACTGAGTTTTATCCATTTAGCCATCCATTTACATTATCTATTTATGGTATAAAAAGCAAAGACCAACATGTGCGTGAGATCCACCCTGCCCAAAGATATCAAAGCTTACTTAAACATTACACACTCTTATTTGAAAAGTCTGCAGCTCGTTCGGTGACATCCCAGCTGGTCGTGCCTGGAACACCTCTCTAGGGGGGCACTCAGGGGGCATCCTTACCAGATGCCAGAACCACTTCAGCTGGCTCCTTTCAATGCAAAGCAGCAGCGGCTCTACTCCGAGTCCCTCACGGATGGCTGAGCTTCTCACCCTATCTCTAAGGAGATGCCAGCCACCCTCTTGAGAAAATTCATTTCGGCCGCTTGTACCCGCAATCTAGTTCTTTCGGTCATGACTCAGCCCTCATGACCATCAGGTAAGAGTAGGAGCGAAGACTGATCAATAGATCGAGAGCTTTGCCTACCAGCTCAACTCTCTTTTCGTCACAACAGTGCGGAAAAGCGACTACAATACCGCCCCCGCTGTTCGTTTCTCCGGCCAATCTATTAAAAAAATTAATTTCCCACTGTCAATAATATGATTTCATCTTCTTCCAAACAGTTACATTTAACACAAAATAAAATCTGCAGACTTTTGAAATGAATGTGTGCAACAATTAGGTGCTGAAAATCAATTACTTTGGAGGGGATGTTCCCTGTGATAGAAGGTTATATCGTCACTAAAGAAATGATTGAAAACTGCCAACCGTAGGGGGATCGATAGGAATGTAAAGTATATTTAGTCTTTGTAGTAAATGTGCTAGAATCTGAATAAAAAGTTTGAACTGATGTGTCGGGAACTCTCTTGGTAAAAACAATATAGTGGCGAGAGTTCAAGTGCCAACACCTGTGATTACATCATGCACAACACATGACATATATAGTATAAACAATCATTTTTCTTTCCAATCAAGACAGAGAAAGAAAGCACACAACAAAACATTATAGCACACATCCTACAAATCTGGAGAGCTGATGGCTAGATGAAGGTACTGAAGCTGATCAACACATTCTAAATCCATATGGCTTAATTTGTTAAGAAGGCAACTCAGCAGATGACAAGGCTAGTCAAGATTAGTCTCTGTAAAACAATCCACAGGCGTTAAAACTGTGCTGAAATATAGTATAAATGTGTGATAAATTAAAATCTCTGTACGTTGTGTGTACGTTAACATGGTCGAGAGCACATTACTGTGGTTTTGTAAACTCAGGCTGTTGCATTTTAATCTAAAATGGAAACACTTCACAGAGATTTGCTGCTACAACACGGATGTCAGTGCAAACGACGCTGACGAGGCCTTCGGGTCTGAAGTGCTCAGTTCAGGTAAAGACATTTTTCTTGTGTGCAGCATGAGGCAGTGCATGACTGAAGTGTGGTTGGGTGCAACTGGTCTCTAAAGAGCAAACCGAGCAGAGAGGCACGCTGAAATCAGGGCCGAGTTCAAATATTTGCTCCTCTGAAAATACAAAAGACCTGTGCTTGAAGAGGCTTTTAAAAGAAGACGTCTCTTCAGTGTTCCAGATAATTCTCTTCCCACAGACGGCTGTCTCATCATTCAGCAGTGGGTGATCAAAGAAAGTACCGGCAGAAAGGGTCTGAGCTGACAGTCAACTCTACTTCCCTTAATGCCACTGAGCGAGACTAGTCATTTTAATGCGGGTGCTATTTGAGGAAACCTTTATAGAGCAGGTGTGAGTGACTGGTCCCCCTTTCATTCTCCAGGCAGAAGAGCAGGTCCCTGAGGTTGACTCTGGTGATGCGCTGTCGCATAAACTGTCTGGAGCCCGCTCCACTGGAGCCTCCAGGCTGAGAGGGGCCCGACCCTGAGCCCTGGGGCGCAAAACGGAGCAGACACAAGAAAGACGTTTAGTCTTTTATTGACCTTTTCTTTTTAGATTTAAAATACAGTGGAAACCACTTACAGCAATCACACTTACAGTGATCAACTACTTACATGGACCAAAAAGCTTGGCGCAGAATCCTTCTAATACAAATGCTGTTTAAATAATTTGCATACAGTAAACACATAAGTCCAGTAAGTCCAACATTTTTGTTTTCTTTTTTATAGAGCTGTCTAAGTTAATGCCAACAATTATTTTAACACATTAAAGCAACTTGTGCTTTTTAGGTTGTACCAGACTCAGTTTTAAAGCTAGAGTGGAGATGATGACATTATATGAAACTAGAAAACCTAAGGAATCCATCAGTACCATGTCGTAGTAGCTTGTTGTGAAGGACCCTAAATAATGCTCCAAACTTGTGCTAAATTTAGGTGAAAAAAACCTGTCATGGCCATTTTCAAAGGGGTCCCTTGACCTCTGACCTCCAGATATGTGAATGAAAATGGGTTCTGTGGGTACCCACGAGTCTCCTCTTTACAGATATGCCCACTTTATGATAATCACATGCAGTTTGGGGCAAGTCATAGTCAAGTCAGCACACTGACAGCTGAGTTTACCATGTTATGACTTGAGCATATTTTAATGCTAAATGCAGTACCTGTGAGGGTTTCCAGACAATATTTGTCATTGTTTTGTGATGTTAATGTATTTCCAATGATAAACATATGCATTTGCATAAAGTAGCATATTTGCCCATTCCCATGTTGATAAGAGTATTAATCCATCCATCCATCCATCTTCAACCGCTTATCCCGTTAGGGGTCGCGGGGGGGCTGGAGCTGATCCCAGCTGGCATTGGGCGAAGGCGGGGTTCACCCTGGACAGGTTGCCAGTCCATCACAGGTCACATAGAGACAGACAACATAGAGACAGACAACCATTCACACTCACATTCACACCTACGGGCAATTTAGAGTCATCATTAACCTAAACTGCATGTCTTTGGACTGGAGGAGGAAGCCGGAGCACTGGAAAAAAAAACACACTAACACAGGGAGAACATGGAAACTACACATATACAAGCTCCAAGCTAGATTCAAACCTGCAACCCTCTTGCTGTGAGGCGAAAGTGCTAACCACTGCACTACTGCGTGGCCCAAATTATGGTAGGCTTATGTTAAGTTTTTGTGTTTTTGATGTGTTTTATTCTTTATTCTCTTGATAATTTGCCTTGTGGACCGTCTGTTTTCTGGCTGGCTACCTCAGACTGGTGCTGTGTGCACACAGAAAAGATGATGGGAAAAGGAAAGTCCTTTTCTCTCAATGAAAAACGAATACACATGGTAAAGCACCTGGGGTTAAAGCCACCGTCGTCGAGTGGATTCGTAATGCCTGGTCACATAATGTTCCCAAAGTGAAACCTGGCTCTGTGCCACCACGACGCGGGCAGAACATGCAAACAAACAGTGTCAGGCTCCCTCCAACGCTGCACAGCCAGCCAAAAACCAGAAAAGCCTCACTCCGAGTAGGCCCTTGATAAAGAAAAAGGCAGAAGAACTCGCGGCGAGCCAGGGGGCAGCTGCGGCTCAGAGGTAGAACGGGTCATCCACCAATCAGAAGATCACGGCTCCTCCAGTCTACATGTCGAAGTGTCCTTGGACAAGATACTGAACGCCAAATTGCTCCTGAAGGCTGTGCCATCAGTGTGTGAATGAGCATTTAGACTAGATCCTGATGGGCAGGTTGGCACCTTGTATGGTAGCCTCTGCCATCAGTGTGTGAATGTGTGAAGACTACAATAAATAGCTATATGAATACAAGTCCATTTAGCATTTCCCATAAATAGTGGAGCGGCTCGTTTCATTACTTCATATTCATATGATAAATATACAAATGTCAATTAGATGGTAATCTGCATGAGACATTAAGGAAAAAAAAGTGGTTAGAATAATCATCCACTTATAGTGGTCAATTTGACCCAGACAGACGTGATCACTCTAAGTGGTTTCCACTGTGACTCAAAATAAGCACAACCTTTTTATGCCAAATGGTTCCATATTCCTCACCTCTGCACTGGTGCCCCTAACAGGGGAGTCCATTTTCCGCTTTTTCCTCGGGCCGATTGCTGCCAGCGCCGTTAGGTTGGCTTCTCTCTGTCTGATCTGAGCCAGCTCCTGCTGCTGCATCTGGAATACAAGCAATAAGACGCAGATTAGTCTCACAGACTCAACTCATCATAATGCCTGACAAAAACAGCAAATCATAGAGTCACGTATCGTAGCATAATCATACCTCTTTGGCCTTCTGTTTAAGTCTGAGCTGCTCAGGGTCCTCTTGCCGTGACCGGGACTGCAGCAAAGTGGTGGACATTTTAATATTTCAAGATGGATATGTTCAATTTATACAATCAATTATTTTATTAATTCACTTGCTTGTTGTTAGCAGATCTGTTAGCAGCAGAGGAAGCCTATACGAATGACTATTGTTACCTTGGCAGCCTTCAAGAGAATCTCTCTTTCCTGCTCTTCCTTCCTTTGCTTCTCCATCTGATCCAGCTGCTCAAAGAATTTCAGCTGGGCACGCACATCGCTAACCTGCTCACATCGCTCATCCTCCTGCAGGATGAATGAAGGAAGATGTTTTCAAAGAAGGCAGAGAAAGGTACAACGGGTAAAACAGGGTAAGTGGCAATGGCTCTCACAGCTCTCAAATGACTATAATTAATACTCACCTTAAAGGTTGTGTTTTTCTGCTGTGCCACTTGTGACACCTTCTCCAGCAGGTTTTGTAGTCGCTGCTGTGTAGCGTGGGAAATGTAGTTGATCACATCTGTGCCCAACTCGCTGACACCAAACTTCTTACCTGTCACAGCAGAGTGTGGATAAAGATTTAGACAGTGTCAGCCTTGGAAAGCAAGAATGCGCTGTATGTCTTCTGTTAAGCTTATGCGTCTCACCAATCTCCAGAGCTCTCCGGGTGAGCAAAGAGGTGGAGAGGAAGGTCTCATCCTTACAGGAACGAGTCACTGTGCCAACAAGCTCGGAGTTGGTTGCTAAGATACGGGCACTCTCCTCCGACAAGTTGACTCCCGCCATGGAGGCCACATCATTGATATCATCATCATCCCTGAGTGAAATAAAAAGTGACGAGTCAGACATAAACAGCAACAATTTACACCTTTATGTGTGCAAAACTTAGATCTCTTTTTTTGTCAGAGTACATCATACAAAATAATGTCAATAGTGTCATTTCGCTGCAGTAGTCTCCCATAGCTGGATAAATGTAAATACTAAGATAATTCATCATGCATCCTAATTACTGAGTCTGACCAAACAACTGCATGTATACAACCATCAGTACAGTTCATAACATATCAAAGCATACCACACTATGTAAGTTTCTAAGGCAATTATGTGAAGTATTTGACTATTTCCATCTTTGGTGCCTCCCAGTGGTGTAGTTTCAAAAAGACACTGTGGCAGACAGCAATACACCCAGATTCCCACCTCTTACCCTGGGACATTTAAATAAAATTGTGATGAAAGCAACAAAGAATGCACCAGTTGTGATGCATCATTCATTGGATCAGATATAAGAAATGGCATTTAAAAAAAAAAAAGATCAGTTGAATTACTTTGGCTTCAGTAATATGAAATTACATAAAAAGGAAAAAACATGTGGGCTGCACAGTGGTGCAGTGGTTAGCACTGTCGCCTCACAGGTTCGAATCCAGCATGTTCTCCCGGTGTATGTGTGGCCTCCTCCCACAGTACAAAGACACACAGCTTAATTTCATTGATGACTCCAAATTGCCCGTTGGTGTGAATGTGAGTGTGAATGGTTGTCTGTCTCTATGTGCCCTGCAGGGTGAACCCCACCTTCGCCCAATGCCAGCTGGGATCGGCACCAACCCCCCTGCAATCTCTAACGGTATAAGCAGTTGAAAACGGATGGAAAAAACATGTTTTGCACTACTGTTATACGTATATGCCACTTAGGTTAGTTTTACTGAATCAAAACATACCATTTTTCTACAAACAAAATGTATGCCATCGGAATAACATACATCTAAGACAGACACAGCATGGTTACTCTGCTTTGCCTCAGCAGTACTTTTTTTTGTCAGACCTACCAACGTCCTTCACTAAGTGAGTGATTAAGTTACACAATTGGTTGGCAAAGTGTTTGAGTTTCCTCGTTGGCTGTTGCTCTTTCAAAATGAAAAGGTGGGGAACAGTCCTTTATGCAAATGACCCTGTCCAGATAGACACATCCAGCTCATATTCAGCAGTGGCATTGCCTATTTCTCGCTTAAAATGTTTTTAGAAATAGACTTCGGTGGATTGTTTCGATGAAAATTTACCAGCAGGCTGCCATATGGTTTTCTGTTTGAAACCGCGAGCAGAAAACCAGGGACCAATCAGAATTCCACAATAGGGCACGTCACAGCTTGAACAGCCAGTTGAGTGGAGCAGCGTGTCCCCCAGAATCATTGCTGGATCATAGACATGGCTGGATTTAACATTATAGACATGACCACTGACCACTGTTTACTGACCACTGCCATTTCATTCTCTGAGCAACACACTGGTATACACTTGACTTGACTACTGTAATGCTCACGTTATAAATCAGCTACAATTTATTAAACATTCTGCTGCAAGAGTGCTGACCATGACCAAAAGGACAGCAGACGCTACGCTTATTTTAAAGTCTTTACACTGATCACAGTTTAGTTTTCAGTATTGATTTTAAAATTCTTTTATTAATTCATAAGCCACTACAAATCTATGCACCAGACTATCTATAATATTATTGTTTTTAATCAACATTGTACTGTTGATAAATCCGATTTATTTATTTAATTTTATTCTTTTAACATTTTACTATTTCTAACATTTTAAGTTTTGTCAATCACTTGTTAGACACTTTGAATAGCACTGATTGACAGAAATTCATGGGCTCTTGAATCAAATCACTATTTTATGCTCACAGATTCACAGCATAAACCAGTCTATTAGTTCTATCTGCAGAGTCCACTGTAATCTGATACAATAACCCTGTAATAAATCCTATCTATATCTGTATTTATTATCATTGACTGCTGCATGTAAGCCAAATGGCTCCTCAGTGACATTTTAGATTTATTCTCTTTGTAAATGCATATAAATGTTCAGTTTTTATCAACAGTGTCAGAAAAGATGTAACTACCATGATATATTACCCATAATCAGTTATACTTAATATGTAATTAATTAAGATCATTACTGCATAAATTAGCAAATGTGTTAAAGGGATAGTTTGCCTTTAACCAATTAACCATAAACAACATAAGGGTGGTAAAACATGAACAGACACCATGACTAGTCTACAGGACACAAATATTCCGGACACATATGTAGAAATACGTGTGGTTCCACTCTGATGGAGTAATGTCACACTAAACAATGTCTGAGAACATACACAAGTGCTATTTTCAGTCTTAATGTTGGGTTTCCTCTTTTTATTTTTCCATAATCTGTTATGGCTGAATCCTTTCTCCTTGTTTCCAGTTTTATTGACTCAGTATTGTAAGGTGTATTTTCAAACCGGTTATGAAGTTGCTTTTCACCATTTCTGCAGTGTTTTCTATATCCTTCCCCCCAAATAAATCAACACTGCCCCACTACGGGGACCCCGTATCCCTACATACCGTCTATTATATCAGCGTAAGGGTTAAATCAGCAGCAACCGGGCTTGGTTTAGATTCTTGAAGGTGTTTCACTTCTCATCCAAGAAGCTTCTTCAGTTCTGACTAAATGGCAGGGGAATTATAAGATTATTATTAGTTTTATTAAAGAGCAAAACCCACCAAGACTGCAGGGTATCTGTGGCCTTATTTTTTAACGTTTTATTCCTGTTGAGATGTTGTGTTCAACCACACACAGAAACAGATGAGACCAGGATGATATAATGCACTGGATATAGTGTAGCATGCTGGTGAGAGTAATAAATGAAAATAATAACTGACCTGGGTCTGGTATTTATATAGGATGATATAGCTACCATAAAAACTTGAATTGTTCAAGTCAGTATCTCAGTAAGGTAGAACACCTTCATCTCAACATCCCCAGTGAAAATACATAAAGGCTGCAACCATTACTTTAATTATAGGTTAATGTGACAAATATATTCTTCATTAATTAACTAAAAATGTAGTTTGGTCTATAAAATGTCAGAAAATAGTGAAAACTAATCACATCCATTATTTTGTCCAACCTATGGTTTGAAACCAGTTTACCATCAAGAAATAAATGAAAAAAACATTTTAATGCAAGTTTAAAAAAATGTAAAAATTTAAGCTTGCATGTATTTGCTAACTGCTGACAGTTCCAACATCAAATATAATAATGTAAAAGATTTTGTAAAGCCAAAAGGCTTTTGAGAAGGTAAAATATTGAAACTAAGGACTCCTGGGTTGTTGGCACTTGAGAGACCAGTATTTAAAGCTGCAGTGGGTAGAAATGGAGCAAATAGGATTTTAAAAAGTTATTTTTATAAAACAGTCTCTGAGCAGCTGTCAATCACTCGCAAACTCTGATCAAACGGTCAAACTTGGCAGCGCTGATCAAATATGAATCAATATTCTGTTACTTTAATGACTATTTCTCTCCTCAAATGTTTTCAGAAACATCTTGTAGTTACGGTTTAGCTGTAAAATGAAAAAGTCTGTGACCCGGCAGCCATGTTGAGATCTACTGAGGAAATACCAAGCACCACCCACCAGCAAGAGCACAGCCAATAGTAATTGGCCAAAGTCTCCCATCACAGGCTATATTTTAAAGCCTGAAACCAGAGCAATGAGGAGGTACAGAAGTCTAGTTTTCTCTCAGAATACTTGAATTACAATATGCTGAAAGGTAATTATGTTTTTGCCCAATTGTGGCAAAAACACTCTGCCTACTGCAGGTTTAAGACACACTGATCATATTTATCAGCCACAAACCTGAAGGTTCCCCCTCCTGCTTCTTTCAGCTTGTTCTTCTGAGCAGCAGTGAGAGAGGCCTGACTGACTAGCTGTACTCCTTTGGCCCCTGGAGCCAACGTCTGCTTCACTGCTGGAATTAATGTAGACACAGAAACAGAAGTAAGTCCAGATGATTATTGCTGCTAGCTGAAAAGAATGAACAGTACTGAGAGTTAAAATGATCAGTGTACCATTTAAATAATGCACTATGATGTGAATCTAATTTCAGGTTTCTTTGAAATCTGATTTGGCATGTTTGTGTGTGCTTATTATTCTCCAGTTACAGACTATGGTGGCTGCCCTTCCATAATGTACATAGTAAATGGTGAAAGATCAAATACAGACAGACTCAGAGGGAAACAACAGCATACTCAGTTCACCATATAAAATAAGTGTAAGTGACTGTTGAACACACACACACCTGTCTGCAGCTGTTTGACCACCTGTGGTTGGCCCATAATGATGCGGCTATGAGACTGTCCTCTGAGTGTTACCATGGGAGACTGAGCCAGCGTCACCTGTGGCCTCACCATCGTCCCCTGTTGCTGGGGCACTATCTGCACACATTTAAAGACAAAGAATGAGAGACACAGAATAAAAGCACAGATAAGAGCAGAAGTTAAATCTCAGATACAAAGCAATGATAAATTACCAGTCCAGGTTTACTGTGAGGTGTCTGAGTGAGGCTGATAACTGTGGTTTTGGTCGCTGCAGTGCTGGTGGCCGCATTGGCAGCCGTGGACAGAGGAGGTCGCAGCACAACAGCGGTGAGGGCCGTGGAGGCCGCTGCAGCAGGCTGAGTGCTGGGCTGAGGCAGCAGGCTCTGCTGGATGAAGGCCTCGGAGTCTGGGGTCATCTGACGAAGGGCTGGGAGACTTCTCTGCAGGCAGACAGAGGACAGAAAGAGTGAACATGTGTTCAGTTTGACAAAGTCACTGAGTCCATTCCACACAGGATAGATTTACTGTTGCAGCCCAGCTCTCTAGGGGAAAAGGAAGCGACACAAAACCAGATGAATTTGATAAAATAAAGTTATTTATTTCTGAGCTTAGATTTTGACAGACAAGAACAAAAAATGCAAACTACAAAGGAAAAGAATGTGCACCCAGTCCCCAGGTAGATAAGCGAGTGCCTTAGTTTAACACACAATGAAGATCTGAACAGTTAACATCTGTCAATCAGATCGAGAGGTACTGTGGCGAGCTAGCTCAGTATACTGTATACTGTATATAGAATTGGGCCAGGTGCCTCTCCAATCAATATCATCCAGATGCCAAACTGTAAATGGCATGGGCATCTTTGACCAACCTCACTCTACGGGCCACACATCCTACTTAGCATGCATGCATGCAAAAAAATGAAAAAGGGTTATTCACACAGTCCCCTTAGAACACACTTTTTGTGATTAATTTCAGAGAGGTGGTCTTGCACGATCAGAGCCCATCGCATGAGTCATCGGTTCTGCTTGTACATGGGGGACAAGAAGATGAGAGGGTTATGATCTGTATCTGATGACTATCTGACTTGGTGCTTGTGCAAGAAATAACCCATATTTTCCATGTTTGCTCTTCCCAGAGTAATTCCAAACAGGTCAAGGCACAAACTTCCTGTTTCAAACGCCTCTAAATGTTAAACATGCATCACACAGTTTCCAGCACATACTGTACCATCCCGAAATTCAAGGCATTATAGAATAGTGGCATCAGAGGTCTATGCAACACAAATTTTGCATGGAAATCGAAAAAAGATGGGAATACACAAAAGTAGCAACACTTAGGGATAACAAGTGCAGTTTCTATCATAAACTATACTGAAAACAAAAAGTGCTGATAATTTTATTTAATCTTCAATGAGAAGTTCATTACAGCTTTTTTTTTTTGCTCTGATTTCACATTTTTATTATGGGACCCACTGGGAAAGCAGAGCAAGAGCTATTTGTAATGATGACTACTTAGCAGCATTTCCCAGTGCAAATTTAAGAAATAGCTTACTGATGAGTATGTTGTGTTTTTAGATTTATTTTTATTATGGTTAAACTGATTTAATGATGCATGTGATTATCAAAACCTAGACAGAAAAGCTGTTTCTTGCAGAGAAAAAAATCTGATGATAAATGTACTCACACATCATTGTACATGCAAATCGCTGTATTTCCAGTACACTCTCTGCACTGTCTTTACCTGAAGTGTACAGTATGTTGTGCTGCATGTACTCAGTGATGATGTGGCTAATTCCAAATTCAACATTAAGCAATTTGTTATTAAGAACTGGCAACACGCCTTTCCTCAATACTGAGTTAACTTTTTCAAAACGCACACAGTCAGCACAACAGAAGTCAGTGTGGACTAAAGTGTGGATCACTTTTTATTGCTTTGACGTGACAGATGTGACCACATGATTCAAAAATCCTGAACTGTTTAATCATTTGTGGTTAACAACCCATCCTAGAACTGATCCTCAGATTTGTATGAAGTGTTTTTGTTTCATTAGTGCACTTTGAATGTGAGCTTCACTGTTGTGCTGAGCTGCATGTTGGTATAGAGAACTGTCTAAACAGTGAATGTAATAGTGAAGTAATCTCAGTATTGAGAAAGGTGTACCAAATCCATATTGTAAAAAATATATCTGATATCTGTATAAACTGACAGTGACATCAAGTATTTCTTTCTTTCTTGTCCTGGAAAAACTTGGAAGGATAACAGTCTGGTTGGTTGCACTCTCATTGTTTTTGGATTAGGGCATGCAGAGAGAGGTGGTTGACGGTGGGAGGACGAACTCTTGAGCATATCACCATCTCAGTCTGGGGGGCACAATTTTCTACATTTATTTTGCAAGAGCACAAAAAAAAAAACATTGTGTAAAGAGGAGTAGTGGGAAGCAGTATCATTGTGCACAATGCTCAGACCACATTGTATTAAGATAAAAGACTCAATTTTTCCCTCTTTGAGCACTTCTGAAGGATTTCAGAAACAGTGTGAGCATGTTGGTGTAATACAACTTAGCCACACAAACCTTGTGTTTGGTGCAGGATAATAAACCCATTGTTTAACCCATTCATACCAAACTGTTGCGACATAACTGTCTGAACAAAACCTGTTTCTGCAACTTCACTCGTTCCATGCACCACACTCGGGATGGGTACCGAAACCTGGTAGTTAATGGGCACCAGAGATAAATTATTAAAGCCTGGAATATTGATAAGCTCCGATGTTATTAGTTTTTATCCGTACTTCTTTAACAGTTTGGTGTAACTTATTATCATGCCACAGCATCTCCTCTGTTCTCTGTGTTGGGGCTCAGCTCAACTATACACAAACACACAGAGGAGAGAAGGAAGGACTGATACTGACTGTCTATGTCCATTCTTTCTAAGCTTCAACATTTTTGATTTCTTTCCAGTGAGATATTACAGTGACTTTTAGTGACTGCTGTTCTAAACATTACTGTTGCTGCTCTAGAAACATTTAGGTATATTTAAAATACAAATAAATTCTAATCCTGTTCTGAATTTATTTTTATTTTTATTATGGTACATAATATATCAAAAAGCAATTATTTAGCATTATAAAAGAAACAATAAGCGTATCAATAATGAACTGAACCAATAAGGGGAATCAATAATAGTGGTAGCATCCTAACAATATCCATCCCTACATTGTACTACTAAACTTGTAATGAGTTGCTGACTTTCACTTCATTAAAAGCTATTGCAGCAGTAATTGACTGCATATTGGAGTCTCAGATGATAATTTTAGTAATAAAAGCCTGAATTATATCTCTGGTTTTTCTCAAAACTTGTGCTTTAAATGAACCAAAGATAGATAGACAGACAGAATACGTCGCTTTATATGAGAGAGAGAAGCAAACAGTTGTTTCTACATGCCTATCCCTGCTGATTTGACAGATTGTTCATATTTAGTAATATTTAGCGCTTTACAGTGTCACGATCCTCACGTTAGTGCTCTGATTAATAAATGTATTCACTGATTTTGAAACAGTGGCCTTATGTTGTTGTTATTTAGCCTTTCTGAGGCTATGGCACAGTTAAATCAATACATTTAAATTCAGGAAAAAATTGCCTCCATGCATTTTTTAACAGCCTCCCTCAGTCTATTCATCCTGGCTGCTGGACTAAAGTGTTTTGTAAAGTCACTCAATACTCATACATTAGTAATATAAGAACTGAACAAGGAGGGCATAATTTCAAGGCATGCAGAGGGGGTGGAGAAGTAGTGTCATTTTACAGGATTTAATTATTTGGTCATCTCATGTAAAGTAAATATAAAAACCTACCCTCTAGAAGGATGTTCATGTATTGTATCTCTGACACTAAAGAGAGCAGGCTATGGTTCAGAAAGCTGGGCGTCTGCATCAGAATTATAGTAAAACTATATGAATGTAATACTACTCATATTGTAAGCTGTAGTTACATTAAAAAAACATGCATTGATGCTGAGCAGAGTAAACCCTGGGTAGGAGAAGAGTCGTGAGGTCACGTCAGCGCGTTTGCATGCGGAAGTGCAGCAAGCTGTGAATCCTCCACGTCATGAAGTGGATAATTGTCAAACAAGGTCTGAGTTCACATGGCCTGTAACACGCAGCATAAACTATCAGATTTGCATATCAGCTGGTGTGTCGCTGATCTCACCTTCAGGAAAGGCACAAGGTACGGCTGTGGTGAGGAGTTGAGCTCCCGGTATAACCTACTGGTGAAATCTTCAGGCTCTATCTTGGCTTCCTGTTGTACAAAAAACATAGAGGATGGATCAGAACAAAAAAAAAAAAAACAGAAGTTAAAGGTCCCATAATGTAAAAAGTGAGACGTTTATGTCTGTTTTTTATAAAGCAGATTAAAGTGTATCCACGCATGTGTGTGCATGTAAACATGTTCTAGTAGAAAAGCAAAACACAACAGTGAACCTGAAAATGAACACGATATAAGGATTTTAAGAAAACAGACTAAAGCAATAACTGGAAAGATGATGACAAAGATCAAGTTCTAACACAGAGATGATGATGTGTGAGAGAGAAAGAGAGAGAGAGAAATGATGGAAAAAAGACAGAAGAAGAAGAAGAGGACAGAAATCTACCAGTAAACTCTTGACCAGCTCCTTGACGTTGGCTGTAGTCTCAGAGGACTGTTTTCCACTGGATGCCAGCTTGATCAACGTGGACAGAAAGTTTCTACACTTTTTTACATTCTCGAGTGTCTCCTGTAGGCACATACACACAGATGGCATTTTCCCTTAAATACATACATCAGGCATAGAGTACAAATGTGAAGCAGAACACCCTAAAATTAATAAGTATCTGTATATTTAGTTTTCAGAGATTAAAAAGACAAAAGCGTTCAAGGTTAGTACTTCTCTCTTACAGCTGTGATAGCTGTTGGAGTGACAGGGGTCCCAGTTACCCTCTGTGTTACTGCTGTGGCTGCAGAACCAGGCTGCACGGTGGTGGGCTTTCCCAGCGGCTGTCCCGGGGTGGAGGCAGTTCCTCCCAGCATGATGGTGTTCTAAATGAGGCAGTGAATAATATGCTGTCATGAAATGAGACTCAGGAAAGTGACAAGATCAGAATAACAGTTTTGACATGTCTGGTCCTGGGGCACAGTGCATTCAAGGATATTATTTTTTTTTCTCCCAAGCTTTATTTTTCCAGGAAAAAGTTGTGCCTCATATTATGTTTGCTATCACAGAGCACTCATTGATTTCATTTACTATGTGTTCAACATGAACTCTTGGGAGCGCAACAATCCTCTTCTTCTCCTACCCTTAAATTATAAGAGAAAAAACATGATATGTAAAACAGACAATAAAACCTGAAATCAGGTCCAGCAAGATATATTAAGGAAAATTCCATGGCAACCAAAAGAAAGATTGACTCAACCAGCAAGGTTTTTAAAGTAAGCAAACAAACGGGCCACCCAAAGAAGACGTGGAAATGAAAACAAATGTGCTGGCCTTGATATAAAAGCCCATCTTTTCATTAAGCCCAGGCCACACTGCCTGCATGAGCAGTGCAACTCAGTCACGGCCTGACTGCGTATCAGCTGCGGCCCTCCTAGAGATTCTCAGTCTCACCTATTTTTTTCTGCATGCCGAGTACAGTTCACAGCAAATATAGACAGTGAAAATGATCTCTTGACATTGACTTTAGTTTCAATGTCTATATCTGTAGAATATGTTACAGACAAAAAAGTAAATTTTTCACTCAACATTCCCTGTTCCATTTCAAAGTAAAAGCCAGCTCTCTCGTTGAGTGAACATAACTCCTTAATTTGTTAACATGAGGCTTTTATTCTAAAACATGTGCCGGACAGTGTTGTATGGCTTCATAAATTAATAAAAGTACCAGCTTTTAATTGTGGATTATTATTATTATTTACAAATGAGAACATACTTATTAAACATTTTCTGCCTATAATAAGTATAAATGATAATTTATAATGAAATGAAATGGACATTATGAAAGACAAACTCTATGTAGAAAGAAAGGCCCGGCAGTAACACTGGGTGCTCACCACACGTGTGAGAGACGCAGCAGTTCAGCCAGGTAGCCGCTACACATTGCTCACACAGGCAGTGTGGCCTGGACGTTCAGCAAAACAAGATGAACATTTAACCTAAGAAATAGGTTCTGGGTCTGTTTTCATCAAGTAATTCAGAGGAAATCAGTCCTAACTGGCCCAAGACAGTTGCATTTATCTGAATTTTTGGAACAGAAGCAAAAGCCTTATATTAACTTTCTGCTTCTAGGAAATCTACTACCTTCTGATGGATTTAGGAGCTGCAGAGCTGTTCACAGCAGGACAACGATGTGCACATTACACAAGGAGTGGAAGATTCATTCACACTGACTGGATTTAAATTTCTTGTGACTGATTTTGTTTGTGTCCTGGATAATCACTTTTTTTTCGGTGCAGATTGTTGCCATTCCTAACCGAAGTCTTTCAAGCAACGCCAGACCACAACAAGTGAAGCAAAGTCTGTTGCCTAACTGCGTGAGGTTGGTGGACACTGGGGACATTAAAAAGGAAGAAAAGGTCTTTAAGTGAAAAACAGACTGCAGGAAAAGGGGAATAGCTTGACTGGTTGGGTTTTGATGAGGTCACGAAGACCGCACTTTATGTCTAGAGTGATGTGGGCAGGAGAGAGTGGGGGGGCATTGATGTCATCGGCCTCTCTGAGTCAGAGGAGGTGCAGAGCTCGCTGTGCACTGGTTTCAGAAGTGGCAGGTAAAAATTCGGAGTGGCAGGTAGAAATTGGCTAAAAAAGTTGCAGACCATGTGAAACATCTTTTATGCTCGTGGCTAAATTGACTGCTCTCAAAACGTAACATGCGGCAAATCAACATGTTTCATAATGAACTTTTTTTTTTTTCTTTAACTTGATTGTTCCAGACTGTTCAGTACCAGCACAAACCAGGTTTGGTGTAATGGAACCGAGTAACTTTAAATGGTCAAATTAAAGGAAGATTCAAGGCACTCCAGCAAAAAGTTAAAAAGCCTTTAATCAGATGGCTGTTTCATTGTGAAATACTAAAAACATAAACAATGCTGGCACAATATGAGATGGGTTACAACCCACATGTATCAGCACAAGCAGCCTTCTTCGGGGTGTGTAATTTTTAATTTTTAATTTCCAAACACTTAATTTTTAATTAAGTGTTTGACCTTTAATAGTTAATGTTAGACATTCACCTTTAATAGTTAGAGTTACGCACTGACCTAGAATAATTAAGGTTAGACAATAACCTTTAATAGTTAAGGTTAGACATTCAACTTTAATAGCTGAGGTTAGGCATTGACTCAAATGATTAAGGGTAGACATTGAACTTTACCTGCTAAAGTTAGGCATTGCCCTTTTGCAGGGTTTCGCAGTTTGAGGGTTACCTTCTGGACATGACCATTTGGTGAACGACCAGAAGAGAGGGCTACATGCACTAGGAAAACTAGTCACACAATTCTACAACATGCTTCCTTTATTCTCTATATCAGGGAATTGAATGCCTAACGGGGATGTGTGGTGCAGTTACCTGCAGCACAGGAGGTCTCTGCAGGGTGGTGGTGGCCGTCACAGTGGTCTGGACTGTCGATCCTTGTTTAATAATGGCGGTGGGGGTAACCGGGCGAGCCAGCAATGATGTGCCTGGAGCCTGCAGGACAGCAGGGGATATGAAAGGAGGTGTTACACATATGACACTATGTAAACTGAACGAGTAATGACGTGCTATTTTTTTTAAATTTTTCTCCAATAAACATTCTTAATAGAGTACATATCGTCACAGTACTGTATATATGCTAGTTTAAAGTCCCTTTGGAAGGAAAAAATAAAGAAGAAAAATGTTTCTTTTATTTTTCCACTTACGTGGTTTCTTTCATTTTCTTTACCTGTTTTAAAGTTGTATGCATAACTAAATGAATTCTGCTCACACTGAGAATGACTTTAATTGTTCATTTACTATGCAGGAAGGTGTGCATATGAGACCAGTAACCAATATTTAATGAAACCAAACTGCATTATAAAATGTTTCAGATGGACTTGGGTGTTTCTCTTTACATTTTTACATTTTGTTTGCATTTCCTATCAGATAGCAACATGGTAACAGCAGTGACACTGAGACCTTTGCAGGGTGACTACTGAAAGTGTGTTCATTATTGTGACTGATAGGATGATATACTGGCATGCACCGATCCCGCTCTCTCTTCTGATACCAATCCTGATACCTTCACTGAGGGCTGAACAAATAAAAAAAAAAAAAAATATCTACTTGTGATTATTTTGACTGATATTGCAAGTGTGATATGATTTGGGATACTACAGAGAATGATCATATTTATATCATTATTCTCATTTTCACTGAAAACATAATCAGACGCTTATGGTGTGATTTTTGCAGGGATCTCTACCAAGTAAAGATGTTTTCTTAAGTCTGTACAATATGATGTGTAGGGTAGGACGTCTCTGCAGCAACACAGCATTTAATTGAAAATTGTATTTTAACAAACACTTTACCTTTAACAAATATTGCACCTCCTGCGATTTGAAAATTTGCAGTAGGCCATTGATAAAATTTTGATTAATTGTGCAGCCAACGCAGGATATTGGTCAATATCAAGAACTAATCCAATGTGAGTGCTCTTTTTTCCCTTCAGTTTCAAATCTGTTCACCCAAAGTGTGTAAAGGATTGGGAACATATTTGTGTGTGCAATGTAATATGAGGCTGTAACTACAGCTCCCTTCTTAATTATAACTGAAGAAGTTTACAACAACATCCTCATGAAGCTTGTGTTAATATGAGTTATATGGTTCTAAAGGGGTTTGAAGAATTGTGCTGGTACAGTAAACATAAGTCAGCAGTATTTAAAGCACATCAGTCACATCTGTCTGATACCTGATCTGTTAAATATGGCCATTATTCATGTAAATACTGATCCAGCATATCAGATACATGCATCACTACCGAACATAAATGAATCATTTTCTGTGTGTTACTGTGCCCAGCAGTCCTGGTACCTGTAGAGAAGTGATCTGGACAGGTGGAGTGCTGGTGGGGGCTGCAGGTCGTGGTGTCATGGCGCTTTGGGACTGCGTCTGAGCCTGCATCTGAGCCAAGGCCTGCTGGTGAATCATCAGTAGCTGTCCGCTCTCACTGCGAACCAAGACCATGCCTGCAACGGGCAAATGACATCAAAGGTCAGGGCTTCTCTGTCCTAATCAGTCTCACTAATATACTGCATGTATGCATGCCATTTCTGACGTGATGGGGTATGAATTACTAATCTAGGCCATTGATGCATGGACATTGCCTCAACAGGGAGGTCTATGTTCAGAAATTTCTAGCCTGCCAGCAACCAGTCAGACAAACAAACAAAATCAGAAACATTTCAAGCCCAAACACAACGTGTAATTAGACGTGGAGAGAATCCACAGCACTGTACAACAACAAAAACAATACTTTTTTTGTGCCGCTGATACTTTATTGTAGGCCAGTGTATTACCATGAACTGGTGTTATAGCTTGCCCATTTTCCATCAAACAGGTGACTGGCTGTGTGATAAGTAACTAGGGTTGTCCAGAATACCGTCTTTTGGGCCTTGAAGCTTCTGAGTGTAATATTCTAAGGTATTCGGAGCTTCGGGGTGCAGCAGGCTCATGTGTTTTTCTGTCTGTCTGTCTGTCTGTCTCCACCACTATGCACACACGCACCTCTACACACAACAAACAATGATATCTGTATGAGAATAACTAGTAATAATCAATTTTGATTATGATTTGTGGGATTATTCCTTATTTCATGAGCTATTTTGAGATATGTGCATTATTATAACAGATTTATATACTGTATATCTCAAAAACAAAATTATTATGGCAACGGTCAAAGTTTCGAAGCGTTCGGGTCAGCCCTATAAAAGACTGGGCTTCAGTACATTGTAATACACTGGCATTCAACAAAGTAATACCAAGTTACAGAGACACCAGTAACGAGGATTAAGCAGCATGAGCAAAAACCTTTTTGTGCTGAGTTGTAGGTAGATACACGTTCTAATGGTGTGAACACAATGTGCCCTGTTTTGTTGTACCTTAATTACTCTCTGGCTGGGATAGCTCCAAATCAGAGCTAATTTCCACACATTATGATTATTTTCATACCTCCTTATGCCAAAGAAAATCTGAAATTATCACATTAACTTATCGCTAAGGGTAAAATCTACCAGTGCGAAACCTTGGAGTAATATCTGAGGCAGTCTAACAGCCTTTGCAAACTATTTTGAACACACATTAGAGATACACAATGTTGATATGTGAACAGTTTGCTATTGTCTCTGACAAGACAAAGTAATAAGAATCAATAGATTGTGCCTGAATGCTAGCTTGATATACTATAGGACTAGTGGGCTTTTTATCTGGTCTGCAGTTAGAACCTTGCCCACCTCTAATCTGCAGTTTGTGACCTCAAAAGAGTGACTCAGACCATTTCTTGCCTATTCACATGAGTAGCTGAGAAACAAATAAAACAAAGCTGTGTTTGACAGAGTTATTACATACACGCCCAGCATGTTAGACTTAACTTATAGCTGCTGAGTTACCTGGAGGAAGCTGGATGTTTTGGATATTTGGGGCGTTTTGTTGAGGCTGGGTGACTCTTGGAGCCAACACCTGTGGAGCAATAGCCCGTATTCCACCAGTGGAAGTGGCAGCTATTGTTGACGGCACTGAAGTCCTCACGTTTTGCAAAACAGTCGGGCTCCTCACAGTCGCTGTTGTCCCTGTCGCAACAGCTGAAGCCACGACGTGCGCACCAGTCTGCACGGTGGTTTTTGAGCAGTCGAGTTTGTTTACGAGCGAGCCGGCCGTGCTGCTGACACTGACGGCCGGCGGCGTTAAAACTGTGGTTGGGTGAGCTGTGTTGGTGGGAGTTTGCATAGGTGGCCTCACAAGCGTGACAGTGGGTACACTTTTCACAGAGGGCTGAGACGACATCGCAGCATTCTGCGCACTAGAAGGAGTTCTTATAATAGTACTTGGTGTTGCAGACAAAACTGTTGCGCTTCCTTTGCTCACAGAAACAGGTCCGTTGTTGACAAGCGTGACAGCGGGCTGCGAGTTGCTGCCTCCGGTGATATGACAGTTCATCACCACGGCACTTCCATTCAAAGTTTGAACGCCAGTCGTCCCAGGTTTCCCAACACCTGATGCTGCGTCTGATACTACCGTAACGACTCCGCTAGCTGCCCCCGGCATGGACTGACTCTGAGCGGCTGTCATGCTCGATGTGGTCCCGGCTGCTCCATCCATACTTGAACCGTGGGACCCCGTACTGTTAATGACACCTCCTTGCACTCCTGTCCCTACAGCAGCGGAAACACATGAAAACAAGAGGGGTGTCGAACAACTCTCTCATTCGCATTAGTTTCGGGAAACACACAAGTGGAGCCAAGTTAGCTAAAACCAGTTCACAAACGGGACCAAAATTAGCTAATGTTAGCTAACCGGAGTGGGCAGCTATCTTACCTGCTTTAGCAAGCTCTTGTTGTGAAAGTCCCATTTTGCTGCCCTGAACATTGGAATTACTACCTACAGCTGAGTTGCCGACGTGATTTGCTGCAGCCTGGGCTCTGGTGGTTGTGTTGACGTGCCCTGTTCCTGTTAGTTCAGACTCCAGAGATCCGACTATATCACTAACTACTTTTTCGTCCACCTCTGTGTTGAAGAAAACATCATCCAGCAAATCGGAGCCCGCCGCCATCTTTGCCCAGCTGCGCTCGCTCGTGAGACGCATGCGCCGATTGGATGCACCGACGGTGACGCAACCTCGCCGGGCGCTGTGATTGGTTGTTCGAAGAAAATAAAGCTTGGAACAAATGGTTGCGAGTTGCAGTGTGGGGTGCCAGCTCTGTCTGACAGCTCCACGGGAAAACAACGAAACCGCTCACGGAGCTGCCTCTGGTGGGACTTTATCACTCCGAGGAGGCGATTTAGAGAGCCTATGTACTGTACAACACGTCTTTGCAGATTTATACACAGTATCGGTGCATTTTATATCCATTTGACTTTATTGTAGACGACTCAAAATGGCTGCGTTGTTGCAATGTTTTTTTTTCCAGGAAAGCTGCAGCAGCTTCCTCGGCGCTCACAGAGAGAAACAGTAATGTTAGCCAGGCTGTCAGGATGGCTCACTATTGAGAGCGCAAATAAATAATTACGAGTTTGCATAGTTTTGCAGCATTATGCCCTGGCTTCTTGGCACAGGAGTGCATTATCTGTGGCATATAAATTTGCCAAAACAAAATTGTACACACCACACACTGTCCAAATAGATGTGACAAATAATCATAACAATAATACATTTATCAAACATGATGAGTCATAAATGAGAAGATCAGCACAGGTGGTGCGTTTAAGCGTCAATCAGTGGGTGTGGTTTCAAGTCACCTGATGACTCCTATAAATTGTTTCCAGTCCCCATGGCTTGAATGCTGCCACCTCAGTTTTTGTGGAAATCAATAAGTGATCGTCCTGAATATCCTCCAGCCATGACTTCAGCAAAGCCATACATTGGCTGTAAAATAGGGTTAATTTCAAAAGCCCAAAATCGTTATGAGGGGATTTTGTACACAATTGATAAAGTGAACTCCACAGTAGTGCTGGCAAAAGGTGAGTGGTGTGGGTCTTGACAGTCTGTAAGCTATAGGGTTGCAAATTAACTTTTTTATCCAGCTGCCACTGTGACTGGTGGATTCCAAAATTTACCAGCCACTCAATAGATCACCATTGTTTTTTTTTTTTTTTTTTTTTTACTACAGCAAATCTTGTAGCCACTTGCATATTTTTGCAGCATTTAGCTGATGGCTGGTGGTAATTTCCAACCCAACACTGGTCCACATGTCCAAAAATAACTCTCTTCTTTTTGTAGAAAAATGGCAGCCCAGTTGAAACAACACGGCCACTTTTGTTAGCAATAATCAAACATTTTCTTTCAACTAGTCAAGTGTTTTGGAACAGAGGGACGACCCACTGACAGACCAACGCCACCCAAAGATGATATCTACGAGTACATCACTTTCCGGGGAAGTGATATTAAGGACATCACACTGTGTGAGCCTCCAAGATCTCACCACGGCCTACCCGCAGATCCTGCAATAGTACAGGTGACATTACAAGAACTACATAGCTCACAGCCCACAGTAGAGAACCTAAAAGTGGACAATGTATATATGGAGATCCAGATAATGTGTGTTAAATTGTTTTAACTTCTTTGTTCAGTCAGCCAGTGTAGGCTCTCCAGGTGTCTACTCAGCTCTTGGACCATTTAGCCCCCGAAGGATGCCTGCCTACAACCAGCTTGCTGCCAACTCTCTGCTTAATCAACAATATGCTGCAGCTCTTGGCCTTGGTAAGTCAATGAAAGCAAATTATTTATTGCTAGTAAACCGACCATAAACCCAAAGCTGAATGCTTTTAAGTAGGTTGTTGTCATACTGCAGTATTTGGTTGTGTTTGTCATGCAGGGCCCATACTTCCAGGTTTACATGTTCGAAGGGGCCCCATGGTGGAAAAGGCTGTTCAAACTCTCCATGTGGATAGATCGAGGCAGAGGGGAGGCTTGACTGCATCCCAGGAGTGGGAGCAGCAGTGGGAGAGGAGGAGGCCCCAGAGGCCCAGAGGAGAGAGCTCCCAGACCAGAAGGGGCACTGGAGCCACCAGTAAGCACACAGAATAGCAGTAATAAAAGGCTAAATAAAAACTATGTTCACTAATTGAGCTGAAAGTGAATAGCTTTGCAATCTTAAGAGTGAGTGTAAATGTTTTTAAATTTAAGTGAAGTCAGGTCCAGGTGTACCCAATGCTCAGCAGGAAACTCTGCAGCAGAATTATGAAAACAGGCCACCACCTAGAAGAAGACAAGGTAAGTGTGAAAAAAGAAATATGAATTTTCTGGATACAAATAACAAAAAGTCTTATTAACATTTAATGCATTTTTTAAATACAATTTTAGGGCCTCGGAGGCGCAGGAACCGTAGTCGAGGCCAGCTGATGGTGGCTAATGTTCGATCCGCCATCCTGAAGTTTGACACAGACTTTGATTTTGACTCTTCAAATGCCCAGTTTATAAAAGAGGAGCTGGAGAGGGAGGTGCAGGACAGGATGAAAGGTTGGTTCATCAGTTCAAGAGATGATAAATGCACCACTGCATTTTAATCTGTTTTTTGACACTATTTTTGTCTTAAAAGGCCCACGTGGTCAGTTTAAATCTTACTGTATCATACTATGACATGCAGTTATTCATACTTACTTGGAGGTAAGCTCTAAATTCCTCAAACTGTAAGTATTTGCTCAGTAAGATAGAGAAAGACAGATTCTGGCACCAGGCTTTGGTCACCAAAGTGGCAGTGATGACAGTGAGTGATTTATTCTGTCTTTTCCATATACATGTGCAAAGAGTTGTTTCCATTTTGGCACAGGTCCTTGCAACTTAAACAGAAACAAACTTGAAACCAGGAATAGTCAAGTGTGACTTGAAAAGCCAGACTTGCTACTTCTCAGTATTGTGTGTAGGTTTTGGGATGGTGACTAGATTAGCACAAATTGAAACTCAGTGAATCTACCTTTTTAATATATATACATTCAGCCTTAATTTGGTCTTCTATAGCATATCCTTCCAGGTTACTTGCAGTGTATATTTCTGTCTGCAGATGGAAATCACAAGGTAGAAGAGAAGGAAAAGGAGGAATTGCACTCAGCTGCAGAGGATGATCATTTTGGCCCAAAATGGTACTACGACAAAGCAAAGTCCTTCTATGACAACATCTCGTCTGATAATAAATTCAGGTGAATTAGTGGCCTTTTTATCCTTAAAATTCAAACCCAACTATGAGGCGCTACAGGCTTGTGGCTCTGTTTGTTTCAGACTTACATGGGCGGAGGAGCGGAAGCGCAATCTGGAGACTTTTGGGGTTCCTGGGCGGTTCCTGAGGGGTCAAGGCTTCAGAGGTGGCTATACTGGACGAAGAGGACGGGGCGCTGCTCAGACTCTATCTGCTTACAGAACCAGGAGTGGACAGATGTGAAGGTCAGAGCTAAAGCAACCCCACCCTCCAATGATGGCTTTCTTTATGTGTAACTAATGGGACTGTTGCCAATTATGATCAGCAAAAGCAGCTCTGTTGTAACTGATGAAGATGCATCTTTTTTGTTTTTTTTGTTCTTTATTTGTTTTTCTCCCTGAGGCTTTTTTTTCTTTGCCAGAATTGTATTTTTATTTGTGCCTTTTTGTCATTTGGCCCCATTTTGAATATGGATGCATGACTCATGAAACGGTCCACTGTGTGTGACAATAGTTGTTTTCCTCTCAGAATGTTTCCTTTCAATTAAATGGGGAGTGTTTAAGTTTCTGTTTTGTGCTACTTGGAAGAATTTCACTCCCAAACGTGTATTGGTTTCATGTTTAGAAAAGTATCTGGCTTTGCCTCTTGGGAGTACATTTATTTAATGTTGTAAACTATGAATATTGACATAAAATGAACTAAACTTGAATGTATTTAAAGGCTAGGTCTAGTGCATTGCTTTGTTCTGTCATACTGAACAACAAGAGACAAATATAAATAAACTGGAAATTGCTGGTGCACTTGTCTCATGCTCTCTGAGGACACATCACATTATATTGTCATATCAGTCAGTTACATGTGCAGCTTTAAACGTATAAACATTGGGTTGGCATCCTAATATGTGGAATGCAATTAAGTACAGTTATGTAAAAATTTGAGGTACTTGTGCTTTACTTGAGTATTTCCATTTTATGCTATTTTATACTTCTATTCCACTAGGCTAAATCTCACAGGCAAATAGTAGGCTACTTTATACTCCACAACATCTTTAAGATGACTTTAGTTAGGTCTAGTTTCCATTCAGATTACAACTGAAAACCATGCAGCCTTTCTCCAAATGTGCTCATCTTTGTCTCAATTTTAGATCATAGACCGTATATAAAGATGGATAACACATCTCCACCTCCTCCCACTCCCCTGTACAGAAGTGAAGCCAAAGTATTCCAGATACGGAAGCCACCATTTTGAGATTTGGAGTCAGATTTTGGTCTGTGCAGTGGTGATAGAACCAAGGTATCAACGTCACCCACCTGAACCAATCGTGAGCCAAGCACGACCGTAGCTTGCCAGCCAGAGAGAATCACAGCTGTCAGTCATGACGTCTCACGCCCTTTTTATAACGTCAAATAACAAAATAAAACCAAATCTAAATGAACACGCTGAACAATATCCATCAGAGTGATAAGAAACTATCTTTGTGAAAATTTATTTGAAATGTACTTTTACTTTTTAGCTCAGTCCATGTACCATCTGCTACCATGGAGGAGACAGGCTTTATGACTTATACTGCAGCCAGCCACCAGGGAGCAATGCAGATGTTTTTGGCTTCATTTTTGGGGAGCTGTCATATCATCCATCTTTATACTGTATACAGTCTATGCTTAATATAAATAACCTAGTGTATTAAAACTGTCTTGGATTAGCTGGAACACCCGATCTGACTGTTATCAGGCTACTGAATAGGTGTTATCAACACATCTTTTCCATGTTTGTGGGCTAGTAGGGGCCTACTAAATTAATAGCAGGTTCACAATGCTGTCATCTATCTATATATCAACCTAATATGTTGTAAAAGTGAAAATGAAGTTTAAAAGATACATGTTGTAACCTGTAAAACTGAATGAAACTTCAAGTTTTGAACACAAAGAGGCTTCTTTAGGTTCGGGCAATAAAACTACAAATTCTTTAAGTTAAGGCAATAAAACAACTTCATTAGGTTTAGGCAACAAAACTACAACTTCTTTAGGTTTAGGCAATAAAACTACTAATACACATTACTGGTTTCACACGAGATATGAACTCCAGTCTCCTAGGTTAAAAAGCCCTGTTTGTTTCTCACTCTTTATACTACACGTTAGGAATAGATAATACCTACTGGTGGGTCTAAGTAGGATGCTACTGACTAACATCTGTGGGGCTTATAGCGACTGATAACGCCTATTTGATAGCCTGACCAGAGTCTAATTAGCTGGCTGGAAAATGCATTGTCACAAAGCTGAAAACGGGGCCGTTTTTCTGTGCTTCTAGGCTGAAAGTAAAAGCTCTTAATACGTCACTGCTAACATACAGATGATCCTTATTCTGGGACAGTATCAGTGTTTATGTGTATTGAGTTCCATTGTCATTTTATAAGGAACAGGTGTTTTTGTTCAACATGGCCTTCTGTAAGTGCTGTCCAAATATGTACAAAGCTATGTCAGGGTTCCCAGACTTTTCCATGCCAAGGCCCACCAACTGGCAATAGCATATGGCCAAGGCCCCCCTTTTTGCAAGCTAACTTTGATTTTAACCACAAGCTAAAACCCACTGACAATACTACAGCAAATCAATAAAATAAAAGTTGGCAAATACGATTCTGATATGTTATGTATTATTACAAAGTATATATTATATTAATAATAATGTACCTTTTATATATATATATATATTTTGTAGCATTTGCCCTCATCTTCTCTCCAATTTGCTAAGTCACCCACAACACCTTGGTATGGCATCACAAGCAACAAAAACGTTGGCTGGGTCATTTGATTATGAACACTTCAGATGTCCCAGATTGAACCTGGGGAGGGAAATGCTCTACAGAAGTCAGGTGCATGGTGATATTATAACAAATATGAACATGAGACTCATTATTGTCGTATTGACATGTTTCATTTTTTTCTGCGTTAAAAAACAACTTTGATTTTGCGCACCGTGCAGGCTGTATGGACCTACAATGTGGACAAATTGGCTGTCAGGAATGACAGGCTAGTCCGTCTACACTGAGGGAAAGTGGTAGGCTATAGGCTACTCACTGTCCGGGTTATACCAAGCTCTGGGGGAGAGGGATTTCCCCTCTATCACATCCCAGCTTATTATCTGTGCCATTATTTGCATGCACAGCATCAATAACTTTCAGCATAATCGTATGTTTTATGACATCTAGAGAAATCCAGTGTTTTCTTATCTCCCATCTGTCAAGACAGATAGATACCACTGCGTAAACACCCCCCATTTCCTGCTAATGGACAACCTGTGTAACCAAATAGAGGGCTGCGCTCAGGATAATAAATATTAGAATAAAAGAAGCGCTTTTATTTCCCATATGACAAAATGTCGGTGGCATTCTCATCGGCGCGCCCCAGGAGTAAAGGGGAGGTGACACAGCAAACCATTCAAAAGGTAGGAAAAAAAAACCTCGACATGCGTCGCGGTGCTTGTTGTGGTTTTTCTTATTATATTCTAGTCTAGATGGGAGTGTGCTGTCCGCCGCCAGTGCAGAGAAAGAAAGTAGACTGTGGTAAATATCAGAAGAAATGGCAACTGGTAGGCTGTTGTAACGTTACAGTCTAGTGAAGGTGCGAACCAAACAAAGCCATGACGGTGATGTAGGCGACCGCTTTACAGGCGCATCACTGGCTGGAGCGGTCTGCGTCTGAGGTTAATCTAGTAGCTTTCTCCTGACGAATCATGAACATTTTTTTTATCATATGTTAAATAGATCAGCTTTAGATCCTGTGACTTATTTCCAACAATTTTAAAGCACACCTGAACTGTTTATTATTAGTTATAGGTGCCAATTGTCAGACAGCGTTTAAATGGTTATTATAGACACCGGCTTTGTTGCAAAAACATATAAGCATAAACTGAGAAAAACATGTGAGAAAGGAGAAAAGTGAGCAACAATATGCTCCTCAGACTCCTTTTACCCTGGGCTGCACTATCCATCCCTAAGACAGGCACTTTCAAATGATGTCCTAAATAAAGACTGTAAGAAGCTGCTGCTTCATTTGGCTCCATTATGGAAAAAATCAGAGAGATCTGACCCAGAAAGGCTGGTTGAAGTTCTGTGAATCCAGGACAACACTGCAATGTCTTAATAGGGCAGCTTAGTGTATAATTTACCACGCACTGTGACTGGAGATACTGAAGTTTTTTTGTTGTCTTCCCAAAGATGCTGGATGAAAATCATCATTTAATACAATGTATAATGGATTACCAAAGTAAAGGCAAGACAGCTGAATGCACACAGTAAGTGTTCCTTTTTAATTCCTGACTGATGCTTTGTCAGTGTCATAATTATAGGGGTAAAAGTGAGTAAATAAAGCTCTGTTTCATCTTCCCTTTTTGACAGGTATCAGCAGGTCCTGCACAGAAATCTTGTTTACTTGGCCACGATAGCAGACTCGAATCAGAACATGCAGTCTCTATTACCTGCAGTGAGTCCTTCGTGAGGTTTCAGGAATAAGTAACAGTATATTTCATTCTGCTCCTACCACCCCTCACTTTCTCTTCTTTTTTTAAACGTAAAGATTCATAATAAATCCATTTCGAGAAGTCTTTGAGTAGACTAAGCTAATTTTATATGGCACAGAAGTAAACATTCACTCATGCAATTTCCACTGATAAATCCAAGGAACAACAACAATGCAATTTAGGAGACGTAGACATTTAGGAGTCAATATAAAATGGGAGCATGGAGGATGGCAAGTTACTGTGTTAAAGCGGCAGTGAGTAGAACTGGAGCAAATATGGTTTTAAAAAAAAGTTATTTCTAGGATATACTGTATCCTGACAGTAGTGCATGAGACAGATGATCCGGTGCTCCTAACAGCATCTGCAAGATTTCACAGATCGGAGGAAATCAGTGCTCAATCAGAGCTGATATGGAGTCACTCAAAAACTCAGATCGAACAGTCAAACTAGGCAGCACTGATCACATATGAATCAATATTCTGTTACTGTGATGCCTATTTCTCACCTCAAATGTTTTCAGAAACATCTTGTAGTTGGGGCGGCAGTAGCTCAGTCCGTAAGGACTTGGATTAGGATGTGGAGGACCCGGGTTCAAATCCCCCATGGACCAAGACCAACTGGTTGCTGGAGAGGTGCCAGTTTACCTCTTGGGCACTGCCGAGGTGCCCCTGAGCAAGGCACCAAACCCCCAACTGCTCTGGGCGCTTGTCAGGAGCAGCCCCCTCACTCTGACATCTCTCCATTGACATGTATATGTACTATGTACTGTGTACTGTGAACAACAGAGTGTAAAACTGAATTTCCCCACTGTGGGACTAATAAAGGAATATCTTTCTTTTTCTTTCTTTCTTTACTGTTTAGCTGTAAAATGAGAAAGTTTGTGACCCGGCAGCCATGTTGAGATCTGCTGAGGAAATACCAAGCACCGCCCACCAGCTGGAGCAAACTTTCTCATTTAACAGCCACACAGTAACTACAAGATGTTTCTGAAAACACTTTAGATGGGAAATAGACATTACAGTCACCGAATATTGATTCATATTTGATAAGCGCTGCCTAGTTTGACCGTCTGATCAGAGTTTGCGAGTAATTGTCAGCTGCCTCCGTTGACAGACCAGCCAGTAGGAATGCTTCCTCTCTCTGAAATGACCTGTGATTGGTGAAAGTCTGCCATCACAGGCTAGATTTTCTAAAGCCTGAAGTCATGAGGAGGTGCAGAAGTCTAGTTTTCTCTCAGAACACTTGAATTACAATATGCTGAAAAGTTATTATGAAATTTGAGCCCAACAATGCTAAAAACATTCTGTCTACTGCAGGGTTAAGTTATCAGCTGTGTTTTTATTTCTAGCCTCCCACTCCCAACATGTCCATGGGTCCAGGAGGGATGGGTCAGAGTGGGGGACACACTCCAATCAACCTCAACGACAACATGGCACCAGGACTGCCCCCCACATCAATGATGCAGAGCCAAATGAGCAATGGTGAGATTTTAACACAAATGTGCATTTTACAGATACACTCTGCCGCACGTGAACTTTATTTTCCACACAATCCCAGACTTTACTGTTCCATCTTGTTGTCCGTCCCCCTGTCTTGAGTGCTCGTCTGGTTCTGACTTTGCTGCATGTTTGTCTGCAGATACAAAAACCCGTCTTGTCTGTCAGTGTCACACTCATCTTTATTGCCTGCAAATATCTGATGATCCTAAAGGGATAGCTCAGGTGTTTTGAAGTGGGGTTGTATGAGGTAATTATCCATAGTCAGTATATTACCTACAGTAGATGGCTGGCGGCGCACCCCCAGTTTGAAGAAACAGATGGGAGTTACCGCACAGAAGCAAAGCAATGTATTGCTGTAGACAAGGCCGACAGCAAAACTGTATTTCATCCACCTAAAAGAAAAGCCCACCTCTAATATATATTTAGAATATCTTCACCACTTTATCTTGCTGCCAGAAAGCCTTTTCCCAACAGGGAAAGAGCTGTGGTATCTGTCTATCTATGCTCTTACCAAAGCCACCGGCAAACTTTACCTCACAGAACACGGGAGTTGCTGGTCAACCACTGCCTCGATTGGTTAGTTTATTTGTGCTATTGTGTGACTTTGGTGAATCTGAACTAACCAAAGACATAATAACACTAAGAAGCTAACTAATCATGGCAGTGGTAGACCAGTAACTCCTGTGTTCTGCGAGGCAAAATTAGTTGTTTTTTTTTTTTTTTTTTCAAATGGATTCTGGTTGCTTTAGTGAGAGGAGAGCATATATAACAGCTTCAGGGCCCTATCAGAAACATAGACAGTATATAGCTGTCATAGTAACGCAAACCAGCCAAAATATTCTAAATATACCATACACTTAATTGTTTTTTTAGGTGGGCCTGCTTCTTCATACTGGGGGTGTGCTGGCTGCCATTCACTGTAGGTAATACACTGACTATGGATAAGTGCGTCACACAATCCCACTTAAAAACACCAGAACTATCCCTTTAAGTACAGCTAATAGTCTGATAGTCAGACATGTTTGCAGCTATAGGGACTTTTTCCTTCTTTCTGTTTCTAATTCATTTTTATAAACATCATTAACTCAGTCCCTGTACAACAACGCAAGCTTCTTGTAAAGATGAACTGAATGTGGGCCCATGATTAACATGACACGGCACCACATGGCTGCTCTGACTGTGAGTGTGTGTCGTCAGGCCCCAGCCATGCCCCCATGCAGCAGCAGTCTGGTCAGGTGCAGTCGGCTATTCCCTCCGCATCCCTCAACCTGCCCGCCAGCAGCTACGGTAGCTCAGCCTCAGCCTCCTCCGGCTACAGCCACGCTGCGCCCTCCTCCCAGGGCAGCATGATCCAGGGCCCTGCGCCTGGCTATGGCTCTTCCTCCTCTTCCTCCTCCACATCCTCATCCTCCTCTTCCTCCTCCGCCCGCAGCAACCTCAACATGCAGTCTAACCAAGGTGAGCTGGGTATGGAGGAGCCTAATCATCAGGGTATTTGGTCTATTTTTAAGGGAAGGAACACTTTAACGCTTATGATTTCAACACATCACACAACTTAGAACTTGATTATCATAAACTATACTCTTAAATGCAGGATGTCTAATGCCTTTCAAGGGTTCGGAGTGATGCAGAAACCATGTGGTAAAACATTTGGATGATTTCTGAAGCACATCTGAATGTATTCATCACAAATGCCCCTTGAACTTGCTTAAAACATTTGCTTACATGCACATCCCTCGTTGATCTGTAAATTCCCTCCAAGTTCAGCTTAACCATCAACATAACCAACACATTCAGTTCATCAAAGAGCCTCCCTTCTTCCTCCTGCTCCAGGCTTTACCTGTCTCCTCCTAAATCTCTGACTCCTGACCCTGAGATGCAGCCCTCCTCTCCCTGTCAATATCTGTTTATGCACTGACTTCACTGGCTTTGTTTGCATCTATACTTCAGAGCAGCATCTTGAAAGCATCTCTTCAAAGAGTTATTTTTTATAAGAGACCCCTGACTGCTATGGTGAACCCCTTTTGGCTTTTCCTTGTGCCCCAATTGCCCTGGACCTCCTCCTACATTTGTTTATTGTCTGTTAAATTATGCATATTTCTGCCAGTCTCAATGCTGCGTATGCTGTTGAATACTAATGCCGGTATGTGCATAGAGTGTGTCTGCGTATATTAATGTATGAGATCTCTCCCCCTCCTATAATCACACCTCCTTCCCAGTCTCCATGATGCACCAACAGTCTGCCACTCCACACTACTCCTCAGCCCAGGCTGGGGGCCAACACTATCAGGGACAGCAGGCCATGAGCATGATGGGTCAGGGCAGCCAAGGAAACAGTATGATGCCTCAGAGACCCATTGGGTCCTACCGTTCATCACAGCAAGGTAGGTGGTAAGACTTGCCAGTTTGGTGTGGCAAAGGGTTTGTTTGTTTGTGCTGTGTCTGAGTGCTCAAATACCTAGATGCATGAGTGACTAATAGTTTGGAACTGTTTGGACTGAAAAGGTTAACATTAAGTGTGCCTCTGGATGCCAGTCTCACAGTCTCCAGACTGATGGAAATGCTAAATTTAGTGCGTGCACGGTATCAGATTTTGCATTCAAAGATGTGCCATTGAAGGTCTGCAAATTAGGCTATCCCAGTTGCCCTCCTGCAATGTTAAGAGGCAAACTGGAGATGTATCACTCGTGTCACTCCTGTCTCTGTAAATCACTTAACTTGTGCTGTGTCAGCATGTGCCTAATAATAGCTTCACCCTGTCCTGTTGTGTCTTTTTAAGGGTGTAGACTAGGGCATGTAGTAACACAGATATATAAAAAAAGGAAAGGGTGCTGTTTCCAGGGCAACAGATCGCGATTGTATGTCCTCATTCACCCTGGTACGCTGTTATCCTCGCATGACTGGGTGACGTTCCTCCAGATAGAACTGTTATGTAATTGTGTCCATATTAAAGCTGCAGTTGGGAACTCTGAGTAAATATAATAAGAGGTTTTTTTTATAAAATGGTCACTATATCCTGACAGTAGTGCAATAGTTAGATAATGAAAAAAATGAAGTGAAAAAAATTCTTGTTCTTCTACATGCTCCTAGTGATCCTAATGGCATTTGCAAGTTTCCACCTCACCCGAACCAAAAAACCAATAGAGATGAGCAGTGTCGTGAAGCTCATGAACTCATCAAATATGAATCAATATTCTGTTACTGTAATGACTATTTCTCACCTCAAATATTTTCTGTTTAGCTGTAAAATGAGAAAGTTTGTGACCTGGCAACTTTTACAGCTAAACAGTAACTACAAGATGTTTCTGAAAACATTTGAAAAATGGGCATTGCAATAACAGAATATTGATTCATATTTGATCAGCGCTGCCTAGTTTGATAGTTTGATCAGAGTTCATGAGCTCTGTGAGCAGTGATTGACAGCTGCTGTAGAGACAGCTCGGCTCTGATTGGTTGTTTCCCTCCAATCTGTTAAAACAAATACCATTAGGTGGCACAGACTAAGATGATTTTTTTCACATTATCTGTCTCATGCACTCAGGTCAGGATATTGTGACCATTTTTTAACCAAAAGTTTTTTAAAAAAATCATATTTGCTCATAGTTACCGACTGCACTTTAATCTGCTCGCTCACCAGCCACTCCCTGATTGGTCGTGACGGTGGGGCTGTTGTTAGGGCTCAACCATGGCTCCTTGGTCATATTGGGAATTAACAGATACCTTGCTATGAAATTGTTTCGCTATATTTTGCAGATGTTAAGATGAAATTTCTTTATGCTACAGCTCATCTCTCTCTTTGGCAATATTAGGCCAACTGTAGTTTGTAAAGGAGATTAGATTAGTGCCAGGCTCTTCGGTGCATCTTATAGAGAGTTTTTGTTCTGTTGGTTTTCTGTGTTTGTTTATATAAAATTGAAAGGGAAGGAGTGGAATCTGGAGTTTCTGCACACCACCACCAAGCAGAGATCAGATTCTCCCCGATAACTGGCTTTCTGTAATCCTCATTTTCTACTCTAAAATTACATCTCCTGTAATTTGTCATGGAATTATTCATTGTAATTGCTCCATTTTAATTAGTGTTTTTTTGGGCGGTTGGCCCGGAATAGCTTCCTGCACATTATCACTTCAACCCACTGAAAATCATCACCAGTGAAATTCTCATAATTCATAATATTCATAATAGCCTCATAACTCAATGATGGCTTCCAAGAAAGCTGTCCATAATGCCTGACATAATCTTCTATTTTTGTCTTTCACTGCTCTTAATACACACATACTGTATGCAGACACACATTCGGGCCCAAATGTCCTGGCACAGCCCCTTTAGTCTCCAACTCAGCTGCCAATTGGTCCGACCAACTGTTTAACAAATGGTGGTGTCGCCTGTCTTGCAGGATCTGCACAGCAGTACATGGGACAAGACGAGTTCTACGGAGAGCAGTATGGACACACTCAGAGCTCCAGCGAGCCCATAAACCGGCAATATTACCCTGATGGTAATCGTGCACATCCATAAACTTTATACACACAGCTCTCAAACACACAAAGCCACATTACAAGTTATGCCATTTCCTTTTAGCACTATCCCACAGAGCCTGAGCCAGATTTACTGAAGCTTCAGCTCGTCGTCCCCGTCATCGTCTTTTTCCCTTATTGTGGGAGAGCAAAAGTATTGGAGAACAAAAAAATTTACAAAAGACTGACATTAGTCTCAATTCTGTTTCCTCCTAGTGTGTCTGTGTCCATACTGTCCCCTTTGGTGTGCCGAAATTTCAGATTTCAGATAGTGCCATAGCAGTGTGTTGAGGAGAGAGCGCAAACTTCCTCCAGGGTGTTTCTTTGTGATTTGTGCATAACATTGAAGCGAGCTGCGCATGCATTATGAATGTTTTGGCTTCAACCCTCGAATAATAATTTCTCTTCTGTATGTTAACTGGATTTTGCCTTTGCAGAGGAGTTTGTGCATGTGTTGAACAGTGTTTTCTACAGGTCACGGGGAGTACTCGTATCAACAGTCCTCATATGGCGAGCAAGGCTACGACAGATCCTTTGATGAATCTTCACAGCATTACTATGAAGGAGGTAACGGTTCTTAATTTTAAACCATGTAGTTTAGATATATATTCTTGCACCCTCACAGTCTCAGTTAGTCTAAATGTGTCCAACCAAAACTATAGTACTACCTCGTGTGATTAATATGTGTACCTGTGTGTGTAATACCTCCAGGTAACTCTCAGTACAGTCAACAACAAGCCCAGTATCAGCAGGGTTCTGGCCAGCAGCAGCCCTTCAGCCAGCAGCAGTACTCCTCTCAACAGGGCTACAGTGGACAGCCACAGGGATACGGTTAGAACAACACATACAACCTACTGTGTGCATTCACACCAGCATACACAAAACAAATGAATACATTACCTGAATGTAACCCCTCTGCTACAGGTCCTGGCCAAGGTGGATCCTCCCAGTATTCTCAGTATCAGCAGGGTCAAAGCCAACAGTACAGCTCCTACCGCTCCTCCCAGGGAGGCCCTGGAGCGCAGACGCAGAGGCCCTATGCCTATGAACAGGTACATCAAATTAGATCAGATCTCAGATCTCTAGGATTCTTTGAAACACTGACTAATACCCATCTAAGATATAGGAAAATAGGTACATAATTCCTAATAAATGCTTGATTTTGGTGGGATTCACCAGTGAATTTGTAGGAATACTTAAATCTTACTTAATTGTTTGGTACACCCATACTTGTGATTAAGAAAAGCTGAGGCCCCCCATATTTTCTGACTTCACGAACGTCAACAAATATGAATTCAAGCAGAATATTTCTTCAGATAAAATGATGATGTGAATTTAGGAAATGATTCATACATTTTCACATCAAACGCTCCAAACAGATGCATGTGGGAATAATGGGGTAACTTTAAATTATACTTTATTTGTCTGTCTCAGTATTGAAATGAAATGTAATCTAACCTCTCAGTATAAATCATTTCACATTGCAGGGTCAGTATGGAAACTATCAGCAATAATGTACCACATTGTTTTCCTGTTGGAGGAAAATGAATAAGGAGCGGTTCGGCAGTGACGTGCTGGCTCGGATGTATATCGGAAGATCTGGCTGCTTCACATTTTTATCTTCTTATTAATCGCCATTCTAGCTAAGAGTACATAATCTAGACAAATGTGATGCTTTCCTCCTCTGTTTTGCTCTCTACGAGGCTGGTAGCTGGAGGTGTGAAGTGCCACCCTCCTAGAAGTCAGAGTGCTTAAAGTAAACCTTCAATGTGGACACTAAAAAGGAGCAGTAAAGTCATTCGATGAGCCTCAGTAATTGCCTGCATCTTTCTCTTTCTTTTCTGTCTTTATCTTTCACTCGTCTTTATCCCATCCCCTGCTTTTAATGTTTATTTTATTTTACAAGCCTCTTTCTTTCATCTTTTTTTGGTGCACAGAGCAGGCCCGCGGTTGCTGAGACTGAGGCTATAAAAAGCAAATAAGCCTTGAAGGAAATGTTCCTTGATATTTATCTAATAGACTAGGTCCAGCTCTTGCTTTAATTCCTAGTTGAGGCGCTGTTATATCTCACGATAAGGGGAATTAATTTTATGAAGGTGAAATCGTTGGTCCTTAAACCTGACTCGATCAGGGGGGTTGTCTGTGTTAGTCAAACTGTGACGTGTTGCTGTGTGGTCTAACATTATGTGCTTTCACTCTGTGTTTGTCTTTCTGAGGTAATAGACACAATAGTTAGCCGACTGATCCAGACTTAAAAATGTGTGTCATTGTCCATGATAATCATACATCGTGGTAGTATTTTTGGCATATATTTTCGGTGGCATTGCTCTACACAGACGTATTGTTATTGTGCAGAGTTAAGAGGGGTCACACTACACTGATGCCAATCAGAAATGATTTTACATAAAAAAAAAACACATTGCCACTTTGTCTGCACTTTATTTTGCAGTGACAGTGTATATTGTCTGATATTTTGTATTGTAGTGCAATTCAGGCTGTTTTTAACAAATGATCCTCAAAAAGCCAAAGTGACACAGGAACAGGACAGTAGCGTGTCCTGCACCTCTACTTCAATAAGTGCAATACACTCAGTCAGTCATGTTAAGGTTGTTTCGTATATGGTGAGTTTAAACTACATATCATTGTTTGTAGTTTGTTGACATACAGTGATGGCAAAGACTACAGGGCTGGTTTGTCTAATGTTATTAAATGTTATGTTGCGGGTTTTAGCTGATATGTCAAATTTAAGAAAATGATTTTTTGTATTTATGTGACTTATGGACAGGTTAAGTCTTTCATCATGAACATAAAGATTCAATATTATTTTTCAGTGAAAACTTTTAGCATTTTTGTATTAGATGAACAAAATAATGTTAAAAATAAAACAAGGGGTATAGATCTTTATCCATCCGTGTGTGATTACAAAATGGGCGGATACTGTATATTATGTTGTTTCTTGATTTATTTATTTAAAAGAAGTCAGACGACACCTCTGGTCATTTCACAAATATTTTTTATAGATCGAGCAGTAATGAGGATTATCAGTGTAGCTGTGAGGGTCCAGCTTTGCAGTATATTCTGTAGCAACTCAGCGTATCTCAGTGGGGTAAAATAACATGATAGTTGCAGAGTTAATCAATAATGGGAGATACATGGCTGTCAAACAGCTAAATAACTATGTACCACTCAACAGTGACAATCACAGGCTTCTCTATACTACATTAGATTTGTATCAGTGTTTCATTTTACTGTGACCTGAACATGTACGGCAAGTCTTTTCTAATTCTATGTAGTGTGTCATCACTGATATGGGAGGTACGCCTTGTTTGTGTGTGTGTGTGTGTGTGTGTGTGTGTGTAAGAAAGAGAAAGAGAGAGAGAGAGAGAGAGAGAGAGAGAGAGAGAGAGGTTTGGTGTGCATATTCCAAATATGAATGTTATCTACTTATCTATTGTAAGACTGCATTGCCTGATCTTTTCTGCTGTCTTTTGTTACTGTTTGTTATATAAAAATAAACTGACATTCACCTTTTGTATGTCTGCAATTTGTGGATTTATTAAGGATATGTCAGAAGTCACGTCATGATAATGATGCATTATTCTTCTTCTTCTTATTATTATTATTATTATTATTATTATTATTATTTAAGTATAGTGATAGTAGTAGTAAAATCTCGACATTATCAAGATTATATGTTTATTTCTTTTAATGAATAAATAATGTACAGCACAGGAAGAAGAAAAAAGTCTGGGCTTATATGAGATATCCACCTAAATAGTGTTAAAATATAATTTTATAGAGAACACAGAAATGATAGAGAACTAGATAATAAAGATGACTAACAATTAGAACATGATATTTACAATATCAATTATAAAACCATGATGCACATGGTTCATTTTTTTGTCAAATTCCTGTAACTTTATGTTGCTAGCTAATGTGATTTAGTCAGATTGCCCCACAAAATATGCAACAAAACAAAATGATGTACTACTTTCTGACCCTGAAAAGTGGTCTCATCTTAATTATCTTAAGTGTTACACATATGGGTCTATTGATTAAAATATTTATTGAGACTGTATTTTAAAAGTTGGCAGGTTTACTTGTCTTTTCGCCCGTCTGTAGCTACACGCCCTCCAGTCCAGATGGTGGCGGTAGAGGGCCAAACGGGGTGAGAACGCAACGCCAAACAATACCGGAAGTAACAATCGCGTAAACAAAATGTCCCTCCATGCTTTCCGTAGTTGCCGTCGTGTCCGTACGGTCAGCATGTTATAGGTAGTAATGAGTTACTTCACAAACCGAAACGATTATATTATTATAAATAATATATGTCGATCATTAATTTACATTATAAATTTACGAGCTGTTTGTCAGGTTATGATTTTTACTCGCTTTTAGTGATGTGTGTTGAGACAAACGGTTGAGGTGACATTGTCAAACCGTCGTTAGCAAACTACTTTAGAATAACATCACAATGTTGGCGACATTATCGAGAGTTAAAAGCCGTGGGTGGCTTTCTACGGACATACCTTTAAGATATATACTAGGACAAGAGGTCAGAAGAACCGAGTTGAGCTCGTTCAGTCTCAGTTGTTCTCCGGTACCAGCGGCGTGGAGGCGGAGAGCCACCGGTGGTACCAGAGATGTCAGCACCTCCTGTACGCTGTGCGCCAAAGTCCGAGGAAACCCGAAGAAGAAAGAGCTGTCTGAAAAGAAGCTGGTGTGTATTGGAGATAACGTGTACGTTATCAGTTTTCTTCCTAAGCTATTTTTTAACTGATCCATACAATAAACAGAGAGGTTTAACAAGTAATGTTATACAAGTAGATCCAATGAGGATGCAGGCAGTCCTCTATTTACAGCATGTGTTTGGAGTCCCCATTAACTAGTACAAGCAAAAGGGAAATAAAATCTTTATCTCCCGTGTTGCTTTAAAAGCAAGAAAAATGTCTTCCTGTAGTTGGATGATTTGCTCAGTTTGTCTCGTTTTAAAACTTTTGTATGAATGAAAAAACAGATGGAACATAGTTTCTTTTTTTAAAACCACAAAAATCACATCAACTCCTCATCTCTTCTCTGACATGACTTTGGCATCAAATGATTTGCTTCCAACCTACCTGGAGCTCAAAACAAGAGTCAGGACCAACAGGAGATACACTGTTAAGCATTGGTACAGAATTTTGGCAAATTTCACTTGGCCGCTACCCACATAATCAGCTGTGCTGCTCAACCCAAAAATGCATGATCCTTACAAGTTGGACATCATTGTGAAGGTAAATAAACAAGCTTTCCAACGATGTGAAATACAATGACAATTAGCATTATAACAACAGAGAAATAATTCACCAAACACAAATTTCCAAACTTTTTTCCCCCAGAGTTTATATTGACACATTTATTACCAGTGACTATATCTAAAGTTAGGTCAGTTCCTCATGAAGGGATATTTCTGATACTTGTATTGTTATAGCAATTTCTCATAAAATTTGAGCTGCAGTAATTAGTTTTCAACTATTAAATTGATTGGCATCTATATTTTCTAATCGAGGAATCAGTTTGAATAATTCTAGTTTCTGTACTCTTCTAAAAACGAGACATTTGAGGATGTTGTCTTGAGCTCTGGAAAACATTTTTCACCATTTTCAGGCATCTTATAAATATATTATTATTATTATTTTATAGACAAACAACTAATCAAGTAATCAAAGAAATAATCAACAGATTAATCGTCAGTGAAAATAATCACAAGTTGTAGCCCTAAGAAGAATGTACTACTGTCAAATTAATCTACAGCTGATCAACCAATGGAAGAAATTTTGCAGCACAGGCCTTGTTATTAATTTTGTGTAATCCATCCTGGTGTTGTTGTTGATGACTCAGTGTGGATTAGCCAACTGTCTAAGTATTTTTCGATTTGGCCCATAGACCCGTCACTTCATAGATCATCGGCGTGTGAAGCTGATGGCTGGGTCAGGCGGTAAAGGGGCCTGCAGCTTTCACAGTGAGCCGCGAAAAGAGTGGGGTGGACCAGATGGAGGGAATGGAGGTGATGGAGGAAGCATTGTTATCAAGGGTAAGTCCTCTGTCTGTGTTCAAGGCGTATGACACTAGTCACTGACAGAGTTTGCTCCATCCTCTATATCATACCAAAATGTGCTTCTAGCATTAATTCCTTATTACGTGCTTTCAGCGGACAAGTTCGTCAAATCGTTGGCGCAAGTGGCTCCGGTTTACAAGGGAGAGGATGGACAATCAGGGAGTAGCAAGAACTGTTATGGCAGGAATGGCAACCCAACCTATATCTCTGTGAGTCAAGGCATTTGATCATAAAAGACTGTATGTAGTCTATGAACACTTTTGTCACACAGCCTATATTGTCTTTGACGTTTTCCTTTTGTCAAGGTACCATTAGGCACCGTGGTGAAGGAAGAGGGACAGACAGTAGTGGACCTTTCTGAGCATGGCCAGGAGTATCTGGCTGTGTTTGGAGGGGCCGGTGGGAAGGGGAATCGATTTTTTCTGTCCAATGAGAACCGTGCCCCGATGACGGCGACCCCAGGAGTGATGGGCCAGGAGAGGGTCCTTCAGCTGGAGCTCCGCACCATGGCCCATGCTGGACTGGTGAGAAAACGCTGCTTATGTTTGAAATAACATGGTGATGCTGCTTTATAACACCACAAATGTAATGAACTGATTTCAGGTGGGGTTTCCTAATGCTGGGAAATCTTCTTTGTTGAGAGCCATCTCCAATGCCAGGCCTACTGTGGCTGCTTACCCTTTTACAACACTCAACCCACATGTAGGAATTGTCAACTACAGGGATCACGAGCAAGTTGCAGGTAGCTGATTTTAAGCAAATATTATATATATCAAAGTTATTCATTATTTTACTGTGTAGTAGTAAAGTTTTAATAGCATTTTGCTTGTAAAATTTGCAGCTTTTTTTCCCAGTATAATAACTATGTCCCACTTTCACCCTTGCTCTGTGTAGTTGCTGACATCCCAGGCATCATCCGAGGAGCCCATCTGAATCGAGGCCTCGGCATCTCGTTCCTGCGTCACATTGAGCGCTGTCGTTTCCTCCTCTATGTCTTGGACCTGTCAACTCCTGAGCCCTGGAACCAGCTTCAGCACTTGCGTTATGAGCTGGACCAGTATGAGCCGGGTCTATCCCAGCGGCCTCAGGCCATCGTAGCCAACAAAATGGACCTACCCGAGGCCCGGGAGAAGCTAGAGACTCTAAAGAGCCATGTCTCCCAGCGGGTCATCCCTGTGTCGGCTCTCACAGGACAGAACACAGAGGAGCTCATCCTCCATCTCAGAGAGCTGTACGACGGCTACCTCCAAGAAGAAGAAAAACCCTCTAGGTGGTAGTAAAAACTATGTTTTCTTGCTCTGCTGATGTTTTTTTTTAATGATTATAGATCTATACTGGAAGAACACATTTAAATAGGTTAATAAAAATATAAAAACAAAACCAAATTCAGCGTTTGTGTTTGTTTATTAATGACTTGCAGCATTTTGCTCAATGCACATAAAAAAATCTGTCTATTGAAGGATATTTGTGTGCATAGATATGACTTTGTGTAAAACAATTGTGTGGGGTTGACTGAGGAAACACCACATTATTGACACTATTTCATAATTTTCTGTCAGTACAAAAACACTGGCGGAGAACACTGACAAATCAGATGAATACAAGATATGCAGTAAGCATACACTTTATACGAAACATTACCACTTCAAAGTTTTGCTTGATGTTTCACTGTATTCTGGTAAGTGTAGTCCTGCGTTAGAGCCACAACTGCAGCTTAGTAAACGTAATTCGTAAATGAACCAGCAGAGGGCATGTGTCTCATCATTTTAAATAACCTCAATTGCACTTTTAATTGGGCCTTGTAGTAAATAAACCTCAGTAGAATCACAAGACACAACCTGAGCTATGCACAATTTTACAGTTTTAATAATATGTAAACACAGATATATATTTAAGGTTGTCTAAATAGGAGTGACATTCACCTTATGGATTCACAAATCAAGATCTGCTGTATGGACACTGAATATGTTGTTGACTTACTTCATCCATACTATTTTTGTGTGATTTCTTGCACATAAATCTAATCTTGAATCTTGTTATAATTGCTTGCTGTCTCTGGAGAAATCACCAAAATGCAGATTTAATAAATAACTGTACTGTTTGCACCACTTAATACATTTTGTATGTGTGTGTGTTGTTTACTCTGTGCTGTAGCCAGCCTGGAGGAACCAGTGGCATGCAGATAGGATACTGGGGGGAGCTGCTGGTCCACCTGGAAGCCTTTCTGAGGATCGTCCCAAATTCCCTCCACTGAGCCTGAATAACATGGCCATGAAAAAAAACATAACAAGAACATATGCTTGAAAATAGCATGTAAGAGCTGACAGTAGTCCATTTTGATCACACACTGTGATAACATTAAAGGACGAATGATACAAGCATGTGATGGATGAATTCAGAGGCTGTGTGAGCTCTACCTGGTCAGGCATCGATGAAATAAGGTGGCATAATTAAACCTTTTGCTCCATGAAGGGCTGCCGCACCAGAATCACCCTGGAGGCTGTGGGGGACATAAGGAAACCAACAAACGTAAATACAGATGAAACTGAAAAAATCATTTTATTTGTGACGTTGAGACAATTATAATAGCCTAGTAAGAGGTTCAGTGTATACCAGGTGCTCATATTCTGCTGTTCCCTTTGTTGTGAAATATGCTACAGCACTAATTTACAGGAACAGCTAGAAATCCCCCACCTGGAGTGTTCCTCTCTGTGACTGTTCCCTCCAGTGTTTCTAGCAAAATGTTCCTCCTGGGAACCCCCATCTGCAGAGCCAAATGGACATACATTATACAGATTAGTACACAAATATCTTTGCCATAAGACAGTCCACACCTTTTCCAAGTGGTGATGCAGATGACAATATAGTTGCATAGTTTTCTGCCCATTTCTCACTCTTCTTACCATTTTCTGTCATATGTTGAGCTACAGTATGGAGAGAGGGAGGGAGCAGCCTTCATAATCATGAGCCATATCCCCAAAAACAAGCTAAACCAAATTATTACATTTGTATGCATTGTTTTAGCCTTTGCTATGGTGCCGTAAAAGCTTGCCAGAAGGTGTGTCAGTGTGTAAATAAACCACTTCCAAGGAAGCATGATAATCACTGATGTCACCTGATCTTAATCATAATTCCACGTAACTTTAACCACATAATGCCAGCTTGTCAAGCCGGTTTTGTGTGTGTGTGTGTGTGTGCGCGCAATGTCACAAATAGCAAGTCAGCTACTTTTGGAGGATAAAGGGCAAGAGGCTGTTTCAAAAGTGTCAAAAGATAACACAAAACATTACATAGTGAATAAGATTTAAAAGCGAACTGTAGTATGATGTATATAATACACAGTCAGACACAAAGGTAGGCTGACGTTTTGGGTTTCATTTTACAAGATACAGGTAGATTAAATATGTCGTATTAGCATTTGTTTTATTAGTAGTCTGTTGGCATAACATAAACTACCTTATCTTTGTCTGGATTATTCTATAGTTGGTAATTGGCTTGTTGACCTGAAGGTCACATACCTACCTGTTTGTAAATTAGACTTGGACTTTTTATGTGGGTATTTGTCCTTCACACATACTTTGTACATTTTTGATGATGATTGACAGATGACAAATAATAATATATAGATAGTCTACTATAATTCTGTATGCTACCATGCAAAAATTGCGGCACACCCCTGAATGCTCGATGATTCTCATTCCCTATACCCACATCAAACTATACATTACCACAAACATGCAGTATGTCTGCCTTTATGTGCCTTTTTTACGTGGCCAAAACATGGACACCACCTGAGTGTATCTTTGTAAACTATCAGAAATGTTGTATTTTCCTCAAATGTACAGTCACAGAGAAGGGAATACACTCTTTGTTTAATGGTTTTGTTGCCTTTGTTTATACACTACAGGTGACGATGCAAATCTTAATTTTTCTTTTACTGCATCTCCAGTTACTCTGGAATAGTAAATGCTAAAAGTTTACATTCAATGAATTTGTATTCCTTAGCTTCATGCCTTTCAAAGGGGACCAGAAATATGCATATAAGCCTTATAGTTGAGAAGCCATTACTGATTCATTTTGGATAGACATTTTTCCTTGGGCTAGGGCTTAACATAGCTACAGTTAATTTTAACCTGGCAAGCTAACTAGCAATAATGGTGCATTATAACATTTAGATGCTGATTGATTCTGAAACACAGTGAACCATTGCTTGGACCACACCCATCATTGGCCTCTACAATTAGTTTTGATCTGAACCACACACCTGTGAAGTTTCATGCCCAGGCCCAACACATGCACTTCTAGCTGAAAAACAATTATGCCGTCACTCTATATACAACTGAGACAGACTGGGATGGAAATTCATCCACGGACTTTGAGATGGAGAGGCTTTTTATGCAAGCACCCGGAGGGAGTGAGCTGAAAACATTTGGGCAGTAATTAACACTAATACAGTGTTAATTGTGTTAAGAGAATCTGATGATGCCAGTTTGATTTGAGTTTATATAAGCACATCGTCTCTGCACTGGATCAAAACAAGACCAGCCAGGCAAGCTGAGGTGAGCTGGAACACTAGTCACAGTTCGTCATGCTCCCAATGAAAATTACTAATCAGATGTCAAGAAAAGTGAAGATCAGTCCAAATTTGGAGGGGCCACTTGTATCTATAAGTATTAGATTGGTCTGCAGTTACTGCTTTCGGTTATTTTTCATTATTATCATTATTTTGCTCATGATGAATAGTTTGCCCACATTTCGCTGCCCTTGACAAAGTGCCACACCATGCAGTTACTTAGTTCGCCTATATGGACGTGTCAGCCCTGTTCCTGACTATAACTTGCACAGTCTGTCCACAGACAGATACATAAACACCTGGCAAAGAGGTCTACTCAAAATCGCTTCCGTGGTAGTTCCCACTAAATGTAAATGTTTCCAGGACCACAGTTTACTACAAGGGCTGCACGGTGGTGCAGTAGTTAGCAGGTTTGAATCCGACTTAGGGTCCTTCTGTGTTCTGTGTTAGTGTGGGTTTAATCCAGGTTCTGTTTTCCATCCACAGTTAGGTTGATTGTTGACTCTAAATTGCCCGTAGGTGTGAATGTGAGTGTGAATGGTTGTCTGTCTCAGTGTCAGCCCAGGGTGAACCCCGCCTTCGCCCAATATCAGCTGGGATCGGCTCCAGCAACCCCCGTGACCCAAACGGGATAATCGGTTGAAGATGGATGGATGGATTTTTACCATGGCACGCACGCACGCACACACGCACACACACACACGCACGCACGCACACACGCACCTACATTCAGTCAACAACAACAAAACTGGCTTGACAAGCCATGGGTGACTGAAGTTACGTTGGAATTACGGTCAGTTGGCGGATCAGTTATTATTATACTTCCTTGGAAGTGATTCATTTACACACTGACACGCCTTCATGTTTTGACATTCACAGAGAAGATGTGGTCCTAAATAACTACAGCCAAGGCTAACACAGTGTATGAAAAACTTTCTGAAATAAGTCTGCAGATATCCCAAAGAAAAGTGAAAGAGCCATTTCCCTGTCATTTCTGTAGATTATCAATGTTCAACATATCCTCTAATGATAGAAACAAACATTTTTCATATTACCCTATACTGACTTAGACGATGTCTGCTTCAAGTTTTGACTTTTCCCAACCGTTTGCACAATACCCAGTCTCTGTTACGAGATCTTACCTCCAAATACCATGACCCTGCCCACACCCACACCCAACTTCATAACCACTGCTCTGTGTGGCTTATTTATTTAACCAGCGTCAGGAAATTTTTGCTCTAAATTTTATTGACTTTCAGTAAAAATGACATTTTATCTGAGACCCACTGTATTTAAAAACAGGTCGAGTGACATTTATAGATAGATGGCCACGCAGGGTGAAGTGTTTCAGTTGCCAACAAAGGTCTCTATAGCAGTCTGACTGAACTCTGCTTGCCTTGACCTGTTTCCAACAAATGTTTCACGTCATGCAATACAATTTCAACACCAAAATCACATTAATCAGCAAAGTGTTCAAGCAAAGAATTCAACGAATGAATTGAAATAGGCTTTGGAGTTTAAAGGACAAAACAAGAAAATGTATCTGAAGATAAATGTGACAGGCAGCCATTTTGCCCATCAGGTTGTGTTATGAGACATCTTGTCTACTTTCTCTTTCTCTATCTTGTTTTTTTAATCACAGATAAAATCAGTGCAGTTTCGATCAACATTCACATTCAGCTGTTTCTGTGTGAGCTTTCTCCTCTGGACAATACAGTCCCTTGTCTCATAATGGTAAATGAACTAGGGCAGTCAAAGTTATCGTGATGATATCCTAACCTTAGCGTCTGACTAACACAATCATTAAAAAGCCATGAATGAAAATCTATACATTCCCTTTGTCTTCAGTTATTGCAATAGAGATGAACTAGTTCCAGGCCTTAAGAATCAGTGTTTTAGCTGATTCCCTGTCCATCGTCAACATTGCTTGAATGAGAGTAAACATGTCCTCTGGACATCCAAAAATAATCTAAGTCAAGAACAGTAGTCCTGCTGTATACAATAGAAACATACAAAACAATATTTTACCAAAATGAGAGTGGCAAACACTGGCCAATCCCAAAATGAATGTAACAGTTTTACTCCTCAGTTTTATAAATTAGAGACTCGGAAGAGAAAGGTTTATGACTCAGGAATAGTGGAAACTATGAACTGTGGTAACATGTGCCTGGTATTAAGTTGTAATTATCATATTTTCTCCGACGCAGCAATTGTTTTGTTTTTAAAAGATAAAGAATGTAGAGAAGATAAACAAATCCTTCAAGCACAGCTAAATGTAGCCCAACTTGTGAGAACGGTGAGTCAGCAAAATGATTACGTTACAAGCACCATATCCAGGTAACATTTATGATATTGGATTAATAACTTATCAAAAATACAAACATGATGGAGTGTTCCTTTTAGGCTTTCCATTTGGGTCGGAGTTACTGCCTCAAGTCTTTCAGGAGGAGGTAGTGATTTTACTAGGCATACAGACTGAGGCCAGATTATTGAATTTGTAATCCAGGTCCATGTCTGGGTCAAAGGAAACATCAGGGATGGAGATGGCGTCAAGATCAAAGCTGGTCCATGAATCTCCCTCCTCAGCATACACATGAGGAGCATAATCACCCAGCTCCTTTCCTGGAGCCTCGTGGGCATACAGCATCTACAGTACGCAGAGGAGGAAAAAAGAAAATTACAATACGTATTTTTAATCAACCCAAGTTTTGGAGCTTTGAGGATTAATTAAATTCTTGTCATTACCTTATTTAGTACTTTGAGCAGAACTGAACGTTGGATCATACCGTTCTCTTGATCTGCAAAATATCTACGATGTCCAGTCCAAGTCTGGCAAATCAGAAACAGATAGTTGTGTAATTTCAATTTAAACAGCAGAAAGTCTAACATAAAATCTCATAGTTAAACTCCATGGACATAAAAATATTAAATAATTTCACAGGGTTCATAGTGGTGTAGATATATAGTATATATACCCCACACATGGAGTTTCTGAGCTGACTTCTCGTCCTTGTGGCTGATGATGCATGACCCATTGACTGGAAAATCAAATATGGTGGAATTTAATGAACTGCAAAGTCACGCTTGGGCACAATAATAATAATAATAATAATAATAATAATAACAACAATAATAATAATGATGTAAGTACCCAACGCATCGAGTTCCCACGTGTAAAGTTTTGTGTCATTGTTGAGTTACTCGCCACCTGGGGAACAAAAGCATGTTAAACCATGTCACCTTGTCACTATACAACTTAAGGATAAGGCTGGCAAACTGAATGCTTTCTATATCTGTCAACAAATCTTCTGAAATAAACAAAACTGAGAGTGTGTAAATCTGACTTTAAGCTCTGAGCTCATTCACTTCTACTGAAAAACCCACAAATATATACTTTCATTAAAATAATAAAAAAAAGTTGAATAATTTCCTAAACCACAAATGCATCTATCACACAATACAATACATCTGCAGTTTGGTGTGCAACACAGACAGTGTTTGTCAGTAGGATCAATTTTGGTCTTTTCATGGGATTTGTATTATCCTTTAATCATGTAATCTTTTTTTTTGCGAACTAATAACCAAATCACAATAATACTAATAATAATAACAATATTACTACTACTAATAATAATACTAATCTTTTCCATACCTGATTGAAATAGTCCCTTTGCTGTTTTAGGGTGTCAGTTTGGGATATGGTGCATCCTGAATGGACATTTGATGTCACGGCTGTTGACTGCAAAACAAAATTCAAATGTCCAAGATGCAAAACAGATTAAAAAGTATGTTATAAGCTTGTATAGTTTCCATCATTTACCTGCTTCACCATTGGAACATGAGACTTTATTTGTTCCTCATTCTGGCTGTAACCTCTGTTTAACGGCTCAAAAGCCACCTGTTGAAAATTTGAATACTGTCATTAGTGTCACAGGGTAAAGTACACAGGCACTCTCCAGTACAGCAGTACAGTACTGGGAAAAAAATGCATATCCCCATAACATAAAATACTATATTTTAGGGTGAGGACTTGGTTTAGGGTTAGGATAAGTTTAGGTTTTGGTTTAGGGTATGGTAAGGGTTAGGATTAGCCAGGTCACATTTAGAATAAGAAAATGAATATAAGTCAATGTAATATCCTCAAAAGTCATGGAAACAGTGATACTCAAGTAAAGTTAATTTTATAATAAAAGTATTTACTTTGCAGTCAGTTCCTGGTTGCTCAATGTTAGAGTTCATCAGATGTTGTCCTGAATCACCATCCGGGATCGCAAAGCTCTTTTTCTTGTTCTTACAGGACACCAAAAAAGCTAAAAGTAGCACCCCTGGGATAAAAAAGACACATAAATCAAGTCTGGTATTTTATACATATGTCTGTTTAATTTAAAACACTGTGTTTGGGTGTAAAATGTTGTTGTATGTTTTCTTTATCAACTTTTAAACTAAAAAAAATATAAAGCAATCTTAAATCAAACAATATGAAACATTCTGAATGCGTGTCCTACCTGCAAGCAGTAGCATGCCTAAAAAAAGGATCGCAAGCGCTCCTCCTCCTAATGCAGAGCCAGCAACTTTGCGGATGCGACAGCTTGGCCTTGTTATGTCTTTGCAGTTACACACAGTAAGTGACAGGTTGTGTGTAGCTCTCAGGCCCTGAAGGTCGAACACTTCCAGCACCAACTCATATTGTCCAGAGTGAACAGTGGGCTCTTTCACCAGGTTGACTGAATACCCTGTACATCCAAAATAAATTGTCAAACTGTCACGATTCATTGTGACATACTGCATAAACCAGACTTTGTCGTAATAGCAGTGACATTGTTTGCACAAGTTACATGATCTTGACTTGTTTGAGGGAGCTTTCAGAGCTGGAGCTCACCTTGCTTAGGGTCAAGCTTCCACTTGTCCTTAACATCTCCCAGGAGCTTGAAGGTGAAAGGCCCACTGTAGGGGTCTTCATCCGGGTCCACGGCTGTGATGTTGGCCAGAGTGGGACCCTCAGACTGACATATGTCAATTATGCGCTCAGGCAGGAATGGAGCATTGTCGTTCTCATCTGTAATAAGGATGCTCAGCGTTGCAGTGCCCGTCATCGGAGGTTGACCTGGTGACCACAAACACGTTGTGCATATTCAGCAATGTGATAGATTGTGATTAATAACATCTACAGTATGTAAATACTAGGGCTGTCAGTTGATATTATTAAATGTTTAATTGTGATTAATCACATGATCGAACTTAGTTAATCAGGGTTAATCACAAATTGATCACACATTTCATTTCTGTTCAAAATGTATCTCAAAGGGAGATTTGTCAAGTATTGAATACTCTTATCAACATGGGAGTGAGCAAATATGCTGCTTTATACAAATGCATTTATATATTTATTATGGGAATAAATTAACAACTCAAAACAATGACAAGTGTTGTCCAGAACCCCTAACAGTACTGCATTTAGCATAAAAAATAAGCTCAAATCATAACATGGCAAACTGCAGCCCAACAGCTAACAACAGCTGTCAGTGTGTCAGTGTGCTGACTTGACTATGACTTGCCTCAAACTGCATGTGATAATCATAAAGTGGGCATGTCTGTAAAGGGGAGACTTGTGGCTTCGCAGAGAACCCATTTTCATTCACATATCATGAGGTCAAAGGTCAAGGGACCCCTTTGAAAATGGCCATCCCAGTTTTGCCTTGCCAAAATTTAGTGCAAGTTTGGAGCAGCTAGCTAGCAGCAAGCTAGTATGACATGACTGGTACCAATGGAGTCATTAGGTTTTCTAGCCTCATATGATACCAGTATCTTCACTCCAGCTTTAAACCTGAGCCCACTACGACCTCTGAAAGATTGATTGCGTTACAGAAATGCGTTAAAGAAATTAGTGGCATTAAAAAGATTTTTCTTCAACACGTTATTATCAAAAGTAGCCAAAATTTTGCTTAAGTTTAGAGCGTTATTTAGCTTCCTTCATGACAAGCTAGTATGACTTATTAGTGGATTCCTGAGGTTTTCTGGTTTAAAATGTTACTAGTAATCACAAGTTGCATTAATGCGTTAAGAAATTAGTGTCGTTCAAACAAATTTGCATTAACACGTTATTATTGTGTTAACTTTGACAGCCCTAGAACAGTAAATACTCTGTAGTTCATACCATTGTCAACAGCAAGTATTGTTGTCGTATAAACACTGTCTTTTACAAAGGATGACTCTCGGTCTATGACCTTTGTTGTGGTTATTTTTCCAGAATTGGTGTCCACTGTAACCCAATCGGCTGGATCGTCTCCTTTTCTGTATCTGAAACACACGTGGTTGTGTTGGACATTTTCTAGTTCTTTATTGATCTGGAATATTATCATTCTGTGAGATGGACATCTAGTATCTGCATGACTTACACGAATGTGTTGGTGATGTCAAGGTCTTTAGCTGTAAACGTCTCCAGATAATGTCCCGCCATGACATTCTCAAACACCACTACTTCTTTGTTCGGTGTGATGAAGAACGGAGGCTCATTGACATCCTCCACGATCACTGTCACTTCACAGGTGGACCGACTCTCCGTCCCCTTCACACTACTGGTGACTACTTCCCAAAGGCCGGTGGTGCTGCGGCTCGCCACCTTGCATGAGTGATAGGGGGTCTCATTCTCTACACTGACAGTCAGATTCTTCACAGGACTGTATTCAAAGTCCAAATGCTGATAAAAAAAAAAAAAAAAAATCATACCATAATGTAACTTTACATCAAGGATCACTGGTAGTCAACAGTTTCTTCAGTGCAATATAAAAAAATCCCAGCAAAATAGTATGAATTACCACCTTCAAGGATATCCATTTTATTCCTTTTGCTTTCTTTAGCATTTGTTAGCCCTGTCTGCAGTTTATCTTTTCAAAGAGGCCAAAAACACTTTATACAAAAACATATTTTGGAAGAAGAAAGACTGTTTAATGTCTGAAGGAGGTTGACATGTAGGGCTGTGTACTGGCAAGAATCTTGCGATACAATACATATCATGATACAGGGGTTACGATTCAATATATTGTGATATATTACTATTAACTATTCAACTGTAACTGTATGCAAGGTGATATATTGTGTTTTTTTAAAATCGAATCTACAGAAAACTGTCATAGTATAAAGAACACACCACCCAGCCCTGTTTCATAAAAATTACTTTCCCATACAATTAAACTGCTTTGTCAATTATGACTGGAAGGAAACCTATTTTGTCGAAGATTACGTTTGTCTATGCATGTCTTAAATACAATTTTAAGTCTGCAGACGTGACATAGTACAACGAGCGATATGCAGAGCAGGTGATGTAATATATCGAGCAACTGTTAATGAAAGTTGCATGGAATAATAACGTTATTGAAAATTATGTGGTATAATAATGAGTATAAAAAGTGAGAAAGTCCACTACAGGTGGTTGGGTTTGTCCAACAAACACAGGATTTTCCCCCAGGAGGCTGCTGTTTGTATCCTGAGTGAAACGTAGTCACTTCAAGGCAAACCAAGTAGTTTTGTTGCTAAAAACTAAGTAGTGTTGTTGCGTTTTCTTTTTTTTTTTTTTTTTTCCATTGTTTTAATTTACAACTTCAACATAAAATTTAAAACTGCAAACATAATCCAGGAGTAAAAACTGAATTCTGAATGCAGTTTAGTTGTATGGGAGGATAACAACCACATAAAACCTGAATAAAAAAGTTGTCATGCATCAGAACAGTACAAAACAGCACTGCTTTTTGAGCAGTCTGAGCAAAGGAATTAACATCTTCTATATCAATTTAAAAAAAAATTAATAGAAGTGCTTGCAGTATTTAGCAACTAAGTAAATCAAAAACAGTAAACTGTTTTTACCAAATACTTGTTGGATTGTAGCTTAGAAAGAAGGCAAAATACCTTTTCCACATACAGTAGTCCCTCGTTTGTCTCAGGATCGGTCTTGATCATGAAGTTCTTGTTTGTGTCTCCTTGGATTTGATATTTAGCTCTCCAAGCCGCCGTACCTTTGGTGTCTTTGTCGGTAACCTGCAGACGTTTAACAAGTACATTTTCCTCTCCTTCTTTTACTCTCCCTGGACCCTGGGAACAATAAATAAAACTTTAAGTATGAAAAGATACTGTTGTATTATAGTCACTGCCTTCCTCGTGGTGAGTGGAAGAAGTAACTGCTCACTGTTTGTCCTGTTATCACGGGAAGATGGTTATTTCCATCTTCTATGTTGATTATGATGGTGCAGGAGCTGGACAGCTGTACTTTGTCTCCACGGTCTTTGGCCTCCACTATAATGGTGTATTTATCCGCTTTCTGATCGATTCAAAAGAACAGTCACTCAAAAATTAGTATCAAACATATTTGATCTGGCCATATTATTCAAATGTAAAGAGATGTACGTGCCATGATGAATAGATCTGACATTATTTATTTGAGTCCTCTCACCTCATGATCCAGGCATCCTTTAAATGAAATGGTTGCAGTTTGCGTGATCTGGGTTAAGTAGAACTCCAGCTCTTGTGGTTTAGGATCAACTGAGATCATTTTAAAATCAAATAATCTATAGTTCTCCGTGCTGTCGTCATCTTTGGCCTGAACGGTAATCAATGCAGTGCCTGTCAGTATCAGAAGAACAGAGTTCTTTGTTTTATTTCATAATATTATTTCATAATAAAGATTATTATTATTCTTTCAGACTAAAGAAGTGAGAAAAAATTTGAACGTTACCTTGTGACGTTGACTCTTTTATGCTGATCTCGTAAGTATCATGGTCAAACTCTGGAGGCCTGTCATTAGCATCTTTAATTAATATCTCAATGCCCAGCTGCGTGTCTATTACATGTTTTTCTCGATCAAGTGCCTGAAACGTTAGCTGTAATGCAAAAAATTCAAGTGAAATAATGAAAATCTCCTCTGTGATTCACACCCCAAGAAAACTCACAGACACCCACAAAAAATGCTGTAATAATGCCGTGTTAGTAAATTCATTCTGACCTTTAAAACTCTGAATTGCTCGTAGTCGATGGGGCCGTGCACTGTGATTTCCCCCGTGTTCTCGTTGATTTTTAATATGCCCTTGGGGTCCACATCAACACCTTGACCATGTATCCTGAAAAAGGTGAAGTTCTTTTCGATTTCAACCTGTAGGGAGTCAAATTATAAAAGCAGAGAATTAATGAAGTGAAGTTATGATCTTCCTGCATCCGTATATTCATATCCAAGCATCGTAACTCTCGGTAGATACTCACTTGGCCCAGTAGGTATGGGTAAACTCCTTTATAGCCTTCATCAATACTGAAGGAATCAATGATCCAGTTTCTTTTTTGTCGCTTTAAAATTTCTGAGGATGACGTGTGGACTCCCAAACACTGCGAAAACATTATTTACATTGGACTGAGCACATTTTGAATTTCATTTGTGTTATGATTATGATTACATAGACTTTTTTAAAAATGTTGTAATTCAACTCTGTATGTGTTCTTAAATAAGTTAGTCAGTTTGTATAAATCTTCTAGAGCACTACTGTGTAGGTCCAAGGGACCAGATCTACTGTATATTCTGTCTATAATCTATAATTTTGACACGTCTTCTGCACTGGCTGTTATTATGATTGATAAATATTTAATTTGTAATTTCCACATCGTCTTAATTTCATAGCTGTTCTGACAACTTGGTCTTATTCATGTTCTTTCAAGTCTTGGTTATTGATAGAAAATGTCATGCAAGTTAAAATACAATAAATAAATAAATTATTGGATTTTCTAAACGTCTCTCTGTCATGTTGGAATCTAAGGCAGACGTAAGCATCAAGTAAACATTATTTGAAATATTTTTTAACATTTCTGTCCAGAAACCTGCAGATAAATACTTACCAGCATCAGGAAAAGACTGAGGTGTCTTGTCTCCATGGTACATCCAGACTGTGTGCTGTTATAACCCTCAGTTCCTTAGTTGACAGTATTGCTTGGATACACCTGAATGTAATATCAACTCTATACCAGTGGAGGTTCAGGCTGCAGTCTACGTGTGAGTGGGAGGGCCTCTCATGAGCCTTTATAAGTCCAGCTAGGAAGTTAAGAAATAAGTGGGTGTGGACAATGTAACGTGTGTGTGTGTGTGTGTGTGTGTGTGTGTGAACATGCATCAAATCTGCAGTAGTGTGTGTACGTGGGAAGTGAGTGGTGACGAAAGAGAGCAGTGGCAAATGTGTGCGAGCAAACAAGTATGCTAGTGGAGCACAAGACACACACACACACACACACATATATATATATATATATATATATATATATATATATATATATATATATATATATATATATATATATATATATATATATATATATATTTTTTTTTTTATAATTTTTTTTTTTTTTTTTTTTTCAGCACAGGGTCTGTCAGGAAACACAACCAGGACACCTCTTGCTTTGGTCTCAATGAGCAGTGCTGAACATTGTCATTATGAAAAGATGGGGGTTATTTTACAAGAGTTTATAATAATGACCTGAGCTTAAAAATATTGTTATTTCATGATTAATTGCATGATTGTATGTTAATTATATAGCCTCAGTGTTCATGAAGTACAGTGCTCCTCTAATGAGTCATTTTCAAATAAAATTGATCAGACTTGCCCTTTAATTATCAAGTCCGCTGGAATAAACAGATCAGACATCACAGTTGCGAAGCCTGAGGACTGGTTGTTTTCAGCTCAGTTAGCAATTACTATGATTGAGGAAACATGTACAGTTGCAAGAAAAAGTATGTGAACCCTTTGAAATTACTTGGATTTCTGCATAAATTGGTCATAAAATGTGTTTTATTGTTTTTATTGACCACAACATGTGAACCTTTGGATTTAATAACTGGTTGACCCTCCTTTGGCTGCAATAACCTCAAACAAACTTTTCCTGTAGTTGCAGATCAGACCTGCACAACAGTCAGGAAGAATTTTGGACCGTTCCTCTTTAAAAAACTGTTTCAGTTCAGTGATATTCTTGGGATGTCTGGTGTGAATCGCTCTCTTGAGGTCATGCCACAGCATCTCAATCGGGTTGTCAGGACTCTGATTGGGCTGCTCCAGAAGGCCTATTTTCTTCTGTTGAAGCCATTCTGTTGTTGATTTACTTCTATGCTTTGGGTCGTTGTCCTGTTGCATCACCCATCCTCTGACAGATGTCTTAAGCTTTCCTGCAAAATGTCTTGATAAAATTAGGAATTCATTTTTCCATCAATGACAGCAATCCGTTCAGGCCTTGAGGCAGCAAAGCAGCCCCAAACCATGACGCCCCTCCACCATATTTCACAGTTGGGATGAGGATTTGATGTTTTTGATGTGTGCTGAGCCTTTTTTTCTCCACACATTGCGTTGTGTCTTCCTTTCAAACAACTCAGTTTTGGTTTCATCTGTTCACAGAGTATTTAGCCAGTAGTGCCGTGGAGCAACTAGATGCTCTTTTTGCAAACTTCAAACGTGCAGCAATGGGGTTTTTTTGGACAGCAGTGGCTTCCTCCGTGGGGTCCTCCCATGAACTCCATTCTTGTTTAATGTTTTACTTATTGTAGATTTGTCAACAAAAATGTTAGCATGTGCCAGAGATTTCTGCAAGTCTTTAGCTGACCCATAGGATTCGTCTTCACCTCATTGAACATACTGCGCTGTGCTCTTGCGGTCATCTTTACAGGACGACCTCGCCTAGGGAGAGTAGCAACAGTGCTGAACTTTCTCCATTTGTAGCCAGTCTGTCTTACTGTGGACACATGAACCTCAAGGCTTTTAGAGAGACTTTTGTAACCCTGTCCAGCTTCATATAAGTCAACAATTCTTAATCGTAGGTCTTCTGAGAGCTCTTTTCTGCGAGGCATGGTTCACATCAGAGTCCTGGCTCCAATTAGCTCTTGGAGAAGTCATCAGCTTAGGGGTTCACATATTTTTTCCACCCTGCAGTGTGAATGTTTACATGTTATGTTCAATAAAAACATGAAAACATATATTTTTTTTGTGCGATACGAGTTTAAGCAGACTGTGTTTGTCTGTTGTTGTGACTTAGATGAAGATCAGAACACATTTTATGACCAAATTATGCAGAAATTCAAGTAATCCCTAAGGGTTCACATACTTTTTCTTTCAACTGTACTGTATGTCCGAATGAATTTTAGCTGTCTTGCGTGTAGCAGTAGAGACTGAGAGGCAAAGTTTTATAAAGCTTAAAGCTTTATCTGTCAGGAATAAAAACACACATGCAACAGACAAAGAATGAAGCCCTTATGTATTTTTGTGTGGATGGGATTACATACAAGGTTTAAGGGCACATTACAAACTGCATATGATATTTCACCCCCAAAGTGTTACATTAATAACAGTGCCATATATCAGTGCTTAGCTGCATTTATAAGGATTCAACTAAACCTTCTGTCCTTTTTAGACTTTGAGTTGCTCCGAATTATTTCAGACGAACTTGTCTTTTGGTGTTCACCCATCATAGTTACGCATGTGCTTTGCTGTTTGGAGCTTGCATATATCTCCTGTTCATCAACACAAATTGATGTCTAATTCATTGTGTAGCTCCTTCCTTTTAAAAAGGTGTGTGCTCATTGTGATTTGACTTGTGATTTGGAGGTTGAATACCATGGCTGCCGAAGCTTCAAATTATTCAGGTCAATCGTAGACGTTTGTGACATGTTTTCAGTGATGTTTGTGTACGTGTTTTCCATGTTCATGTCATGTTGTTTCCGAATTTTACTTTGTTTACTTACATTCTTATTTTAAAGTCAACCATGACATTTTTCCTAAAGCTAACTAAGTTTGTTGCCTCAACCTAAGTGAGCAGTTGTGTTTCCCCCTTTTGGTACTACATCTTCATATGCACTTGTAATATTCAAGCCTCGGCGAGGCAAAACGTGCTAGCTGTACAGAGGACTATTTCACTTCATTTGTTCCGATCCATTACTATGTGCCTCTTTAGCAAACCACAGCAGAAACACTAAACTATGGTTAAATAATTAAACTGTGGTTTAATATGCAACTTGCTGATTCGTTAGGCCCTGCGGATCACCTGAGGACAGAGGAATTGGCACAGTCTAATGAAAGATACCTCTCAAACACGTTCGTGAACATAAATCTACTGGCTCACACACTCAACATTGCTCCGTTGGGAGGGTCAGAATGAGTCATATTTTGATAATGCTGAGATTTTCTTTTACTGGCCACAAAAAAACAACGGCACATCAATGCCTTAACTTGGGAGAAACTCAACAGCTGCTTGCATTATTTACTGTACATGTTCCAGCTCGCATCATACGTTTCTCTGTGGGAGGTTTTGCATTGACGCAAGGCAAGGTTTCCCAAGAAAAACTATAACCCTGCATGTGACATCAATGAGAAAGAAACTCAACAGACTTTGAGTTTTCATCCGTCTTTACAATGAAGTACCAGCTCTTTTTATGCGTTTTCATGTTTCATGTTTTTATACTACTTTGCTGCGAAAAGAATTCCTGAAATCCTGTATGTATGTTTTGTGTTATGCATGTGGATCAAACGAGGTCAGGTTAGCGTGTCAGATTTAAATTTTGATTGCTCTCAGCACCACACCTTAACGGTATCTGGCATCTCTATGCATGTACATTAATCAAAAAACAAGTTCTATCACTTTTGCTGACAGACTGAAGGGCATCCACTTTGACTTTGAGCAACAGCTTTCCGAGCCAAAATACAGAAATTTATATAAAAAAATATCTCACAACACATAAGGTAATTTTTGGCAGCGACACAGGTATGTTGATGATATGTATAAACCACCATCACTGTAGACAGCTGCTGTCATCAGTGTGACACTGACTCACTGGCTCAAGCATGCAACACTATGCTAGGTGGGATTACCACTGGAATTATATGCAGAGCAAGAAAACAGTCAACTCAACTCAACTCTATACGCAACCCGGTCTCACTGGGAGGTGTATAAATAGCATGACATTACAAGGACATTCCACATGACACAAGGACTCATTTAAAGCTTTTTTTGTGTTATTCTGATGCCATGCAACAAAACTATGGTGATGTACGCAGTTAGGTTTAGACAACAAAACCACTCATATAGGTTGAGGCAACAAAACTTAGTTGGGTTTAGGAAAACCATCATGGTTGGGCTTAAATTAAGTATGTAAACTAAGTAAAATATGTACAGAAATAGCATATTTACTTAGATGCGTTTACTTTCTTTCGGTACAGACTACATGATGTACAAATAATATGCCAAAAGCAAGGTGTTCTAATTGCGAGCTAAATCCCTAGTGCATATGCGTGCCAGTCATATTCTGTGTGAACCGGCTGCTATACCCTTCTGACAAGCTCTGTGACATTTCTGCTGTCACCACTCCCTCGCTGACAACCTCTTCATCTCACATGTAAGTGCAAGTAAGTATTTAAAAATTCAATCTGTACATGTTTAATCAGTATGGTGATCCCTAAAATGCCATGCTGGTTCTAGATGACGGGAAGGTTAAAAAAAAAAAAAAACCTACAAAAAAGGGTACACTTAGCAACCAGACTGACTGTCGCAGGGCACCATGTGTTCCCCCTAAACCACGACACACACACACACACACACACGCACACACACACACACACGCAACAAACATCCCTAATTGTTGTGCAATCCTTATCCACAGACTTACACTAAGAAGAAATCTAGTTGGGTGAACTGAAGCTACTTAGAAAGTAGTAATGATCAAATGATAATGTACATGTACAAAATGTTACAAGAAAGTCACAGCAAAAAAATGCCACCCTATTGAGTTTATTTAAAAAAAGTGTCCACTTGTTCACAGGTCATACAAACACAAACCAAAACAATAAAATGCAAAAAACTAAAGCAATTAACTTGCACTTTTGCACCTTTTCTAAAGACATGGGCTTGTTGTCTTACTCATCAGTTTTATAACGTCTGACTTGCGGCGCATGCTGGCACTACACAAAGGAGAAAGGTCAAGTGTGTGATGGTGGTGGCAAAAGGGGGCATGGCTGGTGAAAGGGTGTTAAATTACAGTAGAGAAGCAATGGAACAATAACATTTTAAATAACCATTAGTTTCCTTTTATTGCCCAAAATTGTTTGTAGTTTCAGTAGTTGTACTTCATATATATATATATATATATATATATATATATATATATATATATATATATATATATATATATATATATATAAGTAGATGAGCTACCAGCAAACTAGTGCAAACTATAGTTAAACTAGTGGTTTAATTACATGTAGTTAACAACTCACCGACACTGGTCTTAACTACTGTAACAAGTTATCTGGTGACATTTTATTAATGCTTATTTTCCCCCCCCCAGGCCAACAGGCCACAAACATCTACAGCATCTCGGTTTAGTAGGGATAATGCTACTGTCCAGTTACTGCAGAACAATTCTGATTTCAGCCGGTCAGATTTCTGCTGGTCCTTTGAAAAAGGGTAATCTTGTGAGTGCGACTGGCAGAAATAAAACATCTTATATACTATGAAATATTCCAGTTACCACATACATATAAACAGTTTAAAATGTCAAAAAGATGTAATAATAATATAATACTATATCAGCCTGACAATCTCCAGAGCGAGAAATGATGTGCTGCTTAAAGCACTGAGATGCAGCAGTGATCACTCCCAAAATAGCAAAGTAAAATAACAAGCACACACCCACCACTGTCAAAACATGAATATTTAAAAATCACCAGAGCGTGACAGTTTGTGCAGTGGATTAATTCCATCTTCTAGCAAGCAAAAGACAGCCTCTACTACATAATCCTCATTTCGTGGATAGACGTCAATATGCAATATCAAAATATGAGATGTTTAAGTCCGAAATGCAAAAGTACAAAATCCAGCCATTGTGGTGCATCCCTTCTCCACAGATCCAGCCGGATCAGTCCATAATCACAAATTCAAAAATCAAAAAACTTGGAGCGAAGAGCAACTTGCTTGATATAAAAACATCCAGCAGTCCAACAGCGGCCTTTAAAGCTGTATGTTTTTGTCTTTAATTGTCTGGTGGCAGATGCCTGCCAAGGTCTTGAACTTTGGCCCCAAATCATTCAGAAACATCAAATCGTCTCCCAGGTTGCTCAGTGACAGCTTATCCAGTGACTGGCACCTGCTGCCCTGACCCTCGTAGGCATACTCACAGGGCTGGTACACCGGGTAGCCTACGTGGCTTCCATCAATGGTGTGTAGTTTCTAAGAGATCGAGGAGTCATTAAAAAGAGGGTCATTTTGTCAAAAACAGACATATCAAAATGGTAGGGCTGTCAATTGATTAAAATATTGTGATCGCACGACTGTCCATAATCAATTGCGACTAACCACAAATTAATCACACACTATTTATCTGTTCAAAATGTACATTAAAGGGAGATTTGTCAAGTATTTAATACTGTTACCAACATGGGAGTGTAGGAATATGCTGCTTTATGTAAATGTATGTATATACTTATTATTGGAACTCAATTAATAACACAAAACAATGACAAATACTGTCCAGAAACCCTCACAGATACTGCATTTAGCATAAAATGTGTGCTCAAATCATAACAAGGCAAACTGCAGCCCAAAAGGCAACAACAGCTGTCAGTGTGACTTGAAACATCATTGTTTTTGCCCCAAACTGCACGTGATTATCATAAAGTGGGCATGTCTGTAGGGGAGACTGGTGGGTACCCATAGAACCCATTTTCATTCGCATATCTTGAGGTCAGAGGTCAAAGGATCCCTTTGAATATGGCCTTGAAAGTTTTTCCTCGCCAAAATTTAGCGCAAGTTTGGAGCATTATTTAGCCTCCTTCACAATACGCTCATATGACATGGTTGGTACCGATGGATTCCTTAGGTTTTCTAGTTTTACATGATGCCAGCTTCCCTCTTCACTCTAGCTTTAAAACTGAGCCATTCAACCTCAGACAGATTGATTCTGTTAACGTGTTGAAGATGTTAGTGTTGTTAAAACAAATTTTCGTTGACAGCCCTACAACATAAATAAATAAAGACATTCATTCTGGTCTAGAAGTATTATTCTATATTCATGTCTCTTGAAGCAGATGCAAACAACCATATAGCCATTTGTGTTTCAGCAGGGACACTTCAACAAACTCTCTTACCCTGTTGATGTGATCTGAAATGTGTTGCTGATGTGACTGCAGGCTGAGAGAGCGGCTGTATCTTGATGAGCCTCCCTGTCCCTGTACAGACATACGATTGTGAGCTCTTACAGGCAAAATGTAATGTACATGTACAGGCTTCCTACTGCATAATTGTGTATATAGTGCAGTCAAAAACACATGTACATTTACCTGGTAAGTGTTCATCCTGTTTGTATTCCATGTAGAATACTGAAAGTAAGGAAATAAACAGTCTTTACTATCCTCACTTGGCCTTATCGGTAATCTATTTGTGGATAAAAAACACTGGAATCAGACAGCACTCACAGAAAGCATGCTAGAAAAACATGCTTTAAGAAGACGTCACATTTATTGATCCCCTGAGGGGAAATTCAATTTTTTCACTCTGTTGTCATGTTTTACAGTACGCAAAGGCCTGAAATAGATACATGCACAAACAGGACCTATATATATGCATTAATGGAGAGATGCCATAGCGGGCCCCTGACAGGCATCCCGAGCAGTTAGGGGTTTGGTTCCTTGCTCAAGGGAACCTCGATAGTGCCCAAGAGGCAAACTGGCACTTCTCCAGCTACCAGTTCACACTCAATACTTTGTCCATGTGGGGACTTGAACCAGCAACCCTACTACGGACTGAGCGACTACCACCCTAACTAACTACTGTACCACGAAACTACAAATATATATGTCTGTATGTATGTGAATGTATGAAATGTATATTATATTATTATAATTAACTTAATGGAAATTAAATAAACATCCAAATACATAAACAATTATTACACACGTTATATACAGTATTAAAGTATATATAGTGTATTATACAAAATTAGTTTTTGTTGTTTTGTTTTTTGTTTTTTTCTCCCCCAAGCGTCTGTCCTTCTGTAAAGGATAAGACTAACATGCAAACAAATGGGACAAATGGGATGCTTATACTAATATAGTATGTGTCCGCGCAACACAGTCAATAGAAAGTAGGTGTTGCTCATGTAGCACTGAATTTAAAAGGTGGTGGTGCCCCCTTGTAGGTCTAAGGAGGTAGTGTGCAGACTCTCGATGCGATGAGATGTAATGTGATTATAACACATTCAATAACAGCTGTAGCCTCTCACCTTGTTCTGCCCTCCGTAGCTTCTCTTAGCTGTCTCGTAGCTGTCTCTTTGACGCTGCATACCCAGTGAGGTCATGTTGGAGGTCATCTGTAGGGGATATACGGTAAGGTTAACCAGGGTGGAAGAGTATTAGAGGACAGCAACTGGTCCTGTCTATTAACTACTGATTTTTAAGTCATATCTACACCAGGGTTGTTCACCAGCATTGAAAAATATTTTTAGCAAACAAAGACTGTTTCCTTTAAGAAAAACTGAAACTAACCTGAAAAGATATAGCCCAAGTAAAAAATAAAATAATAATAAAAAATAAATAAAAAATAAATGTAATTCATTCATTTTTAGTTTTTAGCTACAATATACTGTATAGTATGACTGCATGAATTTCTGTGAAGCATCATGAACCATAGAAACTGAATGGATTTGACATTCCAGGAGGTGGCGCTATATAACAACTGCTTCACTAAGGGGTGCGAAGATTAAACATTCTTCCATAGTTATCCAAACATGTATTTTCCATGTATATGTAGCTATACTTATGAGACACACTGTATACCATAACAAAAACAAACTACTGTAAAACTAAACCTTTCTGAAAAACTGAAATTAAACTAAAATTATTAATGAATGCACTCTGACCATTAACTAAATTTAAACTAAAATGAATGAAAATGAAAAAAAAAAAATAGAATGGAAAAAATCAAAATAAAATAATAACAATATAAACAAACTGAAAATTAAAAAAAAAACTATTATAACCTTGATCTGCATGCATCACTGAACACTGTAAGCTACGTCATTGTTTGGAAATCATCATTTCAACAAGTCCAGCTGCTAGAAATATTCCTCTAAATCATAATTCACTGTCTTGTAAAATTACAAAGGAGATTATTTAAAGGCCTGTTACTCACCATGGCAAACCCAGAGCTGTTGTACATATCCATGTCCTGGGCTGTTACCGGAGCCATCTGAGACATCTAGTTGAACAAAACAAATTAATAAAGCAACTGTACAAGCAGATGCAAGTCTGTTTTTCTATTTTTTCTCCACGGCATTTAGCAAACCATTGTATTGACTTTGAGATATGACAAGGGAAACACAGCCACAAGATCAACTCATTGTGAGACCATGAATCATAGAGTAATTACGTTAAGTACAGTAATTCTTGATAACTGAGCTTTCGTCAGTACTAACACTACATTCAAACAATTCCTTACAGGAATACACCTGCTGGAGTACCGCCAACCGTCTTACATTCAAAGAATAATAGTGCTTCACAGTTAACTGCAGTAAATGTGATCAGTACATCCAAACAAGATCAAGTAATCCCTTTTTGCATGTACTCCAGGCAATCCAAGTGCGTATTCCCATACCCATGCCACCATACTAATTAGTAACCAGAAAAGGATTTAGTGTGTCCCAATACATAGTATGTCAAATACAGTATGCCAAAAATACCAGGACGCATGCAAGCCAGCATGTTTTTTTGGCTATTCTGACTGACAATCCTCAAGAGGGGCAGAGTTCAAGGTGCAATGCTATGATGAAGTAGTATGTCCAAATTGTATGCATACTGCATGCAACAGTACGTACTTTGCTGCTGCGGTATGTATTGAAAGTAAAAATAAAAAGTATGTGATTCTGGAATGTATCCCAAGATGTCGCCTTTGTGTCGCGTCTTTGTGTCGCGGCATGGAACTATTCAATGTCACCCCATAAACTGCTTATTACACAGTGCTGAGCAAACCCTATAATTTATGCCATTAAAGTGTCATATCCCTGTTTATCTGTCATCACCGGAGTTAGACAAACAAAAGTAGCAAGATAACTGGATTATAGCTGCCACCCCCTTTTCAGCAGGATTAGGAGCTAGATATTAGTAATGTAACTTCTTTAGTCTCGGCACTGAGGCCTTTTAGGCATGCCCTGAAATTGTGCCCATGCCAGTGAAAAATTCAACCACAAAAATTGAATGAAATGAGAGGCCGAGTTGGTAGAGGAGGCGTACCTGCTTGGTGCCCATTTTTAGGCCATCTGTCACAGCCACACTGTTTGTAGGTGTCAGGAGCAGAGTGGGCTCAGCCTGGCAGAGAAGAGAGGAAAAAAAACGATTAGACCCCTCAAAAATGGGTGATTAGCGGAGTGATGTAGTATAATGTATAATGTCACTGAGGGAGCACACACACAACACAACCAACCCACCATGCATGCGGATCCCCCTCCTTCTTGGTTGTACTTGATGAGGGTCTGGTTGCCCTCATCCTGCACCGTGGGCATGTGCTGGAACTCCTTCCCTCCACACTGACACATAAAGAGGAGGAACAGCACTGCAGACACACATCAGAACGACACGGTTGAAAATGCAACACGTACACTCAGTTCTCAAACTGCCACTTAATTGCCACGGTGCCCTAAATTAACTGCTACCATAAAGCTGGGTGGGGATGGTGAAAGAGCAGCTTTTGCTCCTCCCTCATTACCACCACTGACGAGCCCATGAGCAAGGCGCTCTTAAGCACCAGAGTGTTCCAGTGAAGCTGCTCAGTGGCAAACAAACAAGACTATGGTTGTATTAGGGAGCTTCCAATGTGGACTGTGGTCAGGGTATTCCTGAAAAAGAGAGCCTTGCTCTCAGTGAAACTTCCCTGACAAAATTTTAAAAAATGAATGGCTTGAAATGATCATAGGTCGTATCAAGGTCATATACACCAGTGTAGTTACATGCATATGCAACACAGGAGCAATACCAGCATAAATTACATTATGAAATGTTTAACACCTGCAAACCAACTCCAATCCACAAATTTTGTTTAACCATTGAGGCATTTACACATCTGAGGTGTGACAAATAAATGACACGAAAATGCAAAATATTCACCTGCGAAGATTATAAACTCGGGAAAAAAAGTTTGGAAATTTGTGTTTGGTGGATTATTTCTCTGTTGTTATAATGCTAACTGTCATTGTATTTGACATGGTTGGAAAGCCTGTTTATTTACCTTCACAATGATGTCCAACTTATAAGGATCATGCATTGAGATGGTGACATCTTATAAATACCTGGGTGTTCACCTGAACAATAAACTGGAGTGGACAACAAATTCCTCTGAACTCCATAAAAAAGGCCAGAGCAGACTGTATCTGCTCAGGAGACTGAGGTCTTTTGGAGTGCAGGGGACACTGCTGAAAACATTTTATGACACCGTGGTGGCATCAGCCATATTTTATGGAGTGGTTTGGTGGGGCAGCAGCATCACAGCTGCAGACAGGAAGAGGCTGGATAAGATTATTAAAAGGGCCAGCTCTGTCCTGGGATGCTCTCTGGACTCAGTGCAGGTGGTGGGAGAGAGGAGGACGATGGCTAAGCTGTCATCCATTATGGAGAAGGACTCCCACCCCATGAGAGACACCATCAGAGCTCTGGAGAGCTCCTTCAGTGACAGGCTGCTACACCCTAAGTGTACAAAGGAGCGTTACAGAAGGTCCTTCCTGCCTGCAGCTGTTAGACTCCACAACCAGCACTGCTCCCAGTAAACCACAATCACTGTCACATTCACAACAAACTCACCGGACATACGTGCAATAAGGACTCAGATGTACAATTATATCATCTGCTCAAATCATAGTAACTGGACAATTATTTATTGATATGATGAACATATTTCTGGCTTTACTTTTCTATTATGTATATATTATTTTATTTTATTTGTATTAATACTGTTTTAAAATCTATGCCTCTTGTCTTTTATTGCACTATCCACTTTGCTGCTGTAACGTGTGAATTTCTCCACTGTGGGACCAATAAAGGAATATTTATCTTATCTTATCTTTGTGGGTTGAGCAGCACAGCTGATTATGTGGATAGCGCCCAAGTAAAATTTGCCAAAATTCTCTGCCAGTGCTAAACAGTGTATTCTCCTGTTGGTGTTGACATTTGTTTTGAGCTCCAATCAGGCGCCGGATTGGCAGCACTGAGAGGAAGAGTTTTGTTTTGAAACAAAATTTCAGAGGGTAACTAAGCCAAGTGTTGGTTTTGAAAAAGCCGACATTTCAGAATGAAATGGATCACTCTGTGATCCTGTGGTCTGGTCTTGTGGTGCCTCACTGGCAGCACCCGGAGCTCAAAACAAGAGTCAATACCAGCAGGGGAATATCCTAGTTAGCATTGGCATTTTGGCAAATTTCACTTGGGCGCTACCAACATAATCAGCTGTGCTGCTCATCCCACAAATGCATGATCCTTACAAGTTGGACATCGTTGTGAAGGTAAATAAACAGGCTTTCCAACGATGTGAAATACAATGAGAGTTCAAAAAAAATACATTGACAAGCAAATTAATCACACAAGATACACAAAGATGGTGTAGATATAAAGATTATTTTAAAAATGTATTGCAATGGTTAAATCATGGTATTTGATTGGTTTATTTAAAATAATAAATTCTCACTGCTCTATTAGTTAAATGACTGATTGATCTTAGTGTGAGCTAACAATCTTGAGTAATGTTATTTCCTCAGAGAAGTTGATTTTCCTGTAATTGACTGGCTACTAAAAAAAGGTCACTGCAGGTTTATTGAGCGTGAACTTCTATGGTTTTGTTAATGCTGCCATCGATAGTAATACTCACACAAAAATAGGAGGAGTCCTAGAAAGAGCAGACCAATAGCTGCTGCCGCAAGGCTGGATGTGGGCGGCTCTTTGCCACGACAAACATGTCCCTCTCCACAGTCACACACCATCACCACCATGGTATTATGTCCAGTGGAGCCCTGTTGGTCCTGGATCACCAGGGGCACTGAGTAGTTACCATAGGCAAGGGTCTTCAGGCTAATAAGCCCACCTTCCTCACCTGGTGAAGGATGTAAAGAGAGGCATGTAGTTGCTCTTTGATTTCAACAAAACAAAACTTTTCTTTTTTTGGTAAGGAGGGTTTACAGACATGTACTAACCAAAGGCAGGGTCTAGTTTCCAGCGCTGTGTCAGAGTTTTGTCATCACCATCAAGGGCGAAAGTGAAGGGCCCACTGAAAGGATGGACGTCCGCATCCACGGCAGACACCATGACCTTGTTAGCCTTGTTTCCACACATAATGGTGCCATTGTTGGCCAGCCTAGGCGTGTTGTCATTGATATCATTGAGGTGGATCAGAACAGTGCATGTACCTGTTGCTGGAGGCTCACCTTGGTAACCACAGCAAAGGCAAAATAACAAACACTTGATTATTCTAGGCATTTAGTTTACCAGTGGCCACATTATCAAGCTAGTTTTTGAATGTAAAGTAGGGCTCTTTCATACCATCATCTATGGCACCAATGACGATTTTGTAAATGCCATCGTCATCAACAAAGGATGACTCTCTGTCCATCTTCTTAATCGATGTGACATTTCCTGTTTTTTCATCAATGGTCACCCAGTCAGCTGGATCTTCTAACAGCACATGCCTAATCACAGAAGAGGAAATGGAAGTAGAGCAGAACATATTAACTAAAAACACTGAACTGCAGCGGCTGGAAACCAAATGCGTGGCTTTGTTGTGCTTCAGTCAAAATGGTAGAGGTATTATATACGGTGCCCCTCAAAAGATGAGACAAGAGATCAGTATTTCAGCTTCTATTTTCCAGGTATTTACATGTAAATGTTTGTTGATGTTGGTGGGTCGCAGGCTTGGTGTAGTTATTACAACTAAATATACAGTATTATTCACTTTAATCTATTTTAAGTCTTTCTGTTCCTATATTTTTGCTCACCTAAAAAATTTGGTGTACCGTTAAAAACAACGCTATCGTCTAAGTTGTGTAACAGCTCTAGATATAAATACCTGGAAATAAAAGCCAGAAAAATACTGATCTCTTGTCTTGTATTAATCTTTTCATGTCAAACCCAAATATTTTCAGTGTACAGCAAAAATAAAGGAAGTGGCCTCACTGTTTCAAAAGATTTGGAGGGGACTATCTACAATATGAAATAAGCTTGTGTTGTGTACAGTATGCCAGGCAATTTATCAGGTAATTTCCAATAAGAAGTGTAATGTTGCATTCGCACTTTGGGCCTGACCATTGCATCAGCAGTTTGTTATTATGCAGACATACCAACATTGGGTTATGGATATCATCTGGCCAACACTAATATAGTCTCTATAGGCAGTATAGAAATGCCCAGTCGCACAAAAAGGCGTATGAATTAGTGTGCAATAAGAACGCCTTTCATTATTTTCACACCATGTAGAGGTGCTCTGTACTGACTGTAAACGCATCCATCAGAGCTAGTGACGTAGAATAAAGTGAGAGAGACTGCTTATGGCAGGTGGGAGGGAAGGTGGATGGGTCCAACAAACAGAGGACACTTTCAACCAGGAGACCAATGTTTTTTTGTAAGTTATGTTACTTACGTTTGTGACGTGTTTTCCACAATAATGTTACCTTGTTTCTGTATGCATTTTACTTTATGTACTTATTTTAAGCCCAACCATAATGTTTTTCCTAAATCTAAGTGGTTTTGTTGCCTAAACTTCAAGACATTACCGTAATGTGGTGCACAACTGACAAGTGAAAAGCACCATACAATTGCGTCCTCATAACACATGTGACATAGCTGTAATGCTGTGCTATTTATACATCGTCCAATGAGATCGGGTTGACCAGAGTGCACTGACACTGTACACTCCAATTTCCAACGATAAAATGTTCTGCTCATTACACATCTTGATCACAGTTCTTTGATAACCAAATTGAGCAAAAATCTAAATGCAGCACTTCTTGCTCCCATTGTTTATGCGCTTAAGTCAAACATCTAAGACTTTTTCTATGTACACAAAAGGCCTATTTCTCTCATATCTCATATTGTTCACAATTTTGTCTAAATAAATGGATGGATTATTCCGGCAAAGAAGAAGTGCTCACTAACACAGATTTAGATACATTTGTGAACAGTATTTGAGAGAAGTCTTCAGCGCATAAAAAAAATGGGAACAAAAACAAGTGTTGCATTTATATTTTTGTTCAGTATACGTTTAAAAAAAACAGATGATATGTAGCTATATGATTTTTTTTTTAACCTCTCATATCATATCATATCCTCTGATATCGACAACCACCTGTAAAATCCAGCATGGGTCAGACTCTGTGCACATCGTGGCAACGAGGGCAGCGAGTGTACAGTGTGGAGGCACCAACCTGATTTTGGATACGTCAGAGTCGGCGTCATGAACCTTTGGAGTGAACAGCACCTTTCCAGGTTTCTCCTCTTCTTTCTGGTACACGTCAAATCTATCTTTGTCATAGTAAGGTGGGTCATTGACATCGATCACTTTCATTGTGATGTTGACTGTATCAGGAAGTGGAAGTGAGCGAGAGGAACCACTACCGCCACAGACAAACAAGGGTTCCTCATTCTCTACTCCGATTTGCAGGGTAGTGAATGTTGTCGTCTCATAATCCTTGCCCTGGAAGAAACACACAAGTTTAGGTCAGTGCTGGTGCAGCTAAACTTTTTCTGTATGGCCCACTGTAAATGAATGAAGATTACATTAGTGTGAGAAAAGCAGAATTACCTTGATGACACTCAAAATACCCTCATTAGTCTCCGGGTCGGTTTCCAGCTTGTAGTTTCCTCCCTCATTTCCTTTAATGAAGTAGTACTTGGCACGCCAGCCAGGAGTGTTAATTGTGTCTTTGTCTTCTACTGCAATTCTCAATACATTTTCCTTGGTGATCGATTCCAACACCTCACCTTGGTACTGGACAGGAAGAACAGTTTCATCTTTACCATCATACATCACTCTAAAAAGCAACTTTAATAATAATAATAATAATAACAATAAAGATATGTGCCTTCTTCTCCTTGAATGTTGGTGCATGACTGTTTGTGTCAACAATATTGATGGTAATAACAGCAGTGGAGGAAAGGGACGGTGTTCCATGATCTTTTGCTTGAACAACAACTTCATACTTCTTTACTTTCTGAAACATACATAAAAAACAACATTTCAAAAATTACATTGACAAATCTGTATGTGTGAGTGTGTGTCCATGTACAAGCAGCTGCCAACTGATGTTGTAGCACTAAGTCACTGAGTCTCACATCGTAGTTGAAACATCCCTCAAAGGTGAGTTGGGCCATTCTTCCATCAATCTGCATCAACCCAATCTTGGGCTCTAGTGGCTTCTGTGAAATCATACTGATGGTGACTTTAGAGTTGGTTGTGTTCCTCTCGTCTCGGTCTGAGACCAGCAGCTGCCCCGGCAAGTACCCTTCAAGAAGTTGAGGAAAGGAAGTAGAGTGTTTTAGAAAAGTAGGAAGTGGAGAATGGAGAAAAAGTATGCTGCATGACTATAAGAGACCGGATGAAAGATGCAGCTTAGGTTTGAAATGATAAGTAATACTCAGAGACTGCAGTCAGAAAATATGCATACTCTATGAGGCATTTATGCAACTGTATACTCACCCTCTTCCATATTTTCTTTAACGTCAACTTTCATTCGTGGGTAAGTAAATTTCGGTGTGTTGTCATTGATGTCCTTTACTTCTATGTTAAAAGCCAGCTCCTTGTCAATTTCTTTACCCGTCAGTTTGCTCAAGATATCAAACCTGATCTGTGGGTAAAGGTACTCATGTAAACATGATTTTTTACAAATCTAGATAAAATGTATGTATCATGAGAGGGATTGGTAATCCAGCAATAGCTCACTTTGAAGAGATCGTGTTCCTCTCTGTCGACAGCTCTATGGGCATAGACCACTCCTGTGTTTTCATCGATGGAGAACACTCCCAGTGGCACCTCGGTCACACCCATTCCACTTATACGGTACTTTTGCCCCACAGAACTCTTCTTGTCGTTAAACATCTAGTGTCAAGACACAAAAGTACTGAGCTGGCATTGTTTGGATATCGAGCTGCAGCATTGATTGCCAATTTCATTTACCAACTGATGTCTTCACCTGTGAAATTTTCTTGGGGTATGGCCCAGGATCCTCCTCCTCTATTTCAATTGTGGACAAAACCCACCTTCTCTTGGAACGCACCAACAGCTCCTGTGGAAACCAGAACATAGATCAAACATGCAATTGTTATAATCTTCTGTTAGAGGCAAAACATTATGGCAGGTGCTGGCATTTCCAAACATGAAGCACTTACCCGCTTGGCACGCTTGATGTGGTTGCCCTGGCAGGACTCTGCTGTTAACACAACCTACAACAGGAAAATGGGATTTTAATACTTGTTCAAGTGTTTAATACAAAACTTGACAGGTGCCTCTTATCATGCTTTATTCACTGTTCATTTAGTCTAATTGTCTCCAATTTATTACTGTGGTCTCATTGTCTGCCTTTTGGTCTCGTTTTACTTAAAGTACTCATCCTGTGTCATGGAAAGTGGAAATTCCAGCATGCATTGGGGCGGGAGGTGCGGTACACACACCCTGGCATGTTGCCCTTCTGCCATAAACCAAACACGCATATAGAAACACCTTCACGTGTACGGGCAACTTGGAGCTTCCCATTGATTTAACCTGCATGCCTTTATTCTGCAATCACCCAAGTTCTCTTAGTTTGCCTCTGAGCAGGAGCGCATCATGAATGGTTCAGTATTTACATGTAACAGCTCTGGGGAAAATAACACCAGTCGGAAACTTTCACTTGATGAAATCAAAGTGAACATTAATACCTATTAAGGCAATTATGGAAATTATAAGGGATTAACTTCTAACAAAACTTCAATCAACAGCAAAGCATGTGAGTCACTATGCCTCTTCTTCATTTCTATGACTGTTTATGCCTTTATTAGACGGTGATAGTGGAGAGATGGCAGCAGAGGGTAAGAGAGAGCGAGGCAACAAATTGCCTGGACGCAACTAGACTTTGTGGTTCGTTTTAACCCTTACGCCATATGGTCATCCCATGGTCACTAGAAAATTATCTTATAATCAGCCGTATCCCGCAGCCGTCTTCAAGCTGAACTCTGCAGCCTGTACAATCAAACGATCAAAATAAAGTTAGTATTTCATTTATAATTTTCCATTATTATTCCGAATGTTTTTTTTTTCTTTAAATAGCTAACAGTATAGATGTGACAGGAAAGGGGACAGGAGAGGAAGATGTAAATGATATATAACGAAAGTCGCAAACCAGGGACATTATAGTTCACAATCACCATCTTACAAGTTTTCATTTCAATTCTTTATGTCAATGTTTTGGCAGATTTTTGCCTACTTCTGGATAAAATACAATCACAATATATAGTGTATAAGACAAATGTTTCAAATCACTGATCACAGGGTAAACATCACATCGCCTCATAATACAACTTTCCGCGGCTTTCTATCTATACTCTGTATGTATGTATATAGATAGACATATATATATATATATATATATATATATATATATATATATATATATATATATATATATATAATATATATATACAATATATTTCATATATATATAAATATATATATACATAATATATATACATTATATACATATATATATACATATATATATATGCATATATATATACATATATATATACATATATATATACATATATATATATGCATATATATATACATATATATATACATATATATATATGCATATATATATACATATATATACATATATATATATGCATATATATATATATATATAATATATATATACATATATATATGCATATATATATATATATATATATATATATATATATATATATATATATATATATATACATATATATATATATATATATATATATATATATATATATATATATATATATATATATATATATATATATATATACATATAAAAATAAGTAAAATAGTAATAAGTAAAGTGCAGCAGGTGGGTGGGTAATTATATGTAATTATATACATTTTGAGCCAGGAATAAAATGCGGAGCAGATATACACATTTGACAGGAAAGTGGACAGTCTAGAAAGTGGACTAGACAGTGGACAGTCTAGAAAGGGGGAGTTAACATATGGAAATGGCCACAAGTCAGATTTGAACCCGGCCGCCGTGGGTAAACCTCAGACTTGATCTATGGGCGCGCACTCTACTAGCTGAGCTATCAGCACACCCTGATCGATATTTTTCTTGGCAAAATGGAAACCGAGTTCACAAGAACTTTACCTAAACGGTCACGTTTCATTCATGCAGACACCAGGAGTAAATTATTCAGTTACTGTACGACCTCAGCCATGTCACGGTGAACTAATCTACACTACAACTACTACTGCACTTAGGAATATTTTTTTAGGAAATGAAAGAAGTTCTCCAGTGCACTGAAATAATTGGAGAACATGTACACTATAACCCAAAGCAATCCAACAACAAACATGTCCACAGTCTGTGTTTCCACAATATGATTCATAGAACTGGTTTTGCTTGATGACTTCATCAACTCACATTTGCAAACAGACTTTATAACCAAAGAGCTGCATGTAGGCATTGTGTGCGGTTATTCCTTAAGTTTACAAGTGATTACAAGCAACTGCAACTCCCTCAAAACAAACATTCAGCAATAAAAAAGCATAACCAATCACCCTGTTTTTCATGTTAACAAAATCTTTGCTATGATGCCTATTTTAACAGAAAATAATTAACAGTTTCATGCCTACCAACAGAAGCAGGGAAATGGTCCTCATCTTGGTCCACGCTACTTGATATCCTCCGTGAGAGTACTTCGAAAGAGTCAAAGTCAGCTTGATTAAGAGCGCACGGAAGACAGCCCACAATGCCTCCAGGCAGCAGGTTGGCTGAGTCTGCAGTTGACAAAGAGCTGTTTGTTCGTCCGCGCATTTATGTGCGACGTGATCTGTTCAATGCTGTTTGTGCATGTAATTTGTGTGTAGGACAAGACCAATAGAAGCTGTGCTTATCTATCTAAATATATTTTGTGCAATGATAATGTTGACATGTAAAGCTTTCTGGCTGTGCTGAGAAGCAGGGCTCGGCTCAGGTGAACACCCCTCCAGCTCTGTAGCTCACGTTACCATGATTTAATTATGTCTGACGGTCGACCTTACATCACATGAAAATGTAACCCAATTTCATAGGTCATGTGAGGTCTAGATAAGCTGACTGAAATGACATTTTGAACCCATATGTCACTCTCATACCCATTAAACCAGCTGTCAGTCACTTACATTCAGAATAATTTGTTCTTCTCCACATACATAATCCCATACATGTACGGGATATAGGTGTCATATGAGTCTAGATTGCCATGGGCGACATTAATTTGCAGATTTTGGAATCTCTCCATTTATGTAATTTGATTATCTGTCGACATGAGGATAGATGCTGCCAGAGATCATTAGCACAAAGTTATAGGTAGCAGCATACTTGAGTTTTTTGAATTTCCACCATGTCTTCCACTCAGGACACACTCCCACTACTCTACCTTTCCATTAGACTGATGTATAGTTTAATATATTGTTATTAACTTTATATATTAAACTGTACTATTAATCATACCACTGTCATTTTACCTTGTAATCTTGTCTTCCAGTGCTCGGACAGTGTCTATTTTTACTTCTATTATTTTAGTTTATATACGTCTTGTTATTTATGTTTTTTATTCACTCTCCTTACCCATACTTATTCTGTTCTTGTGCTGATGCAAAAAAAATAAAAAAATAAAAATAATAAATTTCCCCTCTGGGAATCCATAAAGTCTTGTTTTATTGTAAAAGATCACACTCATATTTGAAAAGGCTGAGCCTTAAATGAAGTAATAAATAATTGCGGTTAGTGATGAATTGGTACAAAAGAGGTAATGTTGTAAAAGTTCAGACATGCGGCATGAGTGGGTTGGTATGCTGCAGTTTCCAAAACCTCAAAGGAAGACTGGTTTATAATAATTTCACCTCCTTTATGAGTCACTTAATATTTATATTTCATTTCATGAGGTTTCATTTCATCCAGTTAAAATGTGGTGCGTTGAAACCGTCAAAAGCATGTCCTTAGTCATTTATTTATTTCCCCACAAAGGGTCCCTGTGGGGCTTTGTGCTGATAGGCAGTGGGCAGGTAGGACTGTGTTTATGTTCTCAGCACAGGGCAGCTTACAGGCAGTCTACACTGAGAAACAGGAGACCCGAGAGGAAATTCATATGAACATGGGAACACTGACTGACAATTCACATTCACAGAGGTGGAAAGAGTAGTAGACAGACACTTCAGTCTGTACATCCAAATGATTATCAATTATTAATATACAACCAGAAATAAAACAAGCTATGGGATCAACAGTAGAATAAAAGCAGACAACGTAGACATGTATGAACGATGAACTGCGTTACTAGACAACAGCTTGGGTCAGCTTATGTCATTCGCATTCACGGCAACAGGAAATAAACTGGGACAAGTTTGAAAAGTTTTCAACTGTGAAATGATTACACTCCACAGTGGCCGCATCCACTAACACACATATTACAGCAAAAGAGAGACTGGTGAAAAGTTGGCAAAATGAAATGAAATCGGCAGTGTACAGACTGAGTGACCATAGTCAGTCAGTGGCAGTATAGAGAGGACAGAGACGACAGGCTGTGCTGCCATTGTGATGACTGAATTAGTTTCTAGAAACATCATCTTCCCAAAATTAAAACGAATTGCCTCGATTTCTAACAGACGTGTGACAGTGAGAGAGCTTCTGGGGTAAAAGAAAAAATGTGCAGTTGGCTGATAAATATGTATATACTATTATTTAAAGCGACCTATTTCTTTATCTATTTTATTCAATTATATAGTTCTATTATTCACTGTTATGTTTAATTAATTGTATTTCATAATTGCAACTGTGCTTTGGCAGCAGCGTCAAAGATCATGCCAATGAAGGATGATGATCTGAAAAGTTACATTTGACTGCCAGTTTATTTCACTAATGTTTTTACACATGGCGTAGTGCACGTGTGACAGTGTGTGCTAGGTAACAAAGTGGTTGTTGACCTACTCATCTGGAGAGCTCAGCAGCTTGTTATTGTGCTCACCTGTATCTAAAGGCACTGCCAAATCCTCTTCATTCTGCTCCTGCTTCATTCTCGTAACCAGTCCAGTCGTCCTCTCTGGTCCCAGTAAAACCAGTCCACTCCGCTCCTCTGGTTTTGAGCTTAATGAGGATCTAAGATCACATCCGGAATTAATTAACAGTCTCAAACAGCAAGACAAGACGTTAGCATGCTAGTAAATGTAGCGTGTTAGCCAGCTCATGTTAGCATTTAGCATGTTTGCCAGGCCCACTGTGCCCTACTGTAGCCTACAAGTCACGAACATCGTGGCGCCACTTAGCATAGCTACTCGCCGGGCGGAAGTGTTTAATTAAGACAGATGCAACTTTTTTTTTTTTAACTATGCCGAGGTACAATTACGCTAATCATAACCATTCACATTAATATTGCGCTTGAAGTGGCTTCAGTCCGTAAACTAGGCCTTGAACTCAGCAGACATTTAAGGCATTTCCGGTGTGTCACCGCTCCTCACACGGAGGTGGCGCCCTCCTGTGGCCGCAGAAACACATGCAGCTCCAGTCTTCTGCCGTTATCTCACAGTTTATCAAGACTTTTTTTTTGTGTGTGTGTGTGTGTGGATTTTAAATTGACATGAAATAAAGTGAAATACATTTTATGCAAAAATATTCTCGTCTTCTTGAACAAAATAAATAAATAAATAAATCAAAAAGGGCTGCACGGTGGTGTAGTGGTTAGCGCTGTCGCCTCACAGCAAGAGGGTCGCAGGTTCGATTCCAGCTTGCGGCTCTTCTGTGTGGAGTTTGCATGTTCTCCCCGTGTAAGCGTGGGTTCTCTCCGGGTACTCCGGCTTCCTCCCACTGTCCAAAGACATGCTGTTTAGGTTAATTGATGACTCTAAATTGCCCGTAGGTGTGAATGTGAGTGTGAATGGTTGTCTGTCTCTATGTTGTCTGTCTCTATGTGCCCTGCGATGGACTGGCGACCTGTCCAGGGTGTACCCTGCCTTCGCCCTATGCCAGCTGGGATCGGCTCCAGCCCCCCGCGACCCCTAACGGGATAAGCGGTTGACGATGGATGGATGGATGGATGGATAAATCAAAAATGTAATCCCGCGCAGCTGGTCAGTGTCCCGACAGCGTGGGAATATATCCTTTTCCAATTTCATTCCATATCATCGCAACAGCTTTTAACTTTTGAAACCTCCTGGGAGAAAAAAAAAATAACAGGAGAGCTCATTAAGTTTCTTTTATCAATAGTCACGCAATAAGATGGTACTGCCAACTGGGCTTGTTAAGCCTGCAGGCAAACGTTTGTTAATAAGTCATTGTTCACTATTGAAATGAAGGAAAGATGTTTGCTCTGTGCCATTAGTTTTGGGTAAATTTCATCTGTATGTTATCTTATAATCATCAAGTAGAGACTGTGTCTTTCTTCCATTTTTGCAAAACCCAATTCTGCTGCCTAATAAAATACTAGCTTGTCCATTTTTATGATGACAGTGATAATTATTTGACTGATAGCTTTACTCTCAAACAAAACATATTCTGGGGAATGAAGGCAAGTTGTTGAGGCTTGACAGGAGTTGAATTCAGTCCATGATCTCATCTAATATATTGAGCTTGTTGCAGCATTATTTTTCCAGTACTCAAGCTTGTGGAAACTTGTCTTGGGTCTCTTTGCATTTTTAAAGATCCAGTGCATAATCGGGTTGTTTAATCAAGCATGTGAGTTTCACCTTGGATGTCCTCAGCGAAGAAGGGAGCTAGTCACTGGGACTATGCCTATGGATGAGAAATGAGGGGCGGCCAAGTTGTAGATATGAAAAGGAGGGATTAACTAGTGTTGACTCTGGTTTTAGGAGCTCATTGGGCTCATTTGTATTGATAATATTGGCGTTAAAGGTTAAATATGCCTTTTGGAAGTCTTTAGAGTAGCCTCACTCGTAGTCTTGGTATGCAGGCTTATTGAAAGTAAGCCAAACCTACCCGAGGCATTATACTGTATAAGTTAATAGCAAGTGGGTTTAAATAAGTTCAGGAATAGCAATTTATTTAGGCTTGGGGCCAGAAGGATTTCCTCTAGTTTTGAAAGCATATTAATGGTTGATCTTGGTTAGAGGAGGCAGGAAACCAAAGATCAAGAGTTTGCTAAACTGGGAAAGGGGAAAGAAAAAAATATCCACTATGTCCTTCCATATATCCTATTGAACTTAGCAACAGATTGACCTGAGGGAGAAAACCGTATTCAAAATCTCTGACGCATAGAAATTGGTTGAGCTGCACCAGAATGGGTTTAATTCAGGGATAAAAACAGTAGTGCTGTACATTCAACATACAGTGTATTGTTTAGGAGGCAGCGTATGATAGCTCAACCCCCTCCACAGCCAGTTGTGTTTTTGTTTTCCTGTAGGCATGCCACATAGTTTTATAGTTCATAACTGTCTTGTCGACTTTGTTATTTAATTTAAGTTGGAGGATTTTATGAAATGCTGTGTATTCCACAGAAGCAGGTCACTGAATGAAGATGGTTCTTCATATGTTTTGGCCTGCCCAGGGTACAGAGGTTTCAATGTGTTCCCACAATGTTGAGGAGTTTTGATAATTGTGTGTCTATGACGTTAAAATCTGAAAAAAGGAATAAGCCTACCCAGTTCATGACAGCAGGTCTGGACTCACTGGTCTGTGATTAAAACCCTCAGAGCCCTGTGGGATCACAGACATTTCTGTTTTTTAGAGGTTGTAACCTAGCTCCAAAGCTAGGCTCCCTTGACCTCTGACCTTAAGATATGTGAATGAAAATGGGTACAGTGGGTACCCAGGAGTCTCCCCTTTACAGATTTGCCCACTTTATGATAATCACGTGCAGTTTGGGGCAAAAACATTGCAGTTATTTGTATGCAGTGTAAATGTATTTTCACCTATTCTAAAATGATTTGATTTGAATATCTCTGCACAATGAGGTCCATAAACAGTCTTGAATTGCATAAATTGGGTATCACTGTAAAGGTGAGACTATTGTGGCTCCACTGAGCCCAACTGTATTCATGTGTGATGAGGTTAGTCCCCAGGGTAGACCATTTCATTGCATTGAAACAATTTTTTGAAACTTGACCTCACTGTATAAAATGGCCTGTGGTGACCTCTAGGATTATTACAGCCTCATGAAAGTTAACAGTCACAAAGAAGAGACCTGGAGCATTCAGATGATGGATGGCTTTACTAGGTAGGTTGACAATAAGGGGGTCCACAGCAGAAGTACTCACCATTCAATTGCTGAAAAATGCAATTCTTGCAGAGATCTCCAAATGCAGGTTTTTTTTCTATGATGTTTGTCAAGGTCTTGGTGTCTAAATGTGGTATTTTGGAGAGATTATTGATCATTTTTAGCAATTCTCACAACTTATGAGACATAATAGAGCATAAGATTGGCCATCATATGCTTTTATCATAATGTCATAAACCCTTGTGCACTTTCACAATTTATTTAAATTTTCTAACTCATGTTTATTTCTGATTTTTTATGACTAGAACAACTTTACACAGTGCTGAGTTGCATCTCATTAATCTTAAGGTTCCCAGCTTTCAGATGATGTAAACCTCTTCTGTTGATCTGCTATCTCCCCCTGAAGACCGCTGTACCCCCCTAAAAAAGACAAAAACAGGTCTATGTGTGTCTCTTAAGGTTAATTGATAATGAGCAAGCTCTTTATCTGGAGAAATACCAAGAGAGACGCTCTGTGTCATAGAGTGGATGACAGTAAAACAAATCATGTAGGGCACAATGCAGCACCTTGTAGCTTGTCAGTAGTTCAGCACGGGCCAACAGAGCCACAAGCAACACCAGTCCTTGTCATAAAATAGGGCAAGCACACAAACCAAAAACCATAATGTTATCTAAGGTAATGAGTAAGGAGACGAAGGGCAAACTTGTAAAACGAGAAGAACCAGAACACGCAACACACAGGGAGGAGAGAAAGAACCATATGAGTTAGTACTTTATATCCTTGTGATATATTACTTTTTTCCTGTGGGAAATTTCTCTTCTCTCATGCACACTGTCATACAGGTAGACACAATGTTGGGTGCTCATAAACAGCTTGCGTCATTGACTTTTCAACTCCAGTATGAACACTGAACAGGTTTTGCTCACTGTAACTATCCCTCCTGTTCATACTGGTCCTGAAGACCTATGATTAAATTATTTCAATGTAAGTGATTGGGGACTAAATCCACTGATCTGTCGCAAATGTCATCACTTCATCATTTTATCCTGTTAGACATTTGTGTGAAATTGTCATAATTAGCATGTGAATTCTTGAGTTATGGTCAAAATCGTGTTTCATGACGTCAAGAGGAAGGCATTTCTGAGATTAATGGTCCAGTGTGTAGGATCTGGCGGTATCATGCAATGAGGTGAGGAGATTGTAACTGACTGAAGCCTCTCCCGTGTGCCTAGAGTGTTGGAGAGATACACTGGCTGACACAAAAACACGATTGGCGCTCTCTAGAGCCAGTTGGAGCAGAGCCAGTGCATTGTGTATACGTATGTGAGAAGTGAGTGGTGAAGCAAGAGAGAGCGAGCAGTGGCAGGATATGAGTAACGTTATTGACTCCGGCCCAAACAGGAAAAGTCTGGTTTGACTGTTCTGGGCTGCTGTAGAAATATGGCGGTGTACATGAAGGACTCTGTGAAGAGGACCCACTCCCTATGTAGATATGAAGGGCTCGTTCAAAGCTAACGAAAACAAAATGATTCTCATTATCAGGCGATTACACACTACAGAAACAGTACTTCTTGACATTATATATGATTTCTGCTGATAGATCCACCTAATTGTTACACACTGGTCCTTTAAGCATTGTTTGCATTGTTGCCGGCATGTTTAGCGTTCCATTTTATTACTGACAACTCTATGACAACTCCAGATGTTACTACTGGTGGCACAGCAACAGGATACAAATCATTTTCGGTGGAAAGCAGTTACATAATGCTACAAACTGACAGCCATCAAAGTTGAATCGGTCTCAACTTTTTAACAGTGCTCCAGTGACGTGGAGAAGTGTCAACCAATCATGTTTTTTGTTTCACCAAGTTCCGTTCCATACAAAAAAGCCTTTAGTCAGTTCACAGCATTATTTATAGACATAATTATGCCAATGAATGTTTGAGCAACACTTCCTCGGCAACAATTAATATAGCTGGCCACACTTGGCAGTTCTGTTGCTTCTGTCACTTGTAGTTTGAATAAGGCTTGATTTGTTGAGGGAATACTGGCATGTCCAAACAGGGTCCCTTGACCTCTGACCTCAAGATATTTGAATGGAAATGGGTTCTATGGGTACCCATGAGTCTCCTCTTTACAGACATGCCCACTTTATGATAGTCACATGCAGTTTAGGGCTAAAACAATGATGTCTTTTTGCATGCAGAAGTGCTCGCCATCCAGTCGCCGAAAAAATGCAATTCCTGCAGAAATCTCCAAATGCCAAAAGTTATGAACGTAGCTTTATATCATCTGAGCAGAAAATCTAAAAGTCAGTGAGTGAAAGACAGACAACGCAGGAGGCAAACATACAGTAAATCCAGCAGTTTTAACCCGTTTCATATTTATTGAGTTCATAGCAAGATGTTTAAGTGGGGAACAGATAATGAACACATCATGACTAATATGTAAAACAGTTGTTTTGAAAGTATCCATAGGCTCAGTCAGGAGAATACTTGTTGCATTAATATTTGCCATCCACACCCACACACATACACACCCAGGCAAACAGACACTGTGCAGAAATAAATCTTTGACAGCCAACTCCCCGATTACACAGTAACCCAATACATAAAGTGTAGTCACTTACAAGAACAAAATGGCATGCATTTACAAACACAGTTCCATCCATGATACTGTAGTAAATAGTTTGCACATGCACATGGAAATAGATTCATATCAGTGAAATTCATCTTTTAGTTGGGTTTTGCTCACTGTGATTTCTGCCTCATGTCGAGCTTCTGAAACACAAAAGGAAGATTCATGATTAAACGGCATCTTTGTTCCTTTGAACTCAGTCCAATCTGATGGCTCTGTAAGGCATGCGATCAAACAGCTGTCAGTCTGAGATGTTTTTAATTCTCACTGTGCGGTCTGGTAGCTCCTATGACAGGGATGCCATCTACTGAAATATAAATGACAATGAAGCACAAGAAAATCCAATGGCCTCTGAGATCAGGTGTCGTAAAAGCTGAAAAGCTTTAATCACTTTTTAAAGACTGCATTGGATATCCCTTTTCTTTGTATTTGTCTGCATTTGTTCACTGAATTGGACTTGACTCTGTTCTTTAGACTTCAGCCTGTAAATCAACGATGCAGCCTCCCTGTTTCACATGGCACTTTGGCACCTGTGCTTTCAAGACACAAAAGGGGCAAAAGGGAGGTTTCCCTCTGGCAGTAAGAGGAATGAAACCTGATGTGAAACTTTTATATCTCGCCCAGAACGTGTCAGTGCATGGCAGCAGCATGGCACGTGATTTGTATAGTGCATATAAATGTCAACATACTTGAGACACCATAACGCCAAGAGTTTCAATAATTGATGAGTGTTTGAAGGTATAATATGTAACTGTTGTTGGTTGCAGTTTGGGAACACATGGCACAGAGTGGCTGAGATAGAGAGTAGCGATGGTCGAGCGAGCTATACAGTGAACGAAGAAGGGGGCAAGGGTTTGTGAGAACAAAGCAGTGCGTCAGAGTAATAAAACTTTATGATTTCTCTTTACAACTCTGCACAACCCTGCTGGATGGTGTCTGTCTGGACATGCATATAAGAGCACACAATTTGTTTGCATCCATGAAGTACGGCGGCTTCTCTGACAGAGATGAAGGGGGACTCTGCTGAATTTGACGATGTGGACGGGCTGCACAACCTGCATGCTGCTACTGGCTGAGGGTTACACCACCACGAGGGGCCCAAAGCCTCTTTGCTGATGCACAGAAATGTCCTGAACACCAGAAAATAAGAAGAAAAGAGAAAGTAAAGGCAACGGCTGTAGCGTCTCTGCAGGAACAGACACCACCGCAGACCACTAGAGGATCATAAGTGATGACTTAGAGGGGTTATTTTTGCATCAGTGTAAACATTATTTTTTAGGAATTTTTTTGCATACTATACCTTTAACACTTACTAGGAAAAACAGATTTAATTTGCAAAGAAAAATCCAGTGTACTCAGGGAAACATTAAAAAAACACAGCAAATCACAGCCAGGTCACCCATGCTAGGGTTTCCCCAAACGAAAGGACTGCAAATGTAGAGAGACAGAGAGATCTCGTTTTACACTCGTGTTACCAATATATCTCTACACAGAGTAAAATTCAGTCCTCATGGAGATTTTGTCACAAGGCATCTTTCCTCCTCATCCTCCTCCTCTGTTTCTTCATCCCTGGTATGGGGAACAGAGGTGAGCAGCAGAGTGTCGGCATGGACTTCTTCATCGTCCGATTGGATCACAGGTGTGTCGGCTCCGCCCCCGCTGGTATCGCTGGAACCAGACGATGTGGAGGACATGCGAGACTTTGAGCCGTGGTGAACTTCATCTTGCCGCTTCAAAGGTGCGCGCTCCCTGTACACAACCTCAGCATCTTCATCCTCCTCATCTTCTTCTTCTTCCTCCTCACCTTCTGTGAACAAAAGCAGTTAGAACATGTCTGAACTCTATTCAGTGCTGAACTCTATGTTTCTTACATATGACATCAATATGGATGGCCCGTGGAAACATTTCAAAATTAAAAAAAGCTGAAAATCTGCAATTATGTGCAGGTGTTTTGGGAAACTGGCTTCACAAATAAAAAGTTAATTGTGCTATACTGTTTTGTAACCGATTCTCATGTGTTGATTTGGAGTTTTGACAAACCACAAATTACTTCTCCCTACCTTCAGGAAAAACAGATGTCACAACAAAGCAATCTGGGATTTCTGGACAGACACACAACTATGCTGTATATGTCTCTCTTGATTTATGAAGAGAGTAGATTAAAGACCAAGATAAAAAAAAAAAAACTGTTAGATGGTTCATCTGACGCAGACTGTAGAGTACATGAAGAGTTAATAGATTCAGTAACTCTTTAAACACAAATCTATTTCACCTAAAAATGTCATAAATAACTTACAGAACCTTTTACCTCCATTTTTAAATGAAGAATGTCACTTATTTCAACACAGTATTGTGCATTTTGTTTCTGGAGCAGTATTTTAATAGATACCTAGAACCTTGTTTAGTTGCACAAGATGTAAAAAAAAAAGAAAAAAAAAAGTATGAAGTTGTGAATAATTGTGGAAAAAATATGTAGCTGTATATTTATAAATATATAAATATGTAGTTGTAGTACTCACAGAATATCATAAATCTTGACATTCTGGTTTGTGGCAGTTTTTTTTGACAAACTGTTTTTGTAAAAGCAGTGAAATGTGAAAATTGAATTCACATGAAAAGCTTAAGTCAACATAATCCAGTGCACTAGTTTCCTATACAGTCGTGCACTTTCTCCCCACTAAGCGTGTCAGGGACGTTCTCTCGATAAGGGAGGATTCCCTTGTGGGAATGCTCCCTGTCACTAGTTGGCCCCTGTCGCACAGATTTCCTCCATGGTGGCGCTCCGTAACCAAGTCTAGGATGGAACGGAAACACCCGAGGCAAGTTTGTTTAGCTGTTTACAAGAGCACACAGTTTATCTTAATGTTGACATGCGCCAGACTGATGCATTTATCTTAACTAGGGCTGTCAATCAAGTAAAATATTTAATTGTGATTAATAGCATGATTGTTCAGGTAATTACTTGCACATTTTTAATCTGTTCACAATGTACCTCAAAGGGAGATTTGTTACATAATTAACATTTTTATCAACATGGAGTAGACAAACATGATGCTTTATGCAAATGTGAATATATTACTGGAAATCAATTAAAATACAAAACAATGACAAGTTTTGTCCAGAAACCCTCACAGGTTCTGCATTTAGCATTAAAAATATTAGAGCTTGCCATAACATGGCAAACTCAACAAGCAAAGATTTTGAAAAATAAATAAGAGCTAATGACCGAAATACATAGCTTTATAACTTTATATACCAAATTATGATGATGGTGATTTCTGGTCAAGAACCCAAATATCTAGAATTTAATTTGGTGTTTTTAAGTATATTATCTGTTCAAAATGTATATATTTATTATTGGAAATCAATTAACTTTTGTCCAGAAACCCTCACAGGTACTGCATTTAGCATAAAACATATACTCAAATCATAACATGGCAAACTGCAGCCTAACAGGCAACAACAGCTGTCAGTGTGTCAGTGTGCTGACTTGACTCTGACTTGACCCAAACTGCATGTGATTATCATAAAGTGGGCAGGTCTGTAAAGGGGAGACTCGTGGGTACCCATAGAACCCATTTTGATTCACGTATCTTAAGGTCAGAGGTTAAGGGACCTCTTTGAAAATGACCATGCCAGTTTTTCCTTGCCAAAATTTAGTGCAAGTTTGGAGTGTATTCAGCCTCCTTTGCAACAGGCTAGTATGACATGGTTGGTACCAATAGATTCATTAAGTTTGCTAGTTTTATACAATGCCAGTATCTTAACTCTAGCCTTAAAACTCAGCCCACTACAATCTCCAGAAGATGAATTGTTTTAATGTGTTAAAGAAATTAGCAGCGTTAAAATGAATTTGCATTAACTTGTGTTATTATCACTTTTCACTATTCACTTTATTCAACTTTGACAGCCCTATTAGATACATTTTCTTTCAAAATGCATGATGTATTCAAAGCAAGCCAGTAGTTGTGTTAAGTAAACGGGATCGCAATATTGACCAAAGTAATCGTAATTACTTAATATATGATTTTTGCCATAATCAAGCAGCCCTTGCAGCCATCAGTGTACCTGGTAGTGGAGACGCTAGCGCTCCCTCGTCTGCTCCTGAGCCTGAGTTGAGGAACACGTCGAGGGCTTCCTGGTCAGAGATGTCCATCAGGTCCATCTGCTCCAGGACGTCAACGTTCACCTCCATAGAAGAGATGCTTCCCATGGGGGCTGCATATACAGGCACATGTGTCACTGTCACCTAAATCATAGTTTCGTAAATGTTCAGGTCTTTTTAAATGATGTTAGGCTACAAATGTACTTTAAACCTGTAAATAGTTCACTACATCTTCTACTGAACAAAGCAGATATAAAACAGTTGCCATAACATTTCACAAGTAATTTTGGATTTACTTCAATGAAAAAAAACATTAAGTATTTATGTCGCAAAGACTGGACAGCCACTCACGTTTCCTGCAGTCCACCTGCAGGTGAGCGGAGGGCAGGTAGTTGTCCATGTCATGCTGGTAGACCTCCTCAAAAAAGCGCTGCCTCTCCCTCAGCTTCAGGTGCTGAGCAGAATCATTGTCCAGCACCCGCTGAGAGTTGTCTGTCTCGGCTGACACATACAAACGAGACACATACGTAGATAAAAACATTCAGTTTAATCCTTTTGTACAGCTGGATTTCCCTTTTCTTTGTATTTGTCTGTATTTCTTCACTGAATAGGTTCTTTATTCTGTTTCTGTGCTGTTACTTGTGTTTTACTCTGAATGTCTATAAAGCAAAGATGCCCTGCAGCCTTCCTGTTTCACATGGCTGTTCAACACCTGCAATTTGATGTGGTCTTTTTTTCTTGATAGCAGATGGAATAACAGTGATCTGTGACACTGAGGAACTGTCACTTTAGTGTTAGATGTTACAGGCCTACAGGGTCATGTTACAGGTCTACCCCAACTCATGAACTCCTGGTTTATTCCACATATCTCTTTCCCCCAGTCATCTCTCTGCTGTCTACTGTCAATTCAGTCATACAGTACAAAACAAATGCATCAAAAACAAAAAAACTATGGAAGTGAAACAGAGCTTACAATGTTATGAAGATGTTTGTGCTTGCCCAGAACTGTTTGCCAGCCTCCTCACAGTAATTTATTGGGTAGAGCTGGAAACAGGGTTGGTTTCCAAACCACAAGTCAATTTATTCCTTGGCTCTTAAGGCTCTTTATTCCTAATTTATGGCATGACAAATAAGTCCCATCATCTCCCGTTATTTGCTGCAGGGCAGGGTTTTACTTTGAGTTTGCCAAACCTCCCATTCACACTCATTCACAAGAAAAGTAGATGACTCAAAAAACTGTCAACTGAATATTGATCAGGTGTTAAAATGTTTGTTAAAATGTTGTCAGTGGTTGATGGGAGAGGTACAGCGGCTCGGCCATAATAAATAAAGTCAGCTGTTTGATACTGGCTGTGCCATATTGTATGAATGTGAATGGATGAATACTGAATGTAGAGTAAAACACTTTGAGTGGTCAAATGATAAATAAGTTGCCATTTACCATAAGTTGATGTGAAAATATTTTTCAAAACAACTATAGCAGTGTTTTTACAGTACTCTTTTTGCATTAATAATAACATTATGCTAATGTTTCTAGGCTGCTCTATGTGTGTCTCATACAAGAAATTAATATTGATTTTGTATTGTTCCTGCTGTCATATACAGTCAATGCATTTTTCATCTAATTTTCTCTTTCCCTTTTCTTTCAGTCAGCTCTGTCTGTGATTTCTAATGCAAAGAAAATGACCTCATTTTTTAGTCTGACCTCTTGTGGTAAAATAAACACAACAGCTGAAAATAATATAAAAAAATGAAGATTTGTAAAGTGGCATCATGTTAGCTACGAGATAAAAAACTGAATATTGATGCAACTATATTTTGAAGTAATACATTGCAGGAATCTGTCCAAAACTGAACAGTGCCAATTATGGGGATTATAATTAATAAGCTGCAAACACCTGCCAATATTTGCAGGTGTTTGCAGCTTCGCAGAGCAGTGCAGTGGGCTGTCATGCTCTTGTCTGTCTGTCTGTCTGTCTCCATTTCCACCATTTCAGTGCCACTGCCAGACCTCAACACAAAACAAACAGCGATAGCAGTCTGAGAATAACTAATAATAATTAAGGATGTATATAAAAAATGAACAATTTGGTGGGATTGCTCCTTATTCATCATCCACAAGGAATACTCCCACAACATATTATTAGCTATTCTCAGATGGATATCGCTGTTTGTTGTGTGTAGAGGTGCAACAGTGGCACTGAAACGGTGGAAATGGAGACAGACAGAAGACTGAAGAACATGCCAGACTGCCACACCGCGCTGCTCTGAGAAGCTTCAAATATTTCTCACCAAAGCTTCGAAGCCCAAAATGTGATATTCTGGACAGCCCTATAAATACATAAATAAAAATGAAGCATTTGAAAAGGTATTTGAAGGTTGAATACCAGGGTAACAATTGATGCTTCAAAGCATTCATGTCAGCCTTCATGTTGTAAACAAACCTCTTTGAGCTGCAGTTGCATCTTTCTTGGTGTTTGCAGACTCATATGTACGTGCAGTAGGGGAACAGAAATGACAGAGTCAGCTGTTGCAAGTCAAGCAAATCTCTGAAGATCCCTTAGCTACCGACGTGTGACATTATCAGGACATTTTTTTTTTTTTAATATTGATGCGTGGTAATTATGAAAAACAAGAGAGCATCTGTCCTCACAGGTCTGCCTCCAGCATTGACCTCTGCCATGCTGACCAGTGTGGTTGTGTAACCGTACTACATCCTCCTCAGCACACATTGTGCCTTCTCCCACTGGGCTGCCTGAGCTGACACTTTGACTCACGTCACCAGTGTTTCAGTGTTTGTGTGTCTGAATACAGTGTGTGTTCACGTAAACTGTATGAGCGCTCAAGCTTCCTTGAGTAACATGTTTACAGCAGATGGATTCAGCATGCACACTAACATTCACTTTACTTCATCTACAGACCGTTTGAGTGCTACTTTTCTTCTGGTTTGAAAGCAAACATGTCAGTGTGATCCAGCAGCCTCCCCTCCTCAGACAGCTCCATATCTAGAGACCCAGCTAGTCAGTCACTCTCCCACAGCCCTGGAGGGGTGTGTGTGTGTCCACTACCATGCTCTAACGATAGGCTTTTATTCTGTCATTCAAGCTGTCTGTGGAGGCAGGAAACCACTCTGCGGTTCACAGTCCCTCTGGATGATATTTCAGTTGGTGAAGCAACTGGGATCAACACAGTCAATGTCCAGACATGAATGTAAATAATGTTGCTGTGGGTGCTGGTATTCGTGGAATCAGATCACCAAACCCTGAGCTACATTGGGGTTTGGCGACCAATCCAGCTTTGGTCAAAAAGAATTTCTTGCAGATTTTGGTTCAGCTCTTGTCCCTGTTTTAACATAAAACTGAAAATGTTTTGACTGTTGGTTGCCCAAAAAAGACGTTTGATGATGCCATGTTGGGCTCCTGTGATAGGCATTTTCCATTGTTTTTTGATATTTTGTGACCTGAGCGATTAATCAATTAATCAGGGAAATAATCGTCTGATCAAACGATTACGAAGACTGATTCATTATGTATCATCCTACTTCATGATGTGTTTTCCTTTAATTTGTCTCCCATCTGTGTGTCTTCATAATGTATACATTCCTGGAACAGGCAAAAACAGGTCTGCTCATAATCGATGGATGTGCTGATTACTTTCTGGATTAGTTTAGTGGTTTATAAAACATCAGAAAACAATGAAATATGCCAAAAGTTTTAAGACAAGGAAAGCCAAGACAAGGCCCTGACACACCAAGCTGACAGTCGACCGTCAGACAGTTTGGGGCTGTCGGTGAGCATCCGTCTGTCAGCCGAGTTTTTTCGGTGTGTCCTGCACCGTCGGCTCTAGTCTGCCCGTGTCTGAGGTTTTTTTGTCCGATTCTTCTGTGAGAGAAATCACCCTGATTGGTGGTTCAGCTTAAACCAATTGGTGCACAACAAGAGAAACAGAAGTGAGGAAAGCAAGCTAACAAGTAAAATCAAGAGGTCACACGCAGACGGCTCTTCACATTTTTCATCTCTGATCATTCCAAAATATTTAACACATTTGATATTTTCACAGGGACATCTGGAATAAAGCTAACTGGTGAGTGAGAGTGGTGTGAAAAGGGTCAGCAAACGCTGCTTTGTTTTGTGTATCATAACAACGGCCTGTATGTCTACAGTTGTTGTTCCCTTTTTAAATGACGAAAACAGACTACCGCCACCTGCTGGTAGGGAGAGTTATTTCATCTCAGGTAAAGACGTAGTACGTATGTGCTAACTGGCCGTCATCTGGAGACTTTGCGGTGTGTTTGAATGCAACTTGGTGGCCAAAACAAAGGCAACGTGAGGCAATGCAACGGCTGGCCTTCATCGCCGCTAGGTTTCTGATGTCGGGTTGGTGTGCCCCCCCCCCAGCTTTACACTGGAGAAGTTCGAACCTTCAAATGTTTAGATCAACCAAAAAAATATAGACATGCCACTGCACAAGTCCACTGCCCCAGTTGTGTCCCATCAGTACAGCGTGACTCAGTAACTCATTTTCTTGCATGGTATTTGGCATTGCAGATTAAGGCATGGCATCATATTTAAGAGACATCTCTTTGAGGAGACACTTGGCCTCAACATGCCAACCTGCCAAAACCTCCTGCCATGCTATCTTGGTGCGCCTGCCAGTGTCTATGATCATTCAGCAGGCATTATTCGGCAGCCGTGGGCAGCTTGAGACAAATAAACCAGATACTACAGGCTGTCACAGCGATGACGAGGCTTCTGATGATGAAACTACACAGCTTACGTAAACTTCAGCTTTGCCTGCTAGCCTTATGGGGTTCTCTCTCTATCTCTCTCTCTCTAGAAGTGTGTTTCTCTTCCTCTCTCGCTCTTTTGTCTCTGCCTCTGAAATCAAATTTTGTTACTCAAGTTGCCAGTGGACATACAGAACCCACGCACAACTTCAGCTGCATGTCTCCATCTGTTTGCCCCAGCGTGGGAGAAAAACATGTATGTAAAAGGCTGACTCATCCAGATAACCTCTGAGTTTTCTACCACCCTGCTGTGGAAGAAGTGTAGGAGGTCTCTGCAAACTGCTCAAGATTACATTGCTACCATGCTCTGTGAGGCCCAGATGGTGTTCATAGCCTCCGAGGGGGAATCCCTTGCTTTTCACAGGGGTTATTAACCACTAACTGTCCTTATGTGGCTGTTTGGTTCATCAAGTAAAGTATTTTTTTTCCGCTCGTATGTAGGTTTAAGTCTCTCAGAGGAAGTCCAAAAGACAATCATGAGAAAATGAGCAATTGTTGCATAATGAATAAAAGCAAGTATGCACACTGACTGCCAGCAAATTGGTTGCACTTATGTTCAAGACAGGTTTGTGCAAGAGTCGGTGAGCACAAAGTTAGATGAATTAGTCCTGATGTTAAATGAGGCCACTGATTCACCTTCGCTTTATATCTAGGTTATGAAATACATGTACAGGTCGCATAGAAATGATTTACTGCAGAAGGGTCAAGGAACAGAGAAGGTCTGTGATGACTGTTGCTTTGTGAAAGAAGTGATGACCTCAGAATATTGAGAGAAGGAGCTTAAAAAAGAGGAAAATAAAAGAGAGAGGTAAAGGAAAGGTACCGGGCTTCAAATCTGCCGGCTCCACACTGATTTACCAGATGTATTGTAAGTCTGTGACTGCTGACACTGCATTAAAACACACCATGGCTTTGTTACAACCACTGATGGACAGTAAAAACGGTATTATTTGAAATGGAAACCATAGAATTAATAATTCAGTATAACTGCTGTGTGCAAAAAGTAGCTCTGGCAGTCTCTAACACCTCAAAGTCATTCTGCTGATGATTACCCTGGGACACAGTAACAGCTTCTGCAGGCCGTTCTGGTTGTTGACAGGTGGCAATGAAGATTCGATGAAAGCTCTGGGGCAGGTAAAGTTTGTTTGCTAGCAGAGGTCTGTACAGCTCACAATGCTAATATGGCAGACCGTGCAGCCCTGATCATCTGTGCCCTCCTGCCTGATGAAATGTCTAAAGAATAAGAGGCAGTGACATGATGTTATATGGACTCGCAGGTGGCTAGGAAGATGTGAACAGTATGGCTCGTCCATATTGCAGAAAGAGGAGAAAAAAGGCGCCAACACTCAGGTATTGGCCCGTGGCTTTGCTTCAACTATGCGAGAGCCTGTGGTTGGTCAACCAAAATTTCTGACATGTTAGAAAGCCATCCGACTGTCTGACTGCCAGTCGGGAGAAGTTAATCGGTCCTCAATCTACACTGCACACTGCACACCAAACAACATCCGATGAACCCTAACCTTAACCCTAACGCTAACCCAGCTGAAATTCAGTCTGACTCTAAAATGAGTCACGCGGCTCAAAATTCGGGTCACGTTGGTGCTCCTCACTGGGTGTGCGCAGGCACAGGCCCCTAATGGCTGCTTTTATTAGGGCCTGTGCAGCAACTTACACCTTTTAAAACAGCTCCTGCCCAGGTAGCAGCTTGCCTGTCCACTGGTCCTCCTTGCTTGGGGACTGCAACCTGGTTCTCTGCCACTGTCCAGGCAGAGATCTGAACCCAGGCCTCCTGGGGCAGTTTCCTCCCATCTCACCCAGTGCTCCATATATTTTACAAGCTTAACATACAGAAACATTCCTTACATCCACACATTCATTCGCTGCTTTGTTTTGTGTATCATAACAACAGCCTGTATGTCTACAGTCTTCGGTGTTCCGGTTTCCCTTTTTAAATGACAAAAACAGACTATCGCCACCTGCTGGTAGGGAAGAGTTATTTCATCTCAGGTAAAGACGTAGTACGTATGTGCTAACTGGCCGTCAACTGGAGACTTTGCGGTGTGTTTGAATGCAACTTGTTGGCCAAAACAAAGGCAACGTGAGGCAATGCAACGTGTGGCCTTCGTCGCCTTCGCCTAGGTCTCTGATGTTGGGTTGGTGTGCACCCCCCAAGTGGCAAAAGAACCAAACCCATGAACACCTAACCCTAACCCTAACCCTATCCCAGCTGAAATTCAGTCTGACTCTAAAATGAGTCATGGCGCTCAAAATTCGGACCAGAAACTGACTAAAATTGTACAGCGTATGCCCAGCTTAACAGGATCCAGGGATTAGTCTCAGTCGAGGAACCACAACTCCTTTCAAAGACTGAGCCTAGCAGTAGGAAGGCCACTGGCTGCCTCTAGTTAGCCAAGTATGCTAATGTTTGGAGCCAACGTTAGGTTTAAAACTCTTGAACCTGAGTGCCCCCAGTAATGGGGGCAGTTGCGCACATTGCAGCAAATACCAGATATGGACGTGTTAAACATGTAGCAACATATTCATTTATATAACGGGAAGAAGCTTGGCTAAAAGCTCATGGTAACTATTTATACCAAAACAAGATACATTTCCAACACTAAGCAACTAAATGAGCACACAGCAAAAACACAAAACACAAAATGGTTAACATACACACTGTGGTGCTAGCGATGTCGCTACTTCACGCTAACAGCTCAAACGATGAAAGCTGACACCGATTCCAACAGCCTGATGATTCAACGACCAAAACTCAAAGAACAAATGTTAGCAGCCAAAGAAGAGAAAAAATAGGGGGGGTTATGATCAATGCGTTATGATTTTCTGTGAACGGGAACATGCACAGAGGTCTCGTTGAGTTTTCAAACAAAGCCAAAAACAGGAATTATAATTAATAACAATTAACATAAATTATTAGATAGTGAATGCCTATAGTGACATGTAACCTGAGATGTACCCTGAGAAAATGCCACAGATGGCACCCAAATGGCCAATTTGAAAATTCCGCCTTAACATGTGTCTACAAAAACCTCTCCAACTTTGCCCTGCTTCACTTAAAAAGCATCACTCTGTCCACAGGTTATGTTCAGATATTGTGCTTTGGTGTGCTAGAGGTTTGGGGCTTCAACTGCATCATTCCAAAGGGATCTACTACTATCATCTACTAAAAAAGTGTACAGGTTTGTTTGGCAAAAATGAAATGTGGCATCTTCATTTACATATACCCAGTGACATATACTGTAGTGATGCTTCTACCTTCTCACAAATGTTACCTTTACTTGTAGTTGGACAGATATTATCTGTTCATTTTGGGCATGTCATTTTCGAGCAGGCACCTGAGCCAAAGGCCTCGGGTTTAGAACAGTGTTTCCCAAGCTTATTTTCAGGAGACCTTTTAAAAAATGAAGAACCATCTCAACCAAATTTACAGTATCTGTCAACAGTATTACAGTAAACTTATCTATAAATCTTGAGAGGAGCAAATTTGTGCATAAATAACCAATGCTGACCATTTTTACTGCCACCGCCACATCACCTTATATCATCTTGACTAGGTAAACCAGCTATTTCGTAAAGATATACGTTTCACAAATCAATCAATCAATTACCGAACCCGTTTACCATAGAGGCTCCTGTATCACACCACTATTTGGAAAAAAAGAAATCTTGGCCACTAACCGAGTTAAGCTGTACCGTATTTTAAAAGAGCTGCCCTCTGAAATTCCATAACACTTGTGATCTGTCACAGGACCTATGCCCCCTATGCTCCATCTCAGCCCACACTGAACCATAATTACCGAGGGCTTACTGTTACATAATGCTGGTGCAATCCTTCAAATGCACACCCTACACTACACACTGGACTCCTACTGGATTGTAGCGCATGATCACGCAGCTTACCGCCTAGGTTGTGTGTACATGCATGTAGGACGTCTGTGTTGGTTGAGTTGGTAGGAAAGGAAGGAATGAATTTGTCAAAGAAAGGAGACTGGGGTGTTATGCAACCTGAGCCTGCTGTGCATTATTCCTGGTATAAAGTAGCTCAAGTGTCAGTGATTTGAGGCAAAGAGCTTTACTGGGTCTGCTTGCCTCAGCTAAGTCTCACACTGACAAAAACAAGGGTGCAGTGACGCCATGCATTTTATGCATTTTGTTGTGTGTCAAGGCAAACACGCACTGAATAGAAGGAATTTCATTTGGCTTTAGAATTGCAAGAAAAACAGTTTTTTTTTAATCCTTTTTAAAGTCCACATTTCCATAACCATCTTCAGACATTTTCATTCTTGCATCAAATCATCGGCTAATCTTTATGTCTAGGAATCTAAGACAAGATGTAGGAGGGTGGGTGGCCCAGGGCAGGGCCAGGGGTGACAGCTGAGCTGAAGCACATGATTTTTTTTCACTCTTCTGATTATTCCTCCACATTCTGATCCTTTAGCCCTGTCACCACTTCCAATGATCTGCCCCCAGAAACTGCCCCTGCCAAATTACAACCCCAGCATACAATGTGCATGTGCTGGCTACCTTATCAGCATCTTTTCTCTGATGAAAACGTTGAATACACGCATCATTATCTGCTCTGTGTCATTCTAATGATGCAGTCATACATCAAGAGTCCTGGGAACGGCAAAGGAAGCAGGGAACAAATGTTCCTATTGAACTAAAGAGTCACATGGCGAAGCGTTCAGTCCCCCTGTGGCAAGTGGAAATAAATCCCATGATCATCTTGCTGTTTTGAGTGAACAGAGAGACTGAGTGTTTGTGTGTGGGAGAGAGAGAGCGAATAAGGCAGTTGCGCTGCATGGCCAGTCACATTTGACAGCCCATATATCTCAAACTCCACCTCTCCTCTCCTGCAGCTCCTAACTCCCCTCCTTGGGGGCTGATGATGGTGTCACCCGGCTCTCAGCAATATATAAAGCCACATTGTTTTTAGGTATTACTGCTATTATTTACCGAGCCAATCGCTCTCCTGTGCTGGCCTTGTGGCAGTCCACTGAGCATAAATCATTTATGAGTGAGATCACTGCGCCACAACAGCCACCTCCCCCCGCTGCCGTGCTTCCCCACTGCCCCCACGCATGTATACATAAACACACAGCTGTGTAGTAGAAAGTAAATCCAGACAGCACCACTTTCCACTACACCCACCCGCCATCAACGCCATACTACTGCAAATACTTTTACATATATAAACAAGCCTTCATCATGACTTCACTCATCTTCAGGCTCCCATCATCCCAGCACTGTGATTACATCTTGAACCTTGTGCTAAGTAAGTGTCTGATCACATTGTGTATTTCCAGGCCATTCCCATTCCCATTCCCAAAGCCATTAAAGCACTTCACTCGGGGCTAAATGCAAAGATGACCTCCAGCCGTGCCCACTGCTCCCGATTTAGGTCAGTCATAATGCTTTCAGGAGTCTCCACAGGGCTCTTGTGTACTGTAGTACTCTGCCTCTAGTCTGTATACACTAACATGCAACCCCCCCCAATGTAGATATTGTCCCAACACGCTCTTGTGAGGTCGTGTTCAATTAGAAAGCAAGACAATGTTGCTTTGGTAGGCAGGTAGCAGTTAGCCTGTCTTCCCTGTTTCTATATAAAGATGTTCTTCCAGTAGCTTAGTCAGACACTAAGAAGTAGTTGTTATCCCTTCACTGAGTGATTAAACCTCATCTGCATCAGCAGCGTGGCAACACCATCAAGGCTGTCAGGCTAATTTAGTTAAAAAGAGAAGGCTGTTATTATTACTTTGGACAATTTACAGTAGTTGCTAATAAGGCTTGGTTCAAGGCTGGACCAAGAAGTAAACTGAACATGTGTAATTTAGTGTTTTTTAGTGAGTAATAATATAATGAATCCTTGGATAATGTAACAGCCATGCAGTACCTTCAGTATATACACACTGTGTAATATAAAGTACAATTGAGCTGTTACTCTTACTTTGACTTACTATCAAATAGCTAACTAATGCTGAATTAAACAACTCTCATGAAGAGTTAGTTGTTTTGTTGTGCATGATGGGTCGTGATTCATGTACAGCTGAACCAGTTGTAGGGGATTAATACACTTCTTTGCAAATTTTACAATACAACTTTCCTTTTCCTGCCATATGCAAAAATATCCTAAGTAAGGATAAAAGAATAAAAGAGCATTAAAAGTGAAGAGTAAATAAGTTACACTGTACTGTATAGCACTGCATTTCTGTGAACTCATATACACTGTTGGTTACTTACATGCCAGACGCTTGTTGTGGTTGGTTGACCCAGTAGACGACATGATCCAGTCTGCTTGAAGAGAGTGTTTTTGCCTTTGAGTGTGCTGATTTTTCTTGTCCCCTCCTGTCAAGGCTCCAGGACAGGATGCTGGTGTGTGTGAAGTGTCTGGTCATCTAGTTGTCATTACATCCTTTAAATTTGGCACCAGGACTGTCAAAGATAGTACATTCACATTACACTTTATCTCCCTCCCCTTACCCTTATCTTCTCCTCTCTTTCTTTAACACTCTGCTCTGCCTTTTTGCTGTGTGCGCTGTTTCCCTCCCCCCTTTCTGATCGCCTTTGCTGTTCTTTCGAGGTTTTCCCTCTCACTGCTTCACACTCTCATCTTGGCTGCCTCTCTCTCTCTCTCTCCACACACACACACACACACACTCTTGCTCTCTCTGTCAGACAGACTCAGTCGGGTCGTAGGGAGCTGTGCAGCTTAGGGACGGGGGGAGAGTGATAGTGGGCTACGGCATTGTGGCCTGTACCAACTGGTGACAACAAGGGGGTCAACGGGATCAGGCAGCGTATAGGCTTTTTACATAATATTGAGGGATATACCAGGATTAAACCCCTGCCATCTCAATGCTTTGCTTTGTATATTTTTTTATCTATTTATTCACTCTGTTGTGGGATGAAAGCTTTAGAAGTGTTTTAAGAGAAGATGCAATGTGTAAAATGTCTTTTTCAGCAAAACTGCATAGAAAATCAGAAATGTACATAACTGACTATCGCCGTAATCTGTAACATGTACGTAATGTTGTTACATAATCTCATGTCATGCTATGTTAATTCTTTGTCCACATTTATTATGCCTTTTTTCTATTATTTCTTTAATTTTTCTCTTTCCATTTTCTAATTATACTATTATACGGTTTAAGTAATGACCTAATTAAAAGAGTATTCTGGGTATGTATTATGGCACTTCCATAAAGCTGAGAGACTCCTAGTATTATTATCTATGCAAATGAATTGCCTTTTTGAGGGGCTTAAGGTGGTCGTGAAACCTGGCACATCCACAGGTGGTGAAAAATTTGATATTTTCAGGGTCTTGTGCTTCGATGTGACAAAACAACTCACTAATTCCTCCTATAAAGTTATAAAAATTGAGCCACTCATTGTTATTTCACCTACATATATGAATTTTGGTAGGTATATGTTACATGTACAAAAAAGCCATTTGGAGGTATACTAAACTCACTAAACTCCCATTCTGAATTCACTGCAATTTTATCACGACTGTTGGCGCTTCTGGGGCTGCATGGTGGTGCAGTGGTTAGCACTGTCACCTCACAGCAAGAGGGTTGCAGGTTTGAATCTGACTTGGCGCCCTTCTGTGTGGAGTTTGTATGTTCTCCCATTAGTGTGGGTTTTCTCAGGGTTCTCCGGTTTCCTCCCACAGTCCAAAGACATGCAGGTTCATTGATAACTCTAAATTGCCCGTAGGTGTGAATGCGAGTGTGAATGGTTGTCTGTCTCTATGTGCCCTGTGATGGACTGGCAACCTGTCCAGGTTGTACCCCGCCTTCACCCAATGCCAGCTGGGATCGGCTCCAGCCGTGACCCCTAACGGGACAAACAGTTGCAGACGGATGGATGGATGGATGTTGCCACTCCCACGCACTGAAATTTAACCAACTCCTCCTGGAGTTACAATTTAATCAACTTCAGAGAGACCTTTGCGATGAAAAGTTATTTAAATCATGAGTTTTTGTGGCACAATGCCACCACGTGGTGTGATGGTGGAAAAGCGCCTTTTGCCAAAAAACAAGACGCTGTTGTAAGTCTCCACGACCATGCTAGTAACTGTGTGGCTGAACTTTTGTTACCGCCATGCTAACAGGCTGACAGTGGCAATGCTACATGCAAATGCAGGTATAATGTTAACCATGTTTACCATCTTAGCTTAGCCTGTTAGCATTCTAGCATTTGCAAATTACCAGTAAACACAAAGTACAGCTGAGGCTGATGGGAATTTCTTCGTTTTGCAGTATTGGACAAATTTTTGGCCTGATCATGGCACCAGACTAAAATCCAGGGAATAACCTAAATGTCTAGCAATCTATTCATATGACAACCAAAGTCAGTAGGATTCTTCCCCTTCTGCCCAGCCCTTTTTCATGTCCATCCATCCATCTGTAACTACGAGGGGTCTGGAGCCGATCCCAGTTGGCATTGGCCGAAGGCGGGGTACACCCTGGACAGGTCACCAGTCCATCGCAGGGCACATAGAGACAGACAACCATTCACACTCACATTCACTTAGAACAGGGCAATTTAGAGTCATCAATTATCCTGTATGTCTTTGGACTGTAGGAGGAAGCCAGAGAACCTACGACCCTCTTGCTGTGAGGCGACAATGCTAACCACTGCACCACTGTGCAGCCCTCGGTCTCATTCCCAGGGCGTTAAATACAAAGGTATGAAAGGCACCAGGCATTCCATTAACTATAATATAAACCCATCTGCGGCAACAGTTAATGCTCTGTGAAAGCGTGCCAGGAGTGTGGTGAAGTTGTTTAAAGCTCAATGAAGACACACCAGGTGGGCGAGAGTTGAGGTGGATGTGTCCCACAAGGACAAGGCTTTCCTCCAGGAGACCGCTGTGTGTCACATTACAATCCGATGTTCGTTCGTGTCCCGTGTTCAAAATGTTCTTTGTCACTTTCATTGTACAAACATAGTGTTTTAAGCTCAATCATGTGATTCTGATTTTGTTGCCTAATCCTAAAGTGGCGCTAAGGGTGACTATAGTGGTTTTGATGCTGAAAATAAAGTGATGCTAAGGGGCGTGACTAAGTGACAGCATGTGACAAGCTGGGATGTGAACGTGTATGAACGCCTCTACCTCATGCTGCATCCTAAACTTCCTATAGTTCAGCTCCTCCAGAGCCGCAAAAGACTCTGATAACTCTTTTCACAGGCTGAGTGTTCTCCATGATATGTAAAATCATTAAAGGTTCCTCTTTAACTGTTTGCAAATCATTAATGGATTAATAATAAGCCATCAATACATTTTTGTGTAAATTCTCCTTTAGCATTGCTTTGTCTTTTTATCTAGCATTTAATTTATGAGGATGACGTGTCTCATGGACAGTGACACCACCTACATTCTGGAAAAGCGCAGCAGAGCATCCACACAACTTGTTAACATGTACATCTGCAGACCTGACAGTTAATTAAAAGGTGAAGAACCATTTGCCTTTCATTAATGACTTGATAAAATTAAGGCTACATGGCTTAGTACGTCATTAATTATGTATTAATAGCAGCAGAAAGTCCCTGATTTTTCCACCCAGGATCTTTTATACTATTGAGTATGTTTGCACACATTTGCGAGTGCATATCATTCCTAAAATTCAATAAAAAGAAAGACATCAGTTCTTCGCTATTTGCAATTCAAAACCAATTCTTCTTGTTGCCTTTGTTAAAGAGGTTTTGTAATGCGAGTGTGAAAAACTGCATATATAAGCATGTGCTAACATGCAATTACGCACACACACACACCAACACACAATGCACACATACCGATAAACACATTGCTGCAAACACACACTAACTGTCGTACATGGTGGGGGGAGTTAATGAGCACTTAGCAGCGTGGATTCTTGCAGGCCCCGACTCCCCCTTCTCTAATAAGAGGCTTCTAACTGCCAGTTACATCACACTTCAGCTGCAGGAAGCTGCCCCAGTCTAACCACTAATGTCATGGAAAACTCATCGCAGACTATACGTAAGGAGATATACAAATATAATGTGAAATGATTGATGGTTCTGTTCTGCTTCAATTCTGTGTTCATCCTTGAAGTGATGTGACTATTGACATGAGAGGAAAGATTTTCCCTGCCATTGCATATGCTCATATATTACAGTAATTCAATGGGGATGTAGCTCAGTGGTAGAGCGCATGCTTCGCATGTATGAGGTCCCGGGTTCAATCCCCGGCATCTCCACGTTTGTGGGCATTGGTGGTTCAGTGGTAGAATTCTCGCCTGCCACGCGGGAGGCCCGGGTTCGATTCCCGGCCAATGCAAGCATACTTTATTTGGGGGCGGCAGTAGCTCAGTCTGTAGGGAGTTGGCTTGGGAACCGGAGGGTCACCGGTTCAAGTCCCGACATGGACCAAGAACTGAGTGTGAACTGGTAGCTGGAGAGGTGCCAGTTTACCTCTTGGGCACTGCCGAGGTGCCCCTGAGCAAGGCACCAAACCCCCAACTGCTCGGGGCGCTTGTCAGGAGCAGCCCCCTCACTCTGACATCTCTCCATTGATGCATGTGCATGTGTGTGTTTCAGGTCTGCACGTACCGTGTATAAGTTAATAAACAGAGTGTAAAAATCGAATTTCCCCTCGCGGGACTAATAAAGGTTGATCTTCTTCTTCTTCTTCTTAAATCTAAAAGCCTCCTTCTCTGAACCTCACTGGTGAGTCAATAGTGACATCTGCTGGTGAAAATTGTGTATTACAGCTTAGCTCACGATAAGGTAGTTACTGTAACTATACCAGCGCAATGACTCCCTTAACAAACACCCTTTTGTAACATGAAAAAGGACTTTTCCACCTTTGTAAGTGAAAGGGCATAAATAAGAATCATTAATACTTGGTGTCAATATCAGGAAGCTCAAGCATTTTTCTGACATTTCTTTGGGAAATGAAACATAATCATGATTGCCTTTCAAATTTCTATTTCAGGTTTCAGATACTCCCGGGGTTAATTCATTCAGGTGAACAAAAGGGGATTTCCAGTGACTCTTACACTGTGTTACAGTGTGTGTGTGTGTGTGTGTGTGTGTGTGTGTGTTTGTGTGGGTGAATTACTATATGTTGTGGGGACATGAATCTGTTAACACAGTCATACTGTGGAGACATGGCTTCCTTTTGGGGACAAAATGCACGTGCCCATTATGTAAAACATTATATTTTAGGGTGAGGGCTTGGTTTAGGATTCGGGTAAGATTAGGTTTAGGTTGAGGTTAGGGTAAGGGTTAGTATTAGGCAAGTTACAGTTACAATTAGAGTTAGGGTAAGTCTCCAGGAAATGAATGTAAGTCAATGTAATGTCCTAAAAAGTCATGGAAACACAACTGTGTGTGTGTGTGTGTGTGTGTGTGTGTTGTGCCTGTTGCTCTTACAGCTTCTATCAGTACTGGCTTCCTCTTTGAAACTGTGTTGTCTCAATTTTTCTGCAGCACGCTCTCTGATGTGGCTCGTGAGTCATACTGTGGTAAATATACACATTTGCGCATGCACACACGAGGACAGCCTCACTGACACATGTACACACACACACACACTATTCATGGGCACTATAGTTAGTATTCCCTTTGCCATCACGTTACACTTTGGTTGAGAAACACACATTAAGCCGGCTGCTGACATAAGCTGCTGTGTGAACAGCACATAGCTAAGCCTCAGCAACAGACAAGAAAAAAAAAAAAAAAAAAGTTCACATCTTCACATCTTCACAGCCGCACCAGACAGTGAAGTCAAAGCCCTCAAACTTTATTAAAAATATCACAGGCTGTGTGGGGATATTCTGCGGGTCACCATGGCAACAGACATCCAAGTGCCATACGCACGAGTGTGCACACCTGCCTGCCAGTGTTCCAACTTGTGCCTCTGAGCCTCCCTGTTAGACTGTATCGAGGTGCTGTTTGCGGAATGTGGCAGGACGGAGAGGCGACAGCAGCGGTGCCTTTGTTCTCAGAGTGGAGCATGCAGCTCTGTCAAGGTGTTAATTAGCCAGCCCTTGTGAGACAAGAAAGTTGTTAGGATTGTGCTTCCTTCAGCTGCAAGATGCACAACCTTTGTATGAAACAGAACTCGATCTCACCAGACTTTGCGAAGAATGCAACATTGTGAGTGACAGCCTCTTTGAAAGCGGCAGTGCTTTATAAATATAGCCACGGCATTCGATGCTCTCGGTTACTGTACATCTACCTGTTATGTCATTAAAACTTTCTGACAGCCCAGAGCTCAGCGATAACATCTCACTTGTGTGTCATCATTCTGCTTTCTCTGGATGTTGCGGCACTCAATAAGGCCTGAAATTTGAAATAGCCACATAGTGTTTGAATGCGTCTCTGTGGCCGAGCTGGATCAGGATCAGTGCTGGGTTAACGCGATGGCTTGTGATGTGTACTGTGTGCACTGTTTTGCAGAGTCTAAATGAGATCTAGTGAGTCATGTGGAGAAAACAGGCTGCTCTGACTGGGTGACTGACAGTATCGGTTTGACTCGTCATGCGCAGCCGTGCCACTGATATACAGCAGTGAACTAATCTTGTGGATATTAGTCATTGTCAGATAAAATTGAAAAAAAAAAAAAAAAAAGCAAACCACACAGTAAAATAGTTTGGGTGACCTGCAAATATAAAGACCAATTATAGTTTGTTTCTTGTCAAATGTCTGATCATGCCTGTGATATAATGTATTTTCTGAGTCGACACAACAAAAACCACAGCATGGTCCATGATTAAATATGTGTGTTGAATGCTACCATGAAGCACAAATTCAACGAATCTATAAGAACATTTGCTGGGTGGCGCTGTAATAAAAAGATGACAAAGGTGTTAATATGTCACACTTTTCAAATGGCCCTATTATTTATGTCTCCCTGGTTTGTGTGTGTAATAAATGTTTGGAAATAAGCATTTGTGTGCATGTGCGTGAATATATGCATGAGTATGTGAGTCACGCACCACTATCCAGCCCCCTGGGCTTCGAGTTCTGATGCCCGTCTTTCAGCTCCTCTACTGCACACTGAACCCAGTGAACCTTCTGCTGTTTACACTCTCCCCCTCCTCCTGCTCGCTCTGTCTCTATTTATCTCTCTCACACACTCTCATGCTCATCTATTCTCCCTCCGTCACTCTCTTACTTTCTCCCTGCAGCTCCCTACAGTACATCTTTCTCACGCACTCACGCTCTCTTGTGTTCTTCGTCTTTTCTCTCTCGCAACCCTTCCTCCGCCTCTCTTTATAACTGTGCCTCTGTGTATCTACCTCTGCAGATCAAGACGTATTCAGACTCAGACAGTCTCCAACTCTATAAGGTTCAGACAGACACTCAGGGTCTCTCTCTGTGTTAGGGCTGTCTCTTTTGGTATTTGCAGATGTGTGGCCAGAGAAAGAGACAGACAGAAGAGATGGAGGTGACAGAAGGAGGGATTGAAATGGAAAGAAATGGATGTGGGTGCTTTTCAGACATTTAAAGCTAGGGTTGGTAAGCTTCTTCAAAAACATTTTTTTTTTGTTGGATTTGTTGAGGTTCTCCTTACATCCTGAAAGCAATCAATACATCAAATACTTTGACAGTATCTGTAGCTGTTGCAGGAATGTAATAAGGTCATCCATTTGGCCCAAATGAAATGATCGGACGGCCTGTCTACGTGCCTACCTGTGAGCACTTTGCCTGTGCGCTCATTGTGTGCCACCAGAGTCTTCCACAAGCGGCTAGCTGTTTACATTCATAACAAAAATTGTGGGGGAGTGGCTTTGGGCGGACTGTCAGTGTTGCCATCTTGGCAATTTTCTCTCTAGATTTAGGGACTTTTGGACCTAGTGCTGCTGGCTTCTATCATTGGAAGTGCTGGCAACACTTGGCTGGGGTTTAAGGTTGAATAATTTATTAAATCTAATGTACTACACACAAAAACAACATCAGAGAACTAGCGACGATGAAGGCTGGCTGTTGCACTGATGCTCGTCACCTGTGTCATGGCCAAAAAGTAGCATTCAGACACACCGCATAGGCTGCAGCCAGCGGCCAACTACCATGTACACTCTGTGCCTGCATGACAAGAAATGACTCTCAACACTAGCAGGTAGCGGTAGTCTGTACGCGTCATTCAAAAAGGGAACCCGGTAGACCTCGGGCAAGCCGGTTATGATAAGTACATGAAATAAATTGCCGTTTGCCGACTATTTTCACACAACTCTCGCTCGCCACTTAGCTTCATTCCAGATGGCCATGTCGTTGTGTATGTAATATTTGTGTATTGGATGATATGGAGAAAATGAAAAGGGCCTTCTGCGTGTGTGACTTAACTTGTTGGTTTGCTCTCCCCTCTTTCGTTTGCCTTCTCGTGCGCTGATTCACTTCAGGTGAACAGCCAATCAGAGTGATTTCAACATTCTGCAGGTGCAGGACACACCAAAAAAAAAAGGGTTGCCACAGATGCCAAAACTAACTTTAAGCATTTCACTGGTGTTGAAGCTGCAGATGGAATCACCATAGAGATCATCCCCCTCAAAGCCAACCTCCACCTTGTCCTCACTGCTATCCTCCTCCTCGTCCGCATCCTCATCATCTCATCGCCATCAATGTCCTTCCAGACACAAACACACACTCTCTCATCACACTCATTCCACCAGGTTGCAGAAAGTCCAACAGCTGCTGTGTCGTCAGCCCTCTGCTGCCCACACCGAGCCCCTTCTGTCAGTTACAACTTTCTACCAACAGCAGACTGCGAACAATGTGGCTCTTTTATCTGTTTGCGTGCATGTCTGTGTCAGCAAATCTCCTGTTCTTTTTTTCATGAATGAGGATGTGTGTGTGTGTTTGTGTGTGTGTGTGTGTTTGTGGACATGTGTCTGGGATAGTAGGGGAGGAAGGTACATGAGCAGCTGTGGGTTATGGGGAGGGGGGGGACTCATGTCAGCTCTTCCAGGAAGTGTGAAGTGCCGTTTTGAGTCTCTAACTGATGTAACTTTACCCCCCTAAATGAAAAAACAGTACGTCATCTTTGGCCCCAGAGTTCAGAACTGCTTCGCTTGCACTTCTCCGGCGCATTGTGGAACTGAAACACGCTATTAATAATCCTGGTTATGTGTGAGTTGAGAGTGAGTGAGTGAGTGAGTGTGCGTGTTGGACACAGCTTGAGAGTCCATTGAGCTGTGTAGAGGAGGTAAGCGGAATGTGCATCACATGGCATGCACCTCAAAAGAGCACATCTCGCTGCCGCAGAGAACAGTTTGTCTCTGTGCGTGTGGGTTCACATGTGTATTGGAAAGTGTGTGAAAGTGTGCGTGTTGTGAAGATGCTCACAGAGTGTGAGATTGCCGTAATGGGAATTATGCACTCACCATAAGCCGCAGGTTTCATTTCCATGCAACAACCCAATCGCCTCACATGCTTGAATCATGTATTAAAACAACATGCTTGTCATTTCAGCACATGCCTGTTGCTTGGTTGTTTCTTGGTCTTAAATAATGCTAATCAACAGGATTGATTCCAGATTTTTTTTACGCTGTCATGCCTTTTCTCCCTGAGGCAAAGCAACCTTTCTCGGCATCACTCGGTGGCACACGTTGGGAACCCCAGGCCTGGTCACGGATAGCACAGATACACTGTAAACGGCTAATCGGGTATCAAACCAGCGGAGAAGAAAAAGCGCCTCCACTCTGTGTCTCATTCATTATTCACAGCCAGCAAATGAAGTTGGTACAGTGGGAGCAATCAATTATAGATGAGAGAGGGGAAAGAGAGCGAGATGAAGGGGATAGAGAGAGGCCTACCTTGCATGCAGCTGAGCTTTAGCATGTCAATGAACATCACAGTGGCAGTCGGCAACCTGCATGCACAGAGCCGCTCAGGAAACGGACTCTCGAGGCCCAGAATCCTGTGTAGAAAGAGAAAACTCTTAAGTGTGCATGCACCTTTCACAACACACCAATAGCATTTATTTGATAATGCCTCACTATGCTAACTTTGAAGTCCCTTGGTTCACTTGTGTGTGCGTTCCTATTTTTCGCTGCGCTGACACAGTCATAGTGAAACTGCATTTGGTCTTTTCACAAATGTCGAGCAACAGTCATAGCGTCCCTCAGTAGGTTACAGCTCACTCCGAAACCAGGATATAAAATTGGTCCAGATGCAGCATTTTAGAATTAACACAGTCTTCACATCTCGTCTGAGTCTCATGAGCCCTTTGACTGCTCTTTATCACACCTAGTAATTATCTTACACACGTTAGACTATACACAGATTTTCTGAGATAATTTAGTGGTGATTCTAGGAACTAAGAATAACATGGTGTATTAAAGGTAGGGTTGGTAGTGTTATTCAAATAATATTCATGTGTGTATATATATATATATATATATATATATACTGTATATATATATAACCAAAAAACAAAACAAATTCTGGTATCTGTGGCTGTCGCAGGACTGAAATAAACCTGTCCAATCATTTCGTTCAGGCCGAACAAGCTTCCACAGGCTGCTAGTGTGACAGCTGTGAGTACTAGCTATAGCCATTTTTGGTGTTTACATTCATAATGATAATTTTGTGGAAGTGGTTTAATGGACGGACGGTGTTGCAGACATCCTGATTTCCAGATTTGTCACCTTTTGGAGGTAGTCAAAAGTGTGCTGGCTACTTTTATTGGAAAAGAGTTGGCAACACTGGGCTAGGTTTTTACAGGTTGGCTCATTTTTTTAATCTAACATCCACTTGCTTGTTTCTCAAGATTACCGACAGACATTTGTAGAGGTTGCTTATTGAGCCATCTTCAGTACTCTCTGACTGATCCCTTGTTGCTTTCGATATAATATGATTTATCATACAGTGCTTTTATCTCGTTTCGAAACTCAGAGTAAGGCAATGCTTTGATGACATATTTAATTGTTGGGACTTTCCTGGACAATAAGCAGCCCCATTATCTTCATCTGTGCCACTGAACCATGAAGGTAGTTTCACAACTCCAATCTGTGGTACTTATACACCCTTGCATTCACTGTGGGACTGTCCCATACATAATGAACACCAGTGAGATTAACTAGATTAACAGTAGTAGAAGTACACTGTCACATCTATGTACACTAACACAGATTTAGACAAATTTGTGAACAATACGTTCACAAATTTCACTTCTCCTTTGCAGAAATAAGATGCTGATTAGACAGCATGATTATTGCACAGGTGTGACAATAAAAGTCCACAATTAACACAAAACAAAGACAAATATTGACCAGAAACCCTCACAGGTACAGCATTTAGCATACAAAATACAAAATATGCTCAAATCATATCATGGCAAACTGTAGCCCAACAAACAACAACAGCTGTCAGTGTGTCAGTGTGCTGACTTGACTATGACTTGCCCCAAACTGCATGTGATTATCATAAAGTGAGCATATCTTGTAAAGGGGAGACTCGTGGGTACCCATAGAACCTATTTTCATTCACATATCTTGAGGTCAGAGGTCAAGGGACCCCTTTGAAACCCCCATATTTAGCTTAAATTTGCAGCATTATTTACCCCATTCACTACAAGCTAGTATAACATGGTTGGTACCAGTGGATTCATTAGATTTTCTAGTTTCATATGACAACAGTCTCTTCGCTCTAGCTTTAAAACTGATCCCACTACAATCTTCAAATTGCAAGTTGTATTAATGTGACGTAATGTGAAAAATTAGTGGCGTTATTAGCATGTTAACTTTGACAGCTCTAATATACATGAATATATACATAAATACACACACACACACACACACATATATATATAGACACACACACACACACACACACACACACCAATGAGCCCCCATTGTTTTGACTGGAAAGATTCAGTATGAAGACATAAAGTGTCAGTTGGAAAATCTGTATCAATCTCTCTGTCACCTCACTATTCGTTAAATGTCAGATATTGGCTTCTGGAAACTGCTCTATTTGTGCCGTCTGTATTTGGTGTTTGTGTGTTAAGTTTGTGTGTGTGTGTGTGTGTGTGTGTGTGTGTGTGTGTGTGTGTGTGTGTGTGTGTGTGTGTGTGTGTGTGTGTGTAGTGTGTGTTAGTGTGTTTGTGTGTGTGTGTGGGCAGAGAGGCTGTTTGATGTGAGTCAGATCCAAACCCAGGCTGGTTTCTCTCACATGTGTGTGGGACGCATCCAGATGGCTCCGCAGGACTGCACAAATGTCACTCTGATAATGAGACAACAGGGCCTGTTGAAGTACAGGTAGCAAGGCTGTGGTGCATGCTTTTACACACTAACACACACACACACACACACACACACACACACACACACACACACACACACACACACACACACACACACACACACACACACAACACACACAGAGAGAAAGAGAGAAAGGGAAACAGGGAGGAAGCCCTGAATGCAAGAACAAAGATAAATATATAACAAACGCAATGAAACATCTACAAACATGGTCGGATTACGTTTGCAAACGTGTTCATGCACCATGTTCCTTAAGATAATTTGAGCGGTGGAGAAACGTCTTTATCGACCTCAGCAGGGTGACCTGTGAGAAATGATGAATGCAACAATATCCGTGCACTGGCCTGTGCTAAATGACAGCTTCACCTCCGTCCCCCTTCAGCCCTCTGGGGTCAGCGCAGGTCGCCCGCTCAGTTGCCATGGGAACAGGAGACACGGAGGAAAAATTCTCCTGAGCACTAAACAGTGACACCTTACGCCGTCTCCGACAGACTCGGTTTGAGTTGCACATCAAGTGTGAAAGCAGGAGTGAGAAGTTGTTGTTTATTTAATTTTCTTACGAGTCACAAGAGTGGCCTGTCAACCCCGCTCTCTCTTTCGCACTCGCTCCCTCTCGTTCTCTCTCCCGCATTACAAAAAAAACATTTTCACACGTAAGCCTTGTGGACATTCGCTCGCACATATTTTCTTTGTCTGCAGTAGTTCTCTCACACAATATATTCCTGTTATTTTGAACAGCAGAGTGCAGGTGCCACCCCGTCTGTGTGAGATCGTATCTGTTATTCCAGCTCTCCGGCTGCCGTGACCTAATGTAACTATTGCACCTTCGTTGTCAACCCTCCAACAGCTCCGTCAGCCTCATGAGGTTACTGCACCTGTTTGTCTAGCACACACACAAACACACTTTCAGCCCACAGTCGCAAATACTAATCCACTGACACCATTATGATCCAAGGCTCATGGTATGTGTGTGTTCAGTATGTGTGTGTGTGTTCAGTGTGTGTGGAGTGGGTGGTGTTGCTGCTGCATCAAACACTGTCCACTGCTGGCAGCAAATTTCCTCTGAGGTGATCTGTTATAGTGACAGGGCAGCAAGTATTTTTAGCCAGTGAGAAAGGACAAATAATGAAGCAGGAAAGACAGAGGGAGACAACAAGGGGAGGAGGAAGGGAGGGAGGGAGAGAGAGTGAGAGAGAGAGAGAGACAGAGAGAAATAGGGGGAGTGAAATCTGAGGGTAAACCAAAACCACCTGGATGTTGCTGACTTGCTGCTCTTGTGTTTAGAGCACAGTCTATATACATCGTATTACACACTCACACCAACTCCTCATGGTCATACACACACTTAACCATGAGCATAAATAACCAGAGACACACCAATGTTGACTGTTCAGATGCTGCCAAGAATTAAAGAATAATTATGGTTTACTACAATTTTACTTACCAAAGTAATAAATGGGATATCTGGGAGCACGGACATATTGCTACAGCAAAGTCAGACGGGGCAAGAAACATGAGCACTCAGACAATCAGTTAAGCAGCAACTTTTTTGGACATGAAATTGAAAGTGAACTTACCCAAAAGAATCACACATCACACCGAAAAAATGGTTCAGGAAAAAAATTAAGTACAGAAGTTACAGTACATGACAAAAACTGCTTAGGTTAAGGAAAAGATCGTAGTTTGGGTTAAAATTACTCTGGATGTGGTGTAACATAAGTATGGAAGTTACATGACAAAAACTACTTAGTTAGGTTTAGGAAAAAAATCGTCGTTTGGGTTAAAATAACTCTGGATGTGGCCGTACACGTTACCATACATGACAGAACTACCGTACTTATGTTGAGGTAAAGATCATGGTTTGGGTTAAAATAACTCTAGATAACATAAGTACAGAAGTTACGTGATGAAAACTACTTAGTTAGGTTTAGGAAAAAAAGAACTCTGGATAACTTAAGTACAGCTTACGGCTCTTCTGTGTGGAGTTTGCATGTTCTCCCCGTGTAAGCGTGGGTTCTCTCCGGGTACCCGGCTTCCTCCCACCGTCCAAAGACATGCTGTTTAGGTTAATTGATCACTCTAAATTGCCCGTAGGTGTGAATGTGAGTGTGAATGGTTGTCTGTCTATATGTTGTCTGTCTCTATGTGCCCTGCGATGGACTGGCGACCTGTCCAGGGTGTACCCTGCCTTCGCCCAATGCCAGCTGGGATCGGCTCCAGCCCCCCCGCGACCCCTAATGGGATAAGCGGTTGACGATGAATGAATGAATGAATGAACTTAAGTACAGAAGTTGTTGTTTGGGTTAAAATAACTCTGGATGTGGCATAACTTAAGTTCGGAAGTTACATGACAAAAACTACTTAGGTTAAGGAAAAGATCGTGGTTTGGGTTGAAATAACTCTGGATATGATGTAACTTAAGTGTGGAAGTTAAGTGACAAAAAGTTTCATGAACATCAGGTCAGTATTTTTTCCATAATCCTGCTGACAAACAAACCACGCTGCAAACCTCCTTGGCTACAGTAACAATGCTACACTGGTGTCAGGTTCTCCTGTGAGAAGACTTGCTTCTTTTCTTCGTCATCTGTGATAGTAAACTGAGTGTCTTTGAGTTTTGGACTGATGGTCGGATAAAACCAGACATGTGAAGACACTTAATTTTAAAAAAGTCATTAATCAGTAATGAAAATAATCATTAATGACAGCCATGTTTTACGGACAGTCAGACAACAATTTCCTCTTTTTTCGAGGTTTGGCTGAATCTGGAGTTTGTTTAAAATCTGTCTGATCATCTGACTGTTCGTGGTTCTTCCCGCTTTCGACTTCTGCGAGCATCACATCACTGACAAAGTGACCAAATGAAAAAATACAACTAAAAGTACAGAAAGAGGTGGACTTCTTCTTTTTACTTCTCCTTTTCCTCAATGGAGCTCTTACAAGAGTAAGACTTTGTTTTTTTGTTCTGCTGTCACGGCAGGTTTGGCCTTAACCTCGAGGTGGCGGGTAAACTGACGTAACGCGCTCAGAGTGGCGGTCAGGACACATGCAAGTCGTGAGGCCTCTGTGTAGCACAATGTCTCTCTCACACACACACACACACACACACACACACACACACACACACACACACACACACACACACACACACACACACACACACACACACACACACACACACACTCCCTCTCTCTCTCACTGGTTGTTCCCTGAGTCAGCACTCTGCTTCAGCTCCAGTTTCTCTACCCCGGCCCGCCTCGGCCCGCCTGCGTGCAGGACACTATTAGGACATCACTGCGTGTGTGTGTGAGTGTCTATGTGAGCCCATGCTTGTGTGTGAGTGAGTGTGTGTGCGTGCCTTTGTGGGAGAGAGCTACTGTTGCATTTACGCGGTCAGGTCCTTTCACCATCTTATGCAATACGATATTTTTCACTTTGCGAGTAACCCTGGATATTTCTGTCGGCTCCACCGAATCAGCGCACCATAAAAGATGCACGTCTCCTCTCTCGCTCTTCCAAAACACTCCCAGTGGGCTCTGCATGTTGTAGGTGTGTGTGTGTGTGTGTGTGTGTGTGTGTGTGTGTGTGTGTGTGTGTGTGTGTTGGATACTACTAGTTCTGCTAACATGGCCCAAAAATAGCAAACTGGAGAGGTGTGAAGTAAAAAAGGAAAGGACACTTTAGTAGAGGAGTAACTGACACGGGGTGAGTCACTTTCACACACACACACACACACACACACACACACACACACACACACACACACACACACACACACACACACACACATGCGCACAAGGTGTGCTCATCCAAACTCCTGCACATACACATATAGTATAACAAAGGCACAAAATGCACACACACATTGTGAAATTGCCTCACAGTGGCCTTATCACTGCTGAGTGTGTCTCCGTCTGTGTGTGTGTGTGTGTGTGTGTGTGTGTGTGTGTGTGTGTGTGTGTGTGTGTGTGTGTGTGTAGGCAGGAATCATGGGTTTATGTCTCTCTGCCATGTGCTTGACTCTCCTCAGTTTGTGTGTTTCCGTTTGTCCGCACAAATTACAGTCAAAGATTCCCCGTCTTTGGCTTGGGGTCCCTCCACAGAGTCACTGTGCCTTTATAAGCTCAGTAACCTGTTATCTAAAAAAAAAAGGTAAATGGACTTGTATTTATAAAACACTTTTCTAGTCTTCTGACAACTCAAAGCACTTTACACTGCATGGCTGTCCAAGTAATGCCCAACAGGATCTAATCTAAACTCATTCACACGTTCACAAATTGCCTTAGGGAGGAATTTGAGGTTAAGTGTTTTGCTCAAGGACACATCGACAGCGACCGGAGCGAATCGAATCAAACCGCCGACCTTCGGATTGGTGGACGACCTGCTCTACCCTCTGAGCCACAGTCACGCAGTCTTGTGAGCTCTGTCGTCCACTGTTGAATGTAATGTAACTGTAATATGGCGAGGTGCTGTATTTTCTCCAGGCTCCTGATTTAAGGGTCAAACAGGGTCAGGTTTCACCCAGAGAGTTCCTGACATCCATTCTGTGTATCATAAGCTTACCAGGGTGTTTTTAATGGTGTGATCAGTCTATTGGCATCAAGCCCCCAGGAAGAGCACCGGTCGCTGTTCCCAATTTTCGCAGTAGCCAAACTGTGGTACTACAACTACCATGTCTGTCATTTGATGCCATTGGGCCCAAAAAGACTTTTTCCCATAAACTCAAAGTGGGAAAGACACGTCTGTAACTCAGCGGATTTTTTTTTTTTTTTTTAAGATGAATCAACTCCCCAGTATGAATGCTTGAATAGTCCTTATTTCACTCATTAGGTCCAATAATTGCCGAATCCAGTAATTTCCCTTCCTCTGTTCATGTGAGTAAGACCCAGAATGTGATGACAGTGTGATGTTGGGACTCCGTCCAATTTTAAAAAAATATTGGAGCTTTTTTTTTTTCATTTTGACAGCGACAGTACTGAAAAGAAGAAGACAGAGGGGACGCCACTGTGGCAAGGTCTCAGCCTTGGTACATGGGGTGCCTGCTCTACCAAGTGAGCTACAACAATGCTCCATATAGTGATCAATTTGATCACTATAAGCGCTTTCCACTATAGTTTTTGTGGATTTATTTTACATACTGTATATTGACTTACTAAAATTCTGCTGGCCTTATGTTGACAGATTTACCATAGACAGAAGATAGTTTCATAGATCGATACCGTAAATAGAATTTATAAAGATGGGCAACATGACAGCTTCCCAAAAGTGAAGCCAAAACATCTCGATCACCCCCTGGTGGCTGGCCGCAGTATAGCTCATAAATCCCACCCCTCCATATTAACAGATGGGCCAAACTAAAAAGTCAAATAAATGTTTCCCAAAAATGGTTTCTGTCATTTTAGGTAGTTCTTATCACATTAATGTACAGTTTATTCAAGTGTTATAAATGTAGAGATATTAAGGTTAGTTGTGTGTCTTTCAAGCTAAACAGCTACTGTGGTGCTAACGTAGCAGCTAGGTGGCTGCGGCAGTGCTCGTGATTGGCTTGCGTGAGCGTCTGGGCGGGACCTCGATACCGCGCCTCCACCACCTGATCACTACTGCACAGACGCTGGCTCCAAATGATGTCAATATCTCAAGATGGCAGCTCCCAAATCCAAGATATTTTGGATTCATTTTAGTACAATATGAGATTTACATCCTCTGGGGGGTCCTGTGCCTTTATCGCTTGAATTTGTCGTGTGTTGGTAAAGTGATTTGTCATTACTGCCTCAATGAGCCAGCAGTATCTTCAATGAACTGAAGAACCACCAAAAACAAACAAACAAAAAAACATAGGGTTATTATTTTTCACAACTCTCATTTTTTGATCGTTAAACAAATTTTCACTCAGCGAGCAGAGCAATGGTTTTTCCCAGATCTATTTCCATCACTGTTTATAGGATGTTGTAGTGTGAATGCAGAAGTGAGAATGGGAGAGAGAGAAGGAGAGAGGAAATGATACTAACACGTTTGGCCCTGTGCAGTGCCTAATGATCACAAGAGCAAAAGACACAAACACGCATAATGACACACACACACACACACACACACACACACACACACACACACACACACACACACACACACACACACCATGTGATCTCTGATTAGTGCTGTAGTCACACCCTCCCACTCTCTCTGGTTGTTTGATCACAATCTCCTTCCTACTCCTGGGCTCCAGTCAAACAGAAACTTTCAAAAGATAATGCTTGCTCGACATGAAATCAGAGATGACCTTTGATGAAAAAAAAAAACCCACAACTTTTTTTTTTATGTGTGGTGAAAATGTTCAGCTGACAGAACAAGAAGGGATGTCTTAAAGCATTAAACAAGTATATAGACATTTAAAGCATGTATTTCAGAGTACTCAAAGGCCTAATAGCTTACAGTTCTGACTAGTACAGGCTGATTAAAAGAGAATATGATCTATGAAGGTTATAAGGCACTAATGATACTTACATATGCGTGATTTTTTTATTTTTAGAGCTACCCAGCCGAGCTTGATGATGCCTGTCAAAGCACAAAAATAATGAAATACAGTAATATAAGCAGGAGAAAATATAAGAGATGTTAAGCCATGTTACTGGATGTAAGTTTTTAGTACTGCACTGTTTCCCTTCCTGCTAAAACAGAACATTGACTGATATGGTGCTCTTTCTCACTTTGCCTTTACTATATTAATCTTTCTGCTTGTTCTGTGTTGTTATTGATGTCATCACCAAATCTGAATGAGTGGCATAAACCTTTTGGGAGGCTTCAGTATCCACACTTGAATTGGGCTCTCCTATGAATTGACTGATTAATTGTCGAATTGATTATTTGACTTTTTTCCCCCCATAATCGGCATCAGCCGATGTCTGAACATATTAAGCCGATTATCAAGCAGGCACATCTGCGGGCAGCCCAGTGTTGTTGCTGTAGAACACGTGTGACTCTGCCCCTTGTGTCAGTCACACTGGCGTTCTACCAGCAGACCAATGTTGCCAACTTTGTCACTATATCTAACAGCTTTTCAGACCCGTCTAGCGACTCTTTTTCAAAAAAGTGACTAGCGACAAATCTAGTGCCTTTTTCTGTTGTTACTGGAGACTTTTGGAGACTGATATGAAACCACATATCATTCTTACTCTTCTCAACGAGCAGCAGGTGCTGCCGTGGACCCCTTCCCCACCCCAGAGCACTCAGAGGTGGCCCAGTCCTCATCGTGCAGCAGTCCCTCCTAGCTGCAGTCAGAGCAGGAGATGTTCATCCCTTTGTGTCCAGACTGCAAATGAATCACGTATGCACGAAGCCGCCGCTGGCTGGATGTAGATGTAAAGTTTTCTTTGTCTTAAATAAATCACTACACTAAAATCTGCACTGCATTTCACTCACACAGGCCCAGTCATTTACTCAGCTCATCCACTGTGTGAGCCTCTCTGTGACATAAGCACAGCATAACTGTGGATACCTTGAAGCAGTGTAGGTAAGCAACATCTAGCTGGCTAGCTCATCATGTCTCAGTCTAAACTGTAAACACAGAAATACAGAGAGGAGTGGGAATCAAACCCTGAGTTAAAAAAAACCTATGTAACTCCTCTGCATCTGTGATAAATGCTGCCAAGGGCACTAAAACTTTATTTTTTTCATCCAAAAGTTAATTTGACAAAGTTTAGTTTTTTTTGGTTACCTGCTTCATGTGTTCGATATTTAGTTTATATAATTATTATTATTATTATTATTATTATTATTATTATTATTTCTATTTGCAGACACAAAATGTAGATTGGAGAGACAGACCATCGGTGTAGTTCAGTAAATGCTTACTGAAGTTGAGAGATTTTGTGTATTATTTGTTATTATTAAGCTGTTATGTTTTAATGTTTTATCAGATGGAGGAAAAAAAGAAAATCACCCAAATATACCCCCCCCCCTCCCAAAAAAAAAAAAAAAAAAAAAAAAAAAATCAGCATCATATATCGGCATTGGCTTTATATACCAAATTGGTGATTTCTGGTCAAGAACCCGAATATCTAGAATTTCATTTGGTGTTTTTAAGTATATTATCTGTTCAAAATGTATATATTTATTATTGGAAACCAATTACATTTTGTCCAGAAACCCTCACAGGTACTGCATTTAGCATAAAAAAATATACTCAAATCATAACATGGCAAACTGCAGCCCAACAGGCAACAACAGCTGTCAGTGTGTCAGTGTGCTGACTTGACTATGACTTGCCCCAAACTGACTGTGATTATCATAAAGTGGGCGTGTCTGTAAAGGGGAGACTCGTGGGTATCCAGTGAACCCATTTTCATTCACATATCTTGAGGTCAGAAGTCAAGGTATCCCTGTGAAAATGGCCATGCCAGTTTTTTTGCGTAACCTTGGAGCTTAGCCTTAGCCTCCTTCGCATCAAGCAAGTGTGACATTCGAGTTTTAAAACTCACATGTTACAACGTAAAAATAGCAAGTTGTGTTAATGCGTTAAAGAAATTAGTGGCAAAATGAATTTGCGTTAACACGTTATTATTGCCTTATTATTGAGTTTCTGGGCAGCTGCTTCATACGACCCTAAGAAGCAGTATTTTACATACTTATGATCAAGTCAGGGATGTTAATAATTAACTGTTTAACCAATAACCAACGTTAAGCATCAACCAATTAACGCTATTGGTTGAACGGTAAAAAGAAATATTAAAAATGAATTTAAAAGCTGAGAAAAACACAGAGGAGGAGCTCATCACTTTAGTCCACTTTAAGAGCGAGCCAGGACAGATACAGAAAGTTGGCTCAGGGCTTCCAGCTGAGGAGTTGTAGCTTGTAGTCTCGTATCTGGTACAGATCTTGATAGTTAAGAACATTTTACAAAATAAGCATCTCTACATGAAGTATGTATTTATTCAACATTTTCCATGCTTCCAGGACCCCCCAGTTAAAGTTGCCACAACAAAAAGGGGCAATAAAATGAATGGACGATTTTCATAGTAAAAACAAAAGCAGGGAGGACTGTGATCAAATATAGAGTCTCACTTAACCAGAGGTCATCAATTCCTGTTCCCTTTGACATGCACTGTAGAGAGATCTCAGCAGTGTAAGCTGCTCATGTGACTTGGCCTGACCTGTCCTGACACTTCCAGCTCTGGACCTGAGTCAAGTGTTTTGCCTATGCATGATGACAAAGGAAAAAATTAAAATGTAAAAGTACCCACCCAGGCGTAGCTTAAGACGTCAAAGTATACACTTGTAAGTGAATTAGAAAATTGAGATACTAATAATAAGATTTCAGCTTAGTTCAGACAAGATTGGCAATGATTTAATGATATTCTAATCTAATTAAAAGGCATAATTGTTCAAAATGTTATTTAAGCCTCCGTTGAGGGTTTATGCCAGGTCATACAGTATATGATGGGAACTGGGGCATGCAGTACAGTGAGGAGCATATGACTTATTGCCACACATACTCACACACACAGGACATCCCCTTCACCTCGCAGTGGTTTCAAAATAAGATGTGTGAGTGGTCTTTTGTGGTTTTATACTTGAAAGAAAAGCACATGATGCCACTGCGTGCAGATCATGATCAAGTGATTTAAGCTAAAAGAGAAGTGACTCCTTATGACTGTAATAAAATCCTCAGTGTATCAGATTTGACCACCTGGTGTTAACATGTCAATACTTTGTGATTATGTTTTATACCGTGCGCACCTTACCTATCATCTACGTGGGCTGCGATTGGCTGATGGGGCTAAGAGGCTGAGGTGTTGCAGCAAAATAGCGCGAGCCGTGGGCCGGTCCATTCTGCAGCCCGAGGGAGGTTAATGAGTGAAGCCGCTGGGCTATCAGCCAAACATGAGCAGCAATGCTAAGGCTCCCACAATGAGCCTGACTGTATTACCACTGAGCTCTGTCTAATTATACACTCCCAGAGAGGAGAGAGAGAGAGAGAGAGAGAGAGAGAGAGAGAGAGAGAGAGAGAGAGAGAGAGAGAGAGAGAGAGAGAGAGAGAGAGGGCGAGGGAGCATATTAGGCAGAGGAAGAAAAAGTTATCAAGTGTCACTGTGTGTCAGAGAGACTTACTCAGAGGGATGATTGAAGTTGTAAGGGTGAGATACAAGGTGTGTGTGTCAGATAGAGCAAAGGAGAGAGCAGGAGGAGGACGACGACGAGGAGGAGAAGGGAGGAAGGGAGGGGGTTGGAGAGATCAAGCAAGCTGGGGAGAGAGAGAGAGAAAGAGAGCGCACTCACAGGGAGATAGAGGGAGAGAGAGCAAAGAGGCGTTTAGAGAGTGAGAAGGAGGAGAGGCAGGAATAGGATGAAGGAAGGGGAGGCTGAGCAGTAGAGAGGAGGATCAGACTCGCAGTCTCAAAACTGGATATTCCTACGTGCCTGCTGCCTCCTGATGATCCAATGAGTAAACTCTCTGCTACCTGCTACGCAAAGGCACCCGGCGAGGTATGTGACCACACTGCTTCCTCTTCTCTGAGTGTGTGTGGGAGAGTGGGAGCGCAGGTGTGCTGGCAACTTTGAATGAAGGGACACCGAGCTGCGAGATACAGGTTGAGGAGGTTTCTGTGGGTCATCCTGACAGCGAGCCGGGTTAATTATAGGGAGCGAATATGCCTGAAATGTGTGCGCGTGTGAATGAGCGTATACGCTCCTGTAAATCGGCACCTGCGTGTGGGAGTGTTAGTGCGCGTGGAAGGGCATAACAGAGAGAGTGTGAACAAGAGGGAGAGTGTGACAGATCCAGAGACGAGGAGTGTGTGTGAGGAAGACGAAGACAGACAGACAGAGAGAGAGAGAGAGAGAGAGAGAGAGAGAGAGAGAGAGAGAGAGAGAGAGGAAGGTGGAGGTTCATCACTCAGCATGGCGGCAGATCAGGACTTTCAGAATTAGAGCAGTGGGCTTAAATAGCCCAGGTCCAGAGATAGCCAGGGGCCCTGGAGGAGCCCGCTTAAACTGAGAGGGGCAGGATACGAGAATGGTGAGGGTGGGGTTAGTCGAGCCGCGGAAAATTTGGAAGGAGATGGAACGAAGGAGGAGGAGAGAGAAAACAGGAGGTGCAGATGTTGTTGGGGGGCAAGTCTCAAGTCTATACAATCAAAGGGAGGATGAGCAGGTGCTCTCAGGCACATCTGTAAGCGAACTTCTTATTCAACCAGTGTACAAGACACACGAGGAAACACATACTGAGAGAACTTCCAATGTCACCTTTAATTTTTAATCACAACTTCACAACACCACATGGTCAAGGACTAAATTTGTCCCGTTTCTGTTGGGAACACGGGGCTATGTTTGACTCCACTCAAAGCCCTCCTCGTTTCTCGCCATCCTCGACGGAGAAATACTACGCCAGTGTGCACGATTATGATTTCTGTATGTCTATTTCTGCTACAGCAGGCGCTGTCCTTCTGCTGCAGTGATACCCCATATGCTGCATATATAGGAGCGTTTCACAGGTTCAAACGGTTCTCAGCTATAGATGTCTTAGACGTACAACATTTGTCCCCGCTGACTTAATTCACTTATTTCAATTACGGGATGAGCAGCTGGAGTGCACAGTAAGTCCTATATGTCACTGAGGGATTTCTTCAAGAAATGCTCGTCTTGAGTGCACAATTACAAAGTGTGCCTCATGCGCAAAGGAGCAATTTTTTTATGCGTCGTTTCTGGTGTTGGATTTGTCACTATCAGGTTGGAGCTGTGATGTAGCAGTGAGCCAAGGTGGGGCTGTAGCTGTAGTCAGGTCTCCTGTGTTTAATATGTGTTTTATAGTAACTTAATATAAACCTGGAGCTTTGTTTTATGACTCCAGAGAAGTGCCCTCATGAATGATGTAAAGATGATAAACTGAATGTAGGTATGAGTTTATATCTCGTGAGACACAGGGAATACAAGTTGTCTCTGTGGGCTGAATGAGAAACACGGCATGTTCTCCCATCCCATGTTTCTTAGAGTACTGTCACCCTGAAGAGCAGCACAGCCTTGTGGGAGAAGGTTGAGTGGCTGCTGGCCCTTTAAGAGGTCTATTTTTACAGGGGCACACTCATGCATGGAGCGAGGCGCACAGAGGAGGCAGCGAGACTCTCACTGCTCTGCCTCACTTCTGTGACTCCACACAACACATCCTATAGAGAGCCGTAACCTTGTGTTGTGCCCGAGTGGCTGAGAGAGATTCATAAAAACTTGTTCAGCCCGTAGAGGAGCGATGTGTTGATGTTTTTGTTTTTTTTTCCTCTTTCCAGTGCAAGCTCAAACACAAAAAAACGTCAAAACTGGAAGTTACCAGGTTTGCGCCCAACATGGAGAATCAGCCCCCTTTAAAGTGGATCGCTCTGAAGTCTAAAAGTGATAATGAGTGGGAGCTCACAATAAAGACACCCTTATGCACACTATACACAAATGCGCCAACGTTCCCACATACTTGTTTTGATATGCAGATAGCCATGAAAGAAATCTGAAAACATTCATGCCCCCTTCTTACAAACACACAATACACTTAGTTTACTTGCACCCACACGCACTCCTCGAAAGAAAGCACATAAAATGAGCACATTTCAGTACATTTTTACACAAACATTGCACTCAGAGGTGGGCATACACACCCACGTAAAAAAAAAAAAAAAAAATTACTTATACATCCTCAATATCTGGACCTAAAATAATCTTCTCCTTATGCAATCTGCATGTTATATAATGCATGGCCTGTCATTATCACAGCGCTCCTTCACGCCCTGCTGTGCCTCTCCACCTACAGCACCACACAGACAGGCCGACACACACACACACCCTGCACCTTGTGTTGACAGTCATATACTCTACTCTAGCACTCTCACCCACGTTGAGTGTGTGCTCTCAAACAGCCAGCCAGTTGAGTGAAAGGGAAAGACAGAGAGTGGGTGGGGTGGGGGGAGTGAAAATGAAAGAGACAAAGAGGGAAAACTTAGAGTGAAGTGTACATTTACGCAGAGACTGCACATGCATGATTACACGGATTTGTGTATGTATGTTCTATGTCAGGAGCTTAGCATTTGAGGCTACATAACCCCATTTAACCTTAGTCATGAATTCATTCATCTTTACCATCCTGTTCCTCCTCAGGCTCCCAGATAGCAGAAACATTCACCAGGTCATTTCAGGGCGTGTGATGGATAATGTCACGCAAAGTCCACAAACACGCACTCTTCATGTCATCCTCTCACGGAACAGAAAGGGATTCAAATGCCTGCAACATTTCTAAAAACTGAGCTGTTTTTTAAACCTGCTGTAAAGTAAAAAAAAAAAAAAAAAAAAATCCAAAATAACCTTTCAGCATATTGTAATTCAAGTGTTCTGAGACGATACTAGACTTCTGCACTTTGGCCAATCACAGGTCAGAGGGAGTGTTCCTATTGAGCATCCCCATTGGCTGTGGTCCGGCTGGTGAGCAGTGCTTGGTATTTCCTCAACTGATCTCAACATGGCTGTTGGGTCACAAACTTTGTCATTTTACAGCTAAACAGTAACAACAAGGTGTTTCTGAAAATATTTTAGGTGAGAAATAGCCATTACAGTGACAGAATATTGATTCATATTTGATCAGCGCTGCCTAGCTTGACCGTTTGATCAGAGTATGATCGAGTGATTGACAGCTGCTCAGAGACAGCAGGCTCCAGCTCAGCTCGGATTGGTTGTTTTCCTCCGGCCTGTGAAATTTTGCAGATGTCATTAGGAGCAACGCACGAGACAGAGGAACATGATTTTTATCAGATTACCTCTGTCTGTCTGTTACATCTGTCTACCTATTGCTGCTTTAATTAATGTATATGAAAACTACAGGCATAAAGGGCTTCACATCCACAATTAACGTATTAAGGAATCAATATAGCAGCTCAATGGCATTGCACAAATCTCTCCTGAGGTACACATGAATTACTTCTGCATTTACAGCGTTTTTGAATCAGTCAAGGGGACCTCCACGCCCACTGTTCCCAGATCAGCACTCTTCTCACAGTTGAAGGGTATGAGAATTGGCTCGGGAGCTCAGCCGAGGAGCCAGGAGTGTGATGAATAATCCCAAACAGAGACAGGTGTTTGAGTACAGTTGACACCGTGCCAGACTACTTTAAGGTGACAGACACACCTGTCGGTGGGGGGTGTCCCAAGAGAGAGAGAGGCGCAGGAAGTGGTATGTCATAGGATGCTTTTACACTCAAGACCCACATGCGGGTGAAGTGATATATGCATGCAAATGTGTGTGCATATGCAAACATGTAATCTGTCAGTTACCAGACTGTTTTCTTTACTGTTTTGGATCGTTTTCTTTGGCCCTGACTCGCTAACCCTTGTGTATGATCAAGCAGCATGTTCTCCTCCTCCTCCGCACTTCATCTACAATAGGGGTCAACGACCTTTCAACCCTGCCACCCACCACTCACACCCACAGTTTTTTCAGCCAGGCCTGCCTCTCTGCCTGCCGGAGCATCAGTATATCAGTATATCTGTTCCCTCGTACAAACAGACCCGACATGCACTAAACACAATATATTGCACAGTATCGGTTTTGGTATCACTGTACAGAAAGAGTAACATCTGAGACATCCTGTAGCCTATAGCATCAATAGCGTCCTGAAAGCCTGTCCTCAAGTTGTGTATTACCTTCCCTATTCATTTCTTTTTTTATCCTTTGCAACATTAAAATCACTCAGCAAAACATCTTTCTCTAATTCAATTTGACTGCTATTTTTTGTGATAATCATTAGCAGAGATTATCAAATCGCCGCGTGACAAAGGTTCTCTCTCAAGTGGGACTCTCCCTATTTTCATTGTGAAAACAAGCATTAAGCCCACTCAATCCTATTTCAATATAATTTGCAGCACCCTCTATAACAAACAGCATAAGCCGCGTGTTGAGTAAATGAGTGTGTGTGGCTGAGCAGATTTGGTGTGGGAGGGGTTGTAAAGCAATAGCAATAATGGCAGTGTATAGCAGTGTTGCCTTGAATACCGGCAGAGATAAAGGTACTCCAGACAGTATCTGTGAAGCCAGTCTAGACAGTCTCTCTGAAAATGAAGGGCACTTGAGCTGCCAACATGAGACCTGGCCATGCTCTCTCAGCGGAGAAGTCATCACCATGTTTGCTTACAGTTTGCTGACATTTTGCTGCTAAGCTACAGAACCAACAGAAAAACCCAGTTTGACAGTCAGTCGCAGTCAGGGGACAGCGCCAAAAACAATAAATCTTTGGAATGAAAAGTAATCCTCCCTCCTCTTTCACGAACACACATTGTCCTCTCTCTTTCAAGCTGTTTCTACCCCATCAGACTTTCGCTCTCTTCCTCTCTCTCTCTCTCTCTCTCTCTCTCTCTCTCTCTCTCTCTCCTCTTCCCTCAAAACTTCCATGTAAGCTACTGAACTCATATTGTGAGAGTGCTACTCGCATAAAGGGCTCCGAGTTGGGCTAATCACGTCGCAAACTAGAAAGGGACTGCTACCTGTGAGACAGACAAGTTGGAAAACTAGCAAATAATGGAAAAATAAAAGTATGACTTTGCATCAGCAACATAATGTGAAATCACCACAGCTGCCTAAGAACAGCTGTCACCTTAACAACACATTTTTGTCATGTTATTTTTTATTTTTTTTACATCTTTGTGACGCATCTGATACCAACTGAAACCAAAGTCATCTCTTTGTGTTTGAAAATTTAGCCGGTGCAGATGCTCAGCCTGTTTTTATTCCCAGGGCATCACATAAGGCACCCTTGTACTATCGTCTCTGTATGAGAACGGGCTTTCAAGTCACTATAATGTAAACCCATCAGCGTCAGTATAAAATGCTCAGAGAAAGTGGTCAGAGTGTGTGGTGACAGTTTAAAGAGTGAAGTGAGGGAGGTGGATGGGTCCAACACTGGGCTTTCATCCAGGAGGCCGCTGCTTTTATGACACCAACGTGTTCTTTGTCTTTGTGTTCACAATGTTAAGTTTCACTTTCACTTTACAAACAGTGATTTTAAAGGGCCAGTGTGTTGGATTTCGAGGAAGCTACTGACAGAAATGGAATATAATATTCATAACTACGCTTTCTTTAGTGTATAATCACCTGAAACTAATAATCCTTGTGTTTTTATTAGCTTAGATAGAGCCCGGGTCCTCTTCAGAGAATCTGCCATGTTTCTGCACAAAACGAACAAACCAAACGCTGGTTCTAGAGAGGGCCTTTTGCATTTTATTTATTAGGGCTGCCAATCGATTAAATAGCATGACTGTCCCCCTCACTGGTACTGCATTTAGCATAAAAAAATATGCTCAAATCATAACATGGCAAACTCTATGACTTGCCCAAAACTGCGTGTGATTAGCACAAAGTGAGCATGTCTGTGAAGGGGAGACTAGTGGGACCCACAGAACATTCAGATATCTTGAGGTCAGAGGTCAAGGCAGCCCTAGTGTTTACCTGAAGGCCACCATAGTTTTCCAACATGCTTGGAGAGGGAGGCATATACTGTATGGTTGGTTGCAATCTGCAGCCTAGATGCCACTAAATCTTACAAACTGGTCTGTTAATAAACCAAACCATGATGCCAAGGAGTCCTGACAAAGTGTCACTATATGTCAAGTTGGGATGATACATTGTTGAGATGAGGTATATTATATATATAATAGCTATATTATCAGACTGAGACAAGTGGAAAATTGCAAAAAATGAAGCTCCCATCAGTAGACAATTAAATGTCAATTAATGACAACAACACACCGAAATCCTCAAAAAAATGAAAATGTCAACCACAAGGTTTGCAGAAAACCTATCAGCTGTTCCACTTGGTCCCTGCTGACCTCTGTGCGTACACTAGCATGTGTGCAGTGTATGTATGAGTGTATTCAGAGGACGATAGACAGACGAACACTGCAGTAGTCTGCTGTGGTCAGATGAAGAGGAGAGCGAGGAGGAGGAATTTTTGCTTCTGCTGACTGGCTGACCTGCATGTAATTAGTCAAGTCATATTTTTAACTGATATTGCGTAAAAGCCAGCTTAAGGAGCCATAGCTGCCCTATTTATACCCAAGGGGCTAATGGCCTGTACCACTACACAGGGGGATTTCCTCCCAGAACTATACTAAGCCTTCCTTAGGCCGTACCAGTTGGGATTCACAGGGATTAACCCAGCAATACATTACAGGTGTCAGCCTCTAGTCTGCATCACTCACGCTGCTCCACTCTCCTCCAATCAGCTCTCTTCTTGCAATGTTTAGCATAGTAAACAACTTTAGAAGCCAGTAGCTAATATCCTGTTTATTTTTGCTGCACTGATGGCACACACTGTTGATCTTATTCTTCATCAAGAAACAGCAGATATTCACATCAGTTTGTGCCAGGGGGAAAGTGTGCAAGTCTGTCATGAGTGAGCACATTTCCACAAAGAGTCGGTCTTAGAGCGAGTGTTTGCGTGCAGCGCTGCTGGCTCATCCTGTTGAAGAATGGGTCAGGGCGCTGAAGGCTGACCTGGCCTTTTGCCCAATAAGCTATGGCCCGTATCACCCTGTCCTTTTATCAGCTTAGCCCGGCTCCTTGTGGAGTAAGCCACCTCACACACGGCTAGTAGTACTCCACTCCTCCCCTCACCACCTCCTCCCACCATCACTCCAACTCTATGTATCATGTATCTATCTATCTATCTATTAGAGCTGTCCTAAATACCACTTTTTGGGCTTTGCAGCTTCAGTGAAAAATATTCAAACTGCACTACTCTACACATACACACCTCTACACATAACAAACAGCAATATATATCTGAGAAATAACTAATAATAATTAATGTTGAATATGAATAATAAATAATGTTGTGGGGTTATTCCATATTCTTTAGATTTTGTTTTTATTTATATATTATTACACACTCTAAATATATATGTCTAAAAATTATAAAAACAAAGCATTTAAATACTGATTTGGAGGCCGATTACTATTGCAACGGTCTCTCAAGCTTCTCAGGTTTGGTGAAAAACATTCAAAGCCGCACCACTGTACACACACATATTTCTACACATAATAACTAATAATAATAAATGTTGAATATGAATAATAAATCATGTTGCGGGATCAATCCTTATTTCATGGGCTTTTCTGGATGTATACATTATTACATACTGTGTATATCTATCTATCTATCTATCTATATATATATATATATATATATATATATATATATATATATATATATATATATATATATATATACACACACACACAAACAAATTGAAGGCCAATTACCATTGCAACGGTCTAAGCATCTGTCTATCTGCTGTGTCCTCGACCAGAGGTGAAAAGAGTACTAGAATATTGTACTCAAGTAAAAGTATCGTTACTTTAAACACATTTCACTCAAGTAAAAGTTCTTGTGTAAACAATAGAACATCTTCAGGCTATAAAATAGACATTATAGGCATTAACTGTCAACTTATACCCAAGTGGAACATTATCAGACAGCTTCTGTCCAAACCAACAGAAGGCACTCTGCAGTCTGTGCATACAACTGATGATCAATTATATAATTAATATACAATCCCCTCTCTCAGTATAGCCTCACAATCATTAACCAGAAAAGAGACAATACACAAAAATGATCAATAATAAATAAAACGCCTTTTAGAATGAACAGAATGAATAAAACATCACACCAAAGCAGACATGAACGTGTATAAACAACAGAAACTCCCCTTTATTACAGTCAAGCGGAGACTGCATAGCGCGAGGCGCGCACACGCAACTAAGTTGCTAGGCAACGAAGTGGCTGTTGACGTTCTCGTGTGGAGAGTCCAGTCAAGTGTGCTGTTGGTACTCGCCTGTCTGAATGGCGCCATGGCGTCCCCCACAGTCTGCTCCTGGATCGACTTCTCTCTTTGTCCCAGCATAACTGGTCCACTCGGCCTCACTCGTCAAATTCACAGTCAAACAGCAGAAAGTCCTCACGCACCTTAAAAGTTCATGAGTGACCCAGAAGTCCAGGCGTGTTAGCATGTTAGCATGTTAGCCGGCGCGTTCCTGCCGTGGTTCACGAACATCGTGGCTATGTCGCTTAACTTGTGTCAATTATTCAGATAGGTGCAACATTTTTTTAACTATTCCGAGGGACAATAATGTCAACGATAACCACACGCCCTACGTGATCCCTAATTTGTGGTTGAAGAGGCAAATCGGCGTAAACAAACATTTATGACGCGTCGTTTCCGGAGTGTAGCTCGCCTCCCTCTGTGGGCCTCTGCTGCCCTCCCGCGGCCGCAGATACACCTGCAGCTTCTCCTCTGCTGTCGCTGCAGGATTTATCTCCTTTTTTCTGTTTCTTTCTTGCAGTTTATCAGGACTTTTTCATGCGACTTTTACCGGTATCAAAGTGGTATGAAAGTTGACAGTTATCGTACAGTGTACATTTGCTTATCAACGGTATTGATAAACGCTGGCATAAGTGATTTGAGTTAAAGGCACAGACAGCTATATGGAAACTGTTAATAATCATAGGACATTATTTCTAAAAGCTCACAGTTATATTTAATTTAGTTGTTAATCATGTGCTATAATCCTGCTAACATGTAAACTAACATGCTTTGGTTACGTAACATAGGTGCATGCTATTTTTAATAATATATGTAATTATTATTTGAAAATCTCAAACCGTTACAACCTTACAATAAATATGCTTAGTACTTGAGTGGAAGTAAAATTACTGTATTAGGCCTGCCTGATTGAAATATTTAGATATTATATATATCCCATGATTGTCCATAGTTAATTGTGATTAATCACACATTTTTTTCATGTGTTCAGAATGTGGGAAATATGCTTGTTGTTATACAAATATGTGTGTATAGTATATTTAATATTGGAAATCAAATAAAAACACAAAACAATGAAAAATATTGTCCAGAAACATTCACAAAAATTAGAAGTCAACCAAAATAAAAGACTATTTTAGTGTAAAAAAACTTTTCTTTCGAACAACTTTTTTTTTTCTTTTTTTATGTAGCATAAAAAATATGCTCAAATCATAACATGGCAAACTCAAGCCCAACAGGCAACAACAGCTGTCAGTAGTGATTATAAAGAGGGCGTGTATGTAAGACTCGTTGGTACCCACAGAACCCATTTTCATTCACATACCTTGAGGTCAGAGGTCAAGGGACCATGACAGTTCTCCTCGCCAAAACTTAGCGCAAGTTTTCGTATTTCGCCTCTTTCGAAACAAGATAGCTAGCTGTGACATATATAGCTATGACGGATTCCTCAGGCTTTCTAGTTTCACATGATGCCAGTGTCTTCACCCTAGATTTAAAACTGAGCCGACAACTCCAAAAGATTGATTGCGTTAATGCGTTAAAGAAATTAGTGGCGTCAAAACAAATTTGTGTTAACGTGTTGTTATCATGTTAACTTTGATAGCTGGAAAATGTATAGATTTTTTAAAAAATACTCAAAAAAGTACAAGTTCACAGAGCAACATCTCTGTTACCGTAACAAGAGTGAATGTAGCTCTTTACTTCCAGCCCTGTCCTCCACTCTCCTCTCCCCTCTGTTCAGATCTGTTACATTCAGCAACAAATTTCTGCTGCATCAGGCGTCCATCATAGATCCCCAACTCAGCCTGAAACGTGATCAGACACCCCATACGAGGCTATGCACGAGGAAGGGAGGGGGGAAAAAAAAGCAAAATGGCGTTTTGATTGCAAAAAAAGACGAGAGGCTAAGATGATTAAATGTTCATTAGATGCTGCTGAGGAGAAAGAGGGAAACTACTCTCTGAAGTCTCACCTGTGGTGCAAGTCTTTGACCCCCTTTTTTGATTTGTTGCATGTAGTGTGACTCAGCCTGACCTTTCTTGTCTCGGCCTGACCCTGTGTGTTTGGTGTTTGTGCAATGGACAGATAGGGAGAGAGAGAGAGAGAGAGAGAGAGAGAGAGAAACAGCAAGAATGAGATGGAGAAAGAGTGCGGCAAACCTCTCAGTGGTGCCACAAATGACTGACAGCACAGCATGAATCAACTCACTGTGTATTTGCTCGTGTTAACGTCTGCCTGTCTACGTGCATGTGTGTGTGTTCAATATGCTAAATATCAAAGTGTGCATGCTTAAGTAGAGCACAACAGTCATTTCTATATCTCTATAGTGTAGTAAACAGCCTTTGATGAGCTGGGTCCTTACTCTATTTCCTCCTCTTTCACTATTACTGCACTATTATGTGTAAATTTATATCAAACATTCATTGCAGTAGTAATATGACTTATGCAGAATTATTGTTATTGGCATTTAATGCTGATCAAGGATCAGGGGTGTCAATGATATTTAAAATATGTAATCATTTTATTTGCTTTGCTATCTTTGATTTACTTTTTATATTAAAAAGCAAACTATGATTTTTCACTAATTGGCAACCTTGAGTTTAAATTGTATTTTTAAAATTTTGTATAATAATGTGTTATGTATTTGCCAAGTCAGCTGTGTTTTTTGTGTAATATACTCAGGGAAACTATTATTACCAACTGTCAATTGTACACTGAAATCAAGGTTTTTAATCTTTAAAATAAATTGCAGCAAAATAAACAACTTTTTGTTTGTTAACCAGCTTTTATTAATAAGAAACATGCAATCCTTGGCCTTTTGAGCCTTTTCACTGAATATAAATGAATGCAATTATGAACAGATTTTTTATTTCTAACCTATCTATAGCCTAAAATTAAATTGTAACCAAATGTCCCTTTTATCAAAAGAAAAATCTCACAGTATTGTTCAATCTCAATCCAAAAATGCTCCAGAATTAGAAATTCTGCATCTTTACTCTTTTAATTGTGACATTTGTAATGAACCCACACAAATACGGCAGAATACCAGCGCAGACAGCACTTGTGCCCACACAACCTCATTTTCAACCAGCATACACTTCAAATAAAAGTAATCTTCTCCTAAATGTCAGAGGAGACTTTCTTGGCAATTGTCACTTCGCTGAGGATGTTTCAGCGTGGCCTTCGAGCTGATGTGTCTGCACACACACGTCCAAATCTGATTAGTTTTCCACTCTATTGAGGTTGAGAAGTTACACAAGGTTAACCTCTAATTCCAAAACACTGACGGATACAAGTTTGCTCTGCGTTTGAAAGGCTGGAGTGCTTCATAGAAATAAAAAAACATAAATATTGCTCTTTACAATTCACCACCAATAATGATTTGATTGCTTCATTAAATCCTATTTCCCCCCTGTGCTCCAATTTATGTTTCTGTATCTTTATTGCGTTTCATAATTAACATAAGCTTGTTTGAATTGAGGCATGGCCCTGTTTCTCTGACGAGAAGCCACCGGGGTTGTTGAGTTGCATTTTCAACCTTGTGTCTGTTTATTATTTTGTAAAAGGTTTCCGTACTGACGGGTTTCTGATTTCTCATCGTGAATGAGCTCCACTGCTCTCGCCAGTTCACTCCTAATAAGCCATACCAGCACACTTCACATTGCACTGACTGAATCACTGAGGCAAATCATTCAGAGCTCTCCTGTGGTGCTCCTGTTAGCGAACATGTGTGTGTGTGTGTGTGTGTGTGTGTGTGTGTGTGTGTGTGTGTGTGTGTGTGTGTGTGTGTGTGTGTGTGTGTGCATATCAAGTCAAATCAAATTTATTCATAAAAGCTTTTAGCAACAGGTTTGTTACCAAGTGCTTTGATGAGAACAAAAGACATGAATTCAGATAAACACAAAAGACAAGTGTAGTGTGTGTGTGTGTGTGTGTGTGTGTGTGTGTGTGGTTTAGTTTTGAGTCAGAGGCAGCAGCAAAAGCCTATAAGTCTGAGAGTGTGTGTAGGATGAGCCTCCTACCACGTCCCTCCCTGTCTCTCATCAACTGTCTCTCTGCCCCCCCATCCCTCCCTCTCTTTAATGTGCCAACATGTCCTCAGAAATATAAATCAATGCTTTACTGCCTGATTAATTTATTTCTTCATAACTTTTCATGTTAAAAGATACATTAAACTGATGAAATCTGAGTGGAAAGCATACCTTCAGACAGCCTACAGGCGGCATATAGTGAACATATACTGCCCAATATATAATCTGTATGGTGCTGCATCCTTGACTGTTGTGTGTGTACATTGTGTGTGTGTGTGTGTGTGTGTGTGTGTGTGTGTGTGTGTATGTTTGTATCCCTCACTGTGATTAAAGCAAGTGGGCGGCAGCAGCAACTGGTCTGCCTGTGTGGCTCTGCATAGCAGACATGTTTCTCACTGCTAGATATTACTCATTTCCTCAGCCCTTTGCACACACAAGCACACACACAAGCACACACACACTCACTCTTGACACGCACACAGTCACACACACACAACAGACACAGAGACGGATAGCTCGGCTCTCAGTTCTTCCCTCAGTTTGGTGGGCTCGCTGCTGTTATTTCACGCACACACAGAGAGATCAGAGGCAGTGTGTAGCTGGAGGCTGCTGATATCCGCGGGTGTTGTGACTTGCGGCAGTGCCGTGGAGGAGCAGTGTGTAGCACACAGTGAGGAGCTGAGGAGTGGGCTGACCCTCTGGGAGGACTGGAATATGAATGACTGCCAAGACTGGGATGTCTGCTCAGCCTGCACTAAGGTCAGTCTCACGTCACATCACAACTACTGTACCAAACTCCATCAACCTGTCTGCCTGCTCCCACGTTCTCCAACCGCTCTTTTTGGATTAAAAAGAGCGGTCGTTGACTGTGTTTTATTTCATAGCAAAAAGGGAAAACTAATATTGTGTAGTTCTGTTTTTTGAGGTTTGTAGTCATGAGTGTATTTGACAGTTCCTGAGAAATGCAGACAGAGAAAAGGCGGGATGAGGTGGAGCAGTGCAAATAGATATGTCACATGTGAGAAAGCTGCAAGTATTTTAATACAAAACTGTTTCAGACCGTTTTTATTATCAGTTTTAAGCAAAAAAAGGCAAAATTGTATTTATGTTATAAATATTGCATAGCAAATCAAAAGTCCTGAAGCGTATTTCACTGGAAGGATAATTATGCCTGTGATCTGTCAGACGTTATATATGTAAATGCTACGAGCGCAGCAGCTCCAGCTAAACTCCAGCTCTCTGTCTGCACAGTGTAGGAGTATTCTGTTAGAAGACATTTCTCTGCAAACTCCTCCACATGCACAAGTGTGCTCTTTGTTTTCTTGTACTTTTTTTTTTTTTTGTGGCAAGTTTACATTAGGCCTATTTTGACAACCTTTTTCAGAAGGGCTGTCGAAATGACACGGGAGTCATTTGAGGACAAATATGGAAACCAGCTTTTTTCTTTTGTTGAATGTGCAAAGTCTGGATTCAAGACAAGTTGTTGAGCAGCCAAAGTAGAGTCGACGTAAAACTGTAATAAGTTAGACAAATTCAGACCTTCTGAATATGGTGTGTAACTTGAAGATTTATTTGGAGTTAGCATTTGGTACGTACTGATATTGCTTATTCTCTTCTTGTTTTAATTGGCAAAATTTAATTTTGATAATTAATTAGTATTTTTGCGCTGCTACTAGTGCTATGTATGTTGTTGTGATATTAACTGGTTGTCTCTAGAGCTGCAGTGATTAATTGATTAATCAATTAGTTGTCAACTGTTAAATTAATCGCTAACTATTTTGATAATCAATTAATCAGAATTTTTTTAAAGAAAAAAAAAAAAAAAAGCCAAAATTCTCTAATTCCAGCATCTTAAATGTGAATATTTTCTGGTTTCTTTACTCATTTGTGACAGTTAACTCAAATATCTTTAAGTTGTGGACAAAACAAGACATTTGACGTCATCTTGAGCTTGATCACTGATATACATTTTTCACCATTTTAAAGACCAAACAAATAATCTATTAGTCAAGAAAATAATTGAGAGATTAATCGGCAATGAAAATAATCATAGGTTGCAGCCCTAGTTGTCACATTTAATAGATTCAAAGATCATCATAATTAATTTGATGAAAGACGAATTATTCTAGGAAGCATATTGATGGAAAAATATACATGAAGATGTGTATAGATTACTTAAGGAATGATTTAAGGTTGTTGCTGCTGTCTGAAGGCATTTTATCTCGAGAATAACAATTCACATGAACCCAGAGGTCACTGGGGGTTTTCAGCCTGCAGAAGGCCACATTATCTTTCAGCCGAACTGAAAATATGTCACTTGAACATGTTTGTTGGGCTAACAGTTGTCTGTCACAAACATTTCCCACGTTCTCCTCCATCACACCCGTCCTGTCAGTGTCTGGGACAATAAAATACCCCTCCTTTCACCACCCATTTTGCAGCTTTCCACTCAGATGCACAAACAGCTTGCTCCACTCCAACACTTATTCTGTTTTTGGACCAAGTCACTTGATGAGCAACAGTTTACCCGCCTCTCCCATGGAGTATCCCCATCTAACCTCTCTCAACCGAGTGGATGTGTGTGCGCGCGTGTGTGGACACAGTTGCCATGGTGACAGGATGGTGAGACGGCAGGGAGTTGTTAGGCTGTTGAGACAGACTTGCGGGTGAGCGCGGGGCTGAGTGGCAGCACGGTGCTGTGGTGTTGTGGCGGCGGCGGGAGCAGCGATGGCAGTGGAGGTGGTGGTGGTGAAGGGAACAGCTGGGCTGGCGGCGCGGCAACCATCACTTCGAAAGAGCTCATTTAAAACATTTGGAGAAGAATTAGTAGAGCTCCCCCGCACTTCTCACTGAATGAAACAAGGCTGCAAAATCTCTGACACATTTGAGGACTCAAACACAAACACACACGCACACAGAGACCTAAACAAATAAACACATTCACACATTTCTCACAAAAAAAAAAAAAAAAAAATTACACATGCACACAGACATGGCATGCACAGACAATCGCACACATTTCCCCACACCCCTGCTGTGACACATAATTAATATGCAAAGACACATATCCTGTATCCACAACAACTGGTGGTAATATCAACAGTGTTTCTGTCAGCTTTTGGGTGGGTGGTGACCAGCTTTGCCTATCACTGGGGGAGTAAGTACAGCCGCCTGAGGGAGTATTTGTGTGTCTGATGCTGTCCGTGTGCATGTGTGTATGCGTCTGAAAGAGAAAGGGTGGGGGTGCTAGTAGTAAGCTCACACAGAATACAGAGAACACCCGGGGGTGTCGTGGGGGTGGTTCATGAAAGTGGTACAAAAACATATCTACATATTCCAATCATCCCCCGAGAGTCAGAGATGAAAACTCTCCTGCTGTGAGCGCTCTATATGTGTGTGTGTGTGTGTGTGTGTGTGTTATAAGCATATACTGCTCTGCCTCTGAACTTCACTGGCTGCAAAATGTATTTTTAGTCCACATGTGGGAGTAATGTGTTTGAATGAAGCGAGTAAGTTGGGTAGTTTCAGTCCCACCGCAGTGCACATAGGTAATGACTAATTAGTGACAGCTATCAGAAAGCTTTCTAACCTTTTCAAAGTATGACATCGAGTCACTGACTGATTTCTCGCCATCTGCCTGATACAGCTGAATGTTTGTTTGCACGTCTGACCAGACTGACAGCAAAACTACAACTGATGCCAGGACCTGACAGACTGTCCTTTCCCTGTGTTCATGCTCAGTCTCTCTATCTTCCTCTCTGTTTCTGTCCTCTTTCATCCCCTCTCCAGGTGAGTGGCGCTTCAGACCAAACGAACCAACAGTGATCTGACAGTGATGCTGTGTAGCAGCCTTCCCGTCTGTCTGCACCCCCCGTTCTCCCGTGAGGCCCATGTGACCTAGCCTACACCCGCACACAGGGGGCCCCCAGTGCCGCTGGAGCCCACCCATGAATCCTAGCCCCGACCGCGGCAAAGAGTGCCTCCCTCCCAAAAAGAGGGAGTCTCGGCAAGGATCGGCAGAACACCACATCCCTCTGGACGACTTCAAACCCCCGGTGCCGCTCCGGGGTCGGTCCAGCGCTGGGGGAGGTGAGGGAGGCAGGGAGACCAGTGACAGGGACCGAGCTCTGATTAACCCAAACCCACATCTCCTACATACTCCTCAACCTCTTCCTGCTCCAGCACCAGGCCTCCCCCTGCCCCTGCCATGGCACCTGAGCTACTCTCCCTCTGTTTCGCTCCCCCTTTTTCCGGGGCAGGTTGGCGAGAGGAGAGGCTCAGGGTCTCCCGCCTGGAGAGATGATCCTCTCCCCTCACCCCTGCCCCACCACTCCAGGTGGCTCAGAGGGGAAGGGCCCCTCTCCTTGCCACCTTCCCCATCCTCCTCCTCCTCCTCCTCCTTCAAGACTCCCTTTCCAGCTGACTCTAGAGAAATATGGTCCTACATCAACAGTGGCCGACGGGACAACAGCTCCTCTCTCTTCTCCCCGTCATACTTGTTTAGCCACCACTCTCTCTATTCTCAAGATCCAAGCTTTGTTGAAGCCAGACACAGATATCTGGGCAAGAGGCCCAACGGCCTGGATGGTCCAGGCAGCAGGACTGCCTCAAACTCCAGGCCTCTGCTCACAGGTGAGTATGGGAATGACAGCAGCAGAACCAGGCTGGACATCAGTCCACACAGCTCCCATGCCAACGGTGGACGGAGACAGCAGGAGGATCTAACATCCCGCGTCCATTCTGGGGGGGCATTTCTGCCAGACTCTCAAGCTCAGGAGGGCCCTGAGCCACATTCCTCGCTGCAGGACAGACATGGGATAGTTAAGACCAGCTTACTCTCCACCAGTCCCCATCCCCTCGGACCAGTCCCCAGGGCAGGTAGAGGGGGACTATTGGACCCTCTCGGGGTAACACCAGCTGAAGCCCAGATCTACTACTCCTTGGGATCAGTGTGCAACCCCAGCCCTCAGGTCCAGGCCTACCCGCTCTACAGCCCCTCAGGAACAGCTCTGTACAACCTGCACAGGGAGCCAGGACCCAGGCAGCACAATCTAAGGAACTCACCACACTCACCCCTGGGTCTGCCGAACAGCCATGACAGGTCACAAAGAGACCGGGACAGAGACCAAGAAAACAGAGACAGTGACAAACCCCTACAAAGGGACAGGGAGCGAGGTAAAGACAAAGAGAAGCACTTACAACACGACAAAGACCAAGAAAGAGACAATGAGCGTGAGCGACGACGGGACAGAGAACGAGACAGAGGGAGGGAGTTGTCTCCCTCTCATCTTCACACCTCGCCCCCGGCCCTTCACCCACCTACCCCTGCGCTCCTACCTCACTTCACCAAGGGTTCTCTAATCGAGTTGGCCAGCGGTCGATTGAAGCGAGTGGAGGAGCTGCGGACTGAGGACTTCCTAAGGAGCGCAGACACCTCCCCAGAGTTCCACCTCAGCACCTGCACCGTGCTGCTGATTTCCCCCAGCAGCGCACAGGGCTTCAGTCACCTGCAGATCCACCTCACGGACCGCAACACTCAGGTCAGCTGTCTCTCCAGATTACACTTGAGTAGTAGATATCTACATTACAGCATAATCAGGAATCATTTGATGAAATATCTGCATTACAAGATGAGTGCAAATCAGTCACAGTGTAGCCTGTAGATGATTACTGTATGTTTAACTCCTTACACATATGATTACAGATCAAACTCAGATTGTGGTGCTAATGAGTGAAAGACATGAGAGACCTCTTGGTTGAGTGTGTAACAATGTTGTGGTTTTGTGTAGGAGTTACTGAAGGTCTTGGTGGAGTATCCGTTCTTTGTGCAGGACCGAGGCTGGTCTTCTTGCTGCCCCCCGAAAACCACACAGCTGTACGGCCTGCCCTGCCGCCAGCTCATGGAGGGGGACGTCTGCCTGGCTCTCACGCCGACACCCACCCAAACCCACCGAACACGCACCGGCTCCAGGGCCCATCGCACGCAACTCCCCTCCAGGGCTGCAGGGGAAACCTCGCACAGGGAGGAGATGCCACCTCCACCTCCTCCTCCTCCCCTTCCTCACCACCCACCACCACCTCCTCCTACCGCGCCGGCCCCTCCACGCGCTCTGGCTGCAGAGCCTGCCGCTCAGGAGCAGCAGCAGCGTCCACGCAAACGGCGCTGGTCTGCCCCGGATACCCTTCCCTCAACTGGAACTGATGAAAGCCTCCTGGATTTACCTCATGGCTCCAAGCTGATGAAGTGGCAGTAGAAACTTTGGAAATGCATACATGCACACACACATAAGCACATACACACCCTCCTTGTCTCTGTTGCACCCACCAAGACAAACAATGGAGAGACCTCAAGGTAGGGTTGCAGGGAAGGAATAAAAAACGCAATTTACGGGTGTCCACACAGCTGTCCAAAATATTAATCTAGTCTACCCTAGACTGGCCCTTGTTGCACCCTCCTTTCCTTCCCCTTCCCGTCCCTTCTCTTCCTTCCCTCAACCTTACTTAGCACAGCCCTGAAAGGAGCAGCAGCTGGATGACCTCTGGACAGCTCCTTACAGACACATTGAAGACATTTAGTGAGACAATCAAGCACTTGTCTGTGTTCACTCTGTTTTTGTAATGGTTGTCCCACACACCTACTTACTGACAGTGTTTTCTGCAGGGTATCGATTTTCAATCAGTGTTAATGAAAGTAAACGCTATTGAAGAAGTGCAGATAAATATGAACAAAAAGTTGACTATATATATTACATTACAGATGTTATATACAGTAAATATGCTAAACAGATTTAATGCAATCCTCTCTGTCAATTTCGCAATGCATTTTTTTTTTCTTGCTTATGAGCCAACGTCTACATGTTGGCCTGGGCAGGCAAGGTGAATGTATGAGCAACTCTTCGCCTTTTTTTATTCTCTTCACTGGGAGTCATTTCAAACGACTGATTGTTCGTCAAGGCATTACCTCCAATATGTTCTTAACATTATCTCTGAGAAAGGGAGAACACTAATGAAAACTGCGTAACAGACAATCCCACCCACACAGACAGGTCTGTGCCACATCGCCTCGACACTCATGGTGTTTTTTCCATTAAAGACTGAATGATGGAAAGAGTAAAAAGTGCAGTATGGCTGAAGAGTAATGGTGCTAATAACACGTTGGAACATGATGCTTTGTGAATACTCTTGACCCCCCGTGTACTGTACGCTTCTGTTCCCATCTCGTTTTTTTTACGTACTGTATTTGTTTAAAGGCAGAGAAAATGATGAAAGTATTTTAAACTCAGATACGGGTATCTCCTCTGATTCAGCACACAATCTCACTTTAGTTTTTGTGTTTTTGTTTTTTTTTTTTATTTTATTTTCAAAAAGAAAACCTTACCTGTTGATTTTTCTTTTTAAATGTTATAGCTACAAAAATGTATATTTTTAAAAATTGTGAATCTGTTATATGATGTTCGCTAGAAATAAAGGAAAAAAAAAGCTTTATAGATTTAATTAAATGTGTGAATTTATTCTCTGCATGTGTTGTGAAGTACTATACACTTAAATTATCATTTAATACAGATGTTGAATATGAGGTTAACAAAATATACAGGCACATTTTTTACATTAATGGTATGTTATGATGGTACTGGGTCAAAAAATATATTTGCAATAGCTGATAACTCCTGCCATTCTAGCTACATGTTGGGCCGAAAAATTTCCCTTCATGCATTGCGAATATGTCTACAATGCAACACCTCCATCGTTTCTTCGTCGTGTTCCTCTGATGATACTCTGTATAGTTTGCTCTGCGCTTAAAGTGTCTTTCATGATGACAGGAAAGGAATAAACCTTCATTACATGTACAGGATATTGTTCATGGCAAACCTGGTGCAGGGTGGCCTCCCCTGTCCTACATCTTCTCTCCCTCTGTGCAGGAGGTGAGAGTTGGCCACTTCTCCTCAGTCTCTGCTATGTTGAACCTCTGCAGCAGTTCCACTGCGAACAAGGGCACCACCTGGACACAGTGTCATGCACAATCAGTGTGCGTATGGCGACCTCTACTGGTGACTGACAATACTGACACCACACTTGAGGGGGAGCATTCATGCAGGAATCATAAGGGTGTCATCGGCGATCAAAGAGTTGATATACTTTTCAACATCGAGTAGAGTAGAGCATTGTAAGTTCAAAATCATGGCTGTTTGGCATTTGAGAAATTCACGTGGTGGATCAGCCCCTTTACAGCAGATCCCACTTACACACTGTTCACATCACTCCAGTTTGAGACTGCTTCAGTCACTTCATAGAAACACTTCAACAATAGATTTAAATGCAGGTATGAGAGAGAATGAAGGAAGAATTTTCTGTGAATATGAATGTACAAAGCACATGCACATAACACATGCACATCGTTTTGTCCAGTTTGGGTGCAGAATGTTGAACATTTGCTGATGTGATCAAACAGACAGTGTCAAGAGTCCTTGTGAAGTAAAAATGTCAAAGCATTTATAAACTGAATGCCTGATTTAGAGGGCACATATTGTATACAGTTAAAAAGAAATAGAAAATATGGCATTTTATCTACAACCAAAAGATAAGATGGCCTTTATCCACCCACCTGCGCCATGATCAGCTTGCTGGTTTTGGGTGCGCTGGGGTCTGGATACTCCTCTCCGAAGCAGAGCTCGATCTCATAAGAAGGTGTAGGTCCCTTCCCCTGTAAACAGCGCTGCAGCTCTGTACACAAACATTTCATATTGGAATATTCTGATGTGATCATATAGACATATTGCCTCTTTTGCATAGAGCAATAATGTGAGAAATAAAGTATCCCAAACAATCTCTCTTTGAATACATCCTATTCTGTTCCAGCTAGATTTATTATTATTATTTATTATTATTATGTAGGTTATTACAACATGTTTTAAATGTTAGTTAATGGATGCATGCACCACCTTACCATTGAGAAATGTGGGTATATCAAGGAGTTTGAAGGTCTTTTCTCGCTCCAGTTTATTGGGCCGGTTGGTGTGTTGGGCCGTGGGGCCGCTCCAGTACACCCTGCCCTGGCAGAACCGCTTGATGAACACCCCATCTGGGGCCACCCATAATAGCACACCCCTCTCAAGATGACAAAGGAGGCGGCTCATCGCTTCAGCCATGCACGACGGCAGACATACGGAGCCCGGGGAAGGGAAGGAGAGCTGCTGGGCAGTGCAGCGCCCGTAGATCCGCTCGTTTCCCAAGGGGACGCGGCCTTGCAGGATGAAGCACCCATCTGGGCTCCTGGTGGTCGTTTTCATCACCCTCTGGCCCTGGTACAACAACAACACCTGGATACGGAAGTCTGGACACACAAAAGGCAACATGTGCTCAGGTCATACAGTACAAAGGCCAGTGACATGTTAAAGTGTTTTTTTTTTTTGTTTTTAACTGTGCATAAGCCTACCTGATATAGTAAGTGCAGGGCTGAAGAAGATTATAGGAGCAGGGCTCTGAGATAGAGTTTTTTTTCCTGTGAGCTCACAATACATGTGTTCCCTCATCAGATCATCTAGAGCAGAACAGAGACATTATTCTATCAGTGCCTTCTGCATGATTCATTTTTTAGCTGTTGTTGCTTTCAAATATAAGTTCACAAGTAAAATTCCTGCCAACATGTAGATGTGGGTCCAACATCTGGGCCCTACCTCTACAATCCAAATAGGGTCCATAGATATTTGAGCATTGGATCCAAATTGTCCCCAAGTGCCCTTGTGGGCCAAAGATTGGACAAAGGTGGGATACAAGTCGGGCACTTGAAAGCACTTACTTAAACTCCTGATTGGACCAATGGCCAACTACAAGTAATGATCATTATTACAGAAAACAGGTCCTACTTTAATAATATCAACCTTTAAACCCGACCTTATATTTTTTATCAGGCTCTGTTTAAATTTCTCAAATGGGATCCCAGTTCAAGGCCAAACCCCACTATGCTAACATGGATATTTTGACAGGGCTGATGACCATTTGATCACTTGATCATTTGTGTGTCCTTTTCTTTGTGTTTGAAGATTTGATAGAACAGTATCAGATTTTGTGCAGCATATCCCTTACCAGTCAGAGGTTTTACTTCTTCTTTATTTGCATGAACTGATTCCTTTTGACAATGAAGCTACAAAAGCAGAAACCAAAATTAGGCAAGCACAGCATGAAGTTTGTGGCTAAGATTTCTTCGAGGATCAGATCATTTTTCTATTGAATTAAAAAAGAAAAATTAGATCAGTATAAATCGATATCGCCCCCACACTGCAAATGTGTCCTGCAGCAAGAGGACACTGTTGTTCACCAGTGTAAAGTCCTCTTCAGGTGTTTCCACTCATACAAAGTCCCTCAAAGTAATTAATTTAAAAGAAAATACATGGTTGAATGGCCTATATCTAGAGTTTGAACATTTCTGACTCTGGTGACTTATAGTGGTGGTAACCAAAAAGAGAAAAGACAAACAAACTTGACCAGGAAACTAAATGGTCTTCCTCTAATCTTTCACTGGGATTGTCTCTCTTTCTTTCTTTTTTAAATTTATGTCATCAAATTCAGATTTTCATCCCTGATTTCCATCTGTTTCTAAAACTCCAAATAAACACTGACAAAAAAGGGGAAAAAAAAACAGAAATAATGAGCCAAGTTCCCTCTTTAAGTTCACTACTAAATATAGTCAATTTATAGCATATAGAGCAGGGATGAGCCAGGAGCCAAACGAATACTGTCAGAAGAAACCTCTATTTTATCACTATAAGAAACATTCTGGGCAGTTCTTTTTCATCATTTATTATACTGAAAATCACTCTAAACAGCATATTATTATGGAAATTACGTTGTATGCAGGAGTCTTTGAACTGTACAGGACTGACTGTAGTAATGTTTACATTATCAAAACCTAACACATAACTTAACATTGACAATTACATCTAACTTTTTTTTTTCTGGCAACAATTGAATTGAAGGCAACTGGACTTAGATTTGTCTCTGAGAACGTTTCACCCCTTATCCAAGTGGCTTCATCAGTTCGAACTGATTGATTTCGAACTGATTTAAATCGATTCAATTGTTGCCAGAATGAATATGACCTGGATGAATGAGAACATTCACAGACTCTTACATCTAACATTTAACTTAACATTAACACTTACATTTCCTTCTTTCATTGCATGCAGCTTTGTCATTGCTGTTTTTGTAGCTTAGCTAGCAGCCCCTCACCTGTCCTCTCCTTCTCATCTCCAAATAGGTTTCTCCATTTTTCTGCGTGCTTTGTCTCAAAATGATGGATCAAGTTGTACTTTTTCACCACCTCAGCAGGTGACACTACTTGAAACATCACTCACGTCAGTTTACATCAATGCCAAGTGTGACAGAGAGAAGCACACTAACAATACACGATAATTGCAAAACAAAAGCTATTTACTGTTTTTTAAGTTTCTTAAGTAAAGTTGTGTGGTTTGTCTGAGACCTCACGGGCCAGGCAGAACCATCACGAGGGCCGGTTCCAGCTCGCGGGCCGTATAATGCCCAGGTCTGATATAGACTGTATGTTTTTAACTTACCTGATTGTCCAGCAAACCGGGGCTCCTTAGAGACCTCTTAGTCTGGATGATCACTGGATCCTTTGTCTGAGGAGACTCTGAGGAGAGCAACAAAAATAAAAGCAAATAAAAGAAACCCAAAACTGACTTTATATATTGGAGAAAAGTCTATGGAAGAATGATGAAAAGGTCAACATACAAATACAATATTTCAAACTTCTTTTGTTTGCTTTCAATGACCTTTTTTCTCTCTTACTGTGGAGCTTTTTTCAAGCTATAGTAGCTATAAAAGAAGACACCACACATCTGCAGCTCAAATACAACCAATAAGATGATATGAAAGGAAAAGGAGCAACAGTCTTCGTGTTTACCTGCTGGCCTGGCCAGCCCATTGTCGTGCTGGATGAGGTAGACTTTATAGGGTTCAGTGATGTCCAGCTGGTTGCGTTCAGGGACCTCCTGGAAGTCTGGGCTCTTGTTGAGGGCACAGCGGAGACGGGTCTTCCACATGGTGGGGTCAGCTTTATCCCTCCCCTCCCTGAACTTGCCCTTGTATACAGCCCAGGCCTGAATGGGAAGATTGAAATATTAGATACTTATATGCATAAATAAAACATGATTTAATGAAAGACCTGGTTAAACACATTTCAACAAGTGCACAATATTTTGTTGCAATTGATTAGCAGTGTAATTTTCTTCAAAAATGTGAGATATACTGAAACTAACAACCTTATTTATATTCACTTAATGATAAAACTGACATTTTACTGTATACTGAATACCATAAAGTAAACACTTAGCTTCATTCATTCACTAAAGCTTGCCTGCCTCCTAGTGACTGTTAAAGCCACTCTCAACCCTGTGTTAATGCTATAAACAGAAAAATGACACTAACTTTATTTCCTCAGTGAATTACAGTAAGTGATGACAATTTCTTTCGACCGTCTTTCCTTCCCACAGGTTATTATTGGACTAGCAATCAACGCTTACACAACACAGCCTTGCAAAAGAGCACTGCAAGGAAAAGGCCACTTCTTTATGATAAGAAAGAAGAAAAATAAAACACTTATTAGTGAACTTATTATAAATATTTTATTTCCAATCTACAACAAAATTCCTTCCTGGAGACTTCTCCAATTAACCCACCATTCAACTACATTTTCACACTTTTTAAAAAAGATCAAAATGAATTAATTAATGTTTTTTAAATTATATTATTATTATTATTATTATTATTAGTAGTAGTAGTAGTAATAAAACTAAATTGAGCTAGCTCATTAACAAATTTTAAATATCTTTTAAATACCCAGTTCTATAAAAAGGTTTTTTGACCCCCATGAGGCAACAGCTTGGTGCACCTTTTCCACACCCTATATTGTCCTCTTTTGGTTTATGTGTTGTTTCTATAACATATTGTTTGATACCACTGGTTACAGGTTTCAGGATTCTCATTATTTTGTCTCAATGTTTTGTTCTTTTACTGTTGCTTTCATTTTGTCTGTATTGTATTTTATCTGTGCAAGCACATTGTAAATATGTTTAGAAAGATAATTATTTTTAAATTTATGAATAATTTAATGGTAATAATAATAATAGCAATAATAACCATAATACAAAGGAGACATAAATACATATATTATTAGTACTAATAACATAGTAAATATAATTAATAACAAGAAAAATAATAATGAGATAAAGAAGTAAAATAAATAAACAAACAAGTAAGTAAGTAAGTAAGTAAGTAAATGAATGAATGAATAAAAAATACAACATTTTGGATGCAGGATGTTTTGTTGGGGTACCCAACTCTGGGTTTTTTGAAACCACTGACAGCTTTGCAAAAATGATAACTGATCAGGATTAAAAGTCTTCTTTATAAATATATATTTTTAACAGTTAGCTAGTTCATGTTGCTTCTGTGTGGGGGATTAAAAGGTTAACAAGACCAGCCTGAAAGTATTAAATATATTAATTACTATAGGCTAATATGTAACTATAAACCTGTTCCCGAAGTTAGCAGCTCATGTGCGAAGGTTGTAGGCTATTTTTCATCGCTCACTTTATGGACTTTTTATAGACATTAAATCAATAAATTAGGCAAAAAAGGGAACCGTCAATGAGCATTCATGGTTCAATTTCGTTCGCAAAATAAATTCAAAACATGCGCTAACATCCCCACATGCTGTGTTTTAGAGCAGAAAACAGGGTCGACCTTGAAGAGAGCTGCGTCCTCCGTCTGCTTGTAGTCCTTCTTGGCTGCGTGCTTCCACGGGATCCTGAACATGGTTTTGCCCTCATCTTCCCAGCACAGTCCCTCGTATTTCCCGCTCTCTATCTGAGCTATCAGCCACTCTTTCATGTGCATCTTTGTCTCCATCTTCAACAAACTAGACAGGCGTCTTAGCGGGACCAAAAACTTCACAGACGCATGTGTCAAATGGCTCCGGGGTAGATTAATCACGTTTCCACCTTGAAGGCGCAAAAAAAAAAAAAAAAAAATCTGGATTTAATTCTGGTGCTGCTCCAGCTCCTAAAATAAGTTTAATCACAATGCTGTAGCCTAATGATATTATGCAGTTTGCATATATAAAAAATGAAGTACATACACACACCTCAAAGTTAAATGCAGAAGTCCTCACTGAAATTAAGTGCGCTCTTGGAAGCGAAAGCGAAAGCTTTGAGCTCAGAAGATACTTTCGGTTTCCTCCTGTTGCTGCGATGCAGCGAAAGTTTAATCATTTCCAAGTAAGGTGAGTGAGGGAGGGTGATACATGAGCAAGTCACTGGATCAGGTCAAATAAATCATTAATACACAACTACCCTGCAAATGCTATATTAATGTTTGTCAGATTGCCAGAAGGCAAAACAAAGCATGTCTTCAAACTTTAGGCTATTTTATGACTCATTACAAAAGTCAGCCACCTAAATATTTCTTATATTACTGGAGAAGAGTGAATCAATAAAAAAGTAGACAGAGAGGATGCTGACAGCTGACCTTTATAGTCCACATAACCGCTAAATAAAATGAAGATACGTTTTCTGTAAATTGGAAAATTCTCATTTCATTTCCCCCCACAGGCGTCAGCACACACACACACACACACACACACTCATACCGAAACAGTCATGTGAAAATGAAAGTGTGTGGGTGTAAGGTTTTTTTTTCCCCTCGTGGGCTCCTCCTCCTCCTAACAGGTTTTATAGTGCTGACTGAAAATGCATTAATTGCTTCAGATTAGGTCAATGACAGAGACAACACATATCCAAAGTTCAGATCGACAAGAAATATCTATAAAAGAGGGATATCTATAAAATAATGGTGTGAACAATCACAGTGTAGTTGCCCCCAGCAGAGGGCAGTAAACCTGCCTATTCACAATGGGATCTGTTTTGTTATTTAATTAACAAAGCAACTGTGTGTAGGTTACTAGAGGCACAAAAAGTTTAATGACATTAATATGGTGTATGGAGGAGAATGAAAAAACAGCCAGCTTGTTATTAAAATCCAGGGCTCGATCAATTTGAGAACATCAACAATTAAAAGTGATAAATGGAAACAAAAGATAAATGGATAATTAGCACAGGACTACTGTACTGGACACACACACAAAGGGATTTCGGGAGATTAAAAATAACTCATGTCTACTATAAAAGGAGTTATAGTCGACATGAAATACAGAACCTGTTCTACATGTTAAAATGCATGTGCAAACATCCACCCACCTAGAGACAAAATAACCCACATCCACCTCACAGGCACAAACCACAAAAACACATAGAGTACTTCAACATGAACCTGAGAAAACAATTTCAGTTTGCTTCTGCATGAGGACTCACTTCTCAGGTCAGCAGGTGAAGGATGCAGCTACAATCCAAGCAAATGACTGAGCGGGAACGTGTCGAGGAAGTGATCCAGATTAAAACAACAAACCTCAAGGTGTTTTTGTTGCTTTTCTCCCAGTTTATTGTTGTACCAGTTCAGCAGTAAAACGTGGTTGAGACATCGGAGCACACTGTGCAGAACATCCTAGGCAGCTCTCAATAAATAGACCTTTTAAATATGACAGATTGTATTACAGGAGAGGAATATAAACCTGAAAATGTCTACCACACGGAGCAAGATGCTTCTCGCTCTCTGACAATTCGGCTGATTGTTGCTATAAAAAATGTGCGTCAGGTACGTGGAACAGCTTCGACTGATAAAATATGCAGACGTTTAAAACAGGTCCAAGTTGTTATGATTCGCCTGCCGCCATCAGTGTGTAGCGTACACGTGAGGCGGGAGGGAGGCGCGTCGGGTTTGAACTCAACGCTCGCGTCAAAGCAGTTTTCTGTCAACTTCGCTTTCCTCTGAGTTTATGTGTACTATTGTTTGAAAGAAAACAGGCAGCATTACACACAGGAGAAAAACACAAACCCAACTGACATTCTAGGAAATAAATACACTTCTTGCTTTGTTTGAAAAAAAAAAAAAAAATATTTACACAGTTTTGTACATAGAAGAAATTCAGAACATCCATCTGGGTCTCAGTCATAAAAATATTTATAAAATCTACAGTAAAAATAATCAACTACAATAACAATTATTGAAATAAACAAAAAGATTGTTGACTGTGAATGAATATACAGTACAATCACTGCTTTTAATGTCTTGTATACACAGTAGAATGCACAAACGTGAGTGTGTGTGTGTGCGTGTTTGTTGGTTTGTGTGTGTACACTTGTGGCAAGGAGTCTAAAACTGATTGAAAATCCCCGTTTGGCCTCACAACATGTTTACGTTAGGACAACCTGAAACATGTATAACAAGAGTATCTTCCACACAGGAGACAGCCTTAAGCTCTCTGAACGTTCATTAAACATATATAATCCACCTTGAATGTTTGGTGCCTGACAGCGAGCGAAAGCCCTTTCTACTTGTGTGATATTGTGTGTGTGTGTGTGTGTGTGTGTGTGTGTGTGTGTGTGTGTGTGTGTGTGTGTGTGTGTGTGTGTGTGTGTGTGTGTGTGTGTGTGTGTGTGTGTCTGTGAAGATACTGACAGTCTAGTGGCAGCCACAAGCTCTGACCACCATGTTGCGGTATTTCTTGAGGATGACGTTGGAGCTGTCATCGAAGTAGAGCACTGAGATGGCGTGGAGCTGTGTGGGGGCACAGCAAGGCTTCGGAACCGTCTCCGGGTTAATAAAATGAACCTGGGAAGAGTAGTTCATATAAATTCATCATCATCACACCACAGATGAATTGAGAAATGGTAAAAAGGATGCATCACACAAGGTCATGGGGGGGTCCACGTCACAGATGACAGTTTACCCTAAAACACAATGTGCAACTGCTCTGGATCATTAAATACAGCAGTTCCAACAGTTGCTATATTGTCTTGACAGATGATGAGATGATTAGACTCCTAACATGACTGCTGGGTTTTTGTTCCCTGCTTTCATGGTTACTCACTAGGGTTTGCACAATGGCGTGGTTTGTGGCGTTCATGTAGGAGTTCAGCGGGAAGGCACACTCTCCCTCGCAATAGTACGCCGCATATCCTTCTGGAGCGATGATCCAGTCCTGAGGGAGGAGAGGGAGACGGGGAGACTGTTATGTTGGAGAATTGGGGAAAACAGTATTTATTTATCCGATAATATGGACTTTGTATTCATGATACATAATGTAGTATTTGCACCTTTACTACAAAGAGTACTGTGCTGTTACTGCCTTATCTTTGATTCTGGTGGCTTTAGGGAGAATATTATAATTGTCAGTTGTTGATCACATTACAAAGTTACAAGCACAAGTAACAGATTTTCAAAGCTTTTAATCTGCCCATTATTTTCTTGATTCATTTCCCATAAGTTCTTGATTAAAATTCCCACAACTACTTCTCAGCCCAAGTTGAAATATTTTAATTGCTTATTCTGCCTGGCCAAAAGTCCAAAACACAAACATATTCGATTTACGCTAACAGAAGACAAAGAAAACCAGAAAATACTCATATTTGAGAAGCTAGAACCAGTGAAATTTTTACTTGAAAAATACTACAAAAGATAATAGAAAAAATTTCAGTCAAAGCAGAGGATGTTTGCTCTGATGAAGGTCTGACAGACCGGAAGCTTCTATTGCATAGATCTAAGCGTCATTTATGTTTCTAGCACCTTAGCGAAGATTTAGACAGGTGGAGTGGTTGTTCATCCTGCAATACTTATAAATACAAAAATAATACTGAAATGATAGAGGAGATCATCAAAATCGTTTCTAATTCATTTTCTATCATTGGACTGTGATTAATTTACTAATTGCATCAGTTTTCAGTGTATTTCTTTCAGCACTGAGTCGTTTCTGTCCTAATCGTGCTATACAATCAGAGGATTAGGGCAGCCTCTATGTAGCTTGAAAGATAAAAACCAGCACAAAAAAGGCTGAAGCTTATTGCCCTTAAACTGCGATTGGGTCTGAAATTCCATATTAACTAACACGCTATTTATACTCTAAATCAGTATGTGAGATTTCTTAGTATGTCCGAAACCTTAGTATGAAACCATTAGTATCTGAAATGCATACTATTTCCAGTGAAATATTACAGTATGCAAACACTGGACACTATGGCGGCATAAATATCCCACAATGCAATGCAGTAGTGACGCCAACGTTCATAACGAATGTTGACGGACAGCTCTGCAACGTCAATAACGCTTCAGTTTAACTTTAAGCATAAGATTTCCCTTTGCTAGGCGCAATATATGTTTTTAAAACTATTTCAGACTTTCTGATTCTAACATCGTCATTTTGGTCACGAGGTTGGCGCGTGTTACCGTGGTTACACATCTCCCGCCAGCAAGGAGGCTCTTTGGAAGTGACGATGTAAATTACAGCTCAGTGCGTCCGAACAGACGCATACTATTATTTATTCAAAACAAAAGTATGTTGAACGATAGTACGTAGTACACAGTATGACTTAAACTTTATTTTTTATCGTCACATGCATACATAAAATTTGACTAAGGATTAGGAGCAGTGGGCTGCTGTAAAGCGCTCAATGTCTCACTCAAGGACATATTGACGGGCAGACAGGTGGAGCCGGGTATTAAACCGGCAACCTTGTTAAAGGATGCAAGAGTACATGCAGCTGAAACGCTAAAAGTATGGTGGGCTTGTTCCCTGTGGAAATAACATGTATTATGTGGGCAGATTCTAGTGTGCCATTTATCTAAACATGCACCTCCTGTTGGGGCAATCAGTTCTGGGCTACCTGTGAGAGGAGTGCTTTCCGTACCTGCCACCCTAAGTCTCTGAAACTGACGTAGAGCTCATGCTTCTTACAGGCCTGCTTCTGATCAGTACTGCTGTTTTCTGAGGAAGAAGACAGAGAGAGATTATACTTCAACACATATGCCATTTCCCCACTCAGCTATAAGACCAGCTATGCTGTGGTCGGACCCCAATTAGACAGCGGTGATAAAGAACAGACCTAAACACAGCCGATATCCTCATACAAAACATTAACATTTAAAGAATGGCTGAAGGAAATCACCAACAGATATGGCAGCAGTTTGGTAATTGTTTCAAATGAATGGGCCACCCTGCTAAGAGGTCACTCTGCTGGGCTTTAAGTTTCCATTGGATGAAACAGATGTGCACATGGAGTAGGCTCGCCCCTTTTTTTTCCCATAAGTCTTTTATTTATTCGGTCTTTTCTCTTCACCATTTCTTTCTCCCTTTACCACATCCACGTGTTAAAAAAAAAAAAGACTCGTCTGTTTTCTATCTAATGGTATCTCTCTCGCTTCCTCTGGTGACCTCTGGGGCTCTGTGGTACATTAGTTCCTGACAGCGGCTCACATTGGAAATGATCATGAGCGACTGGTTCTCATCATCCAGTTAAAGACCGCTGGTATCCAAAGTTCCAAACAGGCCCATTTGGCCCATGTGTTGTGGCCCCGGTTGCCCTACAGCACACTGCAGATGTGCTCTTCCATAAAAGCCTGCGCTGCCTTACCTCCACGCAGGGAACTTGGCCCCGACTGCTCTGTAATGCTTGTGTAAATAAACAAAAACAGCAGAGGGATACTTGAAGCTCAGGCATTACAGTCTAATGTTACAGCGCTTCACGTAAACAAACCCCTCTCACACCTCTCAAACAAAAGGCCCTGAGTATGCATCACATGTTTTGTCGTGCAAGAGTCACATCAGTTCCAATGGCATTCTTTACTTGGTCTGGATATATTTGTGGATGCATGTGTTTGCATGTAAATGAGTACATGCTATACTGTGTGCCGGACCAGTCATCTGTGTTCCAGTCCATGGATTCCTCACATAGCCAACAAAAGACAGTTTAAACCAGCCCAGCACAACGGCATAAATCAGCACTGGCTGTATATACGACACACACTTTGAGTGTTTACCTGCAACATTGGCCACTCGGAGCGCCTCTTGGCTCTTTGTCCCTTTGGAGCGGTTGGGGTTACGCTGTTTGGCCCCCCCTTGTGCTGAGCGGATGCTTCGCAGGTGCACCTCAGTGGCTTTGAAGAAGGCCACCATGAAGGGCTGTTTATTCTGAGGCCCACTGCGGCCAATCAGCCCCGCAACACGAGGGTTGATGCTCTCTCCTGTAGGGGGAGACAGAGAGAGCAGTTCAACAGGTGTCAGCATCCCAGAAAACTAGATTTTATTCATACTGTAAATGGTGATGTGAAAGGAGGAGAAAAGGCAATGTTTTTGAAATAAATCCATGCACACTTAATGTTTTTAGAGTTTATTTTGCATGTGACTGGTCTTCTCTTTCCTCCCTGCAACCACTTTTGTCTGTCTTACAAATCAGATTTCCCTCAGTGAATTCCTTTCCCTTTCTCTCATCCCTTTTCCGCGTCTGAAATGCCGGGAACCAGCGCAGCGCTGCACATCAAAGCCTCTCTACTCGTGTTTGAGTACGCGTTTGTATGTGTGGGTGTGTTTGTGCATGCTCGCGCATGTGCTCTCTCCACCAGTGTCTATCAACTTCTCACATAGAAGAATGTGAGCGTCTGATCGCCGTTATGTGGTAAATCAAGGCCTCTGGTCGCCGCTGGCGACGGGATGTCCCGTGTGCTTGTCTGTGCATGCTCACCCATAACCCTTCATACACAAACACACACTCAGGGATACAGCCTCTCTAGCACTACCCTCCCACAACATGAAAGCAATACAGTGTCTGTTTTCCTCAACTAACATGTAACATCCTGCCATCCTGGGAAAGATAATATTCTCAAACACACTCTTGGTCTCCACACTGTTTGTTGATAGAGTTTTCCCACTGACTAACATCCAGGCCTTGTGATGACAAACTCCTGCTGAGATGTTATCTTTAGGATAACACGCTGCATTTTCTGCATGCCCGCTAATGATGCTGAGGGTATGACGGACGGAGACGCCGATGAATGACTGATGATGAACGATGAGGAGCAGGGTTTGATTTATCTTTGCTGTGTACACACAAAAAATGAAGCAACTGATTCTTTGACCTTTAAAAGAACAGCCATGATGTCAGTGCACAAATGTCAAATGCCAAACAGTCGTATTATAATGCAGACCTTCATGCTTGTTAGACATCCAACAATATCAACTCTACATAAAATACAGTTGATTTGGATCTGTCTGACCTCAAAGATAGAGGTAGCTATTTACTGTACTTAACTTCTGTTCTGTAATTATGCTTTCACCAAAGTAGTGTTCATCACTACATTTTAAATGAAGTACAAATGCTTTCAAAGCCACACAAACCTAGAATTATATTTTACACTTTATTTCGCAATGCCTGTGCTTAAAATCCAGCTTGAACTCAATTCGCCTGGCAACCTTTACTCATTTTAGCGAGTGCAGTGACTCTCAAAGAGTAGTCCACAAGTAGATTTGGACAAATATCATGTCTTTAAGTTAAAATTTGAATTAAATTTCAGCGAGCAACTCCAAAAGCCTAGTAGTGAGTAGCATACAGATGTGTTGTTTTCAAAAGTAAATCAAATCGTATGTAAATTCAAACATTATCATTTAAATTGGCTGTTCTGCTGTGAGGTAGGTCTGTGCTAAATGCCATTTTTTTACATTCAAAGCTTTGGTTGAGGTTTTCGAGTGTAGCATATTTTATAACGTTGTCACCCAGCTGTTTTATCTGAACGCTGCTAGACCGTCCCATTAATACAGGGGCATATGGGTAAGTAAACAGCTCTTGACCACAAAGAAAATGTTGTTCTTGAAAGGCTAAACGGCAACAAATACGGATTGAACAAATAAGAACATCATGTTAAGGTAAAAAATGTTGTGAATTTCGGAAATTAGTACATCTTTCTTCAATAAATTCAGACCTTTGGACTGAGGATTGATATATAGAGACGACTGAGCGTTGCGTTGCAAACTACCTTCGAGAGTGTGACAGAGAAAGGGGAAGACAAGGTGGATGGTGCCCTATTGCACATAATGTTTCTGTAAGTTATTAATAATAATTTGAATGTCAACGACTGTACAACCCTATTAATTATACTGTTGAAGCAGGAGGCCTATCGATTTTAGATTTTGGAGATATTTGGGGAGTTAAGTGGTCTGTGAGGTTTTTTGATTGAGAAACACTGATGTGGTGGTAACTGCTGGATAACTGGTAACTACTTTAACTGCATTAGCAACTTTAATTCATACATTCATTTTTATAATACTTTAATTCTAATTAAGATAATTACCGTGTACCACTATGTACACCTGTGAAATGTAAAGCAAACCCAATAAAACTGTGCAATAAATCATATCTTCATGCATTTCATAATTCTTGTTTACACTGTCAGAAGGGTGGTAATCTATCAATATGTTTATGGTTTATCAACACCTCATCTTTGTACATTTGTTCTTGTTTTTTTCTTATGTATTTTCTTCATCTTCAGCCACACCGGTAACATGTCCACCTGTGGCTGCCTGCAGTACATGCCAGGGAATACGCTGATCTGAATGACGCTCACCACTTGTGCTCTCCAGGGCAAGCTGTAGACCCAGGTTCCTGCCGGGGTTCAGGACCCAGTGGTTACTGGTGGCCGTCACATCAAACACCAACCAGCCCTCCTCTGCCGCCCAGATCACCCGAGAGTCCAGCAGAAACAGGTCCGACTCTCTGGAGAGGCCGCAGAAGGCAATAAAAGTTCACACTTAAAGTTCAGAGCTAAACACAAGTCAACAGACATTATATGCACAATTACATAAGATAGGTTGAAACCATGTGACAGAGTGTAAAGCTAAGTGACCTAAGCACAAAGTAATGGAGTGGAGAGAGGGACTCTGATGAGTGTGATGGAGTGAAGCGAAGAGAGAGAGATGGAGCAAGAAAGAGAGTGAGTGAGTAAGGGAGGGCTCCAGATGGTGAGGCCCAGGGGAACACTTCATTTTCTTAATTGACAATAATGGCTTTATAAACGACCAGTCCTTTCATACACTACACACAGTCCATCACTGGCTGCAATTTTGTGGGAGAGACAGAAAGCCAAAGAGACAAAGAGGAAAAAAAAACACAGCTGCGAAAGAGGAAAAAACTGTGTGAAAAGTAGAGAGTGAAATAGTGCATATCCAAGTCAGTCCCATTGTCCGACACTGAACTCTGGATTTTCTACTCTTTCACCATCAGAGACTAAAATCCCTTGTTCTTCATGTGGCCATTCATGTATCCCGACCTATTTTCTGACTGGGCAGATAGTGTGTCACAGAGCTCTGGTTCATTCATGTACCCAGACCCGTCTCTGGCAGAGGAATAAATGACTGTGTTGTTCCCTCTGGACAACAGAGACCTTTAGGAGGGGTCGAGGAGAGCAGGACATTGGCCCTTCCTGAGTTACATACACCTTCTGGGCAGCCCAGATTAGCCACATGGAGAAGGTGGAGCAAAGACCTCTTCTGATTGGAAAGGCTTCAGATGAAGAACAGCAATTTATGCTTATTTTCATCATTAATAAATCTGTAGATTTTTCAATTTATTGTCTATAAAATATCAGAAAATAATGTCAAAAGCAAATATCACAAATTCAAAGATCCCAAGGTGATGTCATTAAATTACACCAAAAACCTAAAGACATTCAATTAATAATAAGCTTTTTTTCACAAAGACATTTTGACATTTTATAGCAGAAAATGCAGTAGTAAATATTGAAATGAACAATGGCTGAATTCCATTTAGCAGCTTCGGTTTCAGGTTCCTGGTACTGCGTATGCTGGCACATTGTCATGGACTTCTGGGGCACTTGTATGGAACAGAGCCATCGTTTAACTCGTCCACATCTCGAAGGCCCTTGGCCGACTTTACTGTCTTTCAGAGGCTGTAGCAGCTTCTGTACTAGTATCACACTAGAAAACCTCAGGAAACCATTAATACCAACCTATGCTATGGCAAGGGGCACCTTGACCTCTGACCTCAAGATATGTGAATGAAAATGAGTTTGATGGATAACCACGAGTCTCCCCTTTACAAACATGTCCACTTGCATTTTGGGGCACTACAAATAAATATTTTTTGTGAGTTCTTAAACAATTTATTTCTGCATACTGGGGTCCCTAAACAGTCTTGGAATTACATAAATTGGGTATCACTGTAAAGGTGAGGTTCTTGAGACCTAGAGCATTCAGAGGATGGATGGCTTTACAATGTAGATTGAAAATAAGGGGATTTCTGAGCAGTTTCCAGAACAGAAGTGGTCGCCATCCAATTGCAGAAAATAAGAAAAAGAAAATAATTGCTGCAGAAATCTCTAAATGTCAAAAGTTTTTGATACCAAATCACAGCATGGCTTTTTCTATGGTGTTCCTCAAGGTCTTGGTGTCTTAATGTGGTATTTTGGAAGGATTATTGATCATTTTATCAATTCTTGAATGGTAAAAAATGGTTAAATTTAGCACCAAATCTGTGTAACAAATGGTCAATTCATTAATTATCATATTCTTTCAGATTTGTGACTATATTTGGTGTTGTATTTGGTAACTAAAGTATTGGTCAATCAGCTAGAATTTCAGTGAAATTCTAGATGGAGTCATTGTTTAGGAACATGACACATTTCTTCTTGTTGGTTTACAATACTGAACTAAACATTATCCATGCAGGGCTGGGTGGTGGTGCAGTGATTAGCACTGAGGGTCGCAGGTTAGAATCCAGCTTGGGGCCCTTTTGTATGGAATTTGCATGTTCTCTCTGTGTTAGCGTGGGTTTTCTCCGTGCTCTCCGGTTTCCTCCCATAGTCCAAAGAGGTTAATTGATGACTCTAAATTGCCTGTAGGTGTGAATGTGCGTGTGGATGGTTGTCTGTCTCTATGTGCCTTACGATGGACCGGCGACCTGTCCAGGGTATACTTCACCCAAAGCTAGCTGGGATTGGCTCCAGCCCCCCGCCCCGCGACCCCAAATGGGATAAGCAGTTGCAGATGGATGGATGGATGGATTATGGATACACAAACAAACAAAACCATATACCCACGCTCACCTATCGGAGTGTTCCTCCAGCACCTGGTAGACGCTGATGCGGAAGGTCTCATTATCGACACGTTCATGGATGAAGTCTTTATATATCCGAAACTCAGCAGCAGTGACCGCCTCGCCTTCTGGGATCCGTGATAAGTCGAATCTGAACTCTCTGTGATGCCGCCGCACTGGCAGGAATTCCTTATCGTGCTCCACTACAGAAGAAAAACAAAAATAAAGCATGAAAAATATTGCATTCCCCTTTTATAAGCAGGGATTCAGAGTGAGTGCAGGGAGACACAGAGGGGTAATGTGGCTTCATATGAAACTAAAAAAACATTTGTTATGTGGTACTGAGTTGCATTTTACAGAGAAACAATTCAGATTCAGATTTTCTACGTTTGATTCTTCCTCTACAGTCCATCAACCTCAGTTGTTAGCAAGGAACTGACACAGCTTGTCAGACTGTTGGTCAGTCCCAGATTAAAAGCATCTATAGATGTACAGTACACATGTTGGCTTATGATTGAAACATTCATGAGGATATAGGAGCAATGCATCTGGCGCACACTGAGCCATGATAGAGAGATGCAGGCGGACTCTGACAGCTTTATGAGCCCCTTTCTTCTCCCTCTCTTCCTCTCATAGCCCCAGAGAGTCATCCAGTCTGCCCTTCATCTGGTTCTCATGAGTTGGGGGCTCCATGTTTGGTGTACCCCATTCCCATCCCCTCCTCTCTCTCATCTCCACCCCCAAGACCCTGACCCTCTCATGTCCCAGCAGGACATCCCAGGGGTCAGTGCCTTGTCTCTCATCATCTCCAGGCTCTCCTTCCACCTCCCTCTTTATCAACTGTCAGACAGACCGACCACACACAGAGACATATACAAACACATACACAAACACATTAAATCATTTATGAGCTTGCAAAAACTATAAAAACAATACATCATCTACCCAGACCCCCTGTGGCAATTCAAGCACATATTTTTCTTTACTCCATCTACAGTATAAACTGTAGTGTAGCGATTCCCTCTCTTACTTATACAATACTTATCAAAACCAGAGATTAAAAAGTACTTTACAAGAAAAATTATTTATTTATTTATTACATGAAAAGTATAAAGTAAAGTATAAATAAAGCCGCGTCCAAAATCGCATACTCTGCACTGCATAACCAACGTGTGTACTATAGTTCAACATACTTTTGCCTGAATAAACAGCAGTATGTATCTTTTCGGATGCACTGAACTGTAATTAACGTCATGACTTCCTGAGAGCATCCTTGCCGGTTGGAGACGTGTTACCATGGTAACCCACATCAACCTCGTGACCAGAACTGTAAAATTGAATTGATAATTAAATTGATGTTACAGAGCTGCCCGTCAACATCTGTTATGAATGTTGTCATCACTAACACATTGCACTGATGCTGCCGTAGTGTCCAGCGGTGCATGCTGACAGAATTCACAGGAAATAGCATGTAATTTGCGTACTACTGGTTTCATACTAAGGTTTAGGACATACTTAAAAAATATCACATACTCTTTTAGCATACTAAATAGCATGTTACAGTCTACAGCCACGCTAATGACTCTGAGGCTGTAGGCACAGTGGTGCTTTGAGCTAAATGCTCAAAATCAGCAAGCTAACATGCTCATAATTAAAACAAAACACAGCTGAGGGTGATGGAGATAGCATCAGTTTTGCAGATATTAGATAAAGCATTGGAAAGATTTAAATTTTGGCCTGGTGATGAAGCTAGATGAAATGTTAAGGGATAGCCAAAGTTATTATTGAGAAGGATGTTTAATTTTCAGTAATTGGGCAACTGGAAATGAATGAAAAGGAAAAGTCAGGCGATGAAAATCATCAAAATCATTAGGACTCATCCACTGGAGACCGAGGGGAAATAGGGGAAAGGTCTATTGACCAATTTTCTTGACCCATAATGTTGTAAAACTTTGTAACTGTTTATTTTTTAAAGTAAATTTGATATGTGTGAGCGAGTTAGGCTATAGTATTTGAAATATAAAACTTTTTTCCACACTAAATTCGCCGTTGTTTGAGTGTGTGTGTTGGAAAGACAAAGGAAGATCTCAATAATATGCCATTGTATTTTGTATAAATAAATAACCAACCACAGAGTGGACAAATGTGCTTCCTGTTTACACTGACACACGCCCAGTGTACGTGAATGGTCATGTGATATGCGTTTTCAGGCGTTATTATGTACAGAGATTATTTCTAAATCAGTGCTAAAACGCTTGTGTTTACAGAGATCGCTTTCGCTTTAAAACAGCAGATTTTTTTAAGTGAATGTAGCCTTATATATCAACCATATGTCCCTGCAGGCCTGAGTCACAGCTGGAGACAGAGGACAGCCCCTACGGCCATCCATCTCCCATCCATTGCTACTCACCAGCTTTTTATCAGAGCCGACTGCCTCTGAACTCTGAACAACTTTGATTAGAAAAAAAACAGGATCTTTGCCAAGCTATCATCACACTAACGCATGCACACACATTACAATTCAAAAGAATTTCTGATGACAGCATACTTCTACTCTGTACCAGCTGTTAGCAATATAAGTGAGCAATGATGTAAATGTTATGCATGTTTCACTGCACAGCTAGCGTGGTGTTATTTCTTTCACTGCACACCTGCCTCTTTGTCTTCCTCAGCCCTGTTTCCCCTCTTCCCTCCTATGCACTTTTCCCAGTGGACTTTCTCTCTCCCCTGCACCCCCTTTCATTTATGTCTCTATTAAACCCAGTTGCTGAAGGACATTATACAAAGGCAGCACTGTGAGATGATTGGCCAGAGCATGAGTAAAGAAAGGATCTAATTACTCTTCAATGAGGGACAGCTCTGCTCTCTGTTGGCCATTAGATGGCCTCGCTTTAGGCTCCCATTGTCCTCGATCTGCTGTGGGCACACATTGGACTGGTTTGAAAAGCTGTTCAGCTCTTCCCGAAAACAATAGAGTTTAGACCTTTATTCATTTACACCAGCCCGCCTCTCTGTCCACTTGTACCATATATGCACTAGGGATTGGAACGGTTTGGGTAAAAATCTGAACTGTTCCATTCGCTTATCGGGGTTTGGTTCATATATGTATTGTTCGGTTCATTTGAAGTAGGTTATGAGGCCGATTGTGTATTTTTTCATTACGTTTATTGTCACACTAGAAATCAAGGCCTATGGAAAGAGGCTGGGCAGACAGGAATATGAGGTATAACACATGCGCAGTGTAGCTGAACTGAAGCTGTGGTTGTGCCTTGTTATTGGTTCAATTTTGGCGAGAGCGGACCAGATTTTACTGAGCATGTGCTGTGCCGCCAAAGATATGATGATGATGATGACGATGCGTGACCCAGCATCCTTCCTTCTCAAACTTCTCAGGTGGCAGAGACACTGATGAAGTGCAGAGTACGTCTGTCATTCCGTTAAGGATATGGTAAGTGGACATGATAAAGCACAGGTAGAAGATCCACCAGCGTCGTTTTGCTCTGCTGTGTGGGAGCATTACGAATCTGGTGTAACGTATGACAGTGACGGGAAGAAAGTGGTGGATAAAACGTCAACTGTGTCAGCACTGTGCGACAAGTATGGCATATGCTAGTGCAATACTTCCAGTATGATGAATCATTTATGGAGACATCACTCCAGTGTGTCCGTTGATAGCACAAGGAGGAGAGAGTCAGGGAGGAAAGAGCGACTCTTTCTCCCAGCAGCATTAAAACATCAGGGAATAAAAAGACACGTTACTGTTGTTTATAAAAGGTCTAGTGCTGCCTGACGTGATGCACTTTGCTGCTGATGGCCTGAGCCTATAATTTGTTTTTTATTTATTAATTATTTTTAAATAACACAGTGTCACTTATTCCTTACGTTAGCCTACCCTACTGTTGTTCAGGTAAACAGTTGACTTATTTTGGCAAATAAATGAAAAGCTGTTCAAATTGAAATTGGAAATTGGCCTCCTTGCTGTACCATAAATACCGTTGACCGCTGTACCGAACCGAACCGAAAACTGTGACCCCAAACAGTGAATTTCACGGTCCCACCCCTAATTTGCACTGTTGCCCACATCGTCAATCACTGCTTTCATCAAGACCCAAGTCACCCTTTACAACATTACACTGAGTGTGTTGACATACAGTAGATGCTTGTGCTGTAGTAGCTGAAGCTGACCTCTCTGACTCTACTACACAACGTTTATCCGCCCAGTGGTTTACAACCTTTTGGGCTTGTGACCAGTGGGCATTACTGCCAAATCTGAGAAGTGAAGCCAATGCGTAAGTGTCCTAAACTTGCATTCTTTCTAACAGCCAGCAGGGGGCGACTCCTCTGGTTGCAAAAAGAAGTCTGATTGTATAAAAGTCTATGAGAAAATGACCCTATATCTCACTTGATTTATTACCTCAGTAAACATTGTAAACATGAGTTCATGGTCTCAATCACCAGTTTCTAGTCTTCTTCGAAACAGCATGATGTTCATTTAGTAAATTATGGTCCCATTTAGAGTCAAATGGACCATAAAGCAGGGTATGATTTAGGGCGTGGCTACCTTGTGATTGACAGGTCGCTACCACAGCGTTGTCTGGTCTGGGAGTTGCCTGTGTTTTCTTATTACAACTTTAACCCTTTCACAGTGTGTTTTCAGTTCATGAAAGTTAGTGTTAACATCTTTATCTTATCTTATCTTTATTTAGGATTTGATTATATAGAGGTCCACCGCCTTGCCGAACTCAAGGCTTCAAAATCCACAAACCAATGAGTGACGTCACAGTGAATACAAGTACATCCACTTCTTGTCTATGCTTGTCAACCCTTAAAATAAAGCAAATGTTCTCCATTCAGAAGAGGAATATAACAAAGTACTCTAAGGACTACCATGTTTACTTTATCATTGATCCAATTACTTCATGTTTTCGGTGCCCTCTCTTTTCTCCTGCTCCAGGCCCTGCCTTTTCTTCTACCACACCAGGGACCTCTCCCTCCTTCTGCAGCCCAGAGCAGGTGCACTCCCTCTGGGGAGAAAGCCAGACCTGTTCTTTAGCCTCTGGAGCAGCCGCCCGCCCCTTACTGTAAAAGCTCTTTATGTTTTACTTGTGAAAACAGCTGGTTGTTGCTGTGAAACTCCCACACTAACTATTTCTCTCGCATCTCTTTCCATTTTCCACCCCCGGTTGCATGAATTTCATCTGTACAGTCTGACAGAAAACGAGAGCACCCTACAGAGCGCAGCCTCCGTCTCTGCCATGATTATTTCTCCTTCTCTTACAGGCCATTATAGCAGCATGGCAGTCATTAGATGAGGGGAAGAGGCACAGTCAAAGCCAAGCGGGTGCATTTATGACTTCCTCTGGGAGGAAGTGAGTAGCCATCGCCCCACCTGTGTCGCAAACATACACACACCACAAACATGGTGAACACACCCTCTCATGGCTTATGAGCCCTTCGTTCTGAGTAGCCGGCGTCCAGATCGGTTGCTCCTCCTCACACAAACACACACACTCCAATACACACAAACAACTATCAAAAAGTGTTTCCTGTGAAGCGAATGCTCTTGTGCGTCACAGCACGGTAACACAATCATTATGGGTTTCTGTAATCCATAATTAGAGATGCAACAACACACACATGCAAAAGAGACAGACACACAAACGTATACACACACACACACACACACACACACACACACACACACACACACACACACACACAGCGACCTGCTTTCATCATTTGGTTTGACTGCTGATTTGGCTTTCATACAAACTGCTGATGATGCACTGTCATACCACATCATTTGACATGTGCGGGCCACACACATGCACAGCAGCACACATCAGAGATATCAGGATGATCGCTACTTCTCTGTCAGTGCACCTGGCAACCAGAGGGTTACTACAGGATGAACACTGCCTTAGCATCCTTCAAGATTTATCCCCACAAAGCATACGCCTTTCACATCACGTTCTCTACTACTGAGAGTCTTTGCTTGCTGACAGCCAAAACCTCTCATCGTTCTCCAGAAAATAATCAACAGTGATTTGACGTTCACTAATATAATGCCATAATTTCTGAATTTCATTCATTTAAATCCATCTAAACCAGATGTCTCCCAACAAGTATAGTAGCCTGCAAGCTTCCAGTAGCTTTCCACCAGTTTCTGAGTGGCTTGTTTAAGGTTCATAAAATATGGACATATATTTGATAACTCAAAGTCACTTTCTAAACCTGTTTAAATTTCTATCCAATAAAATTCACGGACATCCCACTCCCTTCTTTTTTTAAGATTACAGGACAGAGAAGGGGAGAAAGAGGGAGGGTGCGACATGCGGAACTGGCCACAGGTCGGATTCAAACCCGGGCCGGCGTGGTTAGGACTCAGCCTTGTTATATGGGCGTCCACTCTACCAACTCAGCTATTGGGCCGCCCACATCCTGTTCCCTTCTGACACAAAATGATTTTTTTGCCAATCAGCTATCAATTAAAGGAGTTGGGGTGACAAGGGTGATATGTGATCTCTTGGTAGTTCTAGTTAAAAGCTGAGCAGCTGCATTTTGGACAGTTCAAAGAAGTTGTCTTTGAACTTGAAAGTTGTCTGCCGCCATCCAAAGCTTAATGGCATCCAAACATTCAGTTAGAATGGAGTTGGTTTCTCTCCTCAGGTTTAAAAGAGCAATACAGTTGAATGTCATCAGCACAGAAATGATAAGAGATGCCACTATATTGGGTATTAATCTGTCTAAGATTAAGCACATATAAAGAAAACAACATAAGACCCAGAACAGAACCCTGTGGTACACCACATCACAGAGGGGGCTGTGTCTGACATGAAGTGACCCACTGAGACCAAAAAAATTCTAACCAAAAAAGAGCTGAGGTGAAGTAACATCAGCATTTCCCATCATCTGCAACCGTCAAAATGTCTGTTGAGTGCAGTTTACCAAAACCTGATTGAAAGGGGTCATACAGGCTATGTGTTTCTACAAAAGCTATAAGCTGCTTGGCGACAACTTTTCCCAACAGTTTGGACACAAGAGGCAACTTGGATATTGGCCTATAATTCATTAGGAGGGTCTAAATGTATTTTTTCAGCAAAGGCTGAACAATGACATGTTTCAAATGGCTAGGGACAGCGCCAGTTGAGAGGGAGAGGTTAATCATGGCTAAAATAACGGCGACAAGTGAGTTAAAAATATTTAAAAACAAGGATGAATGAACAATGTTAAGGGGGCCAGATGAAAGCTTAATTTCGTGCAATAACGTAAAGAAGGCCAACACAGCACTACAGGATTTGTTTAGTGCTGCATATCCTAATGTAACACAAAAAGGCCCGTGCCTATCGTGGGACTGCAGTCGAGGAGATGACTGCTGTGGCTGAAACTTTATCAAAGGACCATAAAAGTAAGAGAGAAATTATGTTTGCTAGTGACAATGTACAACTTGGTGCAATGAGAACACTTTCATTTTGTCAAAGTAGCTCTCAGAGGAAAAAGAGTTGAAGACCCAGCTCTAACATTTCTGTACTTTATTTTGTCTATAGACTGATGAATTGATCTAATACGAGTTGTTAGTGCAGAAATACATATCATGGGTGACACGTTCCTTCATTACTATGAACATGGGTACTGCAGTTTATTGTGAGTAGATCCCACATACACCATCCCGCTGATGTAAATACTCATGCACTAGCGCACCAAATCCGCAGCTGTAAACCGTCCTTTAAAAAAACGAAATCATACATTTGTGACCCATTTCGTCGATAGGAACAAATGGGTTTGGCTGAGAGCCACTGACAGCCTGGGGAAATTAGAAAGTATTCGATTTGTTGACAATAACAAAAATACAAAATATACCCAGCCATATCCTTTAACTATTTTTTCTCTCTTCCCTTTTCCCCCTCCGCTCCCCCTCTCCAGTTGGGCCAGTAGACCTAAGACACTTCTCCGACACCTCAAGCTCCGGAGCAGCAGCGGCCAAATCTGACGACTCGCATTAGCCCAAGTGTCTGTTCGGCACCCTCACACCCCTCAGTCCCGCTTTGCACGCTTCCGCTGCTCTGCAGGAGGGGGATCTCACCTCTGGCTCCACTCTCACTTCTCTCCACTGACAGACCCCCCCCCCCCACCTCCCCTCCACTCACATCCCACCTTCAGTTCTCTTGAGATAGCTGTGCAACCATCATCTGCACCTCATTCTGCATCCCTGTAGAGCCCATTAACTCCAACAACACACCTGATTCCCAAACCAGAAAAGCAACAAGTCAAATCAGGGTCAGATCACTTAATCTAAAAGTAAATGAGGGGGACTGTAACACTACATAGAGTCATGCAAATTTGACTGATGCACCATAATGATCTGTCCTTCTTTCTGTTGCTCTAACTTCAACAATGTTGTAAGCACAGTGCTGGGAATGAGTAAGTCATAGTTTCCATAAGCTAAATAAGGAGAGAGGGGAAGAAAACCAGAGTGCAAGGAAGGGGCAGATTGCTCAAGATGTTTATCCTATAAAGAGTAGAGAGGGTTTGATCTCTTGGGTACTCGGTGACTACCCACAGTAGGGCGATTACCACGTTAGGAAACATCCTGCCCACTGGCGACTACTGATGACATCATGCCTGTGTGAAGTATTAGTACTGCTGTCGGGCCTGACAGCGCTGGCTCCCTGGGAAAGGGTCAGCGGAGTTTCATGCTATAACTTACTCACACTTAACGATCATTAACTCACCGCAGCATGTGTGTGTGTGCACGATCACATACACAAGCCTTTGAGCCTGTCTTGCAAGGAGAAGCAGTAACCACAGGAAGAAGAGTCTATACATTTAAGACTTGTGGTCAGACCAAACTTTTCTGACTTCTCTCTAGCCTGAGGGCCGTGGAGAGGTCTCAGATTATACTCACAGCAGCTTCGTTGACCTCTCTCTCTCCCTCTCACTGCACCCGTAAACTGTAGTGGTGGGTTCCACCTCATGCTTCACTGGGCATCATGGACCAGAGATTTATACTGGATATGCAACAGCCTGGAACTCACAGAAATGTATCTGACTGCAAAGCCTCTCTTTGGCTGTGCTAAAAGGTAGGTCAATCCAAACTACAAAACCTCTACTGGCACATAGCCATACAGATGGTTTATCGCAGAGTTAATGAGAAGATTGATATCACTCTCTCATATCTGTTAAATATGAAGCTAGTTAGTTTAGCTTAGCATAAAGACTGAAAACCAGGGGAAACAGCTCACCTGCCTCTGTACAAAGGTGACAAAAATCAAAATCCACCATATCACATTTTAGTAATTATAGAAGTAATATACTGTTTAATCTGTACAAAAACTGAAGTGTAAAAATGACAATTTGCAGAGGTTTATATGCTGTACTGAGAAGTTGGAACTAGAAAACCTAAAGAATCTCTTGGTACCAATCGTGTCATACTAGCTTGTCACAAAGGAGGTTAAATAACGCTCCAAACTAATGCTAAATGTTGTTGAGGAAAAACTGTCATGGCCATTTTTAAAGGGGTCCCTTAACCTCTGACCTCAAGATATATGAATGAAAATGGGTTCTCTGGGTACCCACGAGTCTCCCCTTTACAGACATGCCCATTTTATGATAATCACATGCAGTTTGGAGCAAGTCATAGTCAAGCCACACTGACAGCTGTTGCTGTCTGTTGGGCTGCAGTTTGCCGTGATATGATTTGAGCATATTTTAATGTTAAATGCAGTACCTGTGAGGATTTCTGCACAATATGTTATTGTTTTGTGTTGTTAGTTGACTTCTAATAAAAAGTATATACATACATTTGCATATTTGCCCACTCTGTAAGCCAAGGGCTAAGCCAACTAAGCTAAGCTAACTGTCGCCTCACAGCAAGAGGGTCGCAGGTTCGATTCCAGCTTGCGGCTCTTCTGTGTGTCTCCCTGTGTAAGCGTGGGTTCTCTCCGGGTACTCCGGCTTCCTCCCACCATCCAAAGACATGCTGTTTAGGTTAATTGATTACTCTAAATTGCCCGTAGGTGTGGATGTGAGCGTGAATGGTTGTCTGTCTATATGTTGTCTGACTCTATGTGCCCTGCGATGGACTGGCAACCTGTCCAGGGTGAACCCCGCCTTCGCCCTATGCCAGCTGGGATCGGGACCCCTGCGACCCCTAACGGGATAAGCGGTTGACGATGGATGGACTGTAAGCCAAAGTGGTGAATCAGAGGAGCCCATACTACAGTGACTGAAGGTCCTGCAGGGAAAATTCAGTCATCTAAAATCATCGCATTCCTTCAGAGGTCTGTCAAGAGATATTGCACATTAGTGAAAGGCAACAAAGAAAGCACATCCTACATCTTCAACAGCCATTGTTCTGTGGTGTGATATAAAGTGCTGAGAGACGGGGGTGAAGGGATGTGGAGAGATCTGTGCCAAGCAGTGAAGGATCTCTCCCTGCTAATGCCAGAGTAACCATCTGCACTTCCTCTTAACTGCAGGATAAAACAACTCTGAGACGTGGAACCACAGCCATTCAGTTTCCCCCTCTCACTCTTCCCCTCATCCCCTTGTTTTTATGTTCTTTAATTTTGTGGCCACAGCGGCCACACCCTCCTCGACCAGCCAAGCCGCCTCTTATTATAGACCTCAGGAAAACTCACATACAATACTCACAATGGCACAAAAAGCCACACAGATTTCCCGGTGTCTACGTAAAACTTTTTATAATTTCCTCCTGCATCCCACAGCGGCATCTTACGCACACATGACGGGTACACTGGCACCCTGATTTTAACAGCTTGTTGTTTATTTTGTTTAATTACAGCCCATTGCTTTTTAAAATAAACAAAATAGCAGTGGAGGAAACACAAGGGAAACACAGCTGCACGCTTGCCCAAATAAATAGAAACCTGCCAAACGTAGTTCATATTCCACACTGCACAGACTCAAAATTTCATCACTTATCATAAAAAAAACACTTGCATACAGTTGTTGCTTGGCTTTTACAAGCTTTGATTTGGCTGCTGGAACCTGTAGAGGAATCTGGACAGTATTACGGGCTTCCGCTAATGCAATCTCCGCTCGGAGAACTAACACACATCACACGGTGCAGCTGGTGGCTGGGAAGGGTAAGTGGCTCTAAAATAGTGTTTTACTATGCACAAACACTCTGCCCTAACACGAACGCTTTAAAGCACACTATGTTACCACAAGGAAAACGAATAAAGAAAGAAATGCACTTGGTTTGAAGACATGCACGGCATCCATTCGTGATCCACCTTTCCCCTCTTCTCTTAGCCTTTCCTTTCCTCTCCTCCTTCCTTTCCTCTTCTCCCCTCCGCCCCGTCAGTGCCCCAGTACCAAGCAAAGAGTGCTGTATTTGTTTTTGCAGCAGCAGAGCTGTTGGTCCCAGGATCTCTGGCTGTGCTCTGGCCCACATCTGCTCTCTCAGCTTCGCTGCTTGGTACCCGCCGTCATAGAAGTGCAGGGGAGTCTTATATGCTGCCGGTCACTGATAAGGCAAGGCCAAAGTAACCCAGATGAAAGAGAAGTGGCTAAACGGGTGGGAATATCATTCATTTTGTTATCCACTGCACTTTTATTATAATCTCGCAGGTCATTTTAATGTATCAGGCATTCTTCTATGCATTTTGCAATGGTTGCATATTGCATAAAAGCTCAAATTATTTAACACAAAACTGGAGCTACATTTGAAGAAGCAGAGAAAAAAGGAAAAAGTCAGAGCAGTGGAGTGAAATTATTAGAAAAACTGAAATGAGCCCGACATTCCTGGCAATGAAGGAGCTCCGTCCATCATTATAGCGAAGCTAGAACGCCCGCTGCTTAGTACATCTGGACCATTTGACCATTCGCCACATTGTCAAGTCCCACCCGCAGAGTGTTTCATCATCCCTCCCAGCAAGTGCCTCAGCCTGGCCAAGAGCACAGAGGCTCTGCAATGTACATCCAGATGTCATTCTGGACTCCTGGGTTCAACAGGTGAATAGCAGAGACAATAAATGGGAAAAAAAGAGGATTTTCCTGGATCTCTGTGGCTGCGGACTTTGTAAAGCTGCTTGAAGCTTAAGAGAGATTCTTTGTCTCCATTGGCGTTATTTATTTCTGCACCTGACCTCAGCGTAATACATCAAACTGCGGAGAGCATTAAGAGAAATTACCTGACAGGAAGGCCGGGCTATCTGTACCAACTGTTACATTCCTCTGCTTCTGCTCACTCCCTGTCCAGCAGAAGGCAATAAAACATGCACTCAATAACACTAATTAGCTCCAGAAACATTCCTCTTGGGCAAAAAAACTAAAGTGTGTGTGCCTGTCTCTCTACACATGCTCGTACATACAAATGTGTGTGCTTTTAGTTCACTAGGAGTGCATACAGAAGCGATTACATAAATCTACGGGAGGGAGAAAGGCGTACTAACAGTGTCAAGGACACACAGAGGAATGACTGGCCTTCAACACACACTTGTTTTAATTTTCTGCTCCTCGTGTGATGAGAAGCCTCCTCAAACACATTTGAGGAAGCAGCTTCTAGTGTGAGACGGGGAGACACATCCATCAGAAGGAGTGAGAAATGAAGTAGAGAGAAAGGGATAGCTGTGATTTGGGTTCAGAGAAAGTGTGTGTATGAGAATAGTATGTGTGTGAGAGAGGTGCGGAGTGGAAAAACACACAAAAGAACTTGAGAAAGTGTTGAAATGTTTTATGTCTGGAAGCACGGGAGGTTTAAACCCCTGGAGGTGAGGGCCAGAGCAGGAGGTTGGAGACTAAACACCACACAACACCGTTGGGACCATAAGATAACTAACGAATTAAAACTAGGAGGCCAGTGCTGATAATCAATACTGTTGGTTCAGGAGAGTAGGGAGGGAAACTTGGTGTCGGATGGTCCTGCGTGTGCGGGACAGATTGGAGACAGGGCCAGACGTGGTGGTGGAGGTCGAGACGAGGGGACGCGTTGGACTCTGAAAAGATAAAGTTTCTCTGCACAGCTGCTTTGGCCTGCAGACAGAGGGAAACATCTGTATTAACCTCAGCACCATGGGCAGCCCACTGTGAAGAGGAATGCAAGGAGCAATAGGGAGAAGGGTGGGGAGGGAATGAGCGGTAGATTACGAGTATGTTTTATTTTTTTAAGCAAAAAGAGATATTGGAGCTATTCATTTGAAATTACAAAAGTAGACCTCCGCTTCTCGGCTGTAAAACTAGCGCTGCGTGCCTCTAGCGTGACTGCAGCGTGACACAACTGCTTCCGAGCATGCGGCCGTGAGTGTGCCAGCCGGTGACACAATGCTGTCTGAAAGCCAAAGACTCATAAATCTAAACTAATTTACCAGTTAGGCATTTCTTCCCCTCTCCATTACCGTCCTGTTAACACGAACTAAAAGCAGGGAGGGCTGGCAGACAAACTGTGTGGCAGTAGACAGAGGGTCATGAATGGTGGAGGGCCAGGTGGTGCCCCGTCAGGTCACCAAGGTAACGCAGAGGATAATTACCTGCTAGTGCACTGACTCACTCAGGTGGGTCTGTTATGATACCTCTCTCCTCTCTGATCACAGCCTCAACTCACTAGTCAAACACAGGCGAAGCTTCAACATGACACAATACTAACACTGAAATTGGTCACCACGTGCAACATCCAAGCAGCAGCTTCCAGTGTGGAGAATTGAGCACCAAAATCTGCAGTTCCTCAAATGGCCACTTGAGGTCAGCTCCAAAGACAAGTCAATACCCAAAGAGCCCATTGTTAAAACTTTACAGCAGAAATAAACATGTTTACAGTCTGGTACAAAAAATGATTAGTTAGGCATAGTTGAAGGTGTCACTGAGTGACAGCTGGGTGCCCTCACAGGTCACTAGCTGCTAGCTGTCTGCTCTGCTGTGTCATACGAGCATTTTTCGGATTAGGTGGGAGTTACGTATCACCGCCAAGATGATGACGGACAGTGTTACTGACTTTGAGCTACAATGCCTTTCTTCAGAAACCTGCGAGTAATATCAAATAGACTACAACCATATTTTATAAAGACTATGGCAAAATCATGGCCTGAATAGGTGAAATATTGACTATCAAATATGTTGCATATTGCAACAATGACAGAAAGAAAGCAGTGGAGCTTTGTTTGTGTACTGCTTTTCAACTCCATTTAGTGAAATGTATCACATCTGGTGCAGATTAACAGCAGCAGAACACTGAGCAATTAAATGCACCCTGGTAGCACATTTCTTTTCACTGGCTTGATATTTGTTCACTTTTTCACTGCTTTTACTTTCCAACAGCTCCCCCTCTGAGAGTCCAGACATAGAGGCTGACTAACAGCATCACAAAACGCTACAGAATGAACACACATGTTGTCAGTAAGGCACGACAGTGTGACAGTGAGCCAGCATACACAGTAACAGGACACTGAAACCAAGGCAGCCACATCACACTACTAAGGCCATTTTATGATACTGATATTTATCATTATATGGTAAATGTATACAAAGTCACATAGAAATAATAAAATAAATGTAATCAAAGCAATAGACTGTTACTATTGCACATTACACAAGACCAAACTCCTCAACATCTACTTTTGTAAGTTTTAAATTATTACTTACTGCTTTGAATCATTAAAGGACAAGTCTGATGATATTCTATATACTTTCTTGTTGTCCATACATCTTTTTTAAAAATGAAATAATTCTTAATGATTTAATCCCTTTCAAGAGTTTACCTCTTCCAGAAGAACGAATGAGCTGAATGCCATAGCCAGGGTAGGAAAATTGTAAAGTATTTAAAGGTACAGTGTGTAGGATTTGGTGGCATCTAGCTGTGTGGTTGCAGATTGCAACCAACTGAGCACCCCTCCGCTAACTACTCCCTTTCAAAGATTGTGGTGACGTGAGCACCAATCTCCTCCTTACCATAATAACACTACTTCAGGAGCAACGGAAGTCAGACGGTGGCTGGCAGTACCTCAGTTCTGCACTCTGTGGCTCACGTTACCACAGTTTCACAAGCATGTTGGAGAAGGGTCTTCAGGTTCTCTCTAGAGCCAGTATCTGGTTTGTCTTTTCTGGGCTACTGTAGAGACATGGCAGACTCCGTGAAGAGGACCCATTCCCTATGTAGGACTCATTCTAAGCTAATGAAAAAACAACAATCCTTACTTTCAGCTGATTATACACAACATAAAAACATATTTATGAATATTATGCTAATAGATCCCCCAAAAATGTTACACACTGTTCCTTTAAGAGAAGGACAATAAGATAATATATATATACTATATTATACTGTTAGATTTGGTCTTTTCATGGGATTTTTGGAAAATTAGAAAAACATCAGTCTTACCCTTTAACTAAGAACAATATCAGGATAAGACCATATCATACCAATATGAATCTGCTAAAGATGAAAGAAGTGTTATATTGAATGACTGACCGGCCTTGAAGTACACACACAAACAAGGAATGTCGAGTTGCCTTTTTCCCCTCACACTCACCTACAGCTATGTTAATCCAGGCCAGACTGCATGAGAGCAGACAAAATAAGGAAGCGGTGACTAACACACCTCACGATAACATTTTACAGTAAAAGACTACAACCCTCCCTCCCACAAAAACACAGGTGATGCTACTGTTTCAGTCATCCAGGATGCAAATAACAGACGTCCAAGTCACAGCCCTTTCCTGTGGGCTGAGAGGTGTAAATGGGATTTTCAGGTTGGGCATTATGTGTGTGCGTGTGCCTGGATGGTTACCGGTCCGTGAGAGAGTTTAACATGAACTGAACTGAACTGTAGCACAGCACAGGCCAAAGTAGTGGCCAAAAGCCGTGGAAGCTGTGGTTTGTTAAGGAGGAAATGCCTTAATTCATGGAGGCTGAGGTCCAATGCTCCCAGAGACCACTGGGACTACGTTAAATAATAGCTACAAAAAAGATCTGTATGAGTGGAAGTGTGAGCCGACAGATAGATTATTTACAAATGATAGCGAAATGTTAAAATGCACATTTTTATCCTTTTCTTTTTGTATTGAAGATGGATGGATGGATGGATGGATGGATGGATGGAAACTTTTCAATCACCACCCTGAGAGACAGGGAATGTGTGGCGTGTTATCATGGCGTGTCCAGCACACACCCAGTGCCATGTGTGACCGGTGTTTCATGTAGCAGTGTGCATTCTGAATGTATGCCGTAAGCCATTTACACAGCTGGGGCTTTTAAACTCAAGTGACTCAGTGAGAGGACGTCCCTGGCCTGGGGTCTGTCCCAAAGCCCACGCCCGCCCTTGCTGGCTGCACTGCAGTCTGCAACGCTCAACATGACCTGACAACAACGTGTAGCAGCTCCCCTGAGTGGTAATCAGGAAGGGAGACATTTTTATTATTAACCTATAAGTGTAGTCCGCTGAGACGTGTTTTTGAGTTTACATCATATTAGATCTGTAGTGTATCTACAGTAAAATCAGACACATTCCTGTCATAATATTTAGCCTTAAATAAAATCACAAACCAGTGCATGAAAACTGGCTGCTCAGGAAGCAGCAACCAGTGTGCAAAGTCTGACTAATGTACCTTGGCACGGTAGTTATGGAGACATGCAGAGCTTTGAGGGACAGTTTTAAATAAAAGCCACACTCATTTTGCTCTCAGACAACCTAAATAAGAAAACAAACCCGCAACGAGCAAATGTGGAAAGGAAGGAATTTGGAGAGGAAACAGTCAATCCATTCGATAGACATCACGTACTTCTCTGTGTGTGTCTGTCTCCCTCTCTCTCTCTCTCATGTGAAGTATAATGAAACAGCACATTATCTGCGTTTTCGAATCAAGCTGCCTGGACACACATTTGTATTACATGAGACTCTGGGAGAAACCGAACAATGAACCCTACAGACAGATGTAACACGTGGCAGATAGCACACACAATGCACTGACAACACTTTATATTCTAATGAGTGACATATTTGGAAACACTGAACATGTGCCATGAAGAAGACTCAACCAGGACAAACACCACCAGTAACTGCATTAGCAACTAGACTTCGTTTCACGATCGTCTGATATATTAAATAAAATGCTCTCTCCAGCTGATGTGACCCATCTTTGTTTAGACTCTCCATCTGCTTTTAAGCATCATCGTTGCAAAAAGAAATGGACCGAGTCCCAAACCATCTGTCGTCTTTCTTTCTTTCTCTCTCTTTCAAAAGCTCTCTTCTTCCTCGTCAGCTCACTGCAGCCCCGGCCCTTGACTTTGCGAGTCTCTGTGGTCAAATCCATCTGTGTCACAGCCTGTCAAAAATAGTCACAATGCAGCAGCTCCCACAGTAATTACACAGTGCAGAGTGGAGGAACCAGTGTCACCTCCCTCTCTCTTGCCAACACACTCCAACAATGATCTTTCCAGGGTTGAATGTAAACTTTTAAATCTTTGTATAATTTCACAAAAAAATCTGGTGGCTTGCAAACTTTTAACCACCGTATGCTCCAATTTTTATTTGCGATTTTCTCCAAATTATAGTAAAGGCTAATACATTAAAATCAATCGCAGCTATTCATCTGGAACATAAGCGGGGCAGTTGCTGTGTGATTGCATAATTTGTTGAGCAAATTGAATTATAAGGATGTGTTTATCTATCCATAAATCTGACACTGCCTGCTAATGTCTTGCTTATTTACACTTAACAACCTCTGATTGTTGCTGAGAGCAATAAAATTTATCCAAGACTGTTTGATTTCAATAAACATTATGATAAGATAGGCAGAATATTGTTGTCCAGGGAACATTTAACAACCAAGGACCAAACAAAACTATACAACACATTGACTCATCGTTTTGCCAAAAGAAACTACCATTGGATCGTCAATGTTGACTTGCATTATTTTGTGGTCTGTGTGTCTATAGGGATGTCTCCAGATTAGAGTGAAGGGAGGACCCAGTGCACTTTGAACCCATTCTGCTGTTGACTTACTCATTCTTTAGATAACACATGGCTGACATATTAGCTGCTGGCTGGTCCATCATCCGCAGCGCCAGCAGCACCTGAACATTAGCTGGTTGCACAGCTGTTTAACAGGGACAGACACTGGAATGTGACACTCCTGGTATTAGCTGGGTAACTGCAGCCACTTGGATGTAAACATGGTTGTTATGTGGGTCTCATATGTGTGCACTAGGTGTAATGTCAGGAAAAACACATGTGGTGCTCCTCAGATGAAATCCATAATGATTCTACAACCACCTTTGTCTCTGATATCCGTTGACTGAAATACTCATGAATCAGTGAGCTGCAACAAGTGGAAAGCAATACTTGCAGTAAACAGTGGATGTACATGTATAGCCTATACAGATGCATTTATCGGATTACTTAACAACAAAATTTGTGAAAACAGTGTGTGTCCCCAAAGAAAATCCTTATTATTTCTGTTTTAGGGACCTCTAATGTCTCTGAGGCTGTCAAAAATAATCAATTATACTATGTGCTAATTTTTTAATCAAAAATATATTGTGCTTGAGAGAATGATTACTGACTGGAGTAATGGTGCGCATGTTCAATAGTTTTTGGTCATAAACGTGAGAGAAAAAGGAGCCTACCCAAATTGACGAAGCTCATGACCATGTCTGCGTCGTTCAAGAAGTTGTTGTCTTGCAGGCTGGCTATGGGGGGCCCTTGGGTGGTGAAGACGGGCTTGTAGGGGTAGGAGTATCTGTCCTCGTCCCCCTCCGTGGACATGGCGTTATACAAGTCCAACATAAACATCGGGGCGGCGTTGTGCTTTCCATGGAGGCTGGGTCGCGGCCGGTGCGGCAGCCCCAGGATCGACAGGATCTCCCGCTGCATCTCTCTGCGCTCCTGGCTCTTCAGCCGACGGTGGATGAAACTGGAGTGGAACTCGTTGTCCAAAGTAAAGTTCGTGAAAGCGGTATCCGCCAGGACGCAGTAGCTCCAAACCAAGAGCAAAGCGGGTGCACGTCTATCCAAAATCGGTGCCATGGTACTCGCCGTGCGTAATTGCGCCCAGTTCTGCTCGCCGAAACTCTGGGAAATGAACTTGTAGTAACAGGCAGCCTGTGTTCAGTATCCAAAGTCAGGTACGGACCCTCATGTTGAGGGAAGTGCTCCCGAATGAAACATCAACTTCACTTCAAAAGTCCTTTTGTTGATTGGTTTTCTGGGTTGATTGTGTTCGCGCGGACCTCCGTCCTCATCCGCAGCCTGCGGCGAACAGCTACCAACAGTAGTGCAGCGTGCAACTGCAGAGTGGAGGCTGCGAGCAGACGCGCTTCACCGGGAGAGACACGAACAAGTTGTGAGGAGGCGCTGTGTGCTGGGAGGAGCAGGAGAGAGAGAGAGAGAATGAGAGAGAGGAGAGAGAGAGAATGTTGTGGTTTCTAATGGGGATAGAGCGAAGTTGGCCTTTGTTACTACTTGGAGAATGGCTCGAGGCTGTACAAATAGAAAACGGATTAGGACGGGATTTGTATCATGATGCCTCAGTTTATGATAAAGCACATTTCGCCATTCATTTCCCACAATTCCTAGTGCCTGCATGCTTGTGTGGATTCAATACTGACATCTGTCCAGACAGTGACAACAGGCCTTTCAGTGTTGGTGTGCTTATGGAAAATAACAGACTTCATATCTGAGAGTAATTATTTGCCTGTGTGGGTGAAAACTTCAATACTGTGGGAGAGGTTGCAACATGCATTTGCAATGCTGTGATCTGCAGGTGCACTCTGAACACTTTTGTTCACATGGTTTGTGAGACTTAAAAGTCGGTTGTCTTTTGATGTCTCGCTGCGGCCATTTCATGCTGCATTTCTCAAGATCTCCAAGCTTTCTATCCCCGCTGCTGGAGCAGGAAGTTTGTGACAAAGGCGGCGGTGCACAGACAGAGAGCAGACTGCGAAGGAAGGGTGCAGATGTTTGGCAGCTGCTTCATCCTTCCATCTGCCCCCCTGGCCCCAGCACCTCTTAAACACCACACTTTAATGGAACGCTCCTGACCCTCTTGTGCGCTCTGCTCTCGCCGACACAGGCAGAGGAGGGATTTCAGATGCACCAGCTTTGTCATGACAGACCTCCAAAATCCTTTTCACTACACAGAGAGTGAACTTTTAAAGGCTCTGTAGTTGGAGATGTTTTAGGGCTACAGCTTGCCAGGTGATTTTTATGACAATAAAATTAGACTTCAATGGCACAGCAAGAGAGGCTGCCAGACGGCTTAAACTATGATTGCAAACAGAGGAAGGGAAAGGAGGCAGAGCGTGTCTTGGGGTCTTCTACACTTAGCTCACCTTCCTGCCCATTTAATGTGGCTGTTCTTGTCTTCAAAGGCGTTCCACTCCTCTTTTTCCTAAGACAATTCAACATGGCTTAAAACCTGAAAGCTTACACAGTCTGCCACTACTCATTCTGTATATCTAATCCTCTATTTGCTTTTAAATGGCCTTTCAGTAGTAGCCTGAAACATATAAACATTTCTATCCGGTGCCTCAGATAGAATCAGCTAATGGCCGCAGGTGTTTACATTACAACAGTTTCCGACAGGGAACTTGAAAGAGTCTTGGTTTCAGTTATAACTATACATCTTCCTCTCTGTTGCGCACTTTCTTTTCCCTCGCTCTCATTGTCTTACCCTCGTTCTCTTGCTCTCTCACCCTTGCTGTAAGGTTGGCGAGGTCAAACCCCCCGGTGCTCCTCCAACAACCCCCCAGCCCTTGGCTCAGTTTGTGCCCAGAGAGGGGCTGACAATCCTGGGCAGGATAATAGAAACAGACCCCCCTTTGTTTGGGCCTCCATGGGCCTGATGACAGTCACAGTAAACAGTGGGCACAGGCTGAGGCCAGGCTGGGTGAGCTGTACTGAGGGGCCTTTGACAAGGAAAACTAAAGCACAAAAGCAGAACAAATAGTGTTTGAACCTTCAGTCGACAACACACACATAGAAAGCCAAAAGAATACACACAATTTCAAGTATTTCACACTAAACTCAATATTTTGTCAAAGATATATACAGTCGCTTAGACATTTATATATCCAGTGATACACACTGTCAAGACTGGTATCATTAGCAGGGCTGCTACTAACGATTATTTTCACTGTAAATTTATCCGATGATTATTTTCTCAATTAATTGATAAGTTGTTTGGTCTATGAATCATCAAAAAATGGTGAAAATGTCTGTCTGTGTTTCCCAAAGCCCAGACTTGTTTTATGCACAACATAAATGTATTCAGTTTACTGTCATAGAGGAGTAAAGAAACCAGAAAATATTTACATTTAAGAAGCTGGAATCAGAAGATTGTGACTTTTTTTTTTTCTTAAAAAATCTCGTTAAATCGTTAAATCAATTATCAAAATATTTGGCGATTAATTTAACAGTTGACAAATAATTGATGGTCAGTGAAGAGAGTGTACACAATTCTGTCAGCAAAGCCAGTGTACCTGAGTAAATCACTCCAGGTCAGAGCTGACTGACTACAAACTGGCTTACAAAGGTGAGCTCACAGGATCTTTAGATGCCATATTGATGTTTTTAATCTTTTATTTAATTTGGCCTGGAGCATTTTGAGTGCACATACACACACTCTTCCCACTATGATCTAAGACAATCTGCACAAATACACACCTCCCCATTCCAACAGGTTGGAGCATGATACTAAGCTCCACAGAAGACCACACAGCAATTCAGAGAAACATCCCTGGAAATGAGAAAACACTTTTCATCTCCACGTAATATCGTTCTCTCTTTCTCTTCCTTTTTATTCACGGTAAGAGTTGGTGCTTTTTCCATCTGCCTGCTTATCTCTATCTGGGAGCTCAAAGCATGTGGTCAGAGGTCAGATTAATATTTATTTCATGTGTTGCCTCAGAGAGCAGCAGGCAGCAGTCCTTTGAAGGCTCGTGTACGCGGGGAGGCGGATGAGGTTTGATGGAGGGGGGTCTGACCAAGCAGACCCGCAGACGATACAGTAAAACCTTTTTCAGGGTAAACTGACCCTCAAATGAAGCAGTGTGGGGTCGGGGTGCAAGGACAAGAGAGGGTGGAGGCACATTTTTTCCTCTCCCCCGCTCCCTGTCTGCCTGTCCTGTCCGCCCTTGTCCACGTTTTTGGCGTAACCCCACTGTGTGCGCTGCACAAACCGGCGGCCTGTTAAAACAGCCAAACCAGGTGGAGCTGAGCTATTGCAAATGTTCCCCTTCTGGTGTCTCACACTTCCAGGGGCCTCATGAACATATGAGACACAGCTGTGAGACAGGCAGAAGAAAGAGAGGGGGTGGGTGTATGAAATAGCTTCAAAATAGCTCCCTTTGTAAATCCCATTTAGGTTTGGGGTTTGATAGCATTTTTCATAATGTGGATCCAGTATTGAATCATTTAAACTAAGTGCTCTCCCCTTAGCAAATCTATTTCGTTTTGCACATCGCTTTATTTTCAAGAACTAAAATTCAATTTTTGTCAGATAGATTACTTAATGAACTTAATGTTCATATAAAAGAAAGAGGAAATAGAACAGAGAAAATCGAGCATTTGTGATTATTTGTTAGACTCTGAGCTATAATAAGGATATTACCAACTTGGGACCAAATGCAAACTGGAACTGGCAATTCCAAATAGAGCAGCAAAGATTAATCAAATAGCTGTCAATTACTAAATTAATCGGCTTGAGTAATTATTTAAGAAAAACATGTCAAAATTCTCTGATTCCAGCTTCTCGAATGTGAATGTTTTCTGTTTTTTTTTACTCCTCTACTCCTCTAAAACATAATCGCCAGATTAATCGACAATGAACATAATCATAAGTTGTAGCCCTAATTGCGACCCAATCTCTATCCCATTCTCAAAATCTGCATTATTAGCTTGACCATACCATAACATAATATATACATAACCGTTTCATGACAGCATCACATGTCCAAATGACATGCAGTGATTTTCTACTGTGGCATACATGAAATGCTGCACCTTGCAATCCTCCTTGCCATCACTCAGTACCTACTTTTGCCTGTATCCGTTACATCCCGTCACTCCTGCGTCTGTCTGCAGTCAGATATGGCACTAGGGAACACCGGAGTAGCTTGGATCTGATTCATAGCTCTCAGCAGTCCAGCCAGACCCATCAGTTATAGTTGGTGTCACAAGCAGTCAGAGATACCGTTTTAGCTAAGCTTTCCAAAATGCCTGGCTTAGTAGAGCTTATCCGTTGCAGGATGTTATCACTCAGGCACTCTGTCACTTGTGTCATCGGCACAGAGTCCAGGCTTGACACTGAGCTGGTCTCATACTTAGCAGCATCCATTACTGAGGTGTGAGGGCCTGATAAAGGTCTACTCAGTTCCATGCAGCTCAAGGCGGAGGTCCCATTTAGACTGTTGTCTCTGCAGAGAGAGGCCTTGCCCCTTTGACTCTTGCTCTCATCACTCTGTGAGGCTGTGCTGGTCTGTCAATCAGAGAGGACCCTGGGTGATCAGTCAGCTCCTCTTTAGGGGATGCTGGTCTGAGGAGCCATTAGAGAGGAGGCGGCATACCCAGACTGGCCAAAAGCTGATGAGAAACAGAGGAGCAGGAGAGCCTGAGGTAGAAAATAGGGGGGGCAGAGGAGCAGGAGGTGGATGTGCTGAACTATGTGGATTGTGAAGGGGGGGCAGCTCTGTTTTCTATTTGTGAGGATTAGGTTGACAGATCTGTATTTAGTTTCTTTGGGCCTCTAGCTGAAGCTAATCCCCCTCACCTGCAGCGAGTGCCCCCACTCTCTTTCCTCTGACCCTGCAGCCCCTTACTTCCCCCATGTTTCCCCCCCTCCTGCCCAGCACAAACACTCATCCCGAGACAAGCACATGACTCGTTGCACTCTGTCTCCTCAGGTTAGGGCCTCACACTCGACACAAATCTCTCCCAGGCCAAAGGAACAGCGGGGGTCTCAGCCTTTCTGGAACAGAAGAAAAAGGACCCCCACAACCTGTCGTCTTCTACCATTTTTTTCAGCTTGGGTGAGGGGTTGTCCCTCATCACTTAGAGATAGCAATTACTCAGAAATTAAGAGCCATTACTACGGAAGCAGCTTGTCAAAGCCACTCAGGGGAAAGGGGAACCTTTGGTAAAGCTGCACATTAGGAAATATTCAGGGTCAGGTCAGGGGCACGGACCTCTTCCCTTTGGAACCTGGCTCCCACACACTCTGACCAGGCTTTCACACTGTGAAAGAAAGACCGCAGTGCCTCCGCAAACACACACAGCATGCCTGCCAGCAACTCTTCGAGGTGGGGACTCTGGATGAACTAATAGTTTTAGAATCTGAACACATTTCTGTGTTTTAACAGCGAAATGACATGACTGCAACATGAGAGACTGGAACAACTTTGGAAAGGTTGTCGATGAAGCAACATGTGGGATTTCCACAAGGTGTCACATTCATGTAATGTCATTTTAAAGTTGGAGCTTAGAACAGCTTTAATTAGTCAATAACTGTCTGATGCAGTGAACTTAACAGAATGAGCAACATCTCATTGAGCCCTAAAACACATGTTGGCCAGCATTATCATTACACACAGCCATCATCAAAATTAGTTATAAAAATCACTTCCACATGGCTGACAAATACAATATACTATATATATATATATATATATATATATATATATATATATATATATATATATATATATATATATATATATATATATATATATATATATATAGTTTCTCTAACCACAGTCAATTACCCCACACCCATCCTACTGCAAACCACCACAGTAGACACACCTTTAAAGGACAAGTTGCAACAAGCTCGCATAAAGGGCCTCGTTACTGAGTGCCACAGACGGTGCTAATGGGGAGATTTTTCTTAACACCACCAGCTTAGGCCTTCTACCTTACGCCAATGAGGTGCTAACTGGCCCACACACATTCATGGTTCTTATCAATGAATGAAGGTTGCAAGTGTGCACTGACCTTAAGCTTAAGGAGGAAGACTAGTAACTGCTCGCAGTCATTTCCAGGCTGCTGTGTGCCTGTGAGGACACATCAGTAGGTCTACAGTGGGTTATTCAGCCTGGTATTTCCACTGTGGCAAACCTGGTCTCAGAAATACAAAGAGGAGAAGATTCAGCACATAAAGTAAAAAAGCAATCACAAGACAACTGGCTTCAGTTAAATGAGGCAGCACTGTGCATATTATAAATGTAGAATGATTGTTTGCAGAACAAGAGCACAATTGCACACAATGTAAAAATACTTTAGTACAAGTAAATGTCCTGCATTCAAAACTCAAAGAGTAATGATTATTTTCTATACTATATACAGTACATATACAGTACACTATATACTGTACAGGCCCATACACTACAGCACGTGTCAATGCTTATCATACAATTCTCTGACGCTTTACAGAAGTACTGTGTCCTTAAACTACATGTCCCACAATACATCTCAATGTTGTGACGTGCGTATTGAAGTGTCACAATATCAGCGGTTTCCACCAGCGGCGCAGTGTTGCCAATTTAGCGACTTTGTCGTTATGGCAAGGTTTCAGAGCCCTCTAGTGACTCTTTCAAAAAAGAGACTAGCGACAAATCTACGGACTTTTTATGGTGTTATTGGAGACTTTTGGAGACTAATGTGAAAGCATGTACCGTCCTTACTCTTCTCAACAAGCAGCAGGTGCTGCTGTGGACCCCTCCCCTGTCCCAAAGCACTCACAGGCGGCCCAGTCATCATCGTACAGCAGTCCCTCCTAGGTGCATTCAGAGCAGGAGATGTTCACCCCTCCGCGTCCAGACTGATTGAATCCCGCATGCACAAAGCTGCAGCTGGCTGATGTAAATGTAAAATGTAAAAATTTTGGGAATCAAACCCTGAATTAAAAAAAAAAAAAAAAAAACTCCGCCAGAGTGTTTCTTTTAGGTCACTTTTGCTCGTCCCAAGCCCGGATAAAGTAGGAGGGTTGGAATTGTGGCATTAAAAAAACAAGAATTGACAGAAGAAAGTTCATTTGTAGTTATAAAGATATTTTGGGTTTTTTTTTACTCACTTATTGTCTTCAGAGCTAGTTATTAAAAATATTTTTACTTGAACTAATAATAATCAAATGTAATATGATCAAGAGTAGATATATTTATATAGTCTTACAATTACAACTGGCCCTTTGAGGGCAACCATAATGCTGATGTGACCCAGGATGAAATTGAGTTTGACACACCTGCACTACAGTATTTAATATACTGTGGTGTAGTATAATCAGGGTCTGAAATTAGCACCCACCACCTGCTAAATGCGAGTAAAATTGTCAGATTATCTGCCACTTGACAGTCAGGGAAAATGCTAGGGATGGGAATAGAGAATTAGTTCCTAGCTGTCCGATTCTTTTGCAACTCATGCCTCTGTAGCTACTGATTCCTTTTTCAAACACTTTCATATACACAATGACGCATATGCATGCCATATCATGTTTCAGTTTGTTTGGGACAGGAGCCACAGGGGAGAGAAAAAAAAGCACTCACAACTGTGGCGGTACTAAACCTGAGGGGATGCACCCTATATTTTCCCTGATAATGTAACACTGTGAACAACAAACCTGTATTAACATCAACAGGAGGAGAGTTAGTAACGTTACCTGTTAGAAGTAAGTGGGCAGAGGAGTCCTGTTCGGCTAAATAACGGAGCTAATAACATTAACAGAGGTGCCATTGAGTTATTACTATGAGGCCTTAAAGCATTGCTCAGTAAAAAATGACTACTGGGCAAAGGTACATTACAACGTTATCATGATGTGTTCAAATTTAATCTCATAAAATTGAGGTTTTTTTGGGAATTATGACGTTTTACTTCCTAACACTAGCTCTAAGCAGCTTGCCAAGAGTTTTTTTTTTTAATCAAAGCAGAGATTTAAATAATCAGAATCATTTGAAATAAACACGACAGATGATAATAGCAAAGTACAGTGCAGCACTGTGTACAATACCACCAAAAATAGGGCTTTCCCCGAAGTTATGGTGTAAACCAAACACTGAAATTTACCATGCATATGTTTTTTATGCATAATATATTGAACACTGGATGACATCCAATCCAAAACGTTATTCCTTCACTTAGCACACAGATTTCAAAAGTGGCAGATAAAATTTAGGAGTGGCAGACAAAAAAAACATACATGCCTGCCACAGTGGCATACCTGGTTATTGACTAGATATTGTCATATGACTGGATATTGTCATATGCGGTGTATACTGTGTATAAGCCCCAGTTATATCTTTCATGGGAGAAGTACACAGATCCCTTCAGGCCTGGACTGGCCATCCGGAGCAGGTGAAAAACAGAACAAGGAAAAGCGAAAAGGTGGACATGAGCACATTACAAGGGGAAAAGCCCTGAGGGAAAGTACAGTTAATGCTGCAATTTATACTGTATGTTTGAGGTTGTTACAAAGGCCGCACATCATAATATTACAACTACCCTTCCCGAATTTTAAAAAAAGATTATGGCATCAATACTTAATCGTGTTATGTAACAAGGAGATGTGTGTGTATGGCAATATTGAAAATGAAAAGACCAGTGTACTCTTTTCTGCCAGGTGGAAGTACCTACAGTTACTCAGAGCTGCTTCATGGGGATCAACACAATAGCAGTCAGAGCTCTGAGGAAAAAGAAAAGGCATTTCAAAAGAGACAATGTTTATTCCTGCAGCCTTAATTATGGAGGTGCAACTGACAAACACTTGAATCTGCTGACACTTGGGTCTTTAACTATTTCTGAGGGTTTTTGAAGCAGTTTGTGTATTCAAATAAAACTAAAGGATATGTTACTTGTATAAACAGTAAACTGAAATATATTTCAATAAAACTGTTATAGTGTAAATGGTCTGTTGTGAATGTGTGGAGATTACAAGTAGTCTAAAACTGTTGAATTTACCTGCCAAAATGTGTTTATGGTGTGCAGACATAGTAGTAAGTAACGTAGTAGAAAATGAAGACACCCAATCAAAGTAACGTTAAATGTACTTAATGTTACCTAGCTACTTTCACCACTTTGAGGCACAAACTGGGGGTAATCTAATAGACATATTCGACGTTTCCACTTGAAACCCGTAGAAAAATACTGAAAAGTCTACATTTATGGATATAATTTTATGAATATCGCCTTACCGTGTAAAGTATATATGCTGAAAGTGAAGTAATCGTATTGTTGTTTAGTTTCTGGCGTCTTTTCATGTCCTAAACAATTTGACAAGGTGAATGCTTCCGGTCGCAGATCTCGCGAGATTTCCACCACATACTTACGCGGGAATATCGTGTGTATGACCGTAGAGGGTACATGATGGGATCCCATGCAGCAGAGCTGTTTTCAGAAGTTGACAAGCTTCGTGCTGAACTTCTGAAAAACGTCGAGGTCATGACAGACTGCCAGCGTGTTGAAGAGGAAATCAGCCCGTAAGTTTAAGTGAATACGGTTTCCCTGTCAATGTGTGTATCCCCCTAACTGGACCTGAACCAATCCGATAGGGGCGCTATTACTTTAACAGGAGGGAGACGCTATTACACGGTGTAACAGACTTCGACATAACACCTTTGTGTAATTGTAATATCCATTAGCTATGTAGGTAGAAAGATCGATTAGTTTGTCAAAGTGCAGTTTAGCTAGATTTTACTCAGCACTGTGATTATGCTTCCACAGTTAGATAGCTGTTTATCCTCGTTAAACAAGACAATCAGATTGATTATATAAGTTAAGGTTAGGTTCTGTGTAAACAAACCTGTGTGGAGCTGATGATGAGACATAAGTACTTTTTTTTCCCAATTAACTTTATTGGCACAAATATACAAAGTATAGAGCAGGTAATCTACAGATAACCTCAGTGTGTACTTATGTATATACCTATGTGTATATACCAGGGGGCTAGGATGATAAATGAAACAGGAATATGTTTAATCTTTAAATATATATTTGACCTAGCTACATAATCACTTCTTAGAAATGTTTATGCGCATAAATTATGTCAAAATAAAAGATTAATCAGGAAAAACTGAGAGCAAGAATCATCATATTCAGTGAATCCAATGTCCAATGTAAAGTGAATTATATAGGTATTTCATTCACTGGATAACATAAAAATTATCCATAAACTGTTTCGCAGATTTTCCTGAAAATGTCCTATACCCTATAATAATATATATCAATATTGCTGAAGTATCATGAAACATATTCAGAACCCCTGGGCCAGGTTTTTGCCAGCCCACATCCAAATCACTGTGTCTTTTATTTCCAGCAGGGAAATCTTGACCCGCATTGAAAACGTAATCCTAGGAATAGTGACAAGTCTTTCCAAAGATGAGGCCCCTGTCCTGGCACTGCCAAACAGATCCAGCTGGGCCAACATCAGGTAACTTTATTTAAACCCACACTGTGGCATGAAAAGTTTTTCTGCTCGCTCTGACACACTGCAGCCGACTGTGTGGGATCCGTGTAAGTCGCCTGACCTTTAAAAGATAAACACAAGCAGTCATGTTGTGTAAAGAAATAAATAAACATTTACCTACATAGGTTTTTTTTTTTGTGGGAGGTCAGGCCACACAAGATGATCAAATTGCTGTTTAATACACACTTCAGTCCGAATTTGTATAAGGGGTGTTGTGAGGAGCAGACTGCAAGGGCAACCAGGTGGTAGAAAAAACAACTTTGGTTCAGAGAGATCGAAGTTGAAATAACTTCCTGCAGCTTAAAAGATGACAGAATGATAAGGAATTGAAAAGCACTGGTTTACACACGCACACACTCAAACATGAATTTACAAAGGGCTTTAATGCGACTAGGCTGCGGAGACCTTCTGCTCAGAACAAAGCAGACTGTCTGGTCTTGTTTGGATCAAACCTTTGCTGCAGCTTAAAGCACATTCTGGCTCAGCCCTCAAATGTGAGAATCCCACAGACTGAGCGCCAAAGGTTTCACAGAGGAATCAGAACAGCGAGGCAAGGTGCGGGGCAGGCCTTCTCACAGGTAGTCCTCGGGGTGTGGGGGATTTTACAAGGCTTACAGGTGGGGGAGCTGACTTTCAAAGTAAAAGTCGCACACATAATTTGTGTAGATTTCTTTGATTGCCTCTTCCATATTTTATTTCCTCACTTAAGTTTCGACAGTGCCATCGGGCTTCAGATGAGTTCAGGAAGTTCTGTCACCATCATTAGGAGCGACTGTCCCTCGTCTGTCACTAAATTTGGTGAGAAGATACACACATCTCTGTTGTTATATTTCTCTTCTTGGCAACCAACATTCCTTTAAGTCAAAAAACCTTTATAGTTGTACTATACATCATGTGGCTTTCATTTATATTCGATGTGAACACATTCCTAAACTGCACAAACGGCAGTAAAAGTCAGACTTTGTTTTAGGTGACAAATTGGCAGAGACAGTATATGTTGAAAGAGGCTTTTAGGGATCAGTTTACCACATGGATATCCTAATTAAGAACAGAATATATATTTTTCCCCACTCCTATCCATTTTAAAGATGTGACAAGTGAATATGATTGATTTTGTTTGTTTCTCTCTTTGAAGCGCAAATTCTCAAGATCTTCTTAGTCATCTACAGACATGTGCAGAGCAACTCATATGCTACCAAAAGGTTATTTTCTCATCAATTCACATTTTAAATTCTCATCACTAAAGCTATATGTGAAGCAGTTTTGTTTTGCCTGGTTATTGCATTTTGTTTCCACAGAGACATCTATTACAACAACACACAGCTGTTTGGTTCACAGAAGACTGTTGATAATATAGTGGATGATATTTCCTGCATGCTGAAGGTTCCTCGCAGATCACTGCATGTGGTAAGTGTGTGTGTCCAAGTTAATGTGAGAGACGGTGTGTTGCGTGATTGCATGATAGAAAACACACACACACACACACACACACACACGCCTCAGATATTAAAACCTTGTAGCTAAATTCCTTTGGAAATGCTATTATGATTATGATTGGTTCAGGTCCCACAGATGAAATCTATGCAGTATTTAAAGCACTTTGTCCTGCTTCATGTCTTCAGAAACACCTGTGTGGAGAAAATCTGGGCAGAATTGTGTTAATACATGCATGCATTACGCATTGTGTAACTTTTATGTCAATAGTTGGCCACGTCCAAGGGATTAATCTCAGGCGATCTGTGTTACATGGAGGAGGACGGCACAAGAATCGACTGCCGCTCCGGCTCTACTGTAAGTTCTATCCACAACCTAAATTAACTGAAACAGTCTTCATGTTACCACACTGACAAGCATTGCATCGGCTTAAAGGTACGCTGAGGAATTTTCATCGTAAAAATAAAAGAAGTGTATTTATATTTGTTTCTCACCAAAAACACTGTGTTAACAGCTCCACATGGTGCCTTGTGTTTCCTGCCAAACCAACGATAGCATTGCAAAGGAATATAGACAACTTTTACAAGGTGAACCAATTTTTATGGTTGTTTTTGGTTTCAGGCTGTTGCAGTTTCATCAAACATTGGTGGGATCAGAAGTATCCTTTGTGATTTGTTTAAGAAATGCATTTCCTTTTTGTCACCCCTGAGAATGTCTTATTGAATAGTTTATATATTTCTTTCTGTGTGGAGAGGACACTACATGGTTGCAGTGAGTGTTTTTTTCCTTCATCAGTCAGATATTGTATCATCTGCAAAATTTGTCATGATAGTTGAGAAGGATGCAACGTTTCAGAGACTACTGGATGACGACTTCTGCACAAAGCTGTCTCCGTGCATCATAATCACTGTGTGTTTTCCTTTTGTTGACTTGAATCATATTAATTACAGTTTCTCGAATATAGTATTGGTGTTTTGTGTGCGTAACCGGTGTGTTTGATTGGATCAGGGCAAAGGTGTTCCAGATGTGAACAGCAGGCTGATGGTGAGAAAGATTTGGGACACGCTGCACATCCCCATCTTTGCTCTGGTGGATGCTGACCCTCATGGTACTCATCATGAACGCAAACCAGCTTCTCTCACACATACTTCACATATTTCCACACATTTAACAATGCTTTTCTTTTCACCTCCTCCACACACACACACACACATACACACAGAGTCAGGTTGCATGTCCCACTAAGCCTGCAGATGTTAGCACCTGTCCTCTACGTCATGGTGCCTAGTCTGACTATTATTTCCGTTGGCGTGATCTCGCCCTGGCAGGATGGCTCAGTTTCCATCAGCCTCCATACTTCTAACCCTTTTCCCATCGCATGGCGAGACACATGTGTAATGCTTTACTTTGTTCTAAGCTCCGTTACACATCTCGCAGGATAATTGCTCTGGTATGTTAGTGATTGCAGCGTGTCTGTGTCTCTCCCTCTGGTTTTTTTCCCAGGGATTGAGATCATGTGTATCTACAAGTACGGATCAGTGGTGAGTACCGCCATGCCACTTATTCCTGTACTGTATATTATCCGATGTGGTCTGTTCAGTGTCTCTCTGTTAGCAATATGTAATTATATAAAAAAAAAAATGGCCCAATCATCCATCTCAGGATATTTAAAGTGACATCATATAGAGTGAAAATGGTGAATGATTGTGTGGCAATGTCTTTGTTGATCTCTGTGATGTTTGTGTAATCATCCTTGTGTTTGTTAACTTCATTGTGAACATGTGTGGGGCGTAACCACATTATGTAGGTACAGTACTGATTGGTGTGTTTATTTGAGATGTATATACATGTATAAGCATTTTGTGTGTCCGTGCTTGTGTGTGTTTTTTCCACAGGCCATGTCGTTTGAGGCCCACAGCCTGACCGTCCCCAGCGTTATGTGGCTAGGCCTCCTCCCCTCTGACCTCCAGAGGTTTGGACGCGACATTCGTTACTTCCTACTTCCTCCTCCTGCCTCTAATTGGGATTATATTCTGGGGACATTTAGATTGTTTGTTTTGGTTTCTGTTGCTGTCGCCCTCTCTTTTTTTTTTCTTTTTTCTAGGAACTGCATCTGAGAGCATATTGAGTTTTAAGTATACGTCCCCTTGAACAAATTTAGTCCAAAAGGGCTTTTTGACATACATTTAATTGTAGTCTGCACTTTTTCCTCCTGTGTTTTTCCCTAAACATACACATAATAACTCCTCAATGTGAGGCTGTTGAAAATGGGAGGAAGTGTACTGTTGGGAGGACATCTATCAACACAACTGGCTGCTGTCATTTTGAGGAAATCAATTTGGTTATAAAATCAACATTTTATTCTTCAGGTTGAGGGTTCCCAAGAATGCTCTGATCCCACTCACCAGGAGAGATGAGAGCAAACTCAGCAGCCTCCTCAAAAGGCCGTACTTAGCTGGCCAACCAGACTGGCAGAAAGAGGTGAGAGAGGAATGTGATTTAAAGTAGAGGGAGGGATGGGAGTTGTGTTGAAATTTGTGAGCTAAATAAAATCCAATGATGAAGGGAAGAGTGTTATCCTGTTTAGGTATCATTTACGTTCTCATGTCTAAATGATTAAATTCAATTGACCAAATTCTGTCCCAGCGTGAGATCATATATTTGAAACCTTTTTTTATTTTGTGAATTTATTCCTCTAAAACAAAAAAATCCCCACATTGGAGAAGCTGGAACAAAAGTGCAACAACACAAAGTGCTTCACACATAAACATAAAATAATATAATTTATAATAGGATAAAAATATTAAAAAATAAGATTAGAGTATATCAAATGCATAACAAGATGGAATAAAACACTTAAAACTATTGTAAAAAAAAAAAAGATTATGTATTTTATGTATTTGAAAAATCGAATACATAAAATACATAACATCAAATGGGAAAGTAAAACAGACTTAATAAAATAGTATAACAAAATAAAAACAACATTAAATAGAATACATAAAATGCATACATTGGATAAAATGATAAAAAATAGATTAAGTAGACTACATATGACTGGATGTATTTCACTTTTAACTTTCGCCATGCGTTTATGAATAGTAAATATCTTTTTCCATATGTCACACCTCTAACTTACCACACTTGGCATCTATGAGCCTACTTGGGGAAAATGTTGCACCATGTTCCTTTTTCCAAAGGAAAAATGTTCTTTCTCAGACGTTTACACAGTTTTAACATTTTAGCTCATGTGACACACGGTGTAGGAATGTGAGAGGACTCGCTGATGCTGAGGAAACAGAAGAGCCACTCTGTTAGAGATAAACACCTGAAGATGATTTATGCTTGTTTGCACGGCCTCCTCTTGCATGCTCCTTAAACCTGCATATTTGCACTTGTTACAGATGGAACTGATGCAGCAGAATAAGGTCAAGGCTGAAATCCAGTGCCTTGCAGCCATCGCTCCTGATTTCCTCACCAGCATCTACCTGCCCAACAAGCTGCGATACGGGGGCTGGGTGTGAGCGTAATGCTTCCATCTAGTGGAATAACAATGGAAGAACTGCGAGTAAAGCTGGTTGCAAAGCTAAACATCATGTAACCGCCCTGCCTGACCTTGTCAGACAGATTGAAATATGAAGTTAAGTGGGTTTGTGACGTTTGCTTATTTAATAGTGATTGTGTTTATGTTTTCTATCATTGTGTTTCAGAAATGTCTCATCTTATAAGTAAAGCCCTGTAATCCCATTGCCAAGTCAAAGCATGTTTTTGGTCTTTACATTCCTGTTGGCCTTGATTATTTCCCAAGATGTTTGGACCTGCTGTTGCAGAGTTACCACACACTCATATGGATCAGTTTCATTCATGGAGTTAATTATACCTCAATTGTTTCAGCATTGTCTTGCATGTTTTACAACCACTGAAAACAGAGTGTGTTGGTGCAGGATGATTTAGTAGTTTTGGAATTGGAGTAACTGAGGCAGCTCATTCATTAATGCACAACATACTGTAAAAGCTCACGCTGCTGTTCTGTTTGTATAGCCGGTCCTCCAGCAGGTGGAGACAGTGTTCATTAAATGGGACAAAGAAGCAATACTGTGAGCTTCATCAGGGAAGGAAGAGGTGAACACCCCAAAAGAGGCATAATATGGATAAATTGTCATCACAGACACATTTAAGACAGAAAATATCATTTCATAACGCAAATATTTTGTAAACAAATAGACAGTCTTGTTTTGAATAGGTGTCACATGCATATCAGTTTCAAGGCTCATCTATAGAAAAGGGCCTTTTTAGTTTTTTGTGCACTTTCTCTTAATGTATTTATTTACCTTCTACAACCATAACTTTTACAGTAAAAATACAAGTGTATATCACAATGTTTAATGATAAAAGTGGCTGCTGAAAATATTTTACATGAGAAATAAATTGCTAAAACATGCAAGCAAGAGGAGCAAGTCTTTTTATGTAAAACATAAATCAGTGGTTAAGTACTTAAGTATACAAAGTATACTTCCATGAACTAAAAAGCAGCGAGTCTCAGTTTAAATTTTAAGTTTTTTTAAGTCATTTTTTTCAAGTCCAAATCCAGTCCAAGTCCAGTAAGTTTTTGGCAAAAGAACTATTCACATTACTTAAAAGTAGATACACCACATTAAAAAGGCCTACATTCACAATTATTCATAAATATTAAAAAAATACATTTAATCTGAATTTAAATTAGATTATTGCCTTGTTTGGTGGAATTAGTTATTCTCACTGGTATGCAAATCAAACACCAGGACCAAAGAGCCATTTAACCATTTATTGAGAGAAGATAATGGGCGGCTGATGGGTGGATGAGGATTTTTCTGTTCACTAGACAAAACGACAACAGCATATTACCATGCTTACAACAATTAGAAATACCTTACCTTACATTATTAATGCATCAGTTTAAGGATGAAATCCTTTCAGATTCTCTGTCCAGATCCTAATAACACACAAGTCAATATCAGTTAAAATTATACAACCACTTTTTCTAAATTTTAACAGATTGCTTTACTTACTGGGTTTGACTTGATCTCATAAGTGGCTTATATCACACAGCTCCAGGACAATGCCATGACCTGTTAAAGCAGCAGTAGGTTGAAATGGTTGACAGGTAATCTGACAAATAGTGATGTACCTCTGTGAGCTCCCAATGGTCTGCATGATTTCACAGACTGGAGGAAAACAACCAATCACAGCCGAGCTACAGCCTCCCGCAGCAGCTGTCAATCACTTGAAAACTCCCATCAACTGGTCAAACTAGGCAGCGCTGCTCAAATATAAATCTATATTCTGTTACTGTAATGCCAATTTTTCACTTCCCATGTTCTCAGAAACATATTGTAGTGTACTGTTGAGCTGTAAAATGTGAAAAAAAGTGTTAGCTGGCAGCCATGTTGAGATCAGTTGAGGAAATACCAAGTACCACTCACCTGCCAGAGCACACTCTAATTTTCCAACTTAACAGTAACTAAAAGATGTTTCTGAAAACATTTGAAGTAAGAAATAGGCATTACAGAACAGATTGGCTTTCTTAGACGGTTTGACTTTATCTCACAGGTAAGTGGCTTGTATCACGGCTCCGCTACACTATCTGTACACACATACACACATTAAATTAGGATTGATAACATGCAAATAACTTACAGGATATAACCCATACGTCGTCTAAAACAATAAGCTATAATCATTACGAACAAACTTACTGGGGTGGCAGCATGGTCTCAAACAAAGCAGACCTGAGCAGGACACACCCAGCCTTTATATACCCTCCCTTTCTCAGGACTCCTCCCCTGTGCATCAACAGGTGAATCTGCACCCACCTCACACAACTGACTAGATGATTGAGATTTTCAATAAAAAATACAGAAGTATTATACAGATTGTTGCTGTTACATTATTATTGATTTATATGAGCAGTATTTTTTCCAGTATATTTTTTTGAGCAAATGGATTCAGAGTACAGTATATATATATATATATATATATATATATATATATATATATATATATATATATATATATATATACAATATATATATATATATATATATATATATATATATATATATATATATATATATATATATATATATATATATATATATATATATATATATATATATATATATATATATATATATATATATATATATATATATATAGTCGAGGCTCATTTTCATAAACATAGATAAGGTGAAAATACAGCAACACAAAATAATAGTAATACTACTAATAATAATAATAATAAGAATAAATAAATAAATAAATAAAATGTAAGCAGTATTGCAGTATTTTGATGCTGAGTTACTGTTTTCCGCACGTTTTGTTTTGATTTAATCTATAGCAATGCATCACATTTTACAGACGATCATAGCTTTTTATTTTTTTTTTTAACGTAGAGTCATAATATAAGAACATCGATCCATATTCAGCCATTTATCCTATTTTGGGATCACAGGGGGCTGAGGCAATTAGTCATCAATAAACTTAACCTGCATGTCTTAGGACTGTGGGAGGAGGCCGGAGAACCCGGAGAAAACCCACACTTACATGCAAAAAAGTGCCACTGTACATCCTGCTATCTATTAACAATATCAGTAAAATAAATTCAGTGGAGTAAAAAGTAAAATATTTACCCCTGTAATGTATTAGAGTGGGAGTATAGGTTAGAAAAAAGGTGGAAATATTCAAGTAAAAGTAGTAGAGTAGAGTTACCGAGTTACTTACCACCTCCCAGTACAGTAAAACAGATTGCATTTACTTTAGGGCTAAAGCGGTGAGCAACAAATGTCGCTTCCTGTTTTTAATAGACGATCTTTGCCGGTAGTATTACGTAACCGCTGGTGGGCGTGGCTCCCTGCTTGTGCAACATACTACTGCTACGTCATCGCAGTGACCGAAGTGTTATAATTTGTCCCGCTGCAGTTTCCTCAACGTGAAAGAGGACTCGGTTTAGGAAAACTGCCGAGGAGCACAAGACTGAGCAGCATTTAGATTATAAGGATAAAAAGGTGGGTTCATGTTATAATATCTGTATGAGGGGATATACTGTAGTAGGGATGGTTTACACGGACCACATGTGGTCCAGTCTAATGGCATGCTTGAAGATAGTCACTGTTTTTGTCTGCTATCAATTAAACCTCGGCTTGGTAATGTTTTCCTGATCAAAACTGATTAAAAATACCTCTAGTGTATATTTCTACTTTAATCTTTCACGTTGAAGTTTTTTCTGTAGGCATGCTATGAGATAACTCTTTCTGTGCATTGTATGAATATTCATATCTCTGTCAATACCAGTTTTCAACTTAAATCCAGATGCTAAATCTTAGATCTGTTGTCCTGTTAGTAATAATCTCAATAATGATTTCTGAGTCAAGGTCACTTTCCTCCAAGTCTGTTAATATGTGGAAATAAGATATTTATGAATTGGGAACAATAATAATTTAAAAACAGAGCATCTCGTTTGCCTTTTTGGATTTGAGATCCAGCTCCTGCATGTTTTGTAATATATGGGATGGTGGGGGCTCAGTCGGTTACAGTTCATGTATATGTTTCGTCTGGCCAGCGGCCAGATGGCTCTTCCTCTCCTTCGTTGAAAGACAGGTCCTTGAGAGGCCTTCCCTTTCCTTACCCACTTGTCACGGACAGCTGACTACAGAGGAGAGTGAATCAACTAGTCTCTGGGGCTTTAAACGTACATTCCTTTCACTGGTCATAGATTAGTGTGGACTCAGCCATGTTTCGCAAGACATTTTTCATATGTTACGTCAAGGTGGACTGGGATACGTTCAGGTAAAAAATTACAGTTTTGGTGGAAAATACTGTTAAATGCTACGTGAATATTTCGAGCTTTTTCACATTGAAATGGTATCTATCTTTATTTATCATTTAATAATGTTGGTCCCAATGAGCAGGTAGCATTACAATATATGAACATTGTGGAACATACTGTATGTAATGGATGTCTAATTTGTCTCCTTGACATATTTTTGATGCTCCTCTTGTCCTCCTTCTCATGTAGGTCAAAAGTTCCTCATATGGACGCAGTGGTCCGTCGGTGTCCTTTCCTCACTGTTGTGCCCAGCGTCGTCCTGCAGCTGGCTGGGAAGTTAACGCTGGCGAGCTATGCCCAAAAATGCCCTGTGATGATGGACTTGGCCTCCAGACCTCTGGCCAGAGCGCTGTCTTCTTCAGCATCTGTGTCCAAAGTCACTCCAACAAATGCTGGTGAGTTATAAGGCAAATAAAAACTAAAAACATAAACCCCCAACTGCTCGGGGCGCTTGTCAGGAGCAGCCCCATCACTCTGACACCTCTCCATTGTTGCATGTTTGTGCATGCGTGTGTTCGGGTCTGCATGTACCGTGTATAAGTTAACAACAGAGTGAAAAAATTGAATTTCCCCTCGTGGGACTAATAAAGGACTATCTTCTTCTTCTATTATTTATTCATTCGTTAATTTGTAGACAGATTTAGAAATGCATACCTGTCTTCTATAGATCAAAAGCAGGAGGTCAAATTGCCCCCAGGTCACGTCACGCCCCCTGCTGGCCAGGTTGCAGGCTCCAGATGTCCTTTCCTGGCTGCAGAGATGGGACAGAAAACAAACAGGGTGGTAAGAGAGGCCAGCATCGAGCTGCAAGAGGACGTCCAGGAGATGCACCCTGTATGCACAGGTAAGCAACTGCACTGCCACACCTGTTACTGGATACCTATATAGTAGGTCAGTTGTGTAAACTGTGAAAGTTCCTTGTTTGGAGATTAGTGACATTTAATGTTTGTGTACAATGAATGTACTGATTAAGAGATCATTAATAGTATGCATCTTTCTCAAACAGGGAAAAAGGATTTTTCGGTTGTGGACCTTATCAAGGCAGACGAGGCACAAAAAAACATTTTTAAACCTTCCAAAGTGTCTCACCTGCTGAAGGACAATCTGCCCGAAGGTAAGAAAGACCAACTCTTCTTAATGATCAATAATTATCAAAGAGATTTTTAAAATCTTATTATAAAACCCTCCTCCTCTTTTTCCCCATTAGTTGTCACTTTTCAGTATGACAGGTACTTTGAAAAGAAGATTGAGAGCAAGAAGACAGATCACACATACAGGGTGTTTAAGACAGTGAACCGGCGTGCCTCCTCATTCCCCATGGCGGACGACTACTCAGAGTCTCTTCACGCAAAGAGAGACGTGTCGGTGTGGTGCAGCAACGACTATCTCGGCATGAGCCGCCACCCCAGAGTCACCAAGACAATCATGTGAGAAGGCTCACTGATCAGCAATCAATGAAATATGATAAGGTGGTTTTAAGATCTTTATTATTTTTTTTTCTTGCAGGGAGACTTTAGAAAAGCACGGTGCCGGTGCTGGAGGAACACGAAACATTTCAGGGACGAGCAAATTCCACGTGGAGCTTGAACACGAGCTGGCTGACCTGCACGACAAGGATGCTGCACTCCTGTTCACTTCCTGCTTTGTAGCCAATGACTCCACTTTGTTCACTTTGGCAAAAATACTACCAGGTACTTCATACTAAGTTTAGAAATATTATAACATGCGACCTAAAGTTCCATGTCAAAATTCACATGACTAGATCCAATTTAACATTTTTTCCCCATTTGTTTACTCCTCTAGGTTGTGAAATCTACTCTGATGCTGGAAACCATGCCTCAATGATCCAGGGAATAAGAAACAGTGGGGTCAAGAAGTTTATCTTCCGTCACAATGACGTCAACCACCTGCAAGAGCTGCTCGAGAAGTCGGACCCCTCCACTCCAAAGATCGTTGCCTTTGAGACGGTGCATTCAATGGACGGTAAGTACACAGCCCTCCGTGCAAGTGTCATTTAATAGGACATTCAACACATTTTATCAGAATCAGAATTACTTCATTGATCCTTGGGGGGTAAATTGGGATGTTACAGGAGAAAACAAAGGAGTAGTTAACATGTAAACAATACAGTACATTATACAACAATATAAGTAGAAAAATATAAACACTTACCAAAAATAAGAAATGAGAAATATGATAAATAACCACAGTGTAAATGAGTACATTTGCTGGAAAGTGGAATCAATTATGTATGTTAAATATAAATGCAAGAATAGTATAAAAATAATTAAATAAGAATTTTCTTAACATATAAATGCACTTTGGTACAATTTATTCAACTGCAGTACTCTGTCAGTAATACTGCATCTTATAATATTTATTCCTAATGGATTTGTTTTTATGTTTGATGTGTTTTGCTTGTTGGAAAATGTGGACCTACTGATTTACATAAGTCACATATAAAAACACAAAAATGTGAGAAATGTTTCTCACAATTAAGAGTTTAACCTGAAAATGCTGAAATTAAGACTAATTTGAAATAAAAAATCAGGAATAAAGAAATGCTGTTTACAAAGCAGGCATCACATCTCTACATTTGATATGAACAGATAACATATTTTTACTTTTATTGTAATTATAATAAATAGTGTAATGAACGTTGTGCCTTTTACAGGCGCTGTGTGCCCACTAGAGGAGATGTGTGATGTTGCCCACCGGTTTGGTGCCATCACCTTTGTGGATGAAGTCCATGCTGTGGGCCTGTACGGGCCCAGAGGAGGAGGGATTGGGGACAGAGACAGAGTCATGCACAAGATGGACATCATCTCCGGTACCCTTGGTAAACAGAACCATCACTAATGAGGAGACATTCATCATAGCACCCTTACTAGATAACATGCTGTATGTGCCTCTCTGACTTGTAATGGGCTTCGTTTCCAGGCAAGGCATTTGGCTGTGTGGGCGGCTACATTGCCAGCACCAGTGCCCTTGTGGACACGGTGCGCTCCTACGCCGCAGGCTTCATCTTCACCACCTCCCTGCCCCCCATGCTGCTGGCGGGGGCGAGGGAATCCATCAAGGTCCTGAAAAGTGAGGAAGGCCAGGCGCTCAGGAGGAAACATCAGAGGAGCGTCAAGCTGCTCCGACAGATGCTGATGGACTCGGGCCTTCCCGTGGTCCACTGCCCGAGCCACATCATTCCTGTCCGGGTATGGACATGAATAATTTATCCATGCTGATGTAGGGGTTCACTTGGGAATCTATCTATTATCTGACTTTCTTTGACATGTGAATGTGACACCTGATGTGTCTGTTTGGCAGGTGGCGGATGCAGAGAAGAACACGGAGATCTGCGATATCATGATGTCTCGTTACAACATCTACGTGCAGGCAATCAACTACCCCACTGTGGCTAAAGGAGAGGAGCTGCTGCGCATCGCACCCACGCCGCACCACACTCCCCAGATGATGCTCTACTTTGTTGGTATGCCCACTTTACAAATTATGATGCCCATCTCCTGAATCAAAAATTACCAAAGTATTTTGTGTTGGGTTAAGTGCCATGAGTACTGTATATAAATTTCTCAATTGGAAAATTTCATTTTACCTTGGAATCACCCTCATTAACAAAGATGAATTACTTGAAGTTGTAGTCTCTGACCCTGTAAAAAGAAAATGTGTTGGTGAATATTGCAACTCTGAAGCACCTCCCAATATACACTGGATAGTGAGACATATTATACTTCAAAACAAAGTTTGAAACACTTTTTGCTCTTTTAGGAAGATCTAGTATTCATAATTTTTGGCAAAGATTGTTGTATCCTCAGCTGTTTGTTCTGTGCTGCGTCCCCACAGACCGGCTGGTGAAGACGTGGAAGGAGGTGGGTATGGAGCTGAGGCCGCACTCCTCAGCAGAGTGTGACTTCTGCCGGCAGCCTCTTCACTTCGAGCTGATGAACGAGAGGGAGAAGTCTTACTTCACAGGCCTCAGTCACATGATATCAGCAGTAGCTTGATGTCACGTAAACCGCTAAACCCCAACAAGCCTCAAACACCTCAAAGTATTCAAGCTATTTATTGCATTGTCATGAAATATATCACTGTGCATAAAATGTTCTGTGTCACCAATAAATGTGTGGGAATAGTGTGCATGTACTCTTGTGTGTTCATTTTTAAATGCATTGATTATGACTTCCATCCATAAATCTTCAACCGCTTATCCCATTAGGGTTTCCGGTGGGGCTGGAGTCTATCCTAGCTGGCATTGGGCAAAGGCGGGGTACACCCTGGACAGGTTGCCAGTCCATCGCAGGGCACACAGAGACAGAGACCATTCACACCTATGGGCAATTTAGAGTCATCAGTTAACCTAAACTGCATGTCTTTGGACTGTGGGAGGAAGCCGGAGAACCCGGAGAAAACCCTTGTTAACGGGGAGAACATGCAAACTCCACACAGAAGAGCCCCAAGCTGGACTCAAACCTGCTGTGACCTGTTATTTGTATTTCAGCTGCTCCCGTTAGGGGTCGCCACAGCAGATCATTGATCCACACAATTTTTCATAGGTTTTACACCAGATGCCTTTCCGGACTTTCCTTTTGGTGGTGGGAGGAAACTGGAGAACCCGGAGAAAATCCACGCGAACATGGGGAGAACATGCAAACTGCACACAAAAAGGCCCTACCCACACTGAATGAAAAAAAAAAAAAAAGAGTTAAATTGGATTATTTATTGCCTTGTTTGGGAGTATTAGTTGACCGGACCACATGACTTCTAGCTGGTATGCACATTAAAACACCAGGATCCAAGAACCATTTAACCATTTATTCAGTGAGGATAATGGGTGGAAGATGATGTTTTTTTCTATACAGAAAAATCAATACATTGCCAAGCTTACCACAATTAGATATCACTAACAAGAGGTATATAAGTTACTGCATGTTACTAATGCATCAACTTCACACTTTCTCCATCTGGATCCTAATCATAACAAACACAAGACAGTACCAGTTAACAAGATCTACAACCACTTTCTTCTAAAGTTAGCAGATTTCCTTACTTACTGGGTTTGACTTTTGCTCACAAGTAAGTGGCTTAGAACAGCTCCATCAATACCATGATTGGTGTGGCAGCATGGTCTCAGACTAAGGGATTTGACCAAATGATATACTGGTGTGGCAGCATGGTCTGAAACAAAAAGGGATCTGAACAGAACACACCCAGCCTTTAAATAACCTCCCCTCTCTTAACTCCGCCCCTGTGCATTAACAGGTGAAGCTACACCAACTTCTACCTCACAGAATTGACTGGACACTTGAGATTTTCAACACTGGTGATCAAACCCTGGACCTTATTGCTGTGAGGCAACAGCACTAACTGTGCCGCTGTGCCAGCTACTGTATATTTGTGCTTGCCCCAGTTCACATCATGTACATGAATCCCTCTATTATTAAAACAAAACAAATGCATAACATTTGAATGAGGCATTTTATATAACACTAGGTGTCAGAGTATCTAAAGGTTGAATTAACATTTTCTAAAGGCGTTGTTTCAGATAAAGACTGTGATAGTAGGAAGCTGCAGCCATTTTATTGTGTTTTCGTTTATATGCTGCCTGTTTCCCCTGTTACCAGGTGGGTTGTTTTCCCTGATATGTTGCAAATGTGCCTATTATGTGTTACGCAAAGATCTAATCTGAATAATCTATCTGAACATTTCATGCTAGAATAATCTTCAAGTACGAGAGGGCAGATGGCGTGAAATATCACACGCTCACTCCAAACCAGTGAACACACAGCATCTTAAATCACTAATATTGTGCAACCATGTCTTACATGCAGTTTTATCTTTGTACATTTACCATGACACCCAGGATATTTGCTGCATGTGTGTGTACTGTATGTGTAAACTATTTCATTACATGCAGTGCTCCTGCCAGAAGGATTATCTCTCATATCAGTGATAACATATTATGGCATTGCTTCCTCCTGCAGATATATATATATATATATATATATATATATATATATATATATATATATATATATATATATATATATATATATATATATAGGAGGAAGCAATATAAGCTAAGCAATATAAATAGTGCAAATAGTGGTGTCTATAGTCAATATTCATGATAGTAATAAGTGGTTCTATGTTAAATATGTTTTCATTGGAAAACCTTCTGGCTTAGTTTTCAACAAAAGGCAGCGATGCATCAAGTAGTGGTGTTCATGTATAATCTGCTTAAGGGCAGATTTGTGGTCATTCATTCATGAAATGCATCTCATGACGTTCTTGGTTTTCACCAGGAGGAGGCACACTGACTCTCCTGTTGGGAGCTGTGAGGCTGTGACGACAGACACCTCCTTCCTTTTGCAGATGACTCATAGCTGGTGCAGCAGCTTTCATGACCAACCACTAGATGGTATCAATAGAGAACAGGATATTGTGTTTCCCATCCAGATAGCATGGCAGATCACACTGGTTGTAATAAAATGCAGCAATGTACCTCACAGCGTGTGTCAGTGTGGCAGATATTACAGAGCATTTTAAATAAATTGTCAGATTTATCTGTCGTCAGTGTAGCAGCCTGTTATTTTACTGTACGTGGCTTTTTCATACAAGGCAGAAAGACATTTTCTATCCTGCGTGGCCTACGATCAGCATGTTAAGATAAAATGAGCTCAATAAAAAGCCCTTTACTCCCACACGCAGAGAAACATCAATGGAGGGGAAGCTCTCCTCCCATCTGTCTCATCCTCAGCGCACATGTGCACATGACGGAGGTGGGTTGATGTGTCCGTTGGGTAAGCAGCACTTGACATGCAAAACCTGGGATTCTGTAAATCAAAGGCCACGGTTGAAGCAAAGTGTGCTCTCTTTCCTCTGAGTGAATTACCATGAGCTCACGTTTGGAGCGTATTATGTAACCAAAGTGTTGGTGGAAGAAGTGGAGCAGTCAGGTGACCACCACCACCACTGTCAGATCATGAATCCATGCTCCAGTTATGTTCATGTAGTTGATTCGGATTTTAAATCTTCAGACATAGTCATTATACATATACACAACACGGTTCTTGGTTCTTGGATTAACAAACAAGGTCATCTTTCCGCCTAAAATAGCTCACTTCATATAGAGCGAATCCAGTAAATCTACAAAATGCCATAGGGGTGTTGTTGGCCAGAAGTACTCCTTTGTCACACATTTTATTTATCCATCACTGTCTTTATAGATGCAGGCTGCTCAGTTCCTTACTGCAAAAAAATCAACACCTCTGCTCTTCATGGATGAGAGTTCAACTGGAACAGCAATCATGTGGGGTTCAGACCTTTAATGTGGTGGCTGGCTGTTGGAAACAGGTGCTGAAATGGTGCAGTGGTGTAGTGTGGCGATGATATGGTGCATGGTGTGTGTTTGATCAGCCCATGGATGGGAGCATTTGTGTGTGTGTGTGCAGGTTTAGCCCTATTCCTCTGTTAATCCCAATGCTCTGCACATCTGTGTCTCCCCCGCTCACGTGTGCAGACAGATGAGCTGTGTGGCTGGATTCCCACTGCATGCATCTCTCTCTCTCTCCCTCTCTCATTCCTCCACATTCACCACTCACTTGCATTATTATACACATTAATGGTGAACCATGCAATGTTTGTGGTTGCATTCTAAGGAAAGTCACTCATGCACAGCAACATGCATTTTAAATGAATGTCACCACGTAACACTGTGGGAAATAAAGCCCTTCATATACTTCACCTTGTGAGTGCAATGAAAAATTGAGGAAGAGGGCAATTTCGAAGGTGTGTCTAATGCTGATAATGAATATTATCTTGATGAAACATGACAACATACTTCCGTAGTGAAATGTTCTGCTGCCAATGCTGAAAAAAAATGCATCACCGATTCAAAATACTCAGCAGGGTGAGTGAAGGACCGTGGAGTTTGGAAAAGTAATGGATGTGTTGTGTACTACAGGGATTTCATTGTAAATACTGCATTGCACTTGTAATCCTGGGTAATAGGCCTACTAGTAAACTACTAATGCCATCTAGTCACTGTTGTAATATGATTCAAGATCAAAATTCAAGCCACATCTACTAGCTGATTGGGAATTTGTTTCGGAGCCCTCAACAACAAACATATAATCACATAACACACAAAAAACATACTGCCACAATAAGAATACAGCAACCATACAATAAATACAATAGTGCAACCAGCTGGCCCTTAAAGTGACTACTTGTGCTTGTTTATACAGTCGGTGAAGCAATTAGGGTAGTTGTTATTACAAATACAGTATGTCATAGGATTGAGGGCAAAGTATGCAGGAAAAAAATGCCACATAGGTTAAGGAAAATTGGTTTTGAACGTGATACACAATAATGCAATAATAATAATACATATTACCACCTCATTTGTTAAGAATTTGCACCCTCGGTAAGTATCATGCAACTATGCCACTATTATGTGACTGTACCCCAGTAACACCTTATTAAAGTGATAAAATGAGTAATTAATAAGTTACACAGGGTCACTAAAAAGTCACTTGGTAGCACTGAATTTAGTCCCTTGTGGGAAAAACGTGGGAATCATATTTCGTGACTGTCAGTGATAACAACCCCCTTAAAGGTCAGTATAAACTTGCTATTACAGCACATAAAGTGGCTTATAAATAGTGACTGACAGAATTGTGAGTGGCCACATGACTCCATTGAGATGAAACTTTGTGATATTTCTGCTATGACTTTAAATCATAAGGAATAAACTCCTCCCTCTTGAGCTGCTCTGCTGTCAACTAAAAAAAAAAGAAACTCTCCCATGCAGCGGAATGGTAGAAGGAGAATGTGCATGGAGGACCCTGGTACGATGTGGAGTAGCTGAAGTTGATGAAGAGATTACAGGCTATAAAACACTCACATTTAAACTTGAGTGGCGTGAATTAAAGTGTAATGAGGTCTCCATTAGCCCCGGAGCAGGTCAGACTCACTGACTGATGGAAATAGAGAAGAGGAAAAAGGGGAAATCTCTTCGCTCAAGCAGAAGCGCCATGCACTGTCGGAGCTACATTTAACGCTCTTTTTTGCGGCTGAAATGTAGTTTATCGTCGCTCGGTGGACCATGTAGTAAGTGTTTGTGCTAGCATGTGGTATGATATTGAGTCCGATATGTCTAATGTGACGCCGAGTAAAAGCGTTGAATGGCTGCAACTCGAGTTAGAGTCCGGGGGCACTTCTCTGCTCCTGCTGGACTGCCGTTCACATGAGCTTTATGAATCATCCCACATAGAGTCCGCCATAAACTTAGCCATACCGGGACTGATGCTCCGGAGGTTCAAGAAGGGCAACATACCTATCCGGACCATCATCCCCAACCACGAGGATAAGGAGAAGTTCATAAGACGGTGCAAGACGGACACGGTGGTCCTGTACGATGAGTGCACCGTGGACTGGCAGGACAGCGGAGCTCCAGCGTCCGTTTTAGGGCTGCTACTTCAAAAACTATGGGAAGACGGCTGTAAAGCGTATTACCTGGAAGGTAAATAGTTTTGCTGCCGATTTAACCCAAAGAACAATAAAATTATACATTAACGTTGAATATTAGTTTGTCATAGTGCGTCTGCGATGAGTTTATAACGTTAGAAAACGCCTAACTGACTTCTGAAATGTTGGTAAATATTAAGCTAGTTTTACGCAGTTTTAGCATAAGCTAACATCTTTATAAGCTGTATTAAAGGCGAGCAAGCTAAGCTAATTTAAGGGGAAGATGTTTTAAACTTTCTAATACCAGCTATTAAATGTTAATGAGGCGACAGAAAGGTTTATCCCGGTTATTGTTTTCTTCTAACGTTATAAACGTTGGCGCTACTTCAGCGCTAACGTTCATAACGTGTTGTGGGTTTGCGGTTTTTTACGCTGTTCAAAAGTTTGTGTCACTGAGATTCTCAATTAAAATTCCAAAATGGCTGCGCCATGTTTTGCTCTAGCAGGAACAGGCATGCATTTCATGAATGGTCCTTTTTGGGGGGAACTTGAGCAGCTTCTTTACAGCTCTGCTTCAACACCCAGCAGCCTTTATTTGCTATTGAAAAAATGTGATTAAACTAAACAGTTTATATAGGGTGTAGGTTTTATTTATAAATAATAACACCCAGTTGGTGTGACTTTGTTAACTTGTGTGTTTGGCTCTTGTCCAGGTGGATTTGTAAAGTTCCACACAGAGTACCCAGAGCACTGTGAGACCCTCCTAGACAGCTCCTGTCCCAGCTCCTCTCCTCCGCTGTCCGTCCTGGGTTTTGGGAATCTCCGGATCAGCTCGGATTGCTCCGACGGGGAATCTGATCGAGAGCCGAGCAGCGCCACGGAGTCCGAGGAGAGTCCCATCCCCAACAATCAGCCGGCCTTCCCCGTCCAGATTCTCCCCTATCTTTACCTGGGCTGCGCCAAAGACTCCACCAACCTAGACGTGCTAGGCCAGCACAACATCAAGTACATCCTGAATGTCACACCCAATCTCCCCAACATGTTTGAGCACGACGGCCACTTCAGGTACAAACAGATCCCCATTTCGGACCACTGGAGTCAGAACCTGTCTCAGTTCTTCCCAGAGGCCATATCATTCATAGGTGAGTAGGTCAATAACTGGCTTTGTCCAACTTTCAACTCACAGACACACTTAAATAAAAAATAATGTGCATATATGTTTGTTTTTGTCACAAGTAGTGTCATGTACTGTATAATAACCCCATATGGGCTGGGCACCTTATATGATACTTAAACCTTTGAATTAATTTAGTAATTGCTTGATAATTATGATTAATAACTGTAATAATCACTACATCTGAATCATTTACTGACAATAATTGTTTGTGAGTGGATTCATGGGACAGGTGTGAGTTTTTGTAGTATTTTCACAAGCAAATTTACACAGAGAGATAGATTAACCCTCAAAAACCATTCAAACTGGCTGTTGTACAACAATATCACCAAATTTCTTTGATGTAGAGCTACGATACTTAATTTGAAACTCAACATATAATTTTTCTTTGTTTTTGGTGGCACCACAACATTGCGTTTCAATTTCATTACTGATGCGTTGTCTCTTTCCACGACTGCACCTGAAACCACAGCTTGTTGACTTGTTTGTTTGATGGTTGCATGGCTGTGTATCATGAACTCGTTTCCAAAGGATTTAGGTAGAATGGGGAAGGAAATGGTGTTTCCACTCTCTGAGGTTGTGTTTGAATGTAGGTTTACAACAAGTGCGGTGTTGTTTAGGCGACAGTTTGTTTGCTGATTTGCTGATATGACTGATCTGTAATTAACGGTCTATTAGGTACACTAAAGTTTTCTAGGTCAAATGAATTGTTAAAACAAGAACAGCATAAGCTTATGGTACCTTTATTGTGCCATCAGCAGGATAACGTCTGTCAACTACAAGCAGTATTACATTGATAACTACATTGTATTACATGACTATTCATCAATGAAAATATTATATAGAGCAAAGACTTCCTGCTGACAGTAGATTTCCTTTGGTCTTACAGATGAGGCGCGGTCTAAACAGTGTGGCATCCTGGTCCACTGCCTGGCCGGCATCAGCCGCTCGGTCACCGTCACCGTAGCCTACCTGATGCAGAGACTTAACCTCTCTCTCAACGACGCTTATGATTTCGTCAAGAGGAAGAAGTCCAACATTTCCCCGAACTTCAACTTCATGGGTCAGCTCCTGGACTTTGAGAGGACGCTGGGGCTGCACAGTCCCTGTGATAACCGCTCCACAAGCGAGGAGCAGCTCTTCTTCACCACGCCAACCAATCACAATGTCTTCCAGCTGGACACGTTGGAGTCGACATGAGGATCGATTAGTTGGATGGCCTTTTTTTGTCATTTCCTGGGGTGTCTGAGGTTTCACCTAACTAGCTGACACAAGTCAGTTACAGTATTTCTGCACCAAACGGAAGAATATCGATCTGTTAAAGGAGCCTGTGTTGCAGAGAACATGATCAATTAGATCCAACCTGCCTGCCTTAATTTGTAACACAAGGATGACTTTTGCTACCCACCATACATGGCATTAATCAATGGTCATGTACGACCATAATAGCAGGACATTTCATAACTTTTCTATTAAATCTAGGATTGACTGTTATTTGTTATCCACTCAACTGTAAAGCAGATGTTAATGTATGTCTTTGTATGAGCTTTGATTATTGCCTTGATGGTCTAAAAGGAGTCTTTGGCCAATCCAAATGTTTTCTGGGGACCAATCCGAGATGTTTTGATGGTACTCTAGCTGAGGGAAATAAGCTACTACTGTGATCTGGCCTTGAAATATTGTCCTTCTTCTGGTGACTGTTTGCAGCTCACTTGCAGCAGAATGGATTTGCCACAGAAAGCATTTTTTTGTGTGCTTTCACTCAGTACCTTCACTAATGTCTGGTAAACAGGAGTGGACGCTTTCTGTGACAACATCAAAATTAAAACATTCTCTAGAAACTCCCCTGTACATTCTGTTGCTTATAACTGCATTATTTGCATGTGATTATGTTCTACCAAGAACCTTGTTTTGTAACCATTAGGTCACATTTCCTTTTGTTGTTGAGGCCTTGACCATAACCTAACATGAAATTGAACTATACATCAGTTACTACCAGGTCGCGGTATAGTGCATAAGACTGGCTTTTGCCCTGATTGAAAAGAACAAATGTGTAAGTAATCAGTGTATAAAAGGTATAAAAGAATAGATCTTGACCTTGTTTTGTACTCCGACAGTCTTCAGGCTGCAGCTACTCCTTCTGTGGCACAGTAATGTTAAGGGAAACATGATGTGTGTGTAATTAGCTGTTCTCTATTGCCAGTCTCGTCTCAGAACAAATGAGTGAGTTCGATGTATGAAAGGAAAAGAGTTTGACAAATGTGTTTTTACCTCACAGAGAGACATTTTCAGGGATTTTTATACAAGTCATCTGTGTCTCGTCATGGCCTCTTAAAGTGCATCCAAGGGCTGTTTCATTTGGTATGTTTGTAAAGATGTACATAAAATGTGGTTGTCATGGGGGATATTTTCTTAAAATCACGAAGGATGCGAAAGTGACCCTATTTTGACCCTTATGTATAGTGTATGTAAAATTAAATGTCCAAGACATTCTGTACAAGTTTATACAACAAATATATTGTATATTTTTACGTGAATACCTTTTGTGTGTCTTTGTTAAGAGTTTACTGAAAGTTGATAGCACACTTTCATAAAGTCTCATAGTATGCGGTTGAGTCACAAGTCTCTGAGAGGTCAGAGAGTGGTGGCTCTGGTCTGTCCAGCCCTGAGGCTCTAGGTGTGGTCAGATGTCCGCTTTCTGTCCACTCAGATGCCTGGCTTCCTGTCTCTGACACAAAGACAAGTGACAGGGCCAGATCTGTCAATACCACAGTGCAGACACACCCACTACCAGTCACTCAAACACCGCTTAAAGGAAGAGGAAGATGACATGTACTCTACCGCAGATACTTCCGACAGCTCTCCTCTGCTGCTTGGGGAGTGATCGCATTTAATGACAGCGTTGTGCAATAGCCATGTGAAGCTTATTCGCCTGTGATGAATAGCAGCAGAGTCAACAAGTCTATGTAAACAGTGTAGGCTAATATATGTTATTATGTAATGGTACCTAATCAGTGTTTGTCTGCATTAATGTAATGCAATAAAATGCAAGAGTTGCCAAATGTACAGTATACACAGGAGTATGACTTAGTGATACAACGCAGTAAAAACGAAGAAAGGTAAAAGTTAAAAGGTTTAGTTAAAAAGTTTAAAAAAGATAAATACAGTATAAGGTTTAGAGTAGTTATACAGTAATATAGCATAACATAATATATACACAACATAGAATACAGCAATTTAACATTGTATGGTAAAAGTACAGTATAGTACAGTAATATAATAGTATATATTATAACATAGTGTAAGACATGTAAAGGATAATGTACAGCATGCCAGTCATTGTTGTGAAAGAAACCCAGACAGGGTGATGCAAGACCAGCTAGCTGTACATTATCCCACTTATTGCACGGCTATTTATTATAAGAAATCAGTAATTTGACACAAACATGGTTGACATCACCACTGCGTCCTTAGCAACACTGCTATAAAGAAATAACAGACCGCAGAACGCTGGGATTGGCCAGTCAGAATTGAGTATTCAACAAAGCTGCGTAATAAAACAATAATAATAATAACTAGGGCTGCAACTAACGATTTTTAATTTATCGGACGATTATTTTGTGGATTAATCCATTAGTGTTTGGTCATTAAAATGTCATAAAATTGAAAAATGAAAGACCAGTGTTTACCAAAGCCCAAGATGACGTCCTCAAATGTCTTGTTTTGTCCACAACTCAAAGATATTCAGTTTACTGTCATAGAGGAGTAAAGAAACCAGAAAATATTCAAATTTAAGATTTTTTTTCTTAAAAATACACTCAAACCAATTAATTGACTATCAGAATAGTTGGCGATTAATTAAACAGTTGACAAATAATCAATCAATTATTGCAGCTCCAATAATAACATACTAATATGTAGTATTCTTAGAGCTAAACTAGTCTTCTGCTCCTGTAATATGGTGTCATATGGTACAGTAAGAAAAATATATTAACAGTATGGTGAGGTATATAATCTGTCCAGCAGAGAGACAATGGAGAGGTGAGTGTCTGGAGTGAACCAGACACTACTGAGTACTGGTGTGTGTGTTCAGATGTTCACAAGGTGAATCACAGTGAGTAGGTTCATGTGTTATTGCCAGCGGCAGAAATCAGTTGTGCATACTTAACCTTATATCACCCAATGATTAGACTACTCAAAACGTTTCCAAAGTTGCCTGGAAGAAATATGTGTTCCCCTTCTGAGTGTTATGTCAGATTTATGCTCCGTTCCAGCTCCGTCAATTCTCGATGGGTTTGGTATTGTTTCTACCTTGTCTGGGAGATTTACTCATATGTTCTTCACCAGATGACAGAAAGATGATGCAGTGAATTCCCTTCCCTGAAGAAATTTATTGTATGAACTGCAGCCAAGCTGTCTAAAGTCTGGGGAAAAAAATAGGTGGAGGGAAATGTTCTGTAGTTGAGCCGTGCAGCAGTTCATGGTCCAATAACTGTCACTCGGTAGGATTTAATGACTTAAATTCTGCAGTAAAACACTTTGAGCTTCAACTCTGGGGGGTGAGACGACTGAGAGTAATATTGTAGTAGGCTGAAACTAAAATCTTCAACTTTCACAGCACATATACAGTACAGCACATGAAGAGACTTGCAACACCTCACGGTTGTGATAATAAAAGCTGTTGAGTGATGGGTTTTCCAGCGTGACTGAACCCGGCTAGCCACATACCTGCAGGGCAAACCTGTGATTAGGTCTGAAAAGACACCCACGGTAAGGCAAACCGCTGTACGTGGAGCACACTGCCTGGGGACGATGGGAACCATTACTCAGAGGTTATCTGTAACTGGCAGTGGTATCTACAGTATGTATGAACAAGAGTAGTGAGAGGATAATTTATACATATGTATATAAAGTATACGTATGTGTACACACCTTCGTATACCAGTTTTTATCACTGTTGCATAAACTTTATATGTAAAAGATGATGTATAGTGTACTTTCATTGTTGTGAAGGAAACCCAGACAGAAGGGTACATTATCCCCATTATTACACAGCTTCTTACTAAAAAAAATCAACAATTTGATGAGACAAAAACAGTCCGCCAGAGTCCGAGATCAGAACTGCGCCCATAGCAATGCTCTGTCATACATAGCAGCGGGCGGTTATACATAGCAACGGTCTGCTATAAAGTAATAACAGACTGTAGAATGCATTGATCGACCAATCAGAACTGAGTATTCAACAAAGCCGTGTAATAATCAGCTATAATGTACAGTAGCTGTCTATGTGTGGGATTCCCTTTCAGCTGTGTGTCAAGTTAAGCATAGTCTTTTTGTATTCTGTAATCACAGATCATTTTGTGCCCCGCTGCCAACTTCAAAGGCAACGTGTGCAGTCTTAACAGATGCTGTTTCCCCCCCCGTTATTTAGTTACTCAAGAAAATCAGTAGGGAACTCACGCCTGCTCAGGTATGTAGAAATTACAGAGAAATTATTGTGAACTTTTTAATTAAAAGCTTTGATGAGAGAAAAAGTGTAATTTCCATGTATAGAAGAAAAGGATGCCTATTGTGTGTGTGTGTGTGTGTGTGTGATTCCCAAAATGTTTTGTGTGACAGGAGTATTTTTGTCCTGTTATGATCACACATGAAGGGAAGCAGAGGCCAATGCAGTGCTTACTCAGCAGTAGTTGCTGGGGAAGCAGATGTGCATGAGACTGACAGGGTTGTAGCTCGAGGTGGGGGCATGTGTCTGTTTGCAAGCGTGATGTATGTGTGTGTGTGTGTGTGTGTCGTACAGGCTGAGCAGAAGCCAGTCAGAGCTGGTTCACACCTGCTGTGGTTATGAGAACATACTTAGCATACTGCATGACTGACAATAATTTCACAGCTGCTTCTGCCTCTGATGCACAATAACTGGAATAGTTCATTTATTCAGCTCGCCCTCGCCGGAATATAGAGACTCAGTCGTTTTTAGACAAGGACCAGTTCACCTTGTAGCCGCAGTAGAATTAATTCACGTTTTGTTTATCCATAATAATGGTTCTAATAGTTCTGAAAGCATCACTATTATCCTGTTATACAGATAAATGTTTGCTGTAAAAGCCACTCTCATCTGAATAACGGCCATCTTTACCGCAGGGATTTTTACTCCCAGTGGTCTCTCTCTGTTTGTTTACAGCAGATGTTCAGGGCCGAGGAGAATAATCCTAATCTCAGTATTTTGCCGAATGCTGCCGAAGAGTAGGTGACATCATGGATGTTGTGCTGTCCTCTGAGGAGCCATGCTGTCTGTATTTCTGAGAGAGGACACTTCATATTTTCAGCATCTTGACTAGAGCCATATGACAGGAATACAATCTATGGTTGTTACCGGCAATGACGCCGAACATTATGAATTCTTCTAAGTTAATGGTTGCATTGAAACACAGAAACTGTCTTTAGCCGTGGTTCAGTGAGCTATGTATAACTGTGCTGGAATGGCATGCCAGTGATTTCATCTCCTGTTGTTGGGGATTTTGCCATTTGATTCTCAGAACAGTTGAATCACATTGAAGCCTTTTGCAGTGCTTCCCACTTCCCCATATGTGTAATGGAAGATCCAAAGTTAGACAGGCTCTCATAGACATAGAGAGGAAGGACACATTTAGAAGCTGAACAAGGCTCAACTGTGTGGTCTGTCCCCATACTGTAAACTTTAACAACACAACCACAGCTAATTATAACAAAATACTTCTGGTAGTGATCATATTTGCAGTCCTGTCACCAGTGATGATTCAGATGTTTGCTGTTACAACATCTATGAAGTCGTGCCAGGCTTTCCGGCCATCTAACAGGAAGTATCTTATCTCTCCAGATATACTATCTTTCCAAAACAGCCCTCACAACTCTCCTCACTGACTCAAATCTTTTCTGAGAGACATGTCTGTCCTCTGATGAGGAAGAAAAGTGTGAGTTTTGGCAAAGGAGGATACTGGGTCATGTGTAAAAGCACGGCCACATGGAATACTAGTGGCAGAGAGAGGCAGCCATCTGTTCATACCAGAAGTCTCTCATCTCGTGGCCAATTTTGCCATCCGGCGATGTACAGTAAACCGCGCTCACCAAGCCCCAAGAACAAGGTGATATTTGTTTGCAGTTTAATCTGTGGCAAATGGCAAAGTGAATGAAAGGGAGCATTCCTTGGGTCTGGCTAGACCCAACACAAAGTAAAGGTCTTCAGTCTATCGTGTTTGTGCTTGGGAACTACGGAGGAGGCCATGCTGGGAGCTGTCTTGCTGTCTGGTATGCCATTCACACAAGGCCATATGTTGCTCACAGTACAGAATTGCTGAGTGAGCCAAAGAGCCTGGCTGTGCTTCTGTAACATTAGTGACCCAACTAATGATGTCATAGTGCAGGGGACAGGAGTTTCCAAGAGTCTGTCACCTCAAACAAACAAATTAACACCAAGGCCTGCTGGAGTGAATCGTATGTTAAGCTGTCTCTTATTTCTCCAGTTTAACGTACAGTGTTATCCTATAGAGGAATGCGACAAAGTAGATTTACTTAAGTACTGTACTTAAAGGTGCAGTGTGCAACAACTGGTGGAATCTAGCGGTGAGGTTGCAGGTTGCAACCTCTCTGGTGTGCCAAGCATGTTGGAGAGCTATGGTGGCTGATGTAAAAACGCGAATGGCCCTATCTAGAGCCAGGTGTTGTAAGAATAACGTAAGTCAGTTAGTGAATAGCACAGTCAGAGTGTGTACATGGGAAGTGAGTGGTGAAGCAAAAGAGAGAGAGCGGCGGCGAATGTGTGTGAGCGAATAAGTGAGCGTGTGGAGCAGAAGACAGTTAGTTTAGCTTTAAGAATATCAGATAAGATAGTACTTTATTGATCCCCAGGAGGGGAAATTCGGTTGATTTTCAGTTCAATTCAAATGAATCTTCAGTGGTTACAGTTACAGTTTGTGCAGAAATTAATGCTGCAGCTCCTCAAGACAGAGGATTTACTGTGTCTTATTTTCCGGCGGCTGAGTGAGCGACTGTCCGGGTTTTTTGGGGATAAGAGTTTCAGATCCAAATGCAGTTAAGGATGTGGTGGCAGCAGGTAGAATGTGATGATTTTATGAAAGAAAAACTCACGTAACAACATGCAGCTGGTCCGTCAGGCAGGTGAAAAAGATCAATCCACAAAGGCAAAACATATTAAACTGGAAAAACTCTCTCAAGGGGTGAAACTCAACACACGTGGAGCAACGACGAACTGACAAAGAGGGGTAACACAGACTAAATACACCAGGAACAGGGTGATAGAACGCAGGTGGAACAAATCAGGAACAATCATCACTAAGGCAGGAAAACACAAAGTCAGGAAGTAAAACCAGGCATCACACAAGAGGTGAGTGACTTTCAAAGTAAAACAGGAAACTATCTACAACAGAAACCCAGGACCATGACCATGACAGGGGTTAACTCTGGAGCGAGTAATGTTATCTAGCTATCTGAAAATCTTTTGAGGCGAGAAATCAACTGTGTAGATTTTGAATGTTTACAGTTTTATAATATTAAATGGTGAATCGAACATTTTTGATCTACGAGGGGCTTTTATTTCCTTGCTGACAGATAGTTAGTTTAAATATCACAACATAAATGTCCATTATAAATTCACAGAAAACTGTGCCTATTTGCCGTTTGAATTAAAAAGCTCCACAGTCGCCCGAGGGCGTAGCTCGCTCACCAGCAGTGGACTGACAGTCATAGGCCAACTGCAGAGTGGCGAGGGGAGAGGAGAGGGACGAGGATGGAGAGAGCTGCATCTGAGGGGAGAGAGACACCAACACAACCTTTTTTAACATTACTCTAATATCTGTAGGGAGATCAGTCCACTGCTTTGGACTGAAAATATTTGTGGGGGCGGCAGTAGCTCAGTCTGTAGGGAGTTGGCTTGGGAACCGGAGGGTCACCGGTTCAAGTCCCGCCATGGACCAAGAACTGAGTGTGAACTGGTAGCTGGAGAGGTGCCAGTTTACCTCTTGGGCACTGCTGAGGTGCCCCTGAGCAAGGCACCAAACCCCCAACTGCTCGGGGCGCTTGTCAGGAGCAGCCCCATCACTCTGACATCTCTCCATTGTTGCATGTTTGTGCATGTGTGTGTTCGGGTCTGCATGTACCGTGTATAAGTTAACAACAGAGTGAAAAAATTGAATTTCCCCTCGTGGGACTAATAAAGGACTATCTTCTTCTTCTTTGTTTCAGTAACTGAAAAAGAGTAAACTTTGTTGAGCAATGTGTTTCTGTCTCCCCTCGTTGATGATCCTGTTTGTCTTAATTCACTATGAGCTGTTAACCTAAATAGTTTAAACCTGCAGTATCTTATAAAGTAATCAAACATAACAAACAACAAAATAAAAGTTGTATTTTTTGATAATATTACAGTAGTGGTACAAATTTGTTTTTTGTTTTTTTGTTCTGTGCTTTAAGAGCTGGTTTAAAGGCTAAAGCCTGACAGCATACTGCAAAATACATCGCTTTAACCTTTACTGAGGATTGCAGCATACAGAGTACAACACATACTGCATACTGCGTTCATCAGTAGTTTGTTTTGAAAACAGCCAGTGATTTGTCTGTTTTGGGTTATTGTACTGAAACATGGTGGCTGGCTCCATGATGAGAGGACCCGCTCCCTATGATGATATAAACGGCTCATTTTAAGGTAACAAAAACACAACAGTTCTTATTTTCAGGTGATTACACACTAAAGGAAGCATATTTATTAATACTGTATTCCATTTCTGCCTAAATGTTACACACTGGTCCTTTAAAGTTGTTATAATCAGTATATTTATAATACCAATGAGTCAAATTACTTAGTCAAATTTGAAAGGGGCCACCTGAAATGACACAGAATTATTCTTGACTCCCTCAAATCAGAGCTATTATTTAGTACAGCATCTTTCAGCTCATTGTTTTGTTTTGGTTCACTCTCACGGCTCTCATAGCATTGCTTCTGGCTTTAGCAGGCAGATATTTTCCATGTAAAAGCTTCGATAAGCACATTATACACTAATTTACAATGGTAGACAGTTGGTGACTAGCTGATGAACAAATGGAGCAATTATCAGCTAATGAAGAGACAGTGAAGAACAAAAGCAGAGCTAAATATGATTCCTAATAAATGCTAATATTGTTGCTGGATGTTTAAATAGGCAACTGTTTGTCCTCTATAAATTTAAAAGGTAATATGTCAATATTGTGTTGGTATCCCCTGCCCCTCAACTACAGCTACAATCTTTCCTTGCTTCACTACATTTCAGAGAAGAATGCTTTACTACTTTTTATGTCTATAACATGCAACCAGCTTATAAAATCTATTTTAATGTCTTTATAGAATGAACCTAACAAATTGTAAAATAATCAAAAGTTGTTTTTTTTTAACTTGTTGTGGAGTATTTTAACTTCCTAGTATTACAGCTTTTAAGTATCCAATATAATACACCATTTTACATACAGAAAAGTTTCCATTTTGAAAGTGGTAAAAATAGATAAAGCCTCCAGTGGTACATAAAAACAAAACAATCGCTGTTATTCATTTGAATCAATGAATAGTCATTGTGGAATCTGAGACTTGTGTGTCTTGTCGTCTTGCTGTTCTGTGGGCCTTTATGGCCGAGCAGTCCAGAAACAGTACTTCAGTGTTCTCAGCACCACAAGTGGGACGGAGCATCATGATACAATATTCTGTCTGTTCAAGTTTGATTTGCAGTCCTTCCACTCTCTCTTTGTCTAAAGCGTTCCACTTCCTCATTGTGTATTTATGGCAACAAAAACAACCTACCATTTGCTCTCCAGAAACAGGAGATAATCTAACTCTCTGTATTTATTCGCAAGAAGATTATTTCTAATAATTGCATGGTTTCTTTTTTGTGGTTGTTGTTTTTGAAGAGGGGGCTTTGCTCTCAGTTGGCAGCATAAAATCACATCCGCAAAAGCTAAACTTTTAAAGACAAACATAAGAGCTCGTTATCGCATGACTTTAAAAGAATAGCTAACAATGAATCTAGAGATTTTGAGAGCAAATAGTCATACATTTCATGCCAATTGTGAATGGTGAAAGAGAAATTTCCGGAGATTAGGCTGCGATATTCAGCACTGGACACCTTCCAACACCATGTGATGTAGAGAAGCAAGAAAAACTGGAATCCTCTAAACCCAGAAAGCCTGCTGGCTTCAAACGAGGTCTGCATGCGTGGGCCGAAGAAAGATGGTATGAGTAGTTAACGCCTTCCAAACTCCGAACCAGGTTTGTCCGCGGTATTCTTTGCTCTCCCAGGATGTTTTTTATTTAAACCTATAAATCATACTGAGCTGGAAAAAGGGTTACAAAAACACCACACTGCTGGTGTAGCGAAGCAACACTGTTTTAGGACGATTTCATGGTGGGTCATGACTCTTGTGTAATGGGTGATTTATAAATCAATAAAACAGTGGGGCAGTGTGTGTGTGTGTGTGTGTGTGTGTGTACTATATACAGCTCCACATCCGCTTGGCTCACTCTGAGCCAATGGAATAACCCGTTTTACCCAGCCACACACACACACACACACACACACACACACACACACACACACACACACACACACACATACACTGGTAGAAAAAACCTGAATGAAGTCAGTTGCATAATATCCATAGCTTACTATTACCTATGTAAATCCCCTCTATCTCAGTCACTCTCAGAGGTCAGTTGTCAGTTTTACAGGGTCGCGAGTGTTACACACAATGAGGAAACAGGTCGGGCTTATGGTGGCTCATGTGTCCCTGAAATCCAGATTACCAAAGGTGGTTCGTAACTGCAGTGTGTGTTAATAACAGCAGGCATGAGTCATCAGGCCTGTCTTACGCAACTGCGTCACTTCTCCACCCAACTTGCTGCCTTGTGCGCCACACCCCAGATTCATTCACACACTGCTCTGCTGCTGCCCAGCCTCCCATTGATGGCGAAGAAAGCACCACTCAGCTCGGCTCAGAGTTTATCAAGAAGTTGGGCAGCAGAGCAGTCTAAGTCCATGCGATAAAAAGAAATGTCAGATTTTAGCATCTTATCACCTTATATTATCACTTGGTTTTACCGAAGTATTTTAGGATTGGAGATAACTGTAGATGTGGTGTGTTATATTTGTCAGCGGGCTGGTGAGATTGGCCTGGCAGAACAGCTGTGCTTCATTGCTGATTGGGGTTTAAAATCCCATCAGTAACACAGACCACGAGGGCTGGATGGAGCTAACAGGACCCTCAGGGAGTCAGAGAGAGAGATGGAGGGAGGTGGAGGGGAGGCCTTTGGACGCTGTCATCAGTCAGGCCACTGACGTCACCTGCTCACACAAAAAAGCACAGTCGACCCCATTTCACAAACTGTAGAAAAGATACAATTTAAAAACAATGGGTGCTTTTTTAAACTGATCCATATTCATTTTGGAAATGAACCCTCCTAATCATCCCATTAGAAATTAGAATGTGTTTTTCAATACTATATAAGGTTGTATTTATTATTTTCAAAGATTATTTTAACCACTTTGAGCATAAACATATTATACTCTAAGTCATCATCTCCTTTTAATCCCGATTGGATCAAACCAATATGTGTTATCGTAGACAGGCGAGGAAGTATTGTCTGTGTTTGGAAAGAGTGCAGCTGTGCCCTCAAACAGATATGACTGTGTTTCCCCGCTGACATCCAGTGGCCACAGTGCTAACTGCAGCACAAACAGGAGAGACTTCATTTGGAGTGAACAAATAAATGTATTACACTGTGCAAGATAAAGTTAGAATTGTGGAGAGCCAATTGGGGCGTAGCCATATTTAGAGGGGTAGTGATGCCATGGTTAGCGCAGGAATATCCCCCCTGATGGAGTGGAGATTCTGGTGGTGGTGTTGAGGTAAAGACAGTTGGTTAGAGATCTGGGTGATGGGATGTGGGTGGGATGAGCTCAGTGGATGGAACCTTATTGGGCACTGATGTGATGAAGACTGGGGGTGAATGGGGAGTAGGAGGGTTACATCTGTTCGTACTAAAACTGACAGCAGGGAGGAGATCTGCCTTTTATTTCAAGTCTGACAGCAACAATATGATTGGCTTAGGGAGGCTGTGGAAAAATCTGGTTGATTTAGCCAATGGTGTAAAGGCCGGACAGATTTGTGGATGAATGTCTGTTCACCTGGAAACAACCTTTTACGCAAATAAGAAAAGGTCAGGATGTTGTGAATCTGTTTTTGTATTGTTTTGGTGAGGAATTCCTCTGAATGTGGCACTAAAATTCAGAGACTATAATTAAAAGGTTGTTGGTATGAAATGAATCTTTCTTCTCTAATCATCCAGACATTTCAATGTACCAACACATGTCAGAATTAAAGCTGTTTTAACAATAGAACTGTCATCCCTTTGTAGTTAAATAGCATTCTTAATAAGGACAAAGGCATCTGATTGTCAACTGGTGTCGCTCAATCCAGATCCCCTAACATGGGCACTAACATGATTAGACATAAATAGCTCCTGTCTCAATAGACTATGTAACTGGACACGTACACGGCAACCATGTCAATAGTTCACATGCCGCAGACAAGAGCTACTATACAATACAAATTACACACATACATCAACATTCAGGGTGGACAGCCGCACAAAAATCTTGTGTTTTGAGGTTCCATCAGTGATATTTCAGGCCTCCTTTTGCTTGTTTATTTGCTGTGTGAAGAAAAGGGCAGGGCAGAGAGGCAGGCATGTGATCAGCCTGTAAAATCAGGAATGAGATGGTGAACCAAGCGTTGTTTGCTTCTCAGTAACAATTGCCAAGGAACCTGACCTTGTCTGCAACAAGCCAAACAACTCAAGATTCTCACCTCTATTTTTAAAGTGAATATTTGGAGAAATTAGATTATTCAAAATGACTGTTCTGACAAATGCATCTTGTTTATTACATGAGCGCACATTCCAAACAGACTCTTCATGTAGAAATATGCAGGGGCAAGAGAGGGGGGATACAAAGTCCTGAGGGTGTTTTAAACATACAGAAATGTACACAATGTGCATATCAGAATGTGCACACAGTATACAAACCGGATCCAGTACATTGCTCTAAAAGTATGCTATAATCCTGGTGTAAAACTATGTTAACTCACGGATGTGTTCTGCTTTGTGCACACATACACTTTCTGCCCAGCTAAACAACATCAGCCTCTCAGTAAGAAGATTTGTAAACTGGCTGTGGCACTTCAGAGATGAGAGTTACCCAGAAAACAAACAAATTATTTCGAGCAGCCAAACTGGTGCACAGCGTGGCCTCTATAGGAAAGTAATTTGGATACATTTACACAAATTCTGTATACATGGGCACCAAAAATTAGTTACAAACTGTATTTACAACGATGCAAGAGATGGTAGAAAAATACTTAAACAGTCAGCGACAGTATTCGACTGAATCTTGCAAAGTCGTTCTGTTGTTTTCTGTCAGCAGCATCCAAATCAGCTTCCAGTTTTCCACAGATGACCATGGAGTCACAGAGAAATAGAAAAATAACACTCTGGATCTTCTCTCTTTCAGGATTACTCCACTCCTTTCATGAACTCCAAGAACTCTGTGGAAAGAAGGAAAACATAGTTGGACCAGTGAGTTCAAAACAACATGCCTTCATCAAGCAAATGTCTTTTTTGATATATATTTTAGTGGAATCACCTAAGTTTCTGTCACTTTAATACATTTCAAACTCCTCACCATCATAGTCAATTTTGCCATCGTTGTTTTTGTCTCCATCTTTCATCAGCTCCTCGATGTCGTCCTCAGTAATCGCCTCTCCTGTAGATTCCAGCATCATTTTCAGCTCGTCCAGGTCAATGTAACCATCTGCGTTCCTGCACAATCAAATATATTAATGCATATAACAAAACCTAAAGTTAAGCTTCACAGATGGCAGTGGAGGAGGTGGTGTGTTTGTGTGTGACATGTGACTGATCATATCCTGCATTTAAGTGTTTGGGAACCATCATTGTGTGAGAGGAAAAAAAAAAAAAAAAAAAGTCTGTTCTTTGATGCTCAGACGAGGTGTCTGGCTTACACGTTGTGGGTGTTTGAAATATTCTGTGCTGTCAAAAAGGATTATGGAGCAAACTACACGCTGTACTCTGCAGAGCTGCTTGGCATTTTGTCAGTTCGCATAATTGCACATGGGGAGCGTACTTTGCTGGATGAAGAATTTGATCACTAGTCTGTGGTGATTTGTAGATGATATTTTGTCCGTCATTAAGTTCACAGTATCTTTTTTTTTGTTATGTTTGTACCAGTGAACTGCAAACTTCCTTTTTATAATTCAATGGGACAAACCAGCAACAGGATTTAAACATGAAACTCACTTGTCAAACATGCGGAACAGCTCAGCCAGTTCTTCCTCTGACTTCCCTTTGCTGTCGTCCTTCATGCACCTCACCATCATGACCAGGAACTCGTCAAAGTCCACCGTGCCGCTCCCTGGACACATACAGTCATCACACACTATCAGTCCACACTGGACAGACGTTTATATTATCTGACCCCCAAAGAGGCCCAATCTATGAACACAACATATCAATATATAACAGAAACTAGACAACCTAAGGATTTGATATTAACCATGTCATGTTAGCTTGGCGGGAAGAATGATAAATAACGCTCCAAATTTCGGTCAAAAAAACTACATGGCTATTTTCAAAGGGGCCCTTTGAACTCTGACTTCAAGATATGTGAATGAAAATGGGTCTATGGGTACCCACGAGTTTCCCCTTTACAGACATGACTTCATGATAATCACATGCAGTTTGGGGAAAAAACCATGCAGTTTTGCATGTAGTGCAGATGTGAGTTTTTTTTGCCTACTCTAAAAAATGATATATTTGAATATTTCTGCATACTGGGATCCCTAAACGTCTTTGAATTACATAAATTGTATTGACTGTAAAGCTGAGACTCTTGTGGATCCAGTGGTCCCAATCATATTCATGTGTGATGTTAGGTCCCATAGAAGCCATTTCATTGTAGTGAGACCATTTTTTGAAACTTGACCTCACTGTATAAAATGACCTGTGCTGAGCTCTAGAATAATCACAGCCTCATGAAACTTTACAGTCACAAACTAGAGACCTAGAGTATTCAGATGATGGATGCCTTTACTAGGTAGACTGTCAATAGGTGGGTTTCTGAGCTATTTCCAGAACAGAAACGTTCGCTATCCAATTGCCAATTCTTGCAGAAATCTCCAAATGTCAAACGTTTTTGAAACCAAATCACAACATGGGTTTTTCTGTGGTGTTCCTCGAGGTCTTGGTGTCTTAATGTGGTAGTTTGGAAGGATTATTGAACATTTTCTCGACTGGTAAAAAAGGCTAAAATTTGCAGCAAATCTATGTAACAAAAGGTATCAACCAATCTAAAATTACCAATTGCATAATAGAGCATGGAGATGGCCATCACATACTTTCATTATAATGTTCTAAGTCTTACACAGTACCAATTTATTGCAAGAAATTAATTAATTAATTAAGTTAAAATCGTAATTTATTCTATAATACCAAATATACCTGTAATTTATGTGGGCAAAACTACAGATTGGGCCTTTAAATTTCCCTTTATGTGTGCTTAGTTCCAATATTTGACAATATGACATATACACTGGAGCTTTATCAAGCAAATCCAAGATGCTAGTTTTTATGTTTCATCATTACAGCTTATGGAAAATTCAAGATGACCCATGCATCATCTGATACGCATTTCCCTTTAATACAGTCTGACACATCTTGTTGCATATAAGACTCTTGCCTATCGTCTGACATGAAGTTCAGAGGGTCTGAACTGCACTTGTCTGCACCACATGATTGTGCTGTGATGGACCTGCCGGCTGGCCTGCGGAGATGAAGAGGTCACCGACAATCAACCAATCATTTTGTGTCTTGCACTGTTAGTGCAGCTGTGTTTTGATTTACCGTCTTCATCCACCTCATCAATCATCTCCTGCAGCTCCTCTGGTGTGGGGTTCTGGCCAAGCATCCTCATCACCTTCCCCAGCTCCTTGGTGCTGATACAGCCATCCTCCGCATCTTGTACAAAGATGTCAAAGGCGGCCTTGAACTCTGCAATACCACAGCGGCACACAGGGGAACAAATCTATTATCACCAATAAAATGTGATATGGACCTGGACAGGATCAACTAGTGTTCAACATTATGCACAATGTACAGATGACAACATAATTAATTAATATTTGTGAAAAAATGACTTTTTGATATGTACATACCATTTTTCTGTTCATCTGTCAGCTGCTCAACCTGCAAGAAGTATTTAAATAGTAAATACTAGTAGTAATGTTTTGGTAACCTGATTGTACCAATGTGGGCAATTAGTATATTCTGTGCATTCATTGATACATCTTAAAAACACAGTGTGTAGGATTTGGCAGCATCTAGTGGTGTGGTTGCAGATTGCAACCAACCAAGTACCCCTCCACTCACTCCTCTCTTTCCAAGACTGCGGTAACGTGAGCCACTGAGTGCAAAACCTTGGTAACACCGTTCACCTCGCGAGAGATCATCCTCACCATAATAACACTACTTTAAGAGCAACGGAAGTCAGGTGGTGGCTAGTGGTAACACAGTTTTGCAAGTGTGTCGGAGAACTACGGTAGCCTTCAGGTAACGTAAAAAACTTTTAAGGCTCTCTCTAGAGCCAGTGTTTGGTTTGTCTGTTCTGGGCTACTGTAGAAACATGGCGGAGCAACATGGTGGACTCTGTGAAGATGACCCGCTATGTAGATATGAAGGGTTCATTTTAAGGTAATGAAAACACAAGGATTCTTAGTTTCAGGTAATTACACACTAATGAAAACATAGTTTTGAATATTTTATTCCATTTCTGCTAATAGATCCCTGAAATGTTACACACTGTTCCTTTAAAATACCAGCCTCAGGACTAGATCATCCTTATCTGTTTTGATAACTTTTCACTCAACAGAGGTAATACTTTGGTTCCACACACTAGGCCATCCTTGACAAGACGTAGAACCTATACATCATATGTGAGAGCCAGTAAGAAGAGGAGTTAAAAATAAACAGACAGGATCAGGAACCACAGATAAAGGACACAATACACAGTGTTTTAAATTAGCATAGCTGTGGATCTGGCCCAACAATGGAACAGTAATCCTGGAAAAGCTACCACGAATGAGAGAGGGAGACAGCTGCTTATGTAAGAGTTATTGTCTGTCGTCCACTATAAATTAAAACACATGCAGCACACACACACACACACACATACATGCACACACTCCCCTGGTTATGATATATGAAAAAGTCTAAACAAACATGTAATGTACATTCCTGTGTGTGTTTTTACTGTCCCAGCTGCACTGCTCACTTGGGATGTGAGTGGACGGGACAGCCGGCTGATCATCCGGGCGGTGGTGGACAGACAGCCGCAGCCACACAGCTTTCAGGCTCACAGATAATGCTGGAATTCAGTCGCGGGGGGTTTATCTAAACTTGAAGCCCTCCTCTGGCACCAGGGAACCACAGCCCCAAATGCGTCTGACCAACTGGCCAAAATTAGCCATGTGAAGTGGGACTGCTCCATTTGAAGTCATGAATGAAGCAGCACAATGCGGACCAGGGACCTGTCCTGTCAGTGACCTCCTGAGTGGCCCCTATCAGCTCTGATAGGGCACTGAAGGAGGAGAGCATCTAGAGACGTATATGGTGTCAAGGTGCTTTTGACATCAGCTGGTGATGGAAGCAGTGTTTCGCGCAAGCCACATCAACAGGGATTTGTCAGCCATTTAAGTAACGTCAGATGAACAAAGTGATGGGGGACTTTTTTTTTCTACAGCAAGTACACCGAATATTTCATACAACGGCCACTTCAGCAGGACGGAATAAAAGTACAGTCTTACATGATAGACCACTGATCGTATGTCACAAACTAATAATAAATGTTAGGGATTATGGTTTGTGATCCAAAACAACATACCAGATTTAGTACACACACAGAGTTTTGGTGAGCATCCAAGGAACTGAAATCACTTCATCAGAGGAAGCCAATTGCACACTATGAGTTGTGAGAGGACGTACCGCTGCCTTGTAGATGTCGTTCATTTTGGAGCTCGTCTGCTGCCTGTCCTGACGGCGTCCTGGCACAGAGGAAGGAGGTACTGTCCAGCTCAGGGCAGGACACTGGCCTCATCCTGGGAGGGTTTTATAGCCAGAGCCTGGCACTGTCTGGTCCCTCCCTGGGCGGACCAGCCTCCCCTCGGCGTGCGTCCACGAATGTGTGTTTGTGTATGTGTGTCATTTGGCCAATCTGTCACAATCACCGGGCTCAGATAAAAATGCAGCAGCTCTTAGGGGGCATACTTTGGAATGGAATGAAGTGAGGGGGGCACGGTGAAGCCTAATCTCCAGGGAGAGGGCTATAGAGACACTCAACATTCCTCTAGACCTGGACCAGAGACGCAGAGGGCTCAGGAGGTTGTGTGTGTGAGTGAGTGTGTGTGTGTGTGTGTGTGTGTGTGTGTGTGTGTGTGTGTGTGTGTGTGTGTGTGTGTGTGTGTGTGTCTAAGGCAGAGGTGGTAGGAGAGGTAAGAGGGTGGAGGCCAGGATTGGGTGGATGCAGACTACAGCCAGCAGACCGTGAAGGGAGGACAGAGAAGGAGGGCAGATCTGTAGAGTCAGAGCAGAGGAAGGTGTCACTGTAGTTCAGAAAGACCTGCTTGTACAGGCAGGGATAGGCAACATAGACTTTTTTCATGGCAGACATTTTGACTCGTCATAGCAGGAAAAAGCACAGTGGTAAGTAATATGGTTCCATTCCATATAAGGCTCCTAGTGAGGCTTGCACCAGGGCCCTGGACCACCTGATTGGAATGCAGCCATTGTTGATGTCACACCTGTGCTTTTATTATTATGACATGTTTAAATGTTGGGTAACACATGATTTTACAGGTAATTTGGTGATAATAACCTAGTAATAACCTATTTCTATTTGAAATTTCTTTGGAATTACTGCCAAATTACTCATATATATATATATATATATATATATATATATATATATATATATATATATATATAATGGTTAAACTAGAAAAGCACTCAGAGAGCGCAGACCTCTGCCAAGCACCATAGTTTCCCCCCATATTGTAATTCACTCCAAAATAAAAATCCTTTTTTAAAAAGAATTTTATATCAGTGGCAAACATAGAACATATATACAAGACACAACATAAAACTCATACATTAGGCCAAAATGTAAGAGTACCCCCATTATTTTATATAAATTGCTATAAAATCCGCCATCTGGATCAGATCTAGATCAGCCTTTGCGATTTGATAGAAGTACACATTGTAAATCCCTGAGTCAAATTTCATGAGCTTTGGGCAACAATTACCAGAGATATTGAGAAACAATTTTTTGGGTCCCATTTACCCCAATATTAACGAAAATTTCAAAGTGATCCAGAATCCAGGATTTCTTCTGGATCACCCCCAAAATTAAAACGGTTCTTCCTTTTCACATTTTCGACACACCCTGAATTTCATCAAAATCCGTCCATAAGTTTTTGAGTTATCTTGAAAACAGACAAACAGACAAACAAACAAACAAACAAACTGATAAACGCCGGCAAAAACATAACCTCCTTGGTGGAGGTAAAAATGGCCCTTTGGAGTTATTGGAGGTGGAAATCCTAAACTAATAGAAAACAGGCACAAATCTCACCATTGTGTGACTGACTGTCTACACATATGTAACCTGGTAGCTAATGATTATGATTATAATTATTATCTATTTATCAGCAGGCATGGAAATAAAGCAAATCAATTAACTTTATTCTTTTCACAGAAATGTGTTAAATAAATTGCCAGCTATTGGGAAACAGTGAAATATAATTATTAAATAATGTAAAATAAATGCTGAGGTACATATTGGGGTGATTTGGCAGTAATTCCAAAGAAATTTCAAAATAGGTTACTTACTAATTATCATATAATTACAGTGAAACTTGCAGACCTGTAAAATGCCAGATGTGAGGTCACGCAAATCGCCTTTTCCTCAGCACACAGGTCAAACTCATTTTATCTGTAGAGAAAGAGACAAAAAAGAGAAATTAAAGGATCCATTCACCCAAATGACAAAATGAATAACCCTTTTCTCCAGAGGTTTTGAAGTTTGCAGCTCCACCCCAATACAACAGAGGTAAATCAGATGTTGTTTCTGGTTCTTACAGCACTGAAAACAACATTTTTTTAAAAAATCAGTAGAAGCAGTTTCCACTGGACCTTTTCTGGTCTTTTACTGGATAAATAGTCCCAAATAGTCCCAATAAAAACTTAGATTATCCAGAGTAACAGTGACACAGTTTCCTCCATTTTTACGTTAAAGGGGCTAAACATAATGTAAGAATCAGAAATTATTATTATTATTATATATATATATATATATATATATATATATATATATATATATATATATATATATATATATATATATATATATATATTATTACTTGTTAACAATGACACCTGTGGAGATTAAGTCAACGACAGTCAGCGTCCTGTTTATTGCACTTGTGCTCGCTCTACATAGACACGAGGAAGCATCAGTCAAAACAGTGAGGCGACACACACAAAATTGGTTGCTAAAACAACAATATCGCTATATGTGTATTTCACATGCATGGCTGTAATGTTAGTGTTGGATTTTCCCGGAAAAAACGGCCCACATTTTTCTCATTAAAAACTGTGTACAGGCTGATAAAAGAAACCCAGAAAGTCACAGAAGGTGTAATTTTTTTTAGGTTTGTTTACAACCTGTTAACACATTGGAAACAACAGTTCGGGTTGGAGCCCTCCTGTGTGGAGTTTACATGTTCTCCCCGTGTTAGCGTGGGTTTTCTCCGGGTGCTCCGGCTTCTTCCCAGTCTAAAGACATGCGGGGTAATTGATGACACTAAATTGTCTGTAGGTGTGAATGTGAATAGTTATCTGTCTCTATGTGTCCTGCGATGGACTGGCGACCTGTCCAGACTGTACCCCGCTTCGTTTGTGTTTGGCTCCACCCCCTCGCAACCCCTAACAGGATAAGTGGTTGCTGATGGATGGATACATGTAAAAACTTACATACAGTCCCTTTAAAGTTTCAGTGATGTGAAGCTCTGGAAACTAAATCACATTTCATTCATCTGTTGAATGGGAGTGAAGCCAGAAATCTCAGGAAGTTATTTCAAACCCAGGGCAAATACTGTACAACTCAACATACCAAGAGAGTTAAGTTACAAAAAAAATAGATTGTCATTTCAGTGAAGCAATGTTATTGTCGCTCCAAAATGATCTACATCACATGCACAATGATGCTGAAGTCACACATTACATTTAACCTATGAAGAAGACAACTCTGGCGATTCCCATTTTACATGATTCATGAGGATTTACATTTAAATTTCATGTACGACACAGATTTAGTCAGCAGAGGGTGCTGTTCACTATATAGCGACTAAATTAAATTGTTGCGCAAGCCTGCCTCCAGATAACCAATTTATCAACAGTGGGGTAGGTGAGAAATCTGGGTCAAACAAACCAAACACTTGCAGACACATTTAAATTGAATTGTACACAGCGCAAGACTTTGCAGCATTTTTTTTCATGTTCTTTTGAAACAAGGCCATCTCAATCACTTGACTGTGTGAATCACACACGCTCACACACGTGCTCTCGCAAAAAGCGAGAAACACACACACAAACACACACACACACACACACACTGAGTGATCATGCTGGTTTATAATGGGATGCTAATGGGGACTGGCACAGCTTACAAGCATCACACAGGCACTCAGAGAAAGAGAGAGAGAGCTCACACTGAACAACATGCATGTCCTACTCAAGCATCTTAGATACAGACACAGATCTCCTGACAAAGACCTCACATCATTGCACATCAGTCACATGCAAAGGTGGAGCCTCCGTGGAAACAGACAGGCGGTGAGGTGGGGAGGGGATGCGAAGGGACGCGAGGAGGGGGCATGAGGCAAAATGAGATTTCGTGCCGGTTTTCCATGTGTGTTTTCTCTGTCATTCGTCAAAAATTTCGTAATCAAAACACACATTGACGCACGCCGCTGTTAGAATTCAGAGCAGAAAATGAATCGTCATCAATGGCACCAGCTCTGTCAGCTGAAACCCAGAGCATACTGATGAGTACACACGGTCAGCCAGACAGATCCATTTGGAGAGCTGAGTGCAGTCTGGTGGGTGCCAAGAGTGACGAGCAGCTCTGCAGGGGGGCACTAGATTCTAATGTAAAGCTCCACACACACACACACACACACACACACACACACACACACACACACACACACACACACACACACACACACACACACACACACTAGTACCGAAGGCTGGCACACACACCGAATAAAGCATATGGAGTGCTGTTTCATTGGAGCTCTCCACCAATTTCCTCTTTACAGAGGAAGGCTGACGGAAGAGCCAGCCATCTCCTCCACACAGCGCAATCAGACAGCGCATCTCAAATCCACAATTCACCGCACACCGCTTTTTGAGGGGTTGCCATAGAAACTCTGCCTGGGTAGAAGCGGGCAGAAAATGAGAGAAGATGAGCGGGGCTATTTCCCCCCTCCACCTCCCTCTCTGCCTCCCTGCCACCACATTGTGTCCTCAGAGTGACTGTATTATTTCCTATTCTTTGCCTCTCGTACGCATACATGCTCACATCAAAATTGCTTACACATATGGGGGTCACAATTAGGGTTAACAATGGCTATTTGTGCTCCAGAGCCATTCATGCAAATTTACCAAAGTCCAAATGATTACATTTCATGTCTCAGGCTGAATACTGCAATACTTTCAGTTCTTCTATTCTTGCATCCAACCAGCTTCTGTGAAGTTGCAAATGCATGCATATTGTGCCTGTACGTAATAATACGTAATAATTATTTGACAGGCTTGTTGTTTGAAAAGCTGGATTTCTATCATCATCAAGCAAAAATCTTTTCCTGCAGAAAATATTATAAATTCCAAGTACGCAATATGTCAAAATGCCCGAGGCGTAACATCTCATGCTGGCGGTACTGAATCAGATGGACTACGTTTGTGAAGATCTACTACTATACACAGCATACATCATGTTCATTTAAATACTCGTGTGATATAATGATTGGGTTGACGTGCAGCTGAGCTTGAAGCATAGGTCCTACGCTCTCTCCTCCTCCTCCCCTCTGTGTCCTCACCTCCCTGATTGCAGAGGGATGGAGGGGAGCTGAGCCTGTCAGCCTTTCTTTCTTTCTTTCTCTCTATTCTCTCCCTTCCTCTCGCTCTCTCTCCATCACTGCCTCCTTTCATTGATGACCAACCTGTCAGCAGCTCCTGTTGTGGCAGGCTGTGAGTGCTCTGCATGTGACTGAATGACACTCAGTGTTTTCCACCATGAAAGCATCTCTGCCCGTCCAGTGAGCGCTTTATCAGAGAAGCCCAATGTCTGATCACTGACAATGTCTAACCCAAATTGAGGGATTTATCTTTAGAGATGAGGGATGAGGGTAGCCTTTACTTTGCTTCACTGCGTTCAGTAGCTTCTTTCTGAAACTCTTTGCGTTACGCAGTGTTCCTTACATCAGAGCTCTAATGAGCCAGTGGCCACATTAGCTCCAGCGCCGGCCGATAGAGCCACGCACTAACTCTCTGCCAGGGGGCAGCGTTTTCCAGTCCACTGGACCACCAAGTCGTCTACCACCCTTTCTACCCGAACCCTCCACCCCCGCCGTTCTCCAACCTCTATAATAGCCTAGTGTATGAGACACCCAGGAAAGATTTACTCTAAGATATATGACAGAAGAAGTTCCCTTCAAGCAAGAGAGAAAATGTGTTTCTTCAATGTGGCAGCAAAAGGAGCGGTCAAGATTCTGTCCTGAGATTTATCATCGAACATGCTTTGCAGAGGCAATGTTGGAAAAATAAAAGGTGGACAAGTCAGGTTTTATTTTTCTATTTTGAGTCGGGAACTAATACTATACAGACAAATGACATAACACAATAATGACTGAGCCTGTGGTCCACTGAAAGTATGGCAGTTAGGGCTGTCAATCAATTAATCCATTTAATCACAATTAAAAGCATGATTGTCCATAGTTAATAGCGATGAATCGCAAATGAATCGCACATTATTTATCTGTTTAAAATGTACCTTAAAGGGAGATTTATCAAGTATTTAATACTCAACATAGGAGTGGGCAAATATGCTGCTTTATGGGGGGGTGGAAGTTAGCTGGGAACTAGCTGACTAACTAACTGGGAACTAGCTGAGATCTGGCTGGCAAGAGGCTGGAAGCCGGCTGGAGGGGAAATTACAGGTGACTGCATCTGTACTACTTAATGCTAACTATTAATCTAGACATGTCTACAATTTATTTTATATATATTAAATAATCAGTAAACACAGCTACTCAGTGAGTGTTTTCTAATTATGGTCATTCAAACACACAGATCACAGATGACATAAACATAAATAGAAATACATACAGGTCAGTAGGTCCGGAGCACCACTGCCCTACTCTTAGAAATTTTAACAATGCAGTTACTTACAAAATATCATACTCCCACAAATAAACAATCACACAATATTGTAAAGTAAACCACCACCTGTAATTTTTTTTATCACAAAAAAACAAAACATAATGCTAACATGGAAGGTTAAAGGAAGGGTCAGGGATGCTGAGAAACAATCAAGAGTACATTCAATTAAATACATAATCCAACCAAAAAAGCCCAGTGTTACCAAGTTTTTCTCAATTGAAGTTAGTTAGCAGATACAAAAGTCCCTAAATCTAGCGAGCAAGTCGACAAGTCGACAACACTGACTGTCCGTCCATTCAGGCTTCCCTTCAATGCCACTCCCTCAAATTATCATTATGTAAACAACAAACATGGCTATTGTTAGTACGCTCAGCTGTCAAGGTAGCAGCTTGTGGAAAACTCTGATCATATGCAAGGAGAGCCCTGACAAAGTTTGTACAGGCAAATAGGCCATCCAGTCATTTTGTTTGAATGAAATGATTGAACAGACTACCTACCTGTCTCAGAGAAACTAGCTTAAAACAAGGTTAAAAATAATGGATTTTCATATTGATCTGTGTTTGGTGTTGAACATTTTCTACGCAGCACTATACTGTTAATTCCCTAATAAGTACATTGGATTTCTGTTATTGCAGTCCCCATTTATTTGTCATGATGAATAAATAATCTAATTAGTTCTAAACTGCCCCACAATATAAGTAATATCACAAATATATTGTGCATTTATTTCTGTCTGTGAATGACTTTTGGCAAGACCCCAACCACTGAGGAAGCAAGGCCAATGTCAACAAAAGACAAGGGTTAAAAGTGTGGAGTAAAGTACAAAATATGAACACAACTTGGATTTTTAAGCCCTTATAAATTTAGAGTAAAGATTCTCCCTGCATGCACATGCACCCATTTTGGATTTGTCAGTGTCTCTGCCTTCTCCGCTTCCCTTCAAATAGCAGCTCTCTGAAATGGAATCAGGCCCTTAGGGTTTCTGACAATGTTTCAGACGTTCCTCAGTAAAATGAACAGCCGTATGACTTCAGCATTACTACATTTTAACGGTTTGCTCTATCGAGAGTGCATTGACACAAAGCGCGTCACCCAACTTTTACATTGCCAGTTGCCTTTCTGAGCTAAATCAAAGTTGAAGTACCAAATGTCACTGAGATTCTGGAGGATAGTGATGAAAATCGTTGTATTTCATAACAGTAATAAAATATATTAAATAACTTTAAATAGCAACATTATCATTGCAAATGGTCCCTTACCATTAAATACATTAAATAGAAACAAATCTGAAGATATTCCTTCAAATATATGAAAATCGTCAGTGAATGGTACATCCACATGTATTAAGTCTCCTATTGGACAATGCATGGCAGTAGACCCCTTACAAAGTCACTAAACTTCTGCACATCTGTAAATACTCTGTTGTTTCCAAATGTAAATTTGCAGCTAACCTCAAAGTGTATAATGCCACTCTGACTTTGGTCTTCTGACTTTCCCTCTAGCATCACCATGAGGTTGACATCTTAGTTTTTTAGTGAAATGAGTGCTCAACCAAATGGATTGCAATTCAATTTAGTACAGATATCCATGTTTTCTAGAGGATGAAGCCTACTTCCGCTGAGGACCCCCCTGACTTTTCCTCTAGCGCCACCAGCAGGTTCATTGACAGCATGTTAGCAGCCTCACAGAGCAGCAAGCTTGACTGTAGGCTTCTCATAAGTGGGATAAGGGGGCTCCTGTATTTCTGTTCTGGTATTTGTTACTAGTCAGTGCTGATCTGTGCTCTGTGTGTTCTGTCCAAGAGAAAATGTTTTGAAATGGCTCTGGATACTGTCTGAGCCCTGAACAAACTGTCAGCATTAGAGCTGCACCAAGCGAGACTCACAATACAAAATGTCACAAAACACCAATGTACCCAACCTATGCCATGAAATAGGAAGGCAAAGGAAGAAAGTGTCCCATCCCAATAAAAAATTTTCAATCATATTTTGGTTTTGGCTATCTGGTCAGAAACAGAAATACTTGCTAGAAAAGGAAATTAAGATAAAACTACCCTGTTGCCATTTGGGGTGACGAACATGCACAACTGGTTCAACCGTGATAGCAAGTAGAGGCAGGTCAGACTGAGATCTGTGACAACCAGTGGGCAACCTCCAGGTCTGAAAAGTGAAGTCAATGCTGAAGTGCCTCAAACCTGCATTCTCTCTAATAGCCAGCAGGGGGCGACTCCTCTGGATGCAAAAAGCAGTCTGATTGTATAGAAGTCTATGAGAAAATTATCCTACTTCTCACTTGATTTATTACCTCAGTAAACACTGTAAAGATGAGTTTATGGTCTCAGTCGCTACTTTCAAATCTTCTTCAATACAGCATGATGTTCATTTAGTAAATTATGGCCCCATTTAGAGTCAAATAGACCATAAAGCGGGATATGATTAAGGGCAGGGGTGTCAAACTCAATTTCATCCCGGGCCACATCAGCATTACGGTTGCCCTCAAAGGGCCGGTTGTAATTGTAAGACTATATAAATATATCTACTCTTGATCATATTACAAAATTGCCTCTGCATTTGATTATTATTAGTTTTAGTAATAATTTATTTAATATCTAGCTCTGAGAGCAGAAGTCTAGGAAAAATAATTGCAAGCAGAAATATTGTACAATTCATTTAAAAAAATAGTTCTGTATCAAAAACACATGCTTGTGCATCAATATATATGCATGATGTAGACACAAAAATACTGTATGTGGGCACACACACATTTCTATGTGTTATTATAACATAAATCCCATGAATTTATGAGATTAAGAAACCCTCATCATTACTCTTCTATCAAAGATCAAACAATTATCATGAATAATAAAACTTTTTTTAACCACCACCAATATTATCAAACACAATTTATTACATTAACTTTGTTTAACTTTGCAGAACTATAGTACAACAAGTCAATGTGCTGTGATATAACTGTTATAAACTGTTGATCCAACAGCTGATCTGCTGAGATCATGTGTGGTAGATGACGGTGGTGTGACAGTGTTTTTCCACCGCCTCGTAGCGAAGAAGACATACCGGCTTGTCTCCATTAAGCACAAACATGTATTCGCTTTCCGTCTCTCGTTAAATTGCCTTCCCTCTGCATCAAATTTTCTTTTCTTGGACGTTTTGGTACTATTCGTATGTTTTTTTACAACCCTGTCACAACCCCGCTGCAGGAACCCGGTAATATTGAGACACTTCAGTGTGCATGTAACAAAACCGAGATGTTTGTTGATGATAGTTTAAGGACACCATACTTCTGTAAAGCAGCATAGAATTGTATGATAAGCATAATATATTTTTTGCAAGCCCTTGCAGGCCACATAAAATGAGGTGCCGAGCCGCATTCGGCCCGCGGGCCTCGAGTTTGACATGTGCTTTCGGGTGTGGTTACGTTGTGATCCACAGGTTGCAAACATGGTGTTGTCTGGTTTGGGAGTTGTCTGACTTTTCGTCTTACAACTTTGATCCTTTCACAGTGTATTTTCATTCAGTGAAATTTAATAGCAATACTCCGGTTGACAAAAAAATTCTTATTCAGTGTTCGGTTGTGCTCCACCCTCTCCTGTCATTTCTGGTTGCAAAAAAACAAGATGGCAGCAGCCTAAAACCAAGATGGCCCTAGCTTCAAAACGGCAATCTGAAAACCAGTAGGTGACATCATGGTGACTATGTCCATTTCTTATATACAGTCTATGACTACTACAGAAGAAGAAGATTTTTGTCTATACCAAGACTTACATTGATGAATAGTAGTGGACTGCAGCAGAAGCTTGATATGTGTCTAATTTTATCATTGTCTGTTTAATCTCACAAGTCAAACACCTAAAGGAAACAATAACCTCTGATGGGTTTATGGACGACTCTATCTTTGCCCCCTGTGAGACGTGGGTCCAGAAGTACAGTTTTATTTGTTGTACAATTGATGGAACTGTCTGGAGACGAATGCCCTCCAGAGGCTCATTCATAAGATACACTGGCCTGAAATTCATTGGTCCTGCAGACAGTCTGTGTCTCTCTTTGTATGTCTCACTCTCTCTCCTGCTCTTACGTGCAAACAGACACACAAACTATCATTAATATACACTAACATACACACATGTCCCCTAGTGCTGTTATGTTCTTCCTTGTTATATGGTTTTGCAGTACACTCGGGCTAAAAGAGGGGAAAAAAACACCTTTGCATCTGTCTGCGTAGTTGCAGTCGAGCCTAGGGCCGACTAGGCTTCAGTGAAGTGTGCTGTGATTTGACAAGGCCAGTGACAGGAGGCACTGTAAATATCCGGCTGTCATGTGACTCACTTATTGGCCTCAAGGAACCAACGAAAGGTCAGTGTTTCCTGATGCCATTGCCAACAACTAAATTAAGTGACTTCATCTCTTGTTCATGTGTTCGTCCCATTTTAGGAGATGGATACATTGGAGGTGTTGCATCACACTGCTCACGCACTGCAATAATCATTTGCGTTTCTATGTGAACACACAAGTTAAGCACACGCACGCCCACCCACACCCACACACACACACACACACACACACTGGGTCCATTAAACAAGATCTGCCATCTCTTGATGTGGATATACATAACACATACACCATCAGGCATGTGGCACGCAATCACAACCTCTGGGTTTGTCTTCATGTATGTCATGTCTGACAGTGACAGCACTGCATTAACACGTCTCCACAGCTTCTCATGAAGCAAATTGCGATCCATGTTCTTCATCCCATAATGCAGTGCAAAAGGTTAAATAGCGTCATTTCGCTCTGTCACTAGTTATATACAAGAACAAAATATACTCGAAATGAAAAAGGTCAGTTTTTGGTGCAGCTGCAGCTCTAGTGTGAATGTGCGTCTTTGTCCTGTAAAAGCTTTGGGGTCTTGTATTTATCTTAAATGTTTTCACCTCTTAATGCTAATGCATTTGTACTCGTGTGCACCAAAAGTTTTCTGTGGTTTTCTCTAATGGAGACCACAGAAATGTTATGCACAAGGAGAAGAAAAAAGGACCAATAATCCTGTTAAACAAAATAAGTCGCTGTAAAGAAGCACAGAACCTGAAGGAAGTTCAAAAATAGATTAAGAACAGTCAAATATAAGGTAATCTGTTAGAAGGAGAGGCTGGGAAAGGGAGTTATAAGTACTTGAGGAGTTTAAAGCAAAGAGAAAATAGATGCTGACAAATGTTCAAAAACCCTGAAAGTCTGTTATGCCCCCAGTGGAACAGACCCTAAAGGGATATCAGCCCATGTGCTAAAACAATCATCACACTGATTAATTGGGCAACTTTGAATCAATTTTCCAGTCAGCCACTGGTCTATGCCCGTGGTAAATCCGATGCTCTCTCAATAAAATGTGGTTTACTTTGAACAGTTTACTGTGCCAGGGAGAAACATCATGGAGGAAATAAGTGAGACAGAACCAGCAGCCACAGCACATGAGCAATAAATGGTAAATAGACTTGCATTTATAAAGCACTTTTCTAGTCTTCCGACCACTCAATGCGCTTTACACTACATGCCAGCATTCAGCCATTCATTCAGCCATTCATTCATACATTCATACACTGATGATAAAGGCTGCCATGCAAGGTGCCAACTTTGCCTACCAGAATCTAATCTAAATACCCATCCACACACCGAGGGCTAAGCCTTTGGGAGCAATTTGGGGTTAAGTGCCTAGCTCAACGACACGTCGACATGTGACCGGAGCAGCTGTGGATCAAACCACTAATGTGGTGGATGACTTGCTCTACCCTCTGAGCCACAGTGGCCCCAATCCAATACTGGTAAGTCATGGGTCACCCCTAGTGGAAGGTAAGGGGTGGTAAATCTGACAAGTTTAGGATTTGTACTCCACTACCACTGCTACACTGATGATACTCAGCTGTATGTGCCTATAAAGGTGGATGATCATTCTCAAATTATTAAATTACAGGCCTGCTTGTCTGCCATGTGCCAGCCCAGTCTTTGTGTGTATTATACAGCATCACAGGTTTCCTTTGAGTCTTTTGTATATTTTGTCATGTTGCCTGTATTTTGTATATTTGTGGAGAGAAATGGTATTATGCCTTTATTTAGACACCCTCTCTGCATATCCACAACACATGAACAAATTACTGAAATTCAGTATCCAGGAAATACCAACTACTATGTAAAGGATTGACATGACGTGTAGACATCCAGGGTCTCCTAATGATAATAAAAACATACCTCATGGTTTTGGTAATTCTGAGTTTTCACCTTGTGCCACCAGCAGATAAAGTTCTCACTTATCTTGTGAAATATCTCAACATCCATCAGATGGAGTGCTATGAAATTTGTATGTACATTCATGTTTCCTAGATTATGAACCCCGAGGATACATATAATCCCCTGATTTTTTTCTCTAGTGCCACATTGAGGTCCACATTTGGGGTTTTGAGTGAAATGTTTCACAACTGTTGCATGGTTTGGCATGAAACCTGGAGCAACTGCACATCATTGGATCAAAATGTTGTGTCCATGCCTCATGGTTGATATTTTTTCAATGTTGATGTGATTCAATGTGATTTTTTGAAGGAGTCTTGAATATTTGATTCTGTATGCTAATGTTATATTCTCCAGTACAGTTTTAATGTAAGGGACTCTTTAGACACTGACATATCAGGCAATCAATAAATACTGATCTTTAATTGTCCTTACAGGCAGCAGCCACCCTGGCTTCATGTCTTTACACTGGCTATAATGTAGAATTGTTTTTATAAATGTCATCCTTCCTAAAAATTTTTCAAATCTGAATAAATCAAATAAAAATGCACATTACTATGTGTGTTTCTGTCTGGAGAAAGCTTGTGCTTATATATGTGTTTCCTTGCGGCAGCAAAAAAGAGGAATTTGCCCAAAATCTGTTTCTGAAAATGTTTTCGTTGGCCAAACACATCAGTCCAGGTGTTATTTTCTCCACTGAGACAGAATCAACACAACACACTCTCATGAATGTTAAAATAATGCTGATTGTTGCACTGCTAGATGTGAATTTGTAAGAACAAATGACTTATGAATCATTAATCAAGGACATCATTTATTTATTTCATAGTTCACTATTTGCTAATGTGTTACCCAAATGACAATTCATGATAAACAGGAGTAAAATTATTTACTTTTTATGATAATAAACCTATTTTTCATGGAACTTTATAAAACATTTTGTATAGGTCTCTTGACAGTGTTTGGGAACACACAGACTGTAGATGCAGGGGGGCTGATGGCTGGATAACTTAAGGAGTCTGAGATAATATTTTTATGAATAAACGCTGAATTCTGTGTTTTTTCTCCAAACTTGGCCCAGATGCATGTGACTATTTACACGTGTGTTGTGTGTTTGGGCTGGGGTGAGAATGTACTGTATGTGTGACGCTGTCTGTGGTACTGAAACGGAGTGGAGAGCGATACACCGACAGACAGAACACATCACTTAGTTTGGTGTATTTGGCCTACTTTGTGGCTGTAAAGAGAGAAATACAGAGTATGAAAAGAAAGAGAGCTGCTAGCTGTAAACAGTTGTTTCTACACACCTACCCCTGCTGATTTTGACAGAAAGTTGTTCATAACTGTTCGTGCTTGTGCTGCGTTCTTATGTCAGGGCTCCGAATTAATAAAAGCATTGTTTGATTTTGAAACAGTAGCTTTCTGTTGTTGTTGTTATTATTATTTAGTCTTTCTGAAGCTGTTGGATGGTTAAATCAATTTATTTTATTTTTATAAACAAAAATAGCCCTTTCACAATTTTTAACAGTCCCCTCAGTGATTTCATCCAGGCCGCTGGCCTGGGTGTCAGTCAGGGTGACTAAAAAAGTGTTCTATAATGTTTCTCAGTACTCATACATCAGTGATATAGGTCTACTATGTCTGTTTCAATGCATATGCACCCCAACCCCTCTGCATGTCTTGAAATTATCCCCCCGTTTTATAATGAAGTTATTTTTATGAAACGCTCACTATATCAGTAGACAGTAGTGCATGAGACAGATAATCTGTAAAAACATGCTTCCCTGTGTCCTCCGGTGCTCCTAATGGCATCTGCAAGATTTCACAGACCAGAGGAAAGCAACCAATCAGAGCTGAGCTGGTGCTGAGAACGATCAAACTAGGCAATGCTGATTAAATATGAAGCAATATTCTGTTACCGTAATGACTATTTCTTGCCTCAAATGTTTTCAGAAACATCTTAATCTGTACTGCTTAGCTATAAAATGGGAAAGTTTTTATCCGGCAGCCATGTTGAGATCAGTTGAGGAAATACAAAGCACCGCCCACCAGCCGGAGAACAACCAATAGGAATGCTGTCTCTGAAATGATCCGTGATTGGTCAAAGTCTCCCGTCACTAGATTTTTTAAAGCCTGAAAACAGACATGAGGAGGTGCAGCGGTCTAGTTCCCTCTCAGAACACTTGAATTACAATATGTTGAAAGTTTATTTTGTAATTATTTCAGTATTTTAATAATTTTAGCTCAATGATGCCAGAAACGCAGGTTTAAAAGCAGAGCACCATGAAGAGGAAAACATGATAGGCAGTGCCATCAAGCTTTGGGACAGAAATTCACTTAGGCAGGTGTTTCATGATGTTTTGATTTGTTATGAAAAGACATCAGATGACAGCAATAATCAACATAAATGGATTGCTTTCCTGGTTCATCTCCAGACATTTAAACTGTCTCAAGGTGCGTGTAGCATGGGCTTCATTTTCACTTGCCTATGTTTAGATTGTGTTTACCTGTGGGCTCTGTTCTCCAGCTTATCTCAGGCTACCAGTGTTAGCACTGACCAGGCTGATGGTGCTAGTGATTATAACCATTCACCCCCCCTGTAATTAGCAATTACTGAAGCTCTTCTCCAAGATGTTGAGGGGGTTGAAGAAGTGGTTTGGGATGGATTAAAGCTGACGTCAATCGCAAATGCAAATATGCTTCTCCAAGCTTTATGTTAAAGCTCTGAATTGGGAGCTTAGCTGGGGAATTTTGTCCACATGCTCTAACCCATTCTTGTCAGTGCTGGAAGGATTGCGTGGTCTCACTGATGGGTTGGACGACCAGCTCCCTCAGCTTTGAAGCTGATAAACCTTTTAAAACCATGACAAATATTCTCCTGCAACTTTGCCAGAGGAAAGGCAAAGAAATGAAATAGGTAGCAGGCGCAGGAATATGAAAATTCGCTCCGTCCACCTCAAACTCAGCTAAGTTTGTTTTTTTAAAGGGTGAAGTGCTTACTTTGGCACAGCTTTGAGATTATTGTCTCTTCTGGAGCCGTCTTTCAGCTTTTAAAGCACATTAACCTAATGGTCCTACATCAATATGGCAGCCACTAATAGCCAATAATGTCACAGCATCAAGACATGTTGTGGAACGTTGATCAGGCGGCATTTAACTGCACAACCTCCGTGTCAGTGGCCGACATGGCTGCATGGCACAAGTTCGGCAGCAAGGGTGAGACATCCAGTCAGTTTCCATAGTGATGTGGTTGAATGGAGGGGATTAGCAGGGGCAATGTGGCGAGAAAGGATTGCAGGCTTCTGTCAAAGCTTGCATTTAAAGAGCTCCATGTCTTGGCTCCCTCCTATTTGGTGATGCTGATGATGGACCCTTCGTCTCCCTTCACTCCCCACATTTTTCCTGACGCAGACATGTTTTACTGTCTCCTTTTCAGTGGTGGTTTCTCAGGTGTACAATACTTGATGAGCCACGTTGTTCCCAGTAACAGTAGTGCAAACCCTGCTGCTAAATCTAAAATAAAACCCCTCCGAATTAACTTGTTGGTTGTGAATTACAACCAAGCCAGATATTCTGAATTTTATGCCATAAGAGTGTTAACGTGTTGAATAATACACAACTTGTCTGTATTCCTACATTCCCCCACCACAACATACAGACTGTTTTCTCACTACACACTTAAAACCTCTGTGTGGATTAGTTTGCCTTTGCAAACTGCAGCATGTGAAGTTAAACATGAAATTATTACCAGTTCATAGACAGTAAATCCTTATCATTACAGCTGAAGCATTATGTGTGTGTAATTTCCATCTCACTTCAAACAACATTCAGGATCTGCAATCTGATTACTGTGGGTTGGTCATTCATTTGTAATCAAATTGCTTTTAATCCTATTATTTTTTTTTATTTTCTATCTATTAACTGTAACTCTGATTGTAATGAGGACTGGGTTCTACTGACAAGAGATTATGGGGGCTGAAATACAACTCTTAATTGCAGAGAAATGAAGCAGTGAAGCTGGAGATGACTAAATATATAATAAGTATAATTCTATGTGATACTGTACCTTTGATACGCAGGAGCGTTAGTAACTTTGCTAAAACATTTTATAAACATACACTGAGGTGGAAATTCAACAATTAAAACTGAAGACCAAACAGCTTTTAAAAAGTCTTCTTATATTGGTATTTTTCCATATTTGAAAAAAGCTATTGCTTTAGAAATATCAGAAAAACAGTAACCATCCACATCAGACACGTTTTAAATCCACACTTATCTGGTGTCATCGCTGAGGGCAGTTTTGTTTTTTGAACATGATTTCTTAAAAGTAAAAACAGCATGACCTTAAAATATTCAGTATACACATTAATACAGCATATACAATAGAATGACATTAAACACTATAGTATCTCTATACTGCATGGGCTTGACTTTTAAAGGATAGATTTGGGAAAAATTGGAAAATGCAAACAAATCTTGTATCATAAATTTGTATCCAGTTAAGCACTCAAGAGTTAAGGTTAAAGTTAGACACATGTACCACCACTTATTTTCATAATACTTGTTATTTTGTATTTTAATGGCAGACATGATAAAAATTAGCAGCTCAATGTACAAAACATACAGTATATATCTATATATCTTCTAGGTATTGATGTTATGTGAACAACTAATTTCATCAAAGAAAACATATTACAAATAATATGTATGAACCTTTACATATATCTATGATTCTATTGATTTTGTTAAGTACCCTATCTACACTACCTTCTCTGTACATACTGTTTATATAAATAAATACAGTAAATTCAGTACATATACTGTAAATTTCTACTTTTTGAATTTAAAGCTCATTTTTACATTATTGTGGTCAGGAAATATTTAATAAAAAGTCAGTGTCAGCCCAGTATCTAGTGTCATATTTCATCTTTATAGCTAGGGATACACCAATCCAACAAGTTCTGATACTGATAGCGATACCCGGACGTACTGATCCGATACCACTGAAAATCTTCAAAATTAACAGAAATTATAGTTCAGGTGTAAACCTTTTTTCATGCAGAAACAAAATGGTCAAAACTTAAACGGGAATTTAACTTCCATTATATAATGTATACAGTATATAAACATAGAATTGAATTGAATAGATCAGCCCCATTGTCACCAATACCTGATCCAGCTAATATCAGACAGCTATATCCGATCCGGTATCGATGCATCCCTACTCATACCTGTATTCAGTGTTAAAAGAGGTGCTACACTTGTGTGTGTTGTGTTTGCACACAGAAACATTATAAATCTACAGTATTAGTATGACAAAACAAATATTTTTCAACCAGGATAGCCTCACAGAATGTAATTGTAGTAAATTGTTTTCTCATTTTGAGACTCAATCATAACAAATTATCTCTGTAAATGAGTTTGTCAGTGACAGAACCAGTGTGTCCAATTTGCCACATAACCTTTTTTTAAATATTGATAACATTGTTTATAGCAAGCTATCACCGCCAGACTACAACCATATAGGCTTCTAGGATAATTTGTTTCAAAGGCCCTTTTCATGTCTGACATGCGTTTGTACGTGTGCGTATATTCCTGCGTGGAGCCTCAATGTGCTTTTTAACCCTCAGAAGCCTAATCTGCACCATTAATGGACTTTTTGTAGAAGTTAATTAACCATTTTCAATGATAGCAGCACAGCAATCCCAGTAGAGAGCCATACAAGGAGGGAGAGACGGAGACCGATTATACTGTTGCCTAGCAACACATGTACAAAAATTGAAGCGATTTAGTGCCCCCATACTGGTTATCATGGAGGTCATATGTTTACCAAATCCAAACCGTGTGCTGGCTGTCACACAGGGCTGTCAACAGATCAACACGAGTACCTGTCCCTGTGCTGCTCGCTACACGCTGACATGTCGACGCCAAACATGTTAAACCTGCAGCTACTGTAGGCTGAACGTCTCTTAAATCATGGCTGTCTAATTCAACGGATTTGTGAAAACTGCATTGCTTTTGAACGAGTGGCAAATGCTACATCAGAATCCCAACAGAGGAAAAAAAGCTAGTCTTTCTTGCAGCTGTGGGATTTAACTTCTTTACATAGCTGATCCCTTCAGGAAGGTAAAATCAAAAAAAGAAAAAAGAGAGAAACCGAGCATGCTCCACAAATTTGGTAGATGATTCACTCACTATTCCTGAAATATTATTGGTCAGCCCACCTCACTGATTCCTGCATCCCACAATACTTCACTACGCATGTAAATAATATCTGGCAAAAGCTGTTTGTTATAAAAAAAAACTGTCCTCTCAGCTTGTTTTGCTTGTTTGTAAATTGTGTGTGCGAGAGAGAGAGAGAGAGAGAGAGAGTGAACGAGAAAAGGAGGCATACAAAGAGACAGAGAGAGACGTAGGGAGGGAGGCGAGACAGAGCTGCTGAGGCACTCACTTCACAGCAATTTAGGTCATGCTAAACAAATGCTATACTAAAGAAGCACAGACAAATAAGAGCATCTAGCCTGGAAGTGATTTCAGTATTATACACCAACGAAGCTCTATACATGCAGTCTCAGGTGTCTCCGTGCCGCATGTGCAAGTGTGAGGCAAATGTCATCAATCACCCTCGGGTGGGCAGGCCAAATTACATTTAAGCTTTATATAGAAATATTGAGTGAGCGGTTATTCAGTTATGCATTGCTTCCCAGGTGAAATGCATGTATGCCAATCCTTCTATCATCAAGACCCAAGTGGTACACCACAGCGGTGTTGTACTCTACGCTCTCTCAGTGCTCACAAGTCAAGGAAAATGTACAGCAGCAATCACGGTTAGAGGCTGATGAAAACAAAGATAAGACAGCAACAGAGAAGAGGCTGCACATCCAGGCTCCTGACAGAATAACTCAATGTGGAATTACCTAATAAGACATATCTATATTTCTAATACCCTGTTGAAGACTGCCTCGCTGTCAAAACAAGGGTTTTGTAAATATTTAGTGTTGATTTTTGTGTTTGTGAATTGTATTTTGCAGCTTTTCAGCAACTGTATTTATCCTGAAAAGGGGATTGAAACAATATATACCTGTGCAATCATATAATTTACCTTATCTGTCTACTGTATGTATAAATGGTGACATTATGTTAAGATGCATTATACATAAAAATCATCACATTGTGTTTTATATATATGTGTGTGTGTGTGTGTTTATAAAAACACAAAAATAAAATGGGATACGTACACAATTTCAGCAGAAGGAGAAAAACAAGTCTGCGACAATATGAATAAAATATGTGAATTGCTTATGATTAGCATACTAATGACTAATCATCATGCTAATCAGTTCATTTTGTGACCTCAAATTGCAGACTGGTGTTGAGAAATATGAGTCCATGAAAATGCATTCTGAAAAGGGAGAAATGCTCAGAGACTTGCTTAATAATTTCAGGTTAGGTTATTAAAAAGTAGAGACATCACAGTAACCTGTCACACTGCTTGAGCCACATACAGACTAGGGTTTTCTAAATTTGACATAAAATGCTATATTGTGTTTCTGAAATTTTACTTCATACTACTAATACTATCGTATTTTAGCTTTAGTAACATTTTGTGTTTTATTTAGATGATTCTTGCAAATAGAACGAAGGAATTTGACATTCAATTTCATCTTTAGGTGTGTTATTTTTTCAGTTATTTTAATTTCTCAACATATTTTGGTAATAATACAATATTTAAAGAAATATTTGGTGTGGTTTTGAAGTGTATATAGTCCCATTTTTAATACAACAATCATAATTGTGGCCATACATACATGACAAGAAACTAATAGGGAGCTTTCAATGTTAAGTGCACCATCCTCCCCAACATTAAGATGATTTTACAGCCAATGGGCCAGTAAAGAGGGGCGACCCAAGACTCAATCTCAGTCACATACTCTAAAAGCCATTACAAGAAAGGACAAGTAATCCCAGCCTAATGGAGCACGTACAGCATCCGTGAGGACCCAAACACAAGCTTCCCACTGAAAGTAAGAGACCGGGGGGGGGGGGGGGGGGGGGGGGGGGTGAAAAGGGCAGTGAGCTGAATCAAACCAAAGCTGTGGGGTTAGGAGGTCAGCCGGTTGAGCGTACATGTCACCAGTCCATTGCTCCATCAGCAGGTGTATAAATATGTGTCATGTTTCACAGCCTATGTCCGCAGGGAGGTTCAACCCAGATGGGATTTTAAATGCTGCATTTCATGTGGTATCATTTAGTAGGTTAGTTCACCCCTCATTGGTTTGCCATCTGGTGCCCTCTCAGCCTGCCATAGAAACATTCACACTGGAGTCTGAACGCTACTGATCTGCCTGTTTAGAGCAGTTCCTGAAGTTTACACCATGCACATTCAGCGCGCACACTCCCTCCACCTCAACTCACTGACAGCAAATTAAAAAAAAAAAAAGTCTAAGCATCTACATGTTATGATTGTAAGCATCGTGGCACACGTGGAGTTTGGAAACAAGACTGCAAGCATGAACTATGAAGTGAAGTTGGTAAGATAAACAGGAGCCAACGTGACATCACAGTTAAGGCAAGAGAAACAGCTGAGCTGAAGAAAAAACTTGCGCTATCAAACTAGTGGGCCTATTTATACATGCTGTGCATCACTTACCAGACTGTCGAAGTGCTCCTTAAAGACGTGTTTTCGTCTTGTCTTTCACTTTCTAGATGGTTTCTGTAGAAAAAAAAATAGAAAGTAAAAAAAATCCGGATCCAATCTTCGCTGATTTGCTGCCAACGTTTTTGCTCCCCCCCCCCCCCCCCCAACATCTTTTTTCTTTTACTTCCTTCATTTATCTTTTTCTTTTTCAATTATGAGTTTGTAGTCCACGAGTTTATTCTCCTCATATCATCCCCTCATTTGTGGAAGACGTCGGGCTTTGGACGACTATACAGGCAGAGTTAGAGACAACCAGCCAATGTTCCCTCCCTTTATTGACGGGCTCCCTTTATCACAATTTGCCAGATTTGCAGCAGACAGCCGCTGACTGGCCTCACCTTCCAGATATCCGCGTTTGGACCTGTTAATGCTGCTTATATCCCCCCCATATGTCTCCATTTTGCACCTCGACCATACATTTCATTACTGGAGGGGAGGGGGTGCTCTTTTCTTGTGGTGGCGGGGCACATTATTTGGCGCTGGGCGCACAGATAATTGCGTTTTAAACAGTTGAATCCTAAAGTGTTTGAGGGGAAACAAGCTGAATTAAAGACTTTAAAAAAAGGCACAAAAACTGATAAATATCTAGAACTTTGAAACGAAATTGTGTTCATTTTCAGCTGCAAAACTTGCCTCTATGAGAGGTCAAAAAATGTAAATATGTCATTAATGGTGTTTAATAAAGCTGGAGGGGGAAGAGTAAAACAATTTGAAATATTAAAACACAGACGCTATAAGTGTGATGTCAGTTCAGCCTATAGATGAGGAAGAGGAAGAGGAGGAGGAGGGAGGGAGGGGGGCGACTTTGAGATGACATTGAGGCTGTGTGGATGGGAGTTGAGTCTCTGGTTGTTGATGTTAGACAGTCGCACAAGGCGAAGCGGCTGCTGCCCGTGTTGATTCAGCCTCCTCCTCCTCTTCCTCCTCCACCTCCTCCTCTTCCTCCTCCTGGTCTTCAGCACTGCTCCCCGCTGGACAGCTCCTGCCTGGACACCTCTAACGCTGCATGGTCCCTTTAAGTCTTTTAATGGAAGTAAAATCTATTTATGTTCCAAGAAATATTGGGAGTTTACAACTTCATCCACAGGAGGAATCTGCGGATACCTCGCTTCGAGATTTGTGGCAGGCAGCGAATCCTCGGCGGCACAGATCACAGATTCATTGTGAGTAAACTGGCTGCTGAATTCTGTCTGTGCGTGTTTGAACCCTCATAGTCTGGCTAATGCATGATTCTTTATTATTTGTATTTGCAGCGAGTGTGATTAAATTGTGAATGAGCCTGTCACTGTGTTGCTGGGGTCAGTGTAATGACTGCATGATGAGCTCCGCACCGACACGCTACAGCCAATTAAACGCCGAATTGATTGCTGTTTGCTCGTCTGCTGGATGGCGCAAACGTGGAAGACGCATTCTCGTGCGTTTAACAACGTGTTTAGTTCCCAAATAATCGGGTAGAACGGCGTGGATATTTGTGCAGTCCGATGCGTAAAGCTTTTACGCATTGGACACCCCTTTGTCTCCACTATGCGTTTTGTGTTCCAGTTTATTTGAGACCTCTCTGTATTCCCTGCTGTTTGCTATTCTGTGCGTGGATTAACTGTTTGGAGAATCTGCAGGTGGTAATTGGTGGACTCCACTTCATTATGCTTGATTATCATATGCTATTTGTTACGGTGCGTCTTGCGCTCGAAGTGCATGTTTTGGATGCTGTAATTTGTCTTAAAGTTTTCTCTTTTTTTTTCCCGTCAGCAATATCGATTTTCATTTATTGGCTTATTTTATTGCAGACTTTGAGGCTATAATATGTGTGCTGTTCTGGTTTGGCTGCTGTTATATTTACGCGCAATCTGCCGTCTGTGTTTTAGTTGTTTATGGGAGCAAGTCCAGCATGACTTTGCCATCGATGGATTTTTTTGTGTTTGCTGACTCTGATATGAATGAAATTATTGTCAGGCAGCCAAATGTTCATGAGATGCCCTAATGTACATTTTTATAATAATATTTCAGCAGTTTTAATTGGAGTGAAATTGTTTTATTGCACCTGCCGGGAGTAAATTAATGTGTGGAAAATGTGTTTGCTTTACAAGTAACCACATTTTCATCGCCTCTTGGGGGAAAAAGACCAAATGCTCTATTCACGCTCCCTGCAGGTTAACGGCGACTGACGAGCCGTGTGTGCACAGGCTTCATCTCCAGACATTTGGTCCAGAGGTTAGGTCTGAAAACCGCGAAGCTGCTGTCTACGTGGACTGGTGCTGAAGCCTCCCGTCCGACTGCCAGGACCTCTGCCAAATCCAGAGACATGGCGACGAACGGCACCAAAACGGATGGACAAGTCACAGAACTGAACGAGGTGGCCACTAACAATGACAAACCCAAGTCCCTGGACGTGAAGCCCGAGAAGCAGAAAAAGGAATTGCCCGATAGAGAAACGTGGGGAGGGAAATTTGATTTTCTCCTGTCGTGTGTGGGTTATGCAATAGGACTGGGAAACGTATGGAGATTTCCCTATCTCTGTGGAAAAAACGGTGGAGGTAAACAATATATTTTCACTGCTAATTTAAGCAAACTGCACGGCCCCATTCAGCTCCACGATGCACATAGTCGATGAAAAGAATGAATATTTACAAGCCTAATTAATTGACGTTGTGCTGTAGTGTTTTAAGTGATGCGTCAGTGCAGTCTCAGCCTAAGATTGGTCCGTTTTTTAATGCATAACTTGATTTACTTTTGTCCATCCAGGAGCCTTCTTGATTCCCTATTTTTTGACCCTCATATTTGCTGGAGTCCCCTTGTTTCTACTGGAATGCTCTCTTGGTCAATACACCTCAATTGGAGGGCTTGGTGTGTGGAAACTGGCTCCCATGTTTAAAGGTATAAACTACATGATGTGTCTTGATACAAGGCCTCTCTACAATTATATATATATATATATATAATATATATATATATTAATACTGTTTGGTGCTTTCATGGAAATAATTTTCAGGTTTTATGGAGGCCACATATAACAAAATATCCAATGCTAGTTTTACTACACTGCCTAATTCATTTCTGTATGATAGGTGTGGGCCTTGCAGCAGCTGTACTGTCCTTCTGGCTTAACATTTACTACATTGTAATCATTTCTTGGGCCATTTACTACCTGTACAACTCCTTCACCACTGTAAGTATTACACAGTGTACTCACGTGATTCATAAAAAACAGCGTAGGGTCAAGGTTGTGGTACAGCAGTTTGTTAGGCCTGTGATACCTGTGAAGAAATTTAAAACCCATAAATGTCAAGGAGGATGAAAACGCTGTAATTATTTTGTTTTACAGGAACTTCCATGGAGCTCTTGTAACAATCCATGGAACACAGAGAAATGTTACACCAACCACTCCATTACAGATACCACCAATCTCACCAGTGCAGTGGTGGAGTTTTGGGAGTAAGATATTGACTTGCTTTCACAAACAGCAGAGCTTTAAAGTATCCTGCATGCATCCCCGAGACACATAAAAGAAAGAGAAGCCTCCTCTGCTGCGTTCTTATTTTCCTGTGTGTGTAATAGTCTCATTGTTGCTTGCTGTGATTTATAGGCGCAACATGCATGAAATGACCGATGGCTTGGAAAAACCAGGCCAGATCCGAGTGCCACTGGCAATAACACTGGCCATCGCCTGGGTCCTTGTGTACTTCTGTATCTGGAAGGGAGTTAGCTGGACAGGGAAGGTAAGACGATTGCCAGATTTAGGTATCCAAGACCTCTTATGCTATCCTGGTTCCCCAATAAGCGACAGCAATGCAATATTAATCAGTCTAATATCACCTCATCAATCATTTAGACCGAACTGTCAGCATTGTCCAGATTGATTTTTAAAATAAGAGAAGAGACATCAAACACTCGTGTTCACTAATCCCACTCTGCCTCATGGTGGCTCCTCTAATTCCAACTCTCCTGACATGGTGTCTATACTGAGTGTGGATTCATGATAGGAGGAGCAACAAACAGCCATACGCTACAATCTGGTTTTGTCCTCTCCCTCCTCTTGGAGCAGTTTCCCCTCCCTTGCGGTGCCACATTTCGAAAGTCGAACACATCATGTGACCATGGCAAATAAATTTTGTTTTGGTCACAAAATGACCCATCCCCCCACCCCGCACACTTTGCTCTCCATAAATTGCTTGCACAGTCGTAAATGCACATTCAAAGTTATTTCTTTGCTGAATTTTTGGTCTCTATCTGTTGTTTTTATTTGTGTGTGTGTATGTTTAAGAAGCTCTAGAAAATCTTAAAAACCCTCGTGAAAATTTTCCAAATTGACAATGTCTGAATGCATTATACATTTACTTAATGGTGTACTCCTGCTGACCCTGCTGTCTCACATTGTATAGGTGGTTTACTTCTCAGCTACGTATCCCTACTTCATGCTGTTTATTCTCTTCATCCGTGGGGTGACTCTACCTGGAGCTAAAGAGGGAATTTTGTTCTACATCACCCCCGACTTTGAAAAACTCAAAGAATCGGAGGTAATGACATATCATATATGATTCCTACCTATGTACTACATGCCTGGGTGAGCGGAGCGCTCGGCATCATGCAGTTAAATACTTGTGTTCCTGTTGTCAGGTATGGCTGGATGCAGCTACACAGATCTTTTTCTCCTACGGACTGGGATTGGGGTCACTTATAGCTCTGGGCAGCTATAACCCTTTCAATAACAATGTTTACAGGTAAGACATGATGATACATGGATATGCTGAATTTAATATATCAGAGCAAATTAAAATAGCTGAAGATGGCAGTAATTAAATTGCTATTTTACTGTATTATACAGCTCCCTTAAAGACCTTATTCAATGATACTTGGTAAGAGCCCTTAAAGGGTCTTATTAATGCTAGTTGTTGGCATGAATATAATAACAATCTAAGGAGATGGCTGTTTTTTTGCTGTCGGTGTGCATGCTAGAGGAAGAAAAAAAAACCAACAACAATTGCAAAGCTTGAGTGTTTTCTCCAGCAGCCCCATGGTTCTGGGTCACCATCAACAATCAGTTACATAAAAATAGTTGCCTTCATTTTGTGTGGATGTTTCAAATGAATCTATCGTTCTACATCTATATTTCTGCATCTAAAAATACATTATATTATTTGTGATGAGTTCTTAAAATGAGATCTGTCTGTCATAAACAACAAAAATGGTGTTTTTTGCCAAACATCTGTATGATCAAAAGGAATAATAGCAGTGATGCAGCTAATCTCTCTGATCTCAGTCTCTCCCGTCCTGTGTGGACTGTTTTGAGGGAAGCTTGATACAGGGAAAGAAAAAAAAATAAAAACTGAGTCAACTTAAATCTTTGACAACAGGCCTATTTTATATTTCCCCTCCCCAGAGACTCTGTCATTGTGTGCTGCATCAACTCGTGTACCAGCATGTTTGCTGGCTTTGTGATCTTCTCTATTGTTGGCTTCATGGCACATGTGACAAAAAGACCCATTGCCGACGTAGCAGCTTCAGGTAATGACAGACTTTACGTTCGTGGCTCTGTCTCTGCACAAAAATAAAAGTGCACCGTCATTGATACTGATTGTTAAACGCAACAATATGTGTGTTTGAAGTCGTAACAAATGAGAACCCTGATGAAATATGATTTTCCCTATTTTCTATCCAGGTCCCGGCTTAGCTTTCCTGGCCTACCCGGAGGCTGTAACCCAATTGCCTGTGTCTCCTCTCTGGGCCATTCTGTTCTTCTCCATGCTGCTCATGCTGGGGATAGACAGCCAGGTAAGGGGCTTGGAGATGATCTGCTCATGGGCTGACCTAAATATTTAAATGCAGGTACATATCACTGCAGCTCGCCCCTGCTCTCTGCATGATAAGCATGCAATTTGCTTCTTGTGGACAGATATAGCTGAGCTTTGACATCAGCTGTCAAGTCATTTTAATGCAACTTTATCACCTCCATGTGCCCCGCAGGTTTCCCTGTCTGTGTTTCTTTCTTTTGTGTGTGATATTTGGGTTCGAATAAGGCCACAGACTACAAGATGTATACACTATGTCAGCTTTACACTGGATATGACCATCAGCACTTTAAAGTAAAAGACATAAATTATATGTATACCCCAATTTGGGTAAAAAGCCTTTGCATATCAGAGCTATTACCAAACTGGCCTCCAAGAAGTAGATGCTTGGTCATTCAGAAGAGTGTTAGTGTTTCTGTTCCACAGTTTGGTGCACACTGTAACTCAATCATCAGTCAGCCTCACCACCCATGTAAAACTTCTTTGGTGAAGAAACTACAAAACATAATGTATATGTGCTGTACGTATTAAAACATGTTTGTGTCAAAGAACGTAAAAGCATGCAGCTGCAAATAGTGCACAAAGTCACACTCACATTTAATGCTGTTTCTGTGATTTTTGTCCTTCAGTTCTGCACTGTTGAAGGCTTCATCACTGCTCTGGTGGACGAGTTTCCCAGAGTTCTTCGGGGTAGACGAGAGATCTTCATCGCGGTTGTCTGTCTGGTGTCCTATGTGATCGGACTGTCAAACATCACACAGGTACAGCAGGGGCAGCTCTCTTATGCTTCCACTAACTATTAATAGCACATGAGTAATGTAATTGAAAGATGTAATTAAAAGATACAAGTGAAATCCATGTATCTACTGTATGTAGCAGGCAAGAAGTAATTTAAATTTGGACTTGTTCTCTTAATGGCATCAAATGTAATAGCAGAGTATGTTATGCTGTATTATAACACTATGACCATTTTTCTGTAACCAGGGTGGGATCTATGTGTTCAAGCTGTTTGACTACTACTCTGCCAGTGGAATGTGTCTGCTGTTCTTGGTCTTCTTTGAATGCATCTCCATATCCTGGTGCTACGGTGTGTATCATCAATGTTTCATGCAATATAGCAAGAACGGAACAAAATCATCATTCAAAGTTTGCATTTTTCATCACAATTTAACAAATTGAGTTAGTGAAATCTCACACGTATGAACAGTCGGGGTGAATATGAAGGTTAGAAAAACGTCACGCCTATTCAGAGATATTTGCTTCAAACGCTGTTCAGCCTCAAGGTCATGAGCACTCGTGTGTTCCACCTCACCGTCCTCATCATCATGCATGGCAGACCGGCGGCAAATTGAAATAAATTGGATATGAATATTTTTTGATCGCAGATTCATTTGTCTCGCAGGTGTGAACAAGTTCTACGACAACATCCAGGAGATGATTGGCTACAAGCCGTGTATATGGTGGAAGATGTGCTGGGTCGTGTTCACCCCTCTCATTGTCGGCGTGAGTGCTTTGAACTAATACAACTGTACATCTAAAGTCATGACATGAAAAATGAAACAATAAATAAAGTCAATATTACCTGCCTGCAGCCACGTCACACTGAGACTGTGCTGCCTGTGGTCAGTGGTGTCAGGATGCATAAAGCGTCTCATGTCTCCCACAGGGGGTGTTCTTGTTCAGCGCCATACAAATGGTTCCTCTCACAATGGGAGACTACGTGTTCCCAGGCTGGGGTCAGGGCGTGGGCTGGCTCATGGCGCTGTCCTCCATGGTCCTCATACCAGGATACATGATCTATATGTATCTCGGACTCAAGGGCACTTATAAAGAGGTAAGAAGTGAGTTTGCTGTTGGGTTGGTTAGGTGAACATCAGGTCTTGCTAGTTTGTGTTGCCAGATTCTCTCTGATTCTGATTCTCAAAGATAACATATGATCTTCTGTTGTGTAATTAATACGTGTTGTGCTTCTCTTCCAGCGACTTCGGATAATGCTTAAGCCGCCCGCAGTTGTCAGGCGACCTCAGGAGAACGGACCTGAGCAGCAGGCGGAGACCAACACAGCTAACCTATCCAGCCCGGCCAATCCAGCCAATCCCACTAGCCCCGTCAACCCAGCTCCCGCCAATCCTGCCAGCCCCACCAATCCAGCTCCCGTCAACTCCACCAGCCCTGTGACCCCGGCTAACCCAGCTCCTCTGCCAGCTAATCCAGCCACAGCTGCTAGCCCAGTGAACCCAGCAACTAGTCCCACCACTACCATAACCATCACCACCACCACCGCCACCACAGCCAGTCCGGCTAACCCTACTGCCACAACTGTTAGCCCGACCAGCCCGCCACCCAACCCAGCAAGTCCGACGGAGCCCGTTAACCCCCCGAACCCAACGAGCCCAACCTCTAACCTGACCAATGCCGAGGCCAACGTGTAGACAACAAAGAAACCCTCATGGAGCATGTAGACAAAAAAAACATTACAAAGGACTTCCAAGATTTTAATTGATTCACCTACCTCCAGGGGCAATATGTGATCAAACTAGATTTTCAAACCATGTTTCTTTTCTTTTTTTTTTTTTTTTGCATTTGTAAAGCCAAGCCAATGATGTCTTATTGTTGGTTTGCATTCTGAAAACAATATCAAAGACTGTTAGTGTTCACAAATACAACCATAAATCTGAATTTTAAAAAATTGTAAACATACTGTGTAATACTGTGAGAAAAGAAAAAAACAGAGATATAGATTAGAGATTTGTTGAATATCTTCATGAATCAAGTAAATACCGTGTGAATATAGTAGATGAAGTAGTGAACAAAATTGACATCATTGAAGAGTGCAAGGGATGGCGTCAGTTTTATCGTGGATGTTTACTAAACCTCACACACAGTTGTCTCTTTTCCAAACGTTGCACTCTGTGAGGTAAACTACAGGCCACAAGGCAAACGGGGAGCTCTGAGTAAGCACAATGCCAATAAGAAGTTCATGTTTAGGAGCTCTGTTGCAAAAGATGTTGTGTGTGAGAGAGACTGTTATTTTTCCTTCCTTTTTTTTTAGTAAAAAAAAAAAAAAAGGGAAAACTTTTATGTGATCGAAACATTTTTAGAGTTATTTTTAGGATGTTTTATACTATATGTGTTGTGATGGAGGACCAAAATCAATAGGCAGACAAAAGCAAAAACTATGCCATTTAGTGTTTGGTTGGCAAAGCACAGGGTACAAAGAAGTACAAAATAATAATAAAAAAAAAAAGCACAGGGTTAGAGAAGTGATTTACGAACATCGACTATCCCTTAATGCTGACAGTCAATCCTGTTTACGTTTTGCATGCTTTCCTCAGGAACATCAGTGAAAAATTTTCTGAAATGTCTCCTGACAAAAAAAGAAAAGAAGAAGAAGAAGAAGAAGAAGAAGAAGAAGAAGAAGAAGAACAGAGAAGGCCTTAAGCCAATAGACCAATTTCATCTAAGCCATAGTCTGTTTACATGACTGGGCAGAACCACAAAATACAACTTTGTATGCTAGCACAAAAAACCTGGACCAACTCTGTGTTTAAGTACAGTCATTCTTTTTTCATTATGTGTAATGATCAATCATAGTTTGATCAATATGTATTCAGCAATACATATGTAGATGTATAAGTGCGGGCCAGTAAGCAAGTGGCCTGTTTCTCTTTTTGTTTATGTTGTCTTTGCTTTACTAGTGAAAAGCACAAAGCTTTAATTTCCCCCAGACGTTTTGCCATGGCGTGTTAGGACAATGTTAGTTTGCTTCTATGGCAGCTACTGTGAAAGGCATCTGGTCGAACAGAACATGTTTACTTCGAAAAGCAAAACAACTGAGCGAAAATGTGAAATGGCTACAGTTCATGTCCTGTGAATTTTGTATAAAGTTAACTCTACCACAGTTTTCTCTGGAACTTTGTTGTAAAACTGTACCGTGTAAAACATGTAACTGTGAATGTCTGTAATACATTGGAAGTTATTGTCTAAATGTTGAAAAAATGGAGTTGCTGTTTTCTGCAATAATATTTTGATCACAGAAGCTAAAGCACATATCTTACAGAAATATACGAAATGATGATGATGACAATGAAGATGCTGACGATTATATTAAAAATAGAAACTATGTCTAGTAAAACAATATTGTTTTGTATATTTTTAACTGTCTCACTGCCTAATGTAAAACATAATATAAACATGATATGTATCTAAATGGTGTCACATGATAAAGCACGATTGTTATGTTATACAAACAGAAAAAAGACTGAAAAAATAAAGAATTATAGAAAATATAAATACAATACATGCCTGGCATATGTCCCTTATAACATGTTGTGTTTAAAGTAACAGCCCCGCGCTTTTCAACGCTGTTATCAGGAAATTAGGTCAACCTAACTATCCCTATCAAAAGATGTATGCTGCGCTGAATCCTCCTGCAATAATTGGTTATTGTTCCCTCTTGTAGATAAACCCTGCTGTTGTCCGTAGAGTATTTTCTAGTCAATAGATATAGAAAAATATGACCAATAAAATTACAAGCAGGGACTAAGCAGGAAAAAAAGTACAAAGCATTTTTTATTTAGTTAGAATGAGGCCAGGTGGGATGTGTAAAATTAAACCTCTCTTCAGTAGTTCTACGTGAAGATTAAACTCATCTTAATGCTACCGTGGCGGTGAAATATAGGAACTACACATTATAGTAAAATGAAACATCAAAAGAGCGTCTGAAGCGCGTCCTTGTGGTTTGTCGAGTGTCAGAAACACAAGCTGATAGAGAGGCCGCGGACAGAAAAAAACATCACCGCGGAGCAGCTCCTGCCCCGGGGGCCTGCATGGCGTACCCACCCGCCCCATCTCCCCAAACTCTTACGGCTCTGTGTGGATTTATGTGTATGTGTGTGTGTGTGCATCTTCTCCCCCACCTCCTGCAGTTGCTGCTTCCATTAGCTTCCAGTGTGATAAAGGAGACAGCACCAGCTGACACCACCACAATGACTCGCCGTGGATGAAAGAATGAGATGTCCCCCGCTAGTAGCTCGTGGCAAACTGTGTGTGTGTAGATGTGTGTGTGTTTGGATGGACGTTAGGGACAGAAGGCTATGTGTTTGAGTGGACCAGGGTTTGAATAATGCCCCTAATGGCAGCTCGTATAAACTAGCCCCTGATGGATGGCTTACTAGCCTCCTTTTATTCCCAGTTGTGCAATTTAGCATCATTACCTATGAAAACCAGTCACCGCCGAGACAACCCAAACTGATGTCTTACATCCACGAGAGCCATAGATCATCATTTTCGGCAGGGGAGGACAGGAAGGAGGAAGCTCCTGATTAGTCGGGAGCAATCTAGCAGAACACAATTAGTCTTACAGTGTGCAATTTTCAGCAGCCTCAGCGATGATAGATTGAACTTCTTTGAATCTGTTATTACCAATAGTTTTATACACAGGAAAAAAAGAAAAGTTTTTCTGGGCTTTAGTTGCATGCTTTTTGTTTTTCTACAGGATGCATAAATAGTTGACCATTTTCTGAACTCCCTTTTTCTCCCCTCTTGTTTTCTCCAACAACAAATAAGTGCTGACACCAAAGTGTTACGCTGAATTCTGTGACCCATAGATTTTATGACCCGATGAGGAATGTTGGCTGCGTTGCCACTTTTTTTTTTTTATCATAGTCACCACATCACTGAAAATGGAGCCTCCATATTATTTAGTAACGTTAAAAATTAATAACTGCAATAACACCTCATAATAATGGTACTGGTTTACACATTTTGACTAGTAGCCACTTGTGTTTGTCTTTTTCTTATACAGAGGTGAAGTCCCATCCTTTCCAGTGAACCACTGGGACCTTATGAAATATGAACAATCAAGTCAACGCCAGGAGACAAATATTTTTTGATCCTGTTTGAATTGTGCCATGAATCACACATTTAACAATTTAAACATAATTTTAAAAGTAAAGAAAACATGAAAATAAGTGACTAGAAGGACGACACATCTCTCTCAGAAGCTACGATGCCTGGGTTTTGTACTGGGATGTACTGACACCAGCAACGGGTCCGTTTGTCTCTTTTTTTCCCAGCTGATAAAATTTCAAGGAGTCGCTGGATAAAACACATCAGGTAAGATAACATGCCTTTTGTGCGTAGTACATAGCTACCTAGCTAGTGTCGGTGACATTACTGTGCGAGACGAGTGATGTAGTTCACTGTGCAGTTTCACACAAAACTAAATGATACTACAACAAACAGACTTTTTTGACTTGCAAAATTATCTTTTAAACTGACAAAAATCACGTGTGATTCATGCACAATTCAAACAGGATAAAAAAAATATTTGCCACTCACCGTTGACTACCATACTTATTTTTTCACAAATAAGGTCCCATAAGGTCCACCAGAAGGGATTTCACCTTTTTTATAGCTGACCCTTTCAGACGGGTCACAAATTTCAATGTACCACCCGTTCCTATAATGACTATATAGTGACAGCAGTAGAAGATGGTTCTGATGTCCAAACAGCTTGGATTTTTCAGTATTAGTGCTTTTTATTATCATTCTGTTTTCATTTTGTCGGCCCACCTTCAAAACATTTTCTTTTTTGCCTTAATGAGCAAATAAAAGGAAACACCTCCCAAAGTCTGGGGGGTGTCATTTTCATTTCCTGTCTCATAATGTGGATGATAAGAAGCCACTGATTCTGTAACTGTGATTAAAGGGTATACAAATACACTTGTGCATTAGGTGTGTATATCTACTAGCATTCATTTGTATAGATGGCATTAATTAATGTGACACTATTTCTTGTTTTTCATGCAGAGTCCCTGGGCTTATCAGCTCCATTTTGTGGCCAGATCTGAGCAAGGGGACATTGTTTGGTGTTTAGCATTTCTTGGCACTCTCTGTCGCGAGCCTATTTTTAAAGTTAAAAAGTGCTTGCAGTGTGGCCGCGAGAGAGGACACTGAAGAAGCAAACTGGTGATCCATGATGCTTTTATGAAAGGATGACAGAACGCTACAGCTTAGAAACTCACACAGGCTGCAATGATTAATCCTCATAGCCCACTTAGAGCAAGAGAAACTAATTCTGCTGTGAAGATGAAAAGGCTGATAATTATGTTTATACTTTCTCTGTTTTTAACCCCAGTGCCAAAGGATTTTCTTAATCGCAACGCCCTATTGGGTTTATGTTGTTGTGGGTCAGCGAACCTGCATATTTTTGATGTGGATTTTGTGTGATTGTTTGTGACATTTTCCCTCTGATGCATTTGGTTTGCCCCAGACTTTCTGTCTGAGGTACGCTCACCCGAGAATTCAAAGCAAATACATTAATGAATAACTAATCTTTGCAGATGCATGAATCTACATATCAATGTAATCAGAGGATGTTGTGTGCATGGCTATTTCCAGCAGAGGGGCTGAGAGGATGTCAAGCATGCAAAGCCTCTCTGCATATATGCTAATTGGGCTCCATTTTCTCAATCTGAATATGAACCTTGCTGAAATGAACTTGTTTACCAGTTCATTCTTTTAGGTGTCTTTTTTGCACACAAACTGCACTGCTGCTTACATATCAAGCGCACATTTATGCTGCGCAGCCGGGTGAGATCTGAGATCAACGGGTGCATTCTGGGACATGTGAAACTGTGTGATTCCCAATGATTTTGCTGTTTGATGGTGTGCTCTCGTGACACAGCAAATATTGCGGTTATTTCAGGCAGCGAAGCTCGGAGGCAAGCGGAGCATACGATTTCTGTGCAGATGCAAATGTCAGAATCCGAAGCCTATGCCAAAGAGGTTGCCCTGTCACAAATCATAAGGGCTTATCACACTTGCTGCAAGAAAACCTATGGGTTTGGATTAACAAATCCCTCTCTTCTGGAAATTATACAGACCCTTCAAAAAAGGTCTTCAATTTACATGACATTGCCCTTCCCCCATCTTGCCTCTTTTCACAGCGCATAAACCTATAATATCATATGGAGAAACCTGTACCTGTCGGTCTCATCTGGTGGGTAATGAAAATATTTTACCATCTGAATTTCTCCTCTGTAATTCTGTAGTTTTCCTGTATAAATAATCCAAAAAAGGAGATAGCATTTTCAATCAAGGAATATTGAAAAAAAAAAAAAAGCAACTGTGATTAAAATGAATCTCTGAGAGAGTGAATTTGAAGTCACAATTTTAGCTAATCAGGAGACCGTCCCCTGCTACTTTCAGTTTGCTGTGGCGCTTCTTGTCTTTTGTCACAGCTTATAACGTCTCCCCAATGTGCCAGAGGCTTATGGGGGAGTCATTGTAGATTACTGCCTGGGTCAAACGCTGAATGCAAATCAGGCCGAGGAACAGGCGAAGTGAAACACTGAAAAAAAGAATCAGGGTGCAGAAAATATCTAGAAAACACATGGCAATCTTTTCCTTATTCTATATATTTGTTATATTAAATATATGCCACTGTGTACAGTGGCATATATTTAAATATTCTGAAAAAGCTCAAATCTGAACCGACGTATCCTTATATTAATTGACTATCTTCAGAGCCGGCTAATTGACAGGATTGAATAGTTCATGGCAAACGTAAGCCAAGGGGAAAAAAATTCCACATGGTGAGCAAGACATGTTCCTCTGCCTGGATGTCACGCACAGTGGGTGCTCTGGATGATCTTGTGCCCTGATGTGAAGCTAGTGGGAGGAAGGGCTAGCTCTCAAGCAAAGCTCCTCTAATGGCTTCCTCCTGGATTCTCTGCCCAAAGGGTTTCAGGCCCTGTGCTCTACCCTGGGCCTCTTTAGGCTGTGGGACTTTGATAATAGCTGACAAATGAAAAAACTCAGCCGACATCAAATGGAGTTATTTGTTTCCCTGCTCTTATGCAGAAATGACAACAGAAGAAAACGTACTATGTGTTGCACTGAATTTCATTATTCTCCTGGAAGTTAACCCACACCGACAAGAAATGCTACACTTCTGTGTTCACAGAATGCACAAATTATGTGCATGCTTGTAGTATGTTTGTGCATATAGTTATGTTTGCATAAATGGATGCATGCATGTGTATATGCATGTATGTGTGCATGTATTTACCCTATGTGAATGTGTATAAATACCTCTGTAAAGTGTAAAGACAAGACCAGGCAGCTGCTCCAGGCACAGCTTAAGTAAAGTCCTCCATTTTAAACAAGTTCTGTCAAATTACACCGGCACGCACTTAACACTTCACTCGTCAGTATGTTGGCGTTGGAGTCTCCTCAGTTTATCACAGCTAGGAACCGAAAGCGAGGCGGGAGGTGAGGAGCAGGCGGTAAGTAAAAGTTCACAACCCTAAACTTTTGCCAGTGTATTCAAAATAAACTGGAGAACAAATTGGAGCCAAGCAAATACTCTTGCATTATTATGACACATGAGAAATGACTTGTATATACTGTGTTGTAGGCGAGAATCACAGTTTCATTGTGATTGTGTGCAAACAAATGCTGATTTGATTATTTTTGGCACTTTGTTATATGCAAATGTGACCAAGTCACCTCCACACGTGCCTTGCATGCATTATCCCTACTGTTGCACGACATTTTCACTCATGTAGTTATGCCCTTGACTGCACATTATGACTGTGCAGAACAAGACACAGATATTTAAGCCGACCCACATGCATTAATACCCTCCTCCCTCAAATATGAACCGAAAACTGAAGCAAACACACAAGACACATACAGCGCTATGCTCTGGGAGACACTTTGAAGGCCTGTTAAGATGTAGTTTACTCTTTCTGACACGTAGAAAACACACGGGCAACTTTTATAGAAGCACTGTCATATGCAAACAAGTTCATTCATTCCCCGTCTGTCTCACTCTCTTCCTTAAACAACACACACACTCACAGGCACACACGATGATTAAGAGGTCTGAGGGCCTTCAGGGCACGCTTGGACTTGGGGCTGCAGTGAATCATAGCTATGATGTGGCGCATGCTTTCTATTCTGATCTGTCAGAGAGGTTTGGGAAGTGTGCTCACTGATGAGTGAGCCGGACCAGGCAGGGCCACAGCAGCCTGCTGCCCGGTCTGTCCTTCCTCCTCCTCGGGCACCTCAGCTCCTCTCTCTCCCTCCCTTGACCTAAACAGTGACAGGTAAGACGCCCTGAGAGCTGCCTGCACACTGCAGGGCTGAGAGACGCAGCAGGGGTCAATGAGGTCAGGAAAGAGACAAACAACAGTGCAACCACTGACGTTAACTCACATGAATGACAGAACCAATTTCTATGCAGACGCACATAAGACATACGTTGTTAAATATAAAGCGCGTCTGAATATTTCATATTAAAAGGTAGTAAATACAGGATTGGGAGCATTTCTATTGTCTCTCAACAGCTCTCAACGTGACTACAGCAAATCACAGCTAACGATGCTAACAGTCCAATCAATCGCAAAATTGCTGGCTGAGCTCACAGTGTTAATCTGAAGGGGAACTGGAGGGTGGGTGCTACGCTCCCCGGACGGCGTTATCAGCTGTAATCGCTGTATAAGAGCAATGCAGAGCAGCAACTGTGAGCTATCCAGTGTTGCACGCTCACACGCACTAACGTGCTCTAAAAGCATGTGCGTGCAGACGGCCCGGCTATGTCAACAAAGCACGGAAAAGCTCCAGTAGTTGCTATATTAATGCTCTGGATATTAAATTTAGCACCTGTAAATTATTCCAGATTAAGGTCACATCATATTTACTTATTCAGTGCTTGTGTATTTAATTTTGAAGCGTATCACATCCTCTCCTTTTTGATGCATAGAAGATACAGCATTTCCATCACATATTTAAAAAGAAAAAATGAATGGAAATTTAAAAAAAAACATATAAATATAAATTATGGGGAACCAATGTGAATTATTATGTTTAACTTCCTACAATATAATCACACACTGAAGGAATTTACAGTCAATTATGAGCAACTTCTCAGTTCATAATAAATGACTGTATGTCAAAAACCACAATGATGCATCTAGTCTCAATCCAAAGTTCAGTCTTATATTTTTTGGATAACTTCTTTGGGTCAAATTTGCTTTCTGTTTCTTGCAAAGCTTGTCCAGTCTTAATCAAATGTGAGAGAATGAATCTTTAATCAGTAGACACACATCCTCAATGTACCTGTATGCAAATTTGAATAAATAGATAGATAAATCCTCTACTGCCACTTTCAAGGTTGAAGACACTTTTTGGCAGAGTACCAAAACACTTCCACAGTGCAGGATAACTACAGACTGTCAAACACACACTTTCATTGCCTCATCTACAAACCTTACTGTCTCCATAGGTAAAAAGCAACATCTTGAGACCTTAATGATGTCTTTTTCAGAGGATCATATAACACTCCAGAGTCTTGGCCACAGCTTGATAAAACTGACTTCAGTAAGATGATGCTGGTTCAGTCAAACTATGGCCTGTGGTTTGAGAGATTTTCCAGATTTAACAGTGTTCCAGTTTGTTTCATGTTTATCCAGTTTATCCTTGAGATGAATTGCACATAGAGCACTGAAAGCTCACAGTTATAAAAAAAGAAGCTTTTTTTAGGTGCAACTGATGTGTCGACATAAAAGATGACAATTGAAGATGAAAACTGAAACTTTTACTGAAAACTGAAGACCTATACTGTATGTCTGAACATTTAGATCATTAAAGGCTTTATTTATATTTATTTAAGTGTGTTCCACCTCTCTAATGTGTGATTGTTTGCAAGTCAGTGGACATGTGGAGATAAGCATCAGTTTTCATGGTTGTCTGTGTAAAACCTTTAAAAGGACTGTATGAGAGCTTTCACACATATAAATGTTTTAAAATCTTTTTTTTATTGCCAATCTGTGAACAGGTTGGAACCTAACCTAAAAAATGAGACCTTCCGCCGCTTTCTGTGTTTCCTCCATCAGCCTGTAAACTGCTTTTAATGTGAAAAATATGGGCCGCTTTTTCTGGGAAAATCCAATGGATGTGATGTCATGCACGCTCGCAAGTGCCTTTATTTTCAGCTCCGCTACAGGGCTAAGAGTGGGCAAGTAGCATTCAGTCACAAATGGAGTCCACTAACATCAACAGACAACTAGCCCTCACCACAACTCAGACTCTAACACAAACTCCAAGGAAGGCCGGGCCTTCAATTCATAAAGGGACCTTCATCTTGGGTATCAAAACAGACCCAGGGCTGGCAAATTCCTATTGGACAGGTAAACTAACATCACTGCCAAGCATGTTAAATACATTATGATATTGTGGTTTTCGTTGGCTAATGTTGCTAATGTGCATCTATGCAGTGCAAGCACAAGCAACAGGACACTGACTGTCGTTGACTAAACTGCCAAAGGTGTTGCTGTTAACAAGCAATTTCTGACTGTTACATATGGTGCCTTCAAATGGGGTCGTGTTTACAAGTTTGGCCCATAAAACGCCCCGTCACGTCATATTCATGACCTCATAAGTGTAAAGTTTCTGAAAGCCCCGCGTTCACAGCTTGTGCTGTGTTTGTTGACGTGAGAAATGGTGGAGCCCATGGAAGTTCATTTATCCATGCATAATAAGTAATTTGTAATTTTAGTCATATATTGATTTTCCTGGGAATTTTATAAATCTGAGGAAAATGTTGATATTCTCAACAACTTCATCTTTCTCTTCTGTCATTATGCCTTTGCATTTCCTGTGTTTTGTTACCCACTTGCTACCTTGCTAAACTGTTAGCCTCTGTGGCTTCTAGACTCAGACAGTAACGTTAATATTGCCATTGCTTAACAAAGGTGTTCTTCACGACTTAACCACTTGAACGCAACACATATCATGTACACGACTTCCCATGTTGTGAACACAAGGTCATGAGCTCTATTTGAAGGCACCAAAAGATCTCCTTTAACATACCTGTACTTCAGTTATTTACTAACTGTACTGTGCCCATCTATTGTACTAAACATACTTTAGGAATAACATTGTGAATGTAATACCACAAACATCTAACCATGTAACAGTAAAAATGCATTCAATGAATAAAGGTTTCTTATGATGTATTAAAATACCTTTACCAAGTTAATCAATGGCTGCTTCTTTATCATTATTTCATCATATTCCCATATATACTGGCTAAATCAAGGATGAAATTCAAGTCTCTGTTCTATAAATAAGACCCCAGATGTGAGCTTGGAACTATCAAATAGGTCTGACAATATGAAGGGAGGCAAAGCGTTGTGCTGGAGTGAAGTTCCTGTGGTCTGTCAAACACATCCCCTGGCAGGGCTTAATGTGGCGTGTGACACGTCACACCCTATCACTCTGCCTTACAGATGACCAGCCGCTTACGTATGCCGCGTGCACCACTGGATCCCAAACCAGACACTGTCAGGTGTGATAACGGTTTGAGCGCCAAACCCACTCTGAAGCCTTGCCCTCTCCCATTCCCCCACAATTCATTTGATGCTGCAGCCACACAGCTCACGATCTGCTATGCACTACTGCGAGCATGTGTGCAGTGCCCTAAAGATGCATTTATTCCTGGTTCACCTGCACATTCTCCCCCCTCCCCCGGCTGAGGGCCAGAGATAACCCCGCTGCTCTGCTCCCTCAGACCAGCGAACCGCTCTCCATCACTGGGGGGGTTTACAGAGATAAGAACTGCTGCTGATCCCTGTGCTTTAGAGGGAATCAAATAGCCGAGGTTCACTGTGGGGGGTACTTGGACAGCCAACAACAACGGTGCATGTTATACATAGTGTAACTCAAATGCACCACATTTAACTCATGTCATCTTATTAGCACACCACTGTACAACAGATAAACAAGTTTTTCCACTCTTCAGTGGAACTATTCTCTCAAATTGCACACTAAAGACTCAGCTTTTTTTTTCCCTCTTCTTTATCTTGTCATTTGTGCCCTTTGGTCCCAAAATGTGCTGCCTATTTGGCAATGGAGGTAAATGTTGCCCCAGCACACACTCATTATTTCAATCCTCACAATGCTGTGGACAGGCCCGGCCTCTTTGACAGCGTTTGATGCTCTCTTGCTCTCTCTCTCTCTGTGTGTCACCATTTCTTCCACTCGATGGCATTTCTATTAATTTCATTTTATCAAGACTACCTGGCTTTTTGTGAGCATGTGCGGTGGAACATTTAGTTGCATTATGTGACAATCATTCTGCTTGTTCACGCATAGAAAAAAAAATAATTCTGCAAAATGAGTAAAAAGCGCAATAATGATTTCATTATAATTGCATCAGTTTTGAGGATGTTTTTCCTATTGTAAAAGAGGCCAGCCCCTGTGGATAAAAAGCTACAATGCATTCAATATTTTTTGTTGCTTTTTCATGAAGCGAATCTCAATTGTCTTTTATTAAAATCAGTCTCTGCCCGTCACCTTTTTTTTTTTTTGACAGGGTAAAAGTTGACTTGTCTGATATGCGTATTACGAAGCATGGACATGAATGAGAGCACATCAAAAAAGTGTAAAGATTTCTATACCTGAAGCATCTTTGTCCCGTCTTCATATCTGGTCTAACCGTGTTGGCATTTTTTTTTTTTTTTTTTAAAGAGAACCTCTGATCATTCCCCATTTGCTCTGTTTGGTTTTCAACATGAAGAGGAATGCTGAAGCAGATAATAATTCAGTCTACTGTACAATCTCTGGGCACTGAAGTATGATAAAACAATGTGATGGTGGAAGAGAAGAAAAATCAGCAAGGAGCAATTTTTCTGTGCTGGATTGTTCTCTTTGATCTGGAGTGCAGTGAAAGGAGGGCATTATGTAACGTCTTCAGCACACACATGGCCGACTGTGTGACTGCCAAACACACGGGGGGAGTGGTAGTGATGGTGGTGGTGGTGGTGGGGTGCTGTGGCAAAGGGGGGAGGCAGACAGACAAGAGGAAAGAGATAGGGCCATGGAAGACAGTAGTAGATGGACTTGTGAGGAAAAACATTGCTGCTCATTTTGGTGTTGGGTCACTTTCCTTATTAAGGCTGCTCAGTCAAGCAGCTGTAACGTAGGCCCTAACAAGCCTCATAATGAGGCATGAGAATGCCCCTTAGTGATGGTTCAAACATTTATCTGCTGCTCAGCACCCAAAAACCACTGTCTCAATACACATCCTTTTCCGCCTGTTGTCAAGAGCGGAAATTTGAATAATTACATGGGGTCTTGATCTTGTTGGAAAAATATGGTCTGTAGCTAACAAGAAATATTACCCCATCATTTGTATGCCCTAATTGGAAGCAATTCATTATCTTGGAGGAACAACATAATGGCAGCACAGTCATGTTATAGTGCACAGCAGATGGCCCTTTAAATCAATCATTTACAAATCAATCAATAATATATAACAGTATGGAATTCAAGCCAACTGTATCAGTCGGAAATCACAGGCCATGTCAAGCACCATACGGCCGTACGGCAGGCCAAATGTGCGCAACAAAACGGGTCAAAGATGGAGGCAAGACAGAAAGCACGCAACATTGAGGGGCGCAAAGGAGAAATGTATTAATAGGACCCTGCCAAATCAATGTAACATGCACGCCACACAAGACGGCCTTATCAAGAAGGAGCTGTCTTAACTGATGGAGGGAGGAAGTGAGGAAAAGGCAAAGAGCGATTGGTAGAGTGTGTTGGTGGTGGTGTGCAGCTGAAAGCTGACGTTGAGATGGCCTGACAGGGTCTGTTTCTGTTCACTGCGAGACTGTTATCCAGAGTGACCGTGTTGTCTTCCCTTCCCTCCATAAAGGTTATGCCATTGCCAGCAGTCCACATGACACAATGAATGAGCCACAATTGCCGGAGCCAGAGACACTCGTCAGGTCGTTCTTAAAGTAGGCACCAACCCTGCACTCAATCCATACCACATTCAGGACTCATTTATGGGTAAATCAGGGTTGGATCTCAATATATCCCCCCTTGTATGCGACCTATAGTGAGGCTACGGCTGCATTTTAGAAATGACGTGCTTGGTAATCGGGTGTGTTGGGCTGTCAGCTCAGGGTGCATGATCTTGCCAGCATGACTCAAGTCTGCCCGTGAGCTGCTTCCTGTGCCTGTGCATCTACTCCAGTTGCTTGTATGATCTATTTTAGATTCTTTTGCCCAAGGATGTGTGTGCATCCTCACAGCAGAGAGCCACAGAAATAAGGAAAAAAGAGGAGGGGGAATAGATAATGTTCAAATAATCTACAGGCAATCATGCAAATTCCCCAGACGTTGTGCACTCGGGGATGCTGTAGATAGGGGTGCAGCCTCGCGTTCTATTCAGGCACAACAAATTTTGAATTATGCAAACGAAAGAATGAGATCTCTATCAGCCATTTGTACAGGCTAACATGTAGGCAATACGTAAGCCAACATGTGAGACACTGAAAGGGCCACTTTTCCCATTTAGTCCGTAATAAAATCATGCATATACCCAACTGCATTAATTATGACTCCATACCGTGTCCACAGTGCACTGTTAAACCGCTGCCATTGGTTCCTTCCTTTTACGTAACCAAGAGCAAAATGGAGAGGACAGTGTTCAACATATGTGTCTTGACTGTGTCTGAAAGCAGCAGAGTCCATCCTGTTACAGCAATAACAGGAGGCAGCGAGCGAGAGACCAGTCCTCCATCGCAAGCACAGATGTCATGCTCCTTGTGGCCTTCATACACTGAAGGGGCCAAGTCGAATTTGGCATGACCCTGATGTGTCATCTTGATTTAGATACTAGTTTCATGTCGGCCACCAATGTGGCCTGATAACTGTGCGCGTGCATCTGTGTGTGGATCTGCGATTGGTTTTTGTACAAGCAGGAAAAAAATGTGGATCTCCTCTCCATAATCCCACAAGAGCAGGCTTCCTTGGAAGGCATGGTGCAGCAGAAGCAGGGGCATTGTGGTTGGTGAATGGCTGGGTCTAATCTCGTGGAGGCAGTGGTCTGTTGGAGGGGCTTTTGAGCAGATTTGAGCCCGAGGGGTGAGAGCAACAACAACCAAAAAGAAAGAAAAAAAAGATCTTTCTTTTCTAGTTTAAAGATTTGCGTTATGAATGGTGCTCAGCAAATTCAAATTAGCCAAAGTGGAGGTTTACTCATTTACATTTTCATTCAGCCTTTAAGGAGTCTATTTATAGCTTAAAATTTAACTATGGGTATGCTAATCCGACACAACGTTTCCAATACATAAATACATCTACAATGAAATTTCAAAAAAGATCCCTTAAGGCGAGAGTCTGGGATCTGGAGCCATGTTGGGTAAATCTAATGCATTTTGCTCTCATGAGCATGAAAGCATAGTCCTGTCACCTATAGACCCTTTTCACATGCAAAGTGCATTTTCACATTACTAACAGACACATTGAAGACATGCTGCATCCATATCAATCTTCCCAGAATGATGACGCTTGTGTGTTTTGTTTGATCTCCAGGGACAAGGAGAGTTGGCGTACCTTTAAAGTGGTTTCACAGCACCATCTGCTGGTTGGCAAAGAGAAGTCAGCTAATCTCTGATCCTACTCCAGCCTGGTCTTACAAGAATTAACAGTCATATTATCCCATTTCCATGATAACATAATAATGTGGAGGCTAAATGCTTTCTAGGTCAATGCTTAAGTCTGACTCTAACAATCTCTCATCACTGAAAATCCACCATTTTCTCCCTTTAAAAGTAATGGAGTAATTATCCAGTCTTTTGTTACCTGACACCAAATCAACCAAATAACATCTACAGCCAACATAGTCCAAAGAGGCTTCAACGGTAATGTCTGTGGGAAGACGTCAGCTGCTTGTTGAGAACATGACGACGCTGTTATAGAATTTATTACACTCGCGGCCATTGGGTAGAAATAGAAAGATATTAAACAGCTGTTTTGGGACTACTGTGTCAACAGGCACTGGAAACATAAATGTGTGAATCATAAGAAGCAAATAACTGCATGTGCAAAACCTAAGGACAGAGGCACCAGGACGAGGGAGGGTGACTCCCTGCACTTATAATAAAATATTCCAGTATTTATCTCCAAAGAGCAAAAGCTTCTTCAGCATCACATTTTCAAGCTTCCTCTACTTTATGTTTATCTAAGATGGTGACAAAATACCGGAAACAGTACACAACAAGGCTGCTCCAGGAACAAATGCAAACATCAGGCACTGTCCCACATAGTGTATTCACAGATCTCACTGAACAAGTAAAGGACATTTGTCTAATACCGGTCCCTCTGTGCAAAGATGTCTGATTAATATGTTGATAAATCACTTCATATTGTAGCTGACGACGACTGTCTAATGAAAAGGAGTCCTCCAATCAGCGTAACCACCTTATTGACTGAAGTGTCTGCAACATAGAGGTCTTGAGTTTTACAGTTTACCAATATGGCAGCACTATTACACAGTTTGAGCAAATGAAAACTATACAGCAACACTGACTCATCTAGCTATCCATCCATCAGTCTTATTTTGGGTCACTGTCTGCAAAGCCGCATGGATTAGCATGAATGTTGGACCTGCCATCACTATTTTCACCTACTGTCCACCAACCATAACTGTGGAGCTAAGCTTTGACTAAAATGCAGCCCACAAGACTTTGAGGTTTTTCATGTTTTGATGAACTGTTCAATTTGCTCAGACAATCTGAGCAAAAATGTTAAAAAAAACTTTTATTACTGCAAGCTAAAGTTGTGCAAATAACACAATATGGAGCATCTGATATATAGTTATGACTACAGTATATGTCACATTTTATTAGGTAAAAAATTTTGCAACAGCAACTATGCAAATGTAGGCATTTGTGTGTTTATTTGGAAGAAATTTAGTACAAAACAGTGGCATTTTCTTCCAGAGAAATAAGGACAAAAATGAACAAATTTGACTTTTTTTTCTATGTGGATGACACCTGAAGCAGGACCTTTTTGTTTTTGAGATACAGGTAGTCTAAATATAGCAATTAAATAACAATGGACTAATACCCCAAACATATTACTGAAAAATCTACTTGTGTCAAACAAGCCGATTCCATGATAATCCCTAAAATCCACTATAGTACACACAAAAAGCTAAACAAACGGTTAGTACAGAAGTCTTTGACGCTGCACCAAGAAAGTCTTTGATCAAAAGACTGTTGTGTTCCTGCACTTATTCATCATCTGACACTTGTGGGAAAATAACCAACTTTTAGACAGATTTGTTTTTAAAAGCATGGTTAGAAGATTATGAGCACCCATGCTACATGTGAGAATACTACTCTCAACAGAAAACATCCATGATCATTCCGCGCGGCGCAATGATAGTCTTATATGAGTAAAATATAAAGACAGGATAGTGTAACAATTTAAAAACTGTAGAATATTAATACAAATGTTGTCAAAGACAGTTAACTGACATACAAAACAAATTAGAATTTACAATACCAAATCTTAATCAGTGTTGACAAATAAGGTTATGCTACCATAAGGATTTCAGAAGGGAGAGAAATTAATTAATACAAAACACTTGTAACCCACTTGCACCTTTTCACCGTTAATAAAAGGAAGATTTTGGCAGCTCACACAATGACATTGTCTTGATTAAAAAGGACAAGTGACTGATAAGTGTCAAGCAGTCATCGTGGGATGTTGATGCCTACTTGTGAATCAATGAATATGTATCAAAATCTACATTTTAAAGGAAATCAAATGCTTTGAAGCAGTGGACGCATCCTCTGTTGTTCTCATTAGAAAGAAATTAATCGTCAGAACTGTGTTGTCGCCATGTTTTGTCAAAAGTCAACATGAAACTACAAACATGTTCAGAATAAATAAAGCCACTGCTAATAGACTGCTACCGAAGGTCAAATTTTGCTGTATTCAGTCATGTAGAAAGCTTTAGCATCCAGGTCCAAAGAATAATAAGCAATATAGCCTTTTGAACTGCATTCAGACAACCTTGCCAGAGGCTGTGATTTGTAGATGGGTGCTAAGATATACACCTACATATAGTAATGAAAACCAGATACAAAAAATATATTGAGTACAACTGTACCAGCAGTGAGTATTTCTAAAATGTTACAGATAAAAAATAAATTCTGAGTAAATATATAGTATAGAATAGGTTTGTAATAGAAACCAGCTATTTGAAACATGCTTTCTAGTTAGACAAATCTACTATGATTGATATTAGTTTACTAAGGAATCAGCCACAGTGAGCATATAGACAGGAAACTAAAATAATTCAGTTAACAGTGGATAAGTCCAGTTCAGGATCATAAAGAAGACACATTAGTGTGTTCAGAAAACAGAGAGGGGGTGTAGGAAACTAGAGCTGTAATTGCATTATAACGTATTCAGAACACAAGATGTATTATGAACACATTAGCTCCAACTGCAACAGGTAACCTGCTACCTAAAGGGTCAAACATAAAAGGAGACCTGGCTGACTTTTTCAAGTAATATAGATTTTAAAAAGTGTGATTTTTGAGTGAAAAACAATAAAGTCCAGATCTATGGCTTATATGTTGATGGGAAAGGCAGGGAATTTCTTTGGCTATCAAGGCAGGTGAAAGGCAGGTAAAACAGAAGATGAGCCCCTAAACACACTTTGAATCTCATTATCAATGCAAAATTTAAAACAAAAAAATCTCTGATTGTACAGTTCCCACAACTCACAATGTCAACCCTGCAACGCAATACTTATTTTCTTTTCTCCAATGACAGAGACGTCGCCAATTTTTTGAGCGTGAATCTGAGCTGAGTGTTCTAATAAAAGGTTGACCTCGAGGTCCACAAGGGAACAGCCTATGTGAGCACCATATGTCTTACATTGTTCTTGGTTAAGGGAAGTTGATGCTTGGCAAAAAATGACAGTGGGCAATCTCCACTCTCATACGCAAAACACTAAGAGAAGTGATTATAATGTTTACTCCCCTCTGCCTCATGGATCTGCGTCTGGGGTTTGATGACCCCCATCTTTAGCCTTGATTTGGAGCCAGGCATCTCCCAGTGCCTTGGCAAAGTGGTCATCCACTGAACCTGTGATGGACACTGAGTTGGACACAGGCTCTGCTTCTTTGTAGTTTTTTCCAAGGCTGCGACGGAAGTGCTCCTCAATCACAGGATCACATTCTGTGTTAGCTAAGACATTATGAGTGCAGGAAGGAGACCAAAAACTTGGTTAGTAGCAAGCATGAAATGTATATAAATATCACACTACTATATACAGCATGTAAGCATTAGAGCACAGTGCTTATTGTAATGACTGTAGCTTACCGTTGGTCTTCGTCTGATCAGTAGGTGGGCTAGGTGAACAGCCATTCATGTGGCAGTGCGAGAGGTTACAATTGCGGTTGCTTGCAGGGGCACAGGTAATAACAGAGGGCCGATTCTATAGGTGGAAAAAATACATACAATCAGCTAACACAGGCATACCACTGTGTAGGGTTTGGTAACGTATAAAATACTCTGCACTGCTTAATATTTAGTCTAATATTTGTCCAGAAATGTTTAATAAAGACTAATCTGCTATTTCACTAAAATGAAAATTACAGTCTCTGAAAATGTAAAGACAGATATAAATGTCTAGAACAGATTTAAATGAGCAATCAGTAAGATTTCAGTCCTGGCTGATTTGGCGACACCGTTTACCAGTGGAAACAGCAAATATGGTTTAATACTGCAGTTCCCACAATACTGTAGGCGGGAAATAATTGGCCTTTTTCCATCATTCTGTGATTTTATGCTGTGCACAGCATGAGTCAAACAGCGAAAGTGAAAGTAGTGGTTACCTCGCTGAGAAGTTGCAGATGTGCAGCTTGTCGCCTGCAGCTCTTCATCTAACAGCTCACTTTGGCTGCTAATACTTGTTCCATTACTCCTTGCAATATTTAAAACTGCTGTCAAAAAATTACGAAAAGGACCGTTGTCTTGTTTGGTAGACGCATTTTGATGAACGATGGTGGTCAAGCATGCTGACAAGCTTGTTGTATTTCCTGTGACTACTTCATAATAAAACTCAGCTTGTGTTTTGCCAGTTAAATGCTTTTAATGTGAACCTGCACCAACACGAAATGTTCGGTTCAGCAAATTTCTCAATATTGTAAAATTTTCATCAGTGGACCATAGGTTCAATCGCCATTGTGTAACCTCATTCAGCGATAGTGACTTCACAGAAATTTATACAAATGAAAATCTTGGAGATTATTCCTTTAAGGTAAATTCAGAAAAGCTTTGCATGTGAAGACAGTCATTGACAATCTGTATGGTGAAAGTCAAACATCCAAAGAAAAAAAAACCCAATGAAAGACAAAGTTTGGAGTGGAGGCCGTCTTTCAGCATCTGCACAATTAGTCGTGCAACATGACACTAATTATAATATTGTTTTTTTCTGACCTCTACAGTATTTTGAATTACACAGTTGTTTGCTGTTTATTTTTAGGAAGTAAATGACACTTAAATGAAAATTTAATATGTGGACTTGTAAGCACACCCCTGTGTCACCTGTGGTTAATTATGGCCTTGAATCTGAGCTGGTTATTTAATTTTAAAGAAGGAAAACATGTTATTTTTGCAGTCAGTGTAATTCCTGTTAAACTCATATTTTCTTCATTGTTGCTTGTAATAAACTTCAACTTTCAACCAAGGTTTTTCAAAAACCAAAACTTACATCATAGACTGCAGATATCTCAACATCTAGAACAATGGTACATCAAAAAGAGAAAATGTATGCGACCCCTTAACAAAAGTAGGACCGAGGATGCAAAATACAAGAAATGAGAAGCATCAACAAGGTGACGCCTTGCGCTACAGCCTGCACAGCCACAAATATTGGGCGGCAACCAGACATTCACTTAGGTGAACCAGCACAAAATTTAGGTGCACCCAAAATTTTTCACCGCGTCTTTTGGCACTGCAATAATACATTGCAAGCGTTACCTTTGATGTCAGTTTCACACACATTGATAATTTCTGCATGTAAATTATTGATAACAGGAATAAAGGTGCAGATATACATTTTATGAGTCAAATGATGCCATCGCCACCAAAAATGTTGGTTCAGAGGAACACTTGAAGTTAGTGTTGCCACAATTCACTTTGAAACAACACCTTGAAAAAGATATTCAAAACCATTTTTCGATACCACAGGGAACAATTGACACAAAATTGAGGGCATAAAATTTTTGATTTTTATTAAAAGATAGATAGCAGTCTATGTGTGTCAACTCACTATTGAAGAGAGGAGAGAGCAGAAAGCCCAGCTGGTACCAGTGTATCAATACTGTGGAAAAGGAGTACTGAAACTGTTTCAAGTATTCAGAATTGATATGTATTGATACTTCAATATTTTTTTGAGCGCACACAGGAAGTAGGGGGTCCAACCACATGCTGTATAAATTACTTTGGTATAAGAAGAGCATATTATGTGCATAGAGAGTGGGTGGTGGGTGAGCGATGTGCTCACACAAATCAGCTGATTGGGAATCATCAGGGCAGAGGAAAAAAAAATTGTGATAAACGTCTTGTATTATTAAATGTAGCTTCCAGTGTCACACACACTTTTTGCCCCCCAACCCCAGTGAAAGTTTAGTTCTTTCATTCTTGTCACTGTGAACATCAGATGTACATGTACCCTCCATAAGTGTTAGAAGTTGACGTACCTGCTGCCGCTCGACACTCCCACCCATGACAGACCTCTCTCTGGGCCCGACACCAATATCGTGGCTGCTTTTGGTCAGAGCCAGAGGCTGGTCTACAGCATAGCTAGAAATGGAAGCGTACAGGTGGTTCCCATGGAGACCGTTGGAGGAGGAAGTAATGTGCTCCATAGGAGTGTGACCGAGGCTCCAGTGCTCATTACGATTGTCTCCAGCAGAGGGACGGGCCCTAAGCAAAGAGAGACAAAATTAAAAAATACCCCACCAACAGTTTTGCCTATTTATAGACAATTCATACACCAGCTGTTGCATTTCATGTCTGGAAAAAGAAGACAACACACAGTGTAGACTGGGGTTGTGGTCTTGTCTTTTTCAGTGTGCAGCCCATTCATCATTGCTGGCATTTCTCAGAATTACTTAAAGATGATATGCATTACTTCCCACCAGCAGATTTCGTTGTGCTCATAATCTACGTTGTCTCTTAAAATCATGACACTTTACAGCCTGGAGGTGGTATTTGCGTCCCCCCAGAGATAATGCTGTAAGGTTATGTTCAGACTTTTGTTTCATAATCTCAAGCTGGGCTATTTCAGGCTGAATGGTTTCACTGTTCTTCGACTTGTTCTATAAATAAAATTTGCAGAGGATTTTTTTTCCCTCAATTACAATTTATGCTTTAATTTCTGAAGAGAACTTACAACTGAGTGGCAAACAATCTGCTCATTTTGGTCATGTGGTCATCATCACAGTTGATTCGGTCGTCCATTTGTTCTTCGCCATACTTTCGTTTGCTTGGGCAGTGTGGAGGAGGCCTGGTCATGTTGGACATAGCAGTGGGCAGAGAGGGTGTCCTGGACTCATCTGTGGGAAAGGAACCAAAAGAACAGATACTCTAAGTATATTTAGATACCAGCAACAAGCACATGACTCTACATTGAACATAGAATACTATAGTTTGATACTTCTACATTTAGTACACCATGACCATTTGTAAAAAAATCTACCTAAACTGTTTGCTTAATATAACTTGGCCAGGGCATACATTCAAGCAACCACTAATAAACTAGATTTACAGTTTAAGTAATCAAATGCCTGCAAAGGATAAAGTAGAAAACAGTTAATTTAAGCGCATTTTGATCTGTCATGTCAACCTGAAAATTATCAGGAAAAAATTAAACTGTGATCCAGATTACCCCACCAAAATCCCAAATGTGGAAAGGTGAGGACTTTGTTTAGTCTTCTAAGATAAGATAAGATAAGATAAGATATTCCTTTATTGGTCCCACAGTGGGGAAATTCACACATTACAGCAGCAAAGTGGATAGTGCAATAAAGACAAGAAGCATAGATTTAAAAACAGTATTAATACAATAAAATAAATAAATTAGTATATACATAATAGAAAAAGTAAAGCCAGAAGTATGTCCTTTATATCAATAAATGAGTTTGTTGTGAATGTGACTGTGATTGTGATTGTGGTTTACTGGGAGCAGTGGTGGTTGTGGAAAGCAGCTTTGACTAAAGTGTCAATTGAGCAATTAACAAGAAAGTAATCTACTTCTGAAGTAATAGCACCTTCTAAAAATGTGTACAAAAACAACTATGTACACTGTTATTGTCAATACATTTCCCCTACAAAACTGTGTCTGTGTGGACTGTGTGGCCTCCCCATAGGCTCAAAGAGTGTGTAAACAGTCTTCAGTCTGACCTTTCAGCATCAAATATGTCAAGATTTGCAGTGTTTCCTGTTATCGTTCTGGACTACATAGATATATTTGTGGTTATTAGGTCCGTGTGCAGTTTTTAAACATGCTCAATAAGACTGTTTGAGGAAAAGGACAGATAATGCGTCTTATGGGATAGTATTTCCGGTATTAATATAGTCTTCTTCACAAAGAAGTTAAACATACACACACACATACACAAAACAATACTAACTTTATCCCCGGTTAAGTGAAACCTTGCCGACTTATCATGTGTAAAAACTGACCTAGAGTTTTGTGCTTGACTCAAGCCACAGTGCTGGTAAAGTAGACGTCAGTCGCAAAACAAAACACTGAGACGATTATGTTGGTAATTGAAGAAACTGCAGTGTATAGCTCCACAAATAAGTTAAATACACAGTAGAAAAGCACATTACAACACGCAAACAATGTCAAACTAACCTTCGTAGTGCAGTCTCCCGATGTTATTGTTCATCTTGTCCAGGAACTGAGAGTTCAACAGATCCATTCTAGTGAATAGCATTTACGCGAACAGGCTAGTTGCTAACATCGATGTTAGCAAGATGTACCAGCGAAGGCAACCAAAAAAGTTGTATCCTGAAGAAGATAACATTTGAGAAAATCAGATAGTAAAGGGGATGTAAACTTGCTTTACGTTTGAAGCAATTCAAAGGAAACTGCTAGTGTTCCCTTGACGTTAGCTCTTAACGTTAGCTGGCTAACGAGAAGTATCCTGACGTTGACGGTAACGATACTGAGGCGAGCAGCCCCGCTAGCTAAACACGTAGACTAGTACAATGTTAGGCTAGCTTTAAAGAGCTACCTTTTACTACCACGCGAGTTAATGAGATGAAAAAGTAACAACGACTGGTGGTGATGGCTAATATTAATATTAGTGTTACATGTATTGTTACAGCTAGCTGTTATCTTAGTTGCAGGAGCGAGCAAACCAGCTAGCTATACAGTAGCTAACACACTAGCCAGCTACATGAACAGCTAGCAGTTAAGCTAGTCCCCAACTTTGTGCGCTAGTTAGTTAGCTTAAAGGTCCCCGAGTCAACTCGCAAAACCGAATAAACGTCGAACTAACGTTAGCTACACCTAGCTAGTCAGTGACAACTTACTTCACGTTACGTTCAGTGGGTTTATGTCCAAAGACAGAATTTCAAAGTAGCGTAACATTAAAAGTTAATGTTACTCACTTCATCGACAAAATTAGCTTTACAGCCACAACATCATCATGACTAGCCCAGCTCGCCTTCACGCACTTTCCCACCGCACCAGTCTTCAAACAAAAGAGTGGTGGTGAGGGGCCCTAGTGGAGACGAGGAGAACGGGACGGACTGGGGACCAAGTGACCGTGTTTAGGGTTCAGACATCCAGCTAAAAGGTGCACTTATTCTGTAGGCTATAAATACGTTGATTTGCTATTAACCACCATATGGAGCTTTGCCCATCAACACTCAATAAACCTGGCTACACAGCACTGCAGAAGTTGACTTTAGCTAACACAAAATATTTAACTCTACCATAACAAAACGTCTTACCAGCTGGACAAAGCGTGTTTTTTTTACTTTACGGTGACATAAAGATCAGCCTTTCTCTGAGCACCTGTAACTAACGCAGATGTTTATTTATTGATCATCTGTGATGGCGTTCATTATGCTGCACCGTCTCTTTTCATACAGTCTATATGCTCCTCATTGATCGACAGGACAATATGCAACTTTCCCTGTGGCCGCCATACTTTAAGGTATAACCACTTGTATGTGCCATTACCTGATCTTCACAACATAACAGCACAATACAAGGAGCTGATCAACAGCCTGACTGCAGCACAGACTGTTGGATCTTCATTGCTGCACAGATCCTCTCGTTTAGCCTACACATCTGATTTATCATTTCAGCAAAGTGGAGGTTGCTTTACAAGTTCACTACACCACTACTACCAGCTGATGTCACCCTAGTATCCATGCATAAAGATTCAGCACATGATGCAGCTTTTCTCAAGCCAACATTTAAGACTGTCCTCATCTATCATTACTAATATTCAGAGAGAAAATGTTGCCATGCATATTCAATCAAGAAGGCTGTTCTTCATACGGTACTGTACATTGTAAAGAGTACAACACACACCATGCATAGCCTTTATTTATATATCATAAAGTCATAAATTTGCCTCAAAAGGCGTTACAATCCATACAATATACAACATCCTCTGTCATTAGATCTCAGAGTCAATTAAGGACAAACTCCACGTCCTTTAACAGGAAAAATACAATAGTTATGCAGCAGATGTTGTATATCAAGATTAATCAGGCAGAGTGACAGTAAAATTACAATATGGAGAAACAGAATGACAAAATCATAGTGCCATCATACAAGCTATAATTAGAGCTGAGACAAAACTTCACTGTTCATGTGAAGCTCAGCTTCAACAGATGGTATTGTCATAATAATAATAATAATAATAATAATTTTGCATGATTTAATGCCTCTTCAGTCCCATTGGCTAGAATCAGAAAATTCACTGGAAACAAATAACAGCAGTAGAGAAATGCAAAGCCAATTTGGGGAAAAATGTATTTATTTGAATATTTACTACACTTTTAAAGGATAAAACAAATTCAAGGATATATTTTGAAGACAAATCCTAATATTTCAACTATATGCATCCCAGCTATGAACAAAATAGTGGTCATTTATTTAAACTGTCAACCGCTCCACACAAAATACAGCTTACAGTATGTACTATACATTTGAGTCTTTTTGTGCAAGTAGCTTGATGCTATATTTACCATGTTTGATCAAATCACCTATAATATCCAAGTGGAGAGTAGCCTGTCTGTGCCTGTCAGTGTAGTTTAAATCTCCTGATGGCCGAGGGAGTGGTTAACCTGTGGACCAGATTTCAATAGCGTGATGGCACCAGTCAGCTGGTAGATTTAGATTTAGCTTTATGGTTGTTTGGTAGAAAAATATTCATGTTGAGAAATAAAAATTTCATTACGTTAGTAATAAAATGTACACATCTGACTGAGTCCATGTTTGTGTGTTTCAGATTTTTGTCAACTGTGCAGCTCCTTGACCAAACTGGTGGTGAGTTATTGATGAGTTATTGATTAACTGATCTGTTTCGTGGTGCATTTTCAAAATATATTAGTCAAGGTGGTGTGATGTTTCATCACCTTCTGCATTCCTTGTATATACCAATTTAAACATGCTAGAGCAGCCTATTAATGCATTATAAGAAGGAATACCAGTGGGAGTTATTTCCCTCGTCATACAAGTGTTTATTTGTTTTGTTTTGTTTTTTGCAAAATTGGCAATGAAGCTATTCATAAACGTTTTTTTTTTTGTTTTTTTTTTAAGATATCTGCTTTTCAGCATAATTTAGCAGACAATTTAGTTCAGAAGAAAATATTGTAAGCTGTGTTTTTGGGCTATCAAAAAACAGGGAATTAAAGTATGTCTTGATGGAAATTCTAATAAGTAAAATTAGTATATATGGATTGATAAATCAATTAAGAGAGATGGTTTACTGCATGCATTTGTCTCTCAGGGGACTACTGCTGCTGACGCTTCTCCTCTCATTCAACATTGCCCACTAGTCCAAACAGCCATTTTAGATTTCATGGCTGCATATCACACACACACACACACACACACACACAGAAATACTGTGCATGGACAGAGGGCAAAGGAAACACAAGGAACAGAGGGGGGCAGAGGAAGGCAACTATGATGTAGTACTCTGTATACCCTCTAGCACTTACACTGGAAACCCCTCTATATTAAATGCTGTGGTTCAGAAAAGCATGACGCCTGTGAAGCAGTAGAAAATGGGGGAGGGGTAGGGAAGGCAGACACACCAGTGAGAGTGGAAAGAGGAGAGAGCGAGATGAGGAAGGAGAGGCACAGCCGGAGCATCATTTGCAATGCTGAAGGAAAGCACAGGGTAATGGGATTGGTTGAAGGGGAGTGTAGCGTCACTGCCAGTGAGGGGGAGCTCTGAGGATGCTCCGCTGAACTGGGTGGGAATACATTCGCTGGGAGTTTGCATTGAGAGCTCAGCCATTATCAGCTGTACACAGGGACTCCTCTGCAGAATCATTTTCCACACCCGGTGTTTGTTGACTCTTCTTCTCCTCTCTCAGCTGCAGCCATGAATTACTTGCGTCGGCGTCTCTCGGACAGCACGTTCATCTCCAACCTGCCCAATGGCTACATGACAGACCTCCAGAGGCCTGACAACGCTCAGCCTGCTCCACCTGCCTCCACCACCCCTGCCAAGTCTCCTACAACCGGCCCTACACCTCCAGCCACATCCCCTGCTCCGGAGAGGAAACCCCAGCCATCTCAGTCCACCGGGGCAGGCTTCTTTAGCTCCATCACCAACGTTGTGAAGCAGACAGCTGCTTCAGCAGGGCTAGTGGAGCAGACCCAAGTCACGACACCTAAGAAGTTCAAGATTCTCCTGGTAATTGACGAACCACAGCAGGAGTGGTAAGACAATATCTTGCTCTACTCAGTCATTTTCATGGGCTACAGTATTGTTTGCTTGCTCATCCTTAATACTGGTTTTCTCCACATGATCCCTTTGAATGTAGTAGTTAGGTAAGGGTTAAAGAAGCACTGAAACAACATGTATCATGCACCCTGCAGTTGTGAATGGGCACTGCTGCTGTGGTTTGATGGTACAGCATGCCAGTGCAATGATAATACAAAGAGGCAGCCAATATTTAAGCAAATACGGTCCATTGATTCTCAGCAGTAATAACATTACTCCAAAATAGATGGTTTTTACTGTCCTCTGTCTTGTCTGTTGTAAGATGTGTTTTTCTGTGGTTTTGTTTCAAATATTGGATAAACACAAAGTAGGGTTTGTGACAGCTGCCAAAGAATGGTCCATGAACTAAAATTATTGATAATATTGCCCTGTAATGTGGCATTTTGCCATTGTTAGAAATAGATATTCTACAGGTTGTGTATTATTGGAAACATTACAATACATACATTATTTCTCTGGAAGTAGACTAAATACTGCAGTGCTTTCCCTCCATCAATGGGGTTTCCCCCTGCTCTCTGAGATCACGTGACATGCCCTGCACAAACATGCACAAACGGCGCATGGTGCAAAGGCTTCCATTAGTCGATCATACAAGTGGTGTGCAGTACATAGGTGGGTAAGAAAAATGAAATAGCATCATCTGCATGGCTATATTTCTCACCCTGCTGGGAGAAAGGACCACTGTGTCATTAATGTTAAGAGCGGGCTTACATTAAGGCATTTAAGCTGTTACATCGCCAGTCAGTGTCCTGGGAGATCTTACTCAGACGTAGCTTAAAACAAGCATCTCTGACAGTCAACTGTGGGGAGGAATTGAAATGCTCTAAATGAGTATGTGCACAGATTTGAGAGGAAACATATTTTGAGACTGGTATCTCGTTGAAAAGTGAAGAATATGGTATTTTATCACCATATGATCAACAATTGTTTACACAGCTGACTTATTTTCCACAGCAATGTGTGCTAGAGTTGTACAACTGGATATCTCACACATTTACACAATTCATCTTTCTATTGCATAGAATTTATGGACATGATCAGTTGCCACCTAGAGAAAAAAACAGGAAACTGAAAGTCTATAATGCCTCACTTTTGTATTTTTTAATACTGCAATACAAGTGAGGAACATGAAAACAAACAAATAAAGAAGAAGAAGAAGATATTCCTTTATTAGTCCCACAGTGGGGAAATTCAGTTTTTACACTCTGTTGTTCACACAGTACATATACATGCATCAATGGAGAGATGTCAGAGTGATGGGGCTGCTCCTGACAAGCGCCCAGAGCAGTTGGGGGTTCGGTGCCTTGCTCAGGGGCACCTCGGCAGTGCCCAAGAGGTAAACTGGCACCTCTCCAGCAACCAGTTGGTCTTGGTCCATGGGGGATTTGAACTCGGCATCCTCCGCATCCTAACCCAAGTTCTTATGGACTGAGCTACTGCCGCCCATGCCGCCATGCCCAAATAAAGCATGACACAGCAAAAGATAAGCAAGACAACTAGATTCAAACTAACAGAGCTAACTGGGGAGACAGGATTAACCAAAGGAAGATAGGAAAGGAAATTAAAAAAAAAAATAATAAATGTAAAAAACATAACTAAAATGCTCTTGGAGGGCATCTCTGGTTGGGCCGGGGTGGATCCGGGGTGGGTGAGGTCAAAAATCGATGTATCTATTTCAATTTATTTATATTCTAAACACCTTTCTCATGTATAGCATAAAGAAACTACGGTTCTTTCACACTGGATGGTATGCTCACTCTTTAAATCAGGATTTAATCTACATTCGCCTTCTTTAAGCATTGGAGAACATCACAGTCTTTGGTAGTTAGATGTGACTTGAATTACGGTATTGAAATTAACTAACTGATTTCTGAAAATGACCTACAGTAAATACTAAAATTATTTTTTACAAAGCAAGGATGTCATGTGTATCTGATGGCCACAGTGGTGGGATTTCATTTTAAACTGACTGAGATACATATTCAGCTGAATCTAATTGACTCTCCTTAGGAAATTTCCCTTAAAACACACCAAATGGTACAAATATTGGGATATCTGTTTGGCTAATTCAGGTAGCATTGCAGTATCCACCACTTATCCTGTTTATGTGTGCAGGACTAGCCATTTATATAACAGAACCATTGATCCATATTAATAAGATCAGACCCCCGTCAGCGGGATGGATGCCAGCCTCATGCGCCGACTTGTTCCACATTTGCTGAGTGGAAAGGATGCTGCTTGCGGAGGAATAAGGACTCCAGTCTGATGCGCTGTCATTCTGGCAGAGGAACACAATATAATACATTAAACTGAAATCACATCATTCGTCAAAGGTCATTCCTATTAAGAATATTGAGTAGGTTGGGATGGAAGTGAAATAATGTCTCACACTCCACTGTTCTCACTGTCGGTATTTAAAAATGTCTGATATGAATTTCATAAAAAATGTCAAGTGGTTTTCACTTTATTTCTGTTGCCTTATGCAGTTTATTCAGTATAATGTTAAATCATTGTGTTCATGAGCTCTACAGACAGGTATCGGTTTCTTGCTTCATATATCTGGTAGCGCACTTCCACTCGGGAGAATCAGACGAAATACTTCATTGAAAGGGCTTGCTCTGTTTAAGAGCTACATCTATTTTTCATGGCTCAATATCACAGAGTGTGGAGGTGAAAAGGAGTTTTGAACAGGGTTGCTTTGGTTTGCTTTGTGTGACCTTTCACCTTGTCGTTGTCAGCCAATATGACAATACAAATCAATTACTCCATGTAGTGTTGGTCTGCTTTATTCATATCCAGTGTTGTGTAGCTTATAGGTGTTTATGTGGTGCCACTGCCACTGAAACAAATATCACATTGGGAATGATTAGGGGGAGAAAACTTAAGAAAAGAAATGCTACATGCTTTGTATTCAGCTCTCACAGAGACGGGACGAAAACCATAAAAAATATAGCTGTTGGCAAGCTGTAAGCAGATGACATAGGTCTTTATTTTCATGACGGTTTTGCTGAGTACCTAATATTCTCTGTAATGTTGGCCCACCTTGAGTCTGAGGGCTTGTTTATGTGCTATATCTCATTGTTCGGTGGGCTCTTTCAAGACTTTTTTTTCTGTCTGCTTCTGCAAATGAAAGCCAGAGCTGGTGGCCCCAAGACGCAGAATGAAATCAGGAAAGAGTCCTCCAGACTAATTACATCTGGCAAGACACTCATCCATCAACATCTACATATTTTTCACATCAAATGACTCAAATCTTGGATGATATATATATATTGTGTGTGTGTGTGTGTGTGTGTGTGTGTGTGTGTGTGTGTGTGTGTGTGTGTGTGTAAAAAGACCAGATCAAGGTAGGACAAGATCAAGTCACGACCAAGACCAGACCAGTGCGAGTCCCACACTATGTGACACACTTACAAAAAATGTGGAACATGCAAACACGCAAACTTCCATATTCCCATAAAAACACCCACAGAAAACAAATGAAGATTCCTCTTCATTTGCCTCTTTTATATATAATGTATATGTGTGTATGTGTAAGTGCACCATGAGAAATGTCCTAATAAATAATCAAAAGGAATTGCTGAGGTGAATTTTATGTGTGGGAATTTTCCTTTTTTCTAGGAGAATCACAGTAATGATGTTAACAAATAAATCAGACAAAGCACAGGCCATTTAGAGATATCCCATGGTTGTGGTCTTGACCGGTCTTGAAACACAGTCCTCTTTGTCTGAGACCAAGACAAGGCCAATTAAAAATCCGAGACGAGACTGAGACTTTCAAAAAGTGGTCCTGAGACTTTGTCTATATTTAAAGTATTTGCAAAATATACAATTGTGCAAAATCTTTCATATTTTATCAAGGAAATAACAATGAATTCTCAGTGTTGTCGAGAAAAAACGTTGACTATCACTCACAGTCTGTAAAATTACAGTTTTTCTGGATAGGTGTCATAGACAGCTTTCCAGCAACAAATTTGGATTATTTTAGTGTCTGAGATGCTTTAATTATTATACATTTGTGGGATACAAGCAGTTACTGAGATCTTGAACAAACAGTAAAAATGTAAAATTTCACACATGCCTCTAAATGCAAAATGTTCCACGATTTCAGAATCAGCCACATAAAGAAAACAGGACAATAGTATGAATGAGTGTTTGAATAAGGACTTTGCTGTGTGTCATAAAATGACAGTGATTTCCAGGGTCACAGCGCATATAGAGCCTGAAGCCGTTTGTCATTTAGCCAGCGTTTTACTTATTAGATGAAACTGCCAGTCATCCAGAGGGGTTTGTTTTGTACCTGAGTTCTGGGCTATAAATTGCTCATATGACAGGAGGAGCAGATGTTCCACCATCTTACTATATCAAACTAATGGGTGGCATGTACTGCTCTCTTAATGTCTCCATAACGTCGCTCAGTTTAAAGCAGAGATTCCTTTTACTCAGTCACAGTGTTCAAAATTACAAAAATACATACAGCATATTTAACCAGAGTTAAAACAGGGATGCTTTGTACTGTGGGCTTAATCTTCTTCAAACAAAACCTAGATTTTAGAGTGAATGTTAAGCAGACTAAGTGATGAGACATTAAAATTCAGCACAGACTCCTGCTAACCAAGCTCTTGGGTGAATCATCTGAATGAAAAATGATTTCAAGGCTATATATTTGATTTAGCAATTTGAGAATCTGCAACCACAAATGAAGTCACTTCATGTTTTTTTTAATTGTCTGCATTGTCTTACTTACTCTTGAAATCACAAGACAGGAACAAATTTTTTGTCTTAATTGGTTTCTCATGTTTAATTCAAGTCAGGACTACCCATATTGATTATTACCAATGAATGATCCAAGTAAACGTCTTCTCACTGAGCAGTTAGGCACAGAGCCCAGAGACTTTAACTCCAGCTTTAAGTCCTGTACCTTATAATATTGCTAATCTATAACGATAATATCCTTTGTTTTTGATTAAAAGCCAACACAAGAGGAGCTGGTTCCTGTCAAATACTAATGCATATTAATGCATCCTCTTTGAACTTGTGGCTTCTATGCTCAGTATGCTGAGCTAGGCTCTGCACAGTGATACAGCATCAAACACAATACTATTCCCCATGCTGACAAAAATTAAAGTTTGAATGGCAAAATGAAGTCAGAGACTTTTTCATGCCTCTGTTTTTGTCTGGGTCGTGTTTTGGAAACACTGTCTCGGTCTACAGTTTGTATTGGCTCAGAGCTTTCATCACAGTGCAGTAGGCTTTTCATTTTCCCAGATATAGGAGCAGTGATTCATATTTTAATGCTTGTTTTCCTCCACAGCCAAATAGTTCCCTGTGCCCCAATTAGATATGGGAATGAATTATTCACTCACTAAATTGGCAGAGAGTGCAGGGTACGTGACAGCAGGGGGATACGAACTAAGAGGAAGTGAGAACTCCACAGTATGTCGTCTAAATATATCAACACAGCCATACTGAAACATGGACATCGTACAAATCCTATCTGGATAAAGGTTTCATAAGGTTTTTCATTACACCGGTTTACTCCACTGCAGTAGGAGACTGTTAATTTAAGTATGAGCTTCAAGCTGTGGGAAGGAAACCAGAAATTGAAGGGAAGGGTTCTTCTTTGGGCCACCATTAGTATTGATTTACTGTCGATCACCCCGGTGGTTTTTACTGCCAGAGCTTATGTTGTCAGGCCTTACCCTAGCGCATCAGTACCGGAAAAAGCCAAAGAAATCAAACACACTGTTAACACCGACAGTCGTTGTGTGGCTCCTGCAGCTTTCATCTCTGTGCAGTGTCAATGTACAGACACTGATCCATCTTTATTTTAAATCCCATTGCAAAAGATTTCCACTTCACCAGTGATCCAAAGGGGGAAAAGAATTAAAGGTGACATTTTTATAAATAGCCAGAAAGACCAGAGACTGTTTAAAAAAAAAAAAGTGCTGAATCACAAGTCATGAAAAGTGCAGCCATTTTCTACATATGATTGTAACCTTGCTACATCGTCCTTTATTAACGCCACTGTGTGTAAGGCTTGCCTTTGAAAACACTGCCGCCTGGAAAAGTGTTGTAATATTTTATCGCCATCCTTGTTGCCAGATTGAAGGGAAGAAGTGTTAGAGATGCTGTGTGTCAGCAGTTTGAAGAGCGTGAAAGGGAACATTTGTCTGCTCTGTGCTAGGGAGACCAGATCCCAACAAACCAAATGTGGGACAATGAGGGACATGTTACCAAGGCTGAGAGGTAGTCTACAATTCTGATATAATGTCTAACTTAAAAAAAATAAACCTTTTTATTCTTCTCTTGTAACATCTTCATGTTATGTTTGCCCGAATGCATCCATAGATTAGCACGTCTCCTTTTGAACCAAACGTTTCCTGTGAGACACATGGACTGCATCACTTCATGTCGTATTGCCTATGTGAAACTGAAAAATAACTTGCAAATTTAGCAAAAAAACAATAATCGCCTTCCACCACCTTATCAATACTTATAAGTAGTTAGCAAAGATGAATGTGAAATGTTAACCTGCACATTTCCACGTGTGCAGTTTGACAGCAGCCCTGTGATGACAGCCTTCCCTGCTTTCTTCACAGCTACTGAATAAAAGCCAGATTTGAAAAAAAGCACCTGTCCTGCAGTGGTTTGACTTTTGAAAACTAGAGCCACTAAAAATGTGGTACATCATCCCAATATGTGGGACAAGGGATAAAAATGTTGTGCAGTCTCGCACAGTGGGACACCTGGTCACCCTACTATGTGCTGTATATACACTCAACAAAGTGGACTACATTCAACATTAATTCATATTGCAGGTTGTTAAGTTAATACACTGTTTTGCTTCTGTTTTAACCAGGGCCAAATTATTCCGGGGAAAGAAACTTCATGGGGATTACGACATCAAAGTGGAGCAGGTATCTCTCCAAGCCAGTGATATATCCATTTTAAGTACTTCTGTAAAGAGCTGCTATGAAGTCCCCTGTCCTCATGTGCCTCTCTTATCATCGACTCCTCAGGCTGAATTCAATGAGATCAACGTGGTGGCTCATGCCAACGGGACCTGCAACGTTAACATGCAAGTTCTCAGAAACGGTACCAAGGTTATCAGGTGAGACACATCCCAGAATACAGGATCAACAAGAATGTTTTTCTCTGGAGTAAATCACATAATGCTCCATGGGCTACAGAATTGCATGCTATTTTTGAGGAAGCTGAATTACAACATATGTATTGTAATAATTTATCATGCAGCATGAACACAAGTTACAAAAGTTACTTGTTGGATCTGAAGAAAAATGGTTTAAATATATATTGTTAAAGCCAAAATTATGAACATATCCAAATTAAGCACAATTTTTGCACTGAATCTTATGTTTCAAGCAAACTTATCCAGGAGTTAAAGGTCTTTAGTTGCACAGTTAATAACAGGAATCCTTCCTCTGGCCGTTGAAGTCGGTAGTAGGACAGTGAGTTAGGACATTGACATTTGTATCGTCTATGCTATAATGAGTTATGAACTTCTGTTTTAAATAAAATGTCTGCTCAAAATCCAGAAATGTTTTGGGGCTCAGATGATGACAAGATGAAATGGGTACTTAATTTTAATGCTTATGACATGGCTACTTTTGTTTCTCAAGCTTGAAAAAAATTTTCACGATGGTTTATTTGTTTAGTATTATTTATGATTTGTATTGCTACTCTGCTTTCTGCATTTGTCTTTTCTTTATTTTCTAAATAATGGTGTTTGGGCTGGGCATATTTATGCATGACACAATAATAATAAGATAAAATATTTTTAAAAATCCACCAAAGTCATAAACTAGTATAGTTTTAATTTAGGGATGTTGTGCATTTCCTGATCATATTTTTGTCATAACTCTGCTATAACTTTTATTTTCCAGGTCATTCAAGCCAGACTTTGTCCTGATTCGTCAACACGCCTTCAGCATGACCCAGAACGAAGACTTTCGCAACCTGATCATCGGCCTGCAGTATGGAGGCGTCCCATGCATCAACTCGCTTGAGTCCATCTACAACCTGTGTGACAAGCCGTGGGCGGTAGGCACTTAGCAGTCAGGAAGAGCTTTTTAGATAACTGCTCTGTGACATTATTTATAAAAATCCTATCTTATTCATTTTCCTTTTTATGTGTCCAGTTTGCCCAACTCATCAACACCCACAGGAAGCTGGGTGCAGACAAGTTCCCTCTGATCGAGCAGACCTTTTACCCAAACTACAAGGAGATGGTAAGAACCTACTTTCAGCTGCATCCAAAAATCATTTCCGGATACAAGTTTGACATGAAATAAAACACTGGTTGCTAATTTGCAAATGTAAAATGAAAATATGAGGCAGAATATAATTTTCTTACTTTAGGTAAGCATGCCATCATTCCCGGTTGTTGTGAAGATTGGACATGCCCACTCTGGTATTGGAAAGGTATAGAGATTTTCTTCCTTGCAGTGATATGAAAGAATGCATCAATTTGTTTCGCAATATATCTTTTGCTTTGGGAACTTTAAATATGCTATTAATTTAAGCAGTTTTCACCAAAATATACATTAGGTGCCAGATGCTTTTTTAAAAAATCTGGGTATTTTGCTCGTTTCTGTCTCTGTTTTCATATACAGGTGAAGGTGGACAATCACAGTAAGTTCCAGGACATAGCCAGCGTCGTGGCTCTCACCCAGACATACACCACCACAGAGCCTCTCATCGACTCCAAGTACGACATCAGGATCCAGAAGATCGGCACCGACTACAAAGCCTACATGTAGGTACAATTACATTTGTCTTACTTTTGACTTTACGCATGAAAGAGAAACAGACTGCTGTAGTTTGTGTGCTTAACAATATGCTTCAGGAGAACGTCTATATCTGGTAACTGGAAGACCAATACTGGCTCATCTATGCTCGAACAGGTGGCCATGACTGATAGGTGAGTGTCAAACCAGAATCCACACTACACAAAGACACATGTTTCATTTTGATGTAGAAAATGACCTCACTTTGAAACGCAGGTTAATTAATTCTGTTAGGTGTGGAATATTAAGGCTGGTGTGTTAACCTGTTTGTCAGCTGTGATAATCAGGTTTTGAGTCGTTTGTTGATTGTCTTGTTTAGGTACAAGCTGTGGGTTGACACCTGCTCAGAGATTTTTGGGGGTCTGGATATTTGTGCAGTCAAAGCCATCCACGGGAAAGATGGCAGAGATTTTATCACAGAGGTAAACCTGTTCCTTCGGGTTCAAGTATTTCAGTACATCAGCCTGAAATTAATGCAGCAAATGTGTCAACATCCTCTCTCTCTCTCTCTCTCTCTCTGTTATAACCATCCTCCATGTGGCTCACAGGTGGTGGGCTCCTCCATGCCCCTGGTTGGGGAGCACCAGGCCGAGGACAGGCAGCTCATAGCTGACATGGTGCTGGCTGAAATGAACCGAGCAGCAGAGAAGGAAGCCAATGCTCCCCAGAGACCCACCACCATACAGCCATCCCAGGTATAGTAACATACAGGCACTGATATCAGAAACATGAGGCTTGTGTTTTAGTTTGTTATCACTGTTAAAGCAACAGTGTGTAACATTTTGGGGGATCTATTTGCAGAAATGGAAATATTCATAACTATCCACTATGTTGCTCCACCATGTTTCTACAATAGCCCAGAACGGACAAACCAAACTCTGACTCTAGAGAGAACCGTTCGTGTTTCTATGTTAACTGAAGGCCACCGTAGTTCCTCAACATGTTTGAAAAACTGAGATGCAGAGTGCAAAAAACAAGATAGCGCCAGCTGCCGTCTGACTTCTGTTGCTCTTAAAGTAGTGTTATTATGGTAAGAATGGCCTCTGAACAAGGTGAACACCATATTTTTGCACTCAGTGGTTCACATTGCCACAGTTTTGGAGAGGCTACTCAGTTGGTTGCAATCTGCAACCACACAGCTAGATGCTACCACACTGTCCCTTCAATATACTTCCAAATAATCCATCCATCCATCGTCAACTGCTTTTCCCGTTAGGGGTCGCGGGGGCAGCTGGCATTGGGCGAAGGCGGGGTTCACCCTGGACAGGTCGCCAGTCCATTGCAGGGCACATAGAGATAGACAACATATAGACAGACAACCATTCACACTCACATTCAAACCTACGGGCAATTTAGAGTCATCAATTAACCTAAACAGCATGTCTTTGGACTGTGGGAGGAAGCTGGAGAACCCGGAGAAAACCCACGCTTACACAGGGAGAACATGCAAACTCCACACAGAAGAGTCTCAAGCCGGAATCGAATCTGCGACCCTCTTGCTGTGAGGCAACAGCGCTAACCACTGCACCACCATGCAGCCCTACTACCAAATAATTTTTTATTATTATTCATTTTTTTTAAATCATTTCTTTGTCTTTTCAGGGAACTGGCCAGAAGGGAGAGACCGTTGGCGAACCCACTAAAAACGGCTCCGGGCACCCGCCTCAAGGTTGTCTGCAGTACATACTCGACTGTAATGGCGTTGCAGTGGGTCCAAAACCAGTCCAGGCCAACTGAGTCACCCAGGAGAAAGAGGGGGAAGTGTCAGAGTCTAGATAACAACGACGTACCTTAGCTGAACACAAGCGCAGACGTGTGTGTGGATGCTAACATAGCTAGAATCAGATCTTGGTGACGTGAGCTCGGTGCAGCTGAGTGCTTGCCTGGACTGTGTTTTTAACTCTATGCAGTGTCAAAATGTACTGTCTACTTGTTGACCTGTTGATTTGTGTGCTTGTATAGGTCACCTATGTTTCAGTGGCTTTTTCTTTGGGGCTGTTGTTGATGATGTAAAAAGCAGATTGTGCCTAGACTGAGTTCAGTGCTGCTCTGTGTTCGACCCAGCTATGAGTCTTTTATTTGCCCTCTTACCCCCTTTTCTGTTTTCTATTTTGGTGTGTACCTTTAGATATTGTTCAAACTGTGGACTATCGTGCAGTTTGAAGTTTGTGTATATCTCAATATGTATACAGTACGTGAGTGTGTATGGCTGTAGTGGTGATTATTTTCATACTTATACTAATATATATTATTTTTGTTTTTGCATGATTGATACAAAGGACGGTGCAAGTCAGTTATTAATGTCTGATCAACATTGTTGTTTTAACCCAGCTGTGGACCCTGTGATTCATGCATTGTGAATGCGTCATAAGTAATGCATATTATACCAGTTCCACATGCAGGATACATGTGTATTTATTACCAAACATGCATTAACACAGTGTGCATACACATACAATAGAGTCATACAGTATGTGGCCTTTCTTAGAGGAAATTATGTTCATCTATATTGTCATCAGAAAAATAGATTATTTAGAGTGTAGGATACTAATAGATGGACACATAATAAATATTAAAAATTAGTCTATTAAAGATTTTATTATGTAGGATGTTGTGCAGGCATCTGCAGACATACATATATTTATATAATTTTGAACCAAAGAATAAATGATTTACTTTCAGTCAGTCTTTGCATTCCAGTAACCCACAATGTAAATACCAGCAAGGGGACTGTTACTACCGCAGTGTGTAATCTTACCAGAAAACAGCGTTCCAAGACAGTACGTACTGTAAATCACCCACCAGTGAATTGTTCAAATTGTTGTTGTCTTTTTGCGTTTACTTGTGTGACGGCATGACATTACGGCTGATAATGAGAAGGTGTATAATGTATGAATCTGCCATATAATGCCACAGATAATGCTCCCCAAACCACATACGCTGGCTGTGATGGTGGTGTTGCCATGACAACAATGCAAGTGCTCTGAGGTTTAATTGTGGACTTGTTACTACCATTCAAAGATTCAAACACTCTTCCTGTGAGTTGATGGAAAGTGCAATATAAATCTTTGTTTTTATTTTGAAATCAGATCTTCCATCGAGTTGACTCCAAAAGCTATATAGTCATCCACAATTATTTTAAAACGTTTTTTACATAAATGTGGCAATCACTCGGTTGTTGTCCAGTGGCTTTCGTGGAGGCCATTTCATATATCTAATACCCTAAATGGTGAAACAGCTAAAAAGCAACCAAATCAACTGTAAAAAGAAATCTGTACCGTTTTCCAACACTTTATTTGTTACTATACTATGAAATATGTTCAACAAGCTCTGTGTGCAATTCTTTTTTTCCAAGTTGTATAAAGTGCCATTGTGTCTGTGAGCGTATCCTTGTAAAAGCCATGCCTGAGGCTTTATGGGTGTGTTGTTCTGTTTAATAGGAAATATGCCATGGCATTGATCTCCACGGGAGGAGCGTGCAGAGGAACCCGGCTGCATGGTTACACCCTGGTTCAGTGATAGTGATTGAATGTTTATTTGGCCACTGTGTGTTGAGGTGAAACTTCTATCTTCAGACCTGCAGGACTGTAACCATTAAGGGACATGGTAACTTGCTAAATATATGTACTTTTAAAACCGGTGTTGGACTGTTTAAATCAAGATCAGAGTACAATATATTGTGGACAAAACTCTGGATACTTCCCCTCTGTCACTGGCAATAAAGCTTCCTTTGCAATATATGTTTGGTGTGTGTGTGATGTTATGAGTAACATTATTTCTTAAGGAAACACAAGAATATTACCACATGAAGTGAGGAGGCCATACACACTGTGCTGCACATATCGCATAGCTTCCAATGCATGAAGCGATACCTGTATTGTGATGTCTTCCCTCTGCTTTGTTTGTGCCTTTATTGTGTGGCGTCCTGTATTTGTGTCAGATCAATAAATCTATAAGAGCATACAAAACTACATATTAACATACTAACACTATATTTAAACCTTTCATAAATCATTGTGTACAGGTAATAAGAATATAAATATCAAACTAGGGGACTGAGCGGAAGGATTTTTTTCACAAAGGCCAGTTTAAAAGTTGATCCTTGAATCTCCTGTAAAGGATTTAAACCCAAGGGTCAGCCCAGCAGCACACTGCTTTCTCAGGCTGTGAACCAAGACTCTGTGGCACCCTGAGCTGAAGCAGTCGCTGCTGGAAGAGAAAGCTGCTGAGCAGAAGTAAGAATGAACAAAAATGGTAGACAGAGCTGAGTCCACTGAATGTATGCCTGAATTCCTTCTGCACACACAAAGTCACCATTCTCTTGTCTTTCAGCAAATCCCAGATGAGTGCACATCTTTACTCCACACCGAAGACACAGCGAACACTGAGACCAATTTGAGGAAGTCCTTTGGAAGTCTGTTCTCTTAATAACGAAGTTTTATTTTAGATGATTCAACAACTGCATGCTTGCTTAGCGGTATAGGAAATTTTGAATATATTAGGTATTCTGTCAATGAAATGATAACCAAGCTGTATGATGAATGCCTTTACAAATGAGCTGTATTAAACCCACTCCAAGAATAATGATGAGTATTTTGACTTGTAATTGCTTCAGCAGAAATGTGTTTATTTTAGTTGCATACTGTCTGGTAGAACTGTTAACCTTAAATTGTGGTTATAGTGATGAAATACTGTGAACTAAATAGGGGTTGTAGTGTCTGTTTCTAATAACTTTTACTTTGCTTCACAGCAGCCCAATGCTCCTAATGATTAGGGTGGGTTAAATACAGAGGAAGAGGAGTAGAGGATTTCCATGTATGTATCTGTATGTGATGACATGAACACAGTATAAGTTTTATTGTTTGGTAAAGGAGGTTACGCTTCAACAGTGGGATTCACAGTGGAGTGCTAGACCGAAAGTCCAACAAGAATAAAAATGTGATAGGGTAGCACATCCTTGACTTCAAAATCCTGACAAAATACTAACATTTCACTTGCTGGCTCACATCACAATAGATATAAGCGTACACATTTCAGCACTTCAGAGCGCTCTGAAGAAGGCTCTATGAATTTTGAAGTCTGGGAAGTGTTCCCCTATTTAAGTTTTGCTGGACCAAGATTATATTGTATGCTCATTTAGTCCTCACTTTAAACCAAAAAGCAGATTGCTGTGAGTAGCTGAGATGTGAATGTGAACACTTGTGATTCAAAGTCCAATTTATGAGGTGAGATGAAGCAGCAAACAACGCTCTGGCTCATAAAGTGCAGGAAATAAAATCTGATTAACATGTCATTCAAATATTGATTGTATAACAGAAACGTATCATATCATATCACATTCACATCACATATTACATTTCTTAATTCCCAACAGAGAGACATACATAGATAGATAGATTGACATCAATTGCTTTTACCGCTCCATCATGACTCCATTAGACTCCATCATGAGATCATTTGTTCACTTTAATTGCTTTATAATGTTTTCCTTTATAGTTATACTGTATCAGCCATTACACCATCCCACCAGATCTTCATTTCTTGTGCATCAACAAAATACCAAACACAAGGTACACAGCTTATGCATTTAAAGTATATTCTGTAGTTATCATATATTCCAGCTCTCCTGATTCTTGCACTGTTGCAGTGTGTTGATGTGCAATAAATATCTATACTTACTTGTTCATTGCTATTATTATCAAGGATAGTGTCCTCATTCTGAAACCTTAAAGATCTCCTAAAGACATGTTTAAGACTTATAGTATATATGGTGTTGTTAACCTTGTTTAAAAAAATCTTGAACTCTTGAATCTTGATTTCTGCTTCCTTATTGAAAAATCCACAATCTATGAATAAGCAAGTATTTCATGTCATGCACATATCCATATAATCCAAGAATATGTCCACAATGTTCTGTTCTTTCCACTGATATCCTCTTATTATTCCTGATAGGAGAGCCTGGTCAGCCACCAGCACTGGTGACCCATGAGTGATGGACATGGCTGCAGAGACCCTTCCATGTGATGCTCTGATGGGAGCATACGCTTGCTGAGAAGTCTGACATCCTGCTGCTAGATGACATATCAGACTATCACATCTGTTATTTGTCGTAGAGCTGACGATTCATGTTTGCTTTAACGAATATCAGCAAACATTTCCCACAGATAAAAATATGCTCACCACTGTGCATTTGTGAGACTTCCAGATGGTGCCGATGTTTTTTCCCGCTCATAACAAGCACACTGGCCTGGCCTGGTGGTGGTAAAAGTCACTGAAGAGCTCAGAGGAGTGACGCTGAGGGCCCTGAAGCTCCAGCTTCTGTCTAGACTCCTCCCAGCTGCCTGCCAAGCTGCTGCACGACATGAGCATCGTGTGCCCTGCTGTGGCTGCACGCTGTACCGGCCATCTGCTGAGGAACACAGAGGAAGAGAGGTACAAACATCCCATAATGAAGGAGAGCCTAAAGGTGCAGAGTGAACATTGAAGCTCACGCAATACATCTGATTATTATTTCTAAAAAAAAAAAAAAAACATTACACAATGTTTCTGTTTAATACTCACTGGTTTATGATGGGCCAGCAATAAAAACATGTACACCATCAACATTGTTGCCTTAAAGGGGACATGCCATGAAAAACTCACTTTTTGGGTATGTGGAGTGTCTACCAATCAGCAAATAGCCAGTCAGTTTTTTGTGGGCTGTCTAGATCAAGCCCCCAGGAAGAGCGCTGATTGTTGATACCAATTTTCATAGTAGCCAAACAGCGGTACTACAACTTCCTTGTAGGTCTCGTGATGCCATTGGGCCCAATAACACCTTTTCCCACAAATTTACATTAGGAAAGAGATGTCTGTAACTCAGCGGATGATTTCTTGAGGGGTGAATCAACTCCCCAGTTCGAGCACTGGAGCTAGCAAGCCGTGAGAACAGCGTGAGGCTGTGACCCCGAGACCAAGCGGTCTCTAATGCGGCTGCTCTTTGGGACCAATGGATACGGAAGATTGCCGGAAGATCCGGGTCCACTTGAACCATTTTGGCATCATGCGCCGCTGAGCATCTTTCATAGGAATGAACGAGGCCCTGCCTCCAATGCTGTATCCAATTCTCTTAATACATCCATGGTCTAGATCAGAAGACATGTGATTCAACAACCACTCAGACTTGGCTCCCCTTCTCACGTCGTATGCAGGCTCATTAGAATACATCGCCCATGGCTTGAGGACTACCTCTGCAAAGGTGCATCATGTTTTTCTCATAAGCCAGTCAGAGCAGACTGGACTTTTGGGGGAGGGGGGCTTAAAGACACAGATGCTAAAAGAGAGCGTTTCAGACAGAGGGTGAATATAGGTACAGTATGTTCAGATAGATACTAATACATTTGTGAACATTAAATCCTGTAAACTCTAGTTCCACAGTACTAGTATGAACCTGGAAAACGGCATATGTCCCCTTTAACAGTGAAATACTGTGGACAGAATGTTGAGCCTCTTGTTGCCATCTGGTGGTGGAGCTGATGGACAAGAGGCCTACATACATACCATATCTGTGTTATTCTGGTTACATAATTAGCCCCTTGAGCTGCAGCAATGTGCCTTTACTTTCTCACAGATTTGACAAAACCATCGAAATTAAAATCACAACATATACTTTGTACACATTGGATTTCTGTCATACATAAGGTTGCTGTTGCAGCATCACAGATGAAGCTGTGGCCTTCTGCTGTCTGCCCATTAGAAACACTGATATAGAGACCACATTGATGGGTTTTTATTGGCAGATAGAGTTAGAGGCCATAACAGAGAGAGGCAAGTAGCCGTCTTGGCAGACACTATTACATTGATCTTATAGATTGGTGCATCGCATCTAGACGTTGTCTTTGTCAAATTGTATTAGTATGGGAAACGTCTCTCTTTCTTCCCTTTGAGAGAAACAGACTTCTGTTTAATTGACTTAATACGCTTAACCTGGAAATGTTTTGACTTTAGCATTAAGGTCCAGAATTATTAGTGGTAGAAAGTAACTACGTACATTTACTCAAAGACAGTTTTGAAGTACTTGAGTATTTGTTTCCTGTTACTTTACACTTCAGCTTAAATATTGTACATTTACTCCACTACGTTCGAAAACTAGTTACTAAATACTTTTAAGATATAAATTTTACATTAAAAACGTATGATAAGCTTATGAAATAGGCAACAATGCATTGTGATGATTATCTTTTATGGCTTATAACCCTTAATAATCATCTACTGTAGCTGGGGCCCCTTGTTGTCATGTTTTGGATGTCTATGAAATGTTTTCCCCTCTAAACTTTTCTGATTGTTTCTTTGAGGTAAACGATTAAAACGTATCCAATATTTCACACAAAAAAGGGAAAATTCAAAGCAGACCTTTATATTTGTCTATTTTCTTATTGCATTAATTATCTCACAACCTCTCCCGATTTATCTTGTGATCCTTCTGGAGGGGCCTAACCCCTAGATTGAGAACCACTGGACTAAACTACCAAACTGTATATAAAGTAATTGAAATAGCTTCATCATGACCAACTACAACACTGCTTATCAACAGTATATCCTCTGGACCATTCACAGACACTTCAAACTTACGTCAGAAATTTGTGTAAAATTACAGCATATCTATGAATTCTAATGATTAAATCTGCACTGCATTTCTATGGACAGTTTCATCACATAAAGCTGAAATGTTAAGTTCTTTAGTCACCATTAGCCTGCATTTTCTGGCAAATATACATGTATTTCCTTCCACTCTACAATGCTAAAATGCAATAATCACCTGACCAATGTAATGCTCTCATGTCATACAGTAACTGTTTTAACAGCGAATAGACTACTACTGATCGCCATAGTATTACAAAATATCACAAATAACACAGAAACAAGTAACTTATGCCCATCATCGGTGAAACTACTTTTCAGTGAAGGATGTTAAACAAACATGGGAGTCTATAAAGAAAAAAGAAAAAATATATAAACATATTTCTTATCCACAGAAAGCATGTAAAGTCTATATCCTTATTAAGACCAGGATGCTTTAAGGCATCCAATCTAATGTCATTTCTGATAATATATCAGACACAGGGGCCACTCTTCTGCACAATGAATACTATAATACTGTAGTATTTGAAGTACATTTAGCTACTACTACCTACTTTTACTTAACTAGGAATTTTGATTTTTTTTTTTTTTTTACTTTTGCTTGTAAAGGAGTTCTCCTTCAAGATGACGTCTTCCACCACTCATTATGCAGGTCTTACTGTATAGGAGGACGGCTGACGGACTTCATGGAGGAAAAGCCACTAGATGGAGCTACTGTAGGCCAGGGCTGCAGGACACTGAGGCTCCGATGGTTTCATTTTGGCTGGCCAGCTTGTGTGGCTTGTCAGAATGCAGAAATAGAACAGATAAACACATATAGCGAAACTCATGTAAAAATAGATGACTAGTGCTCAGCCGACGGGCTTGGTCTTATTGCGTTGCTCTGCTTTTGATGACCTCAGGTCTATTTTACGCTGTGATGGGGCTTTTTGAGATATGACTCAAATAAGATACAGGACTCAAAAAGCTTACATCAAGTCTTTTTTGGCTTTGAATCAAAAGGGCCATGACACATTAAAAATAAACAATTATTCCCACATTTAGATCACAGCGTATGTTCCTGTATTTACCATAAATTTGCTCTTGGGACTGAACAGGACCTACATGTTGGATGTTTACACTAAAACAAAACATAGCTGTCCTCCCTTTCCGCCGTGCACATATCCCTCCCTTGCTGAATGATTCTTGTTCCACTGAGCTTGCCAGTGGCTATGCAGCGTACAGCAGCATCAGCCAATGGTGGGATCCCCTGGTGGCGTGTCTGGACTGGATCTCCTGTGAGGTTACACCACGTTGCCACTGCTACAGCAAACATTTCACCCTGCCACAAAGTCTTGCACATGTGTGGGATTTCAATGTGAACAAGAAGAGAGGCAGTTTAATCTGATGTCAACTCACCTGCCTCCAAATGAAACTCAAGTGGTCAACATCGCCAACACAACAATACAGTGTGTTGACTATTTCCATAAGAAGAAGCTAAAAAAATATAAGCAATACATCTTTGGCAAAAGAATTTAACTTAATTTTATTAAAATATTGAATAGACAACTTTCTCACCAAGTACACAATAAAACGTTTAACCTCCTGAAAGAGACACCAAAGACAACAAATACAAATTAGTTTCCAAATCATTTTAAACACTTAAGACAACCGCCAAATGTCCAGCTCATGATAGCCTACCCATGGCGAGGACTGAGTGGGACGTGTGGGTATCGACACATCATTTTACTCAGAGCTGTGAAGCCAATGTGTTGAAACATAACCATTGCTTTTGCTAAAATGTGCAAATTCAATTTTTCCGTCATCACTCACGCTCGCTGTTTGACAGGCTACAAGTCCTCCGACATGACCCAAAAATAGACAATTAAGAGAAGAAAGAACAAAAAAAAAGACAACAATTTCCCATATCTACGCCATTATCATTTAAGACAACACAAAATCAGCTACTACTGTGCAACTAAACGGACTACATCCAACGGCTTTGTTTGTGATAACAAGAGGAGGTGAATTGTGCGGGATCTTAGTCCTCTTAAGGCATGTAAGCTTTAAAAAGGTCCTCTTCATCAGAAACCAGGGTGGCCAGATAGAAGGGTGTGCTTCACATCACAGAACCCAAATCGAGAGAGAAGAGTCTGTCTTTCTCTCGAGCTTCCTTCAGTGTCCATTTTTCGTCGTCTTAGGTAGGTGTGCGTGCATGTATTTACAAATTTTACCAAATGCATTGCCACTGTGGAGCCTCTGCATACTTCTTAATACGTGCAGTGATAAGCAAGGCACTCCCTCCATGTGTCTTATGCCAGCCTCTTCATCCGTCATCACTCACTCCCTTCCATAATAACTCTCAGATGCACCTCCCTGTCTCCTCTATCCTTACATATTCTATTGATTAGCAAGGGTTTATGCATGATTGTATGTACATTTTTAGGTTTGCATCTGTATGTAGAGAATTTGGGCAGACTGAGGATTTGGACTGTTTTGGACATTTCAAAAGAGAGGGAGGAGGAGAATTGAAGGACAGAAGGAGGGGCTGTGCAGTCTGAGCCTCTAGAAAACAGGCAGTCTGGTGGAGGTCAGAGTACAGGCATTGATATCCTCCGTGTGAGAGGCTCTGTGCAGGGACGGTTCTGAGGCACTGCGGTTTATCTTAGGTAGGGCATGCTGGAGAAGCTCGATGGAGGACAAGATCTACAAAAAATGCATAAAGAGAAAAATAAATATGGTTAATTAGTCAAGTAATCAAGCTGGGTCAGCTTTAAGTCTACAGTTAGACAGTACTTCACCTGTGGGAAGAGCGGCCTCTCGTCCTTGGACTTCTTGATGCAGTCGGCCACCAACCTTTTCATGGCTTTGGGGCAGTTCTTGTAGAGCTTACTGAGATCTGGGGACAAATAGCCTCTTCCTACCATGAAGATAATCTGAGAGGAGAGGGTCACATACAGCAGATGAGACTGTGTGGAATATTGATCATATTTGAAAATATTTTGAACTGATCTGAATAAGAGACACCTCAGCAGTCCATCTCAGAGATATTTAAGAAAAGATTAAAGACAGTCAAAGATGACAAGCATCTAAAACATTGGAGCTATTATGAAGGCATAAGTGCATGATGCTGATAAAAGGATAATAAGAGTACTCTATGTGCTTGCCGGTTTAGCAGTACTTATGGGCACACTTTGTGCAGCAACTTTAGCCTACTTGAAGACAGACGCAGTAAAGAGAACTGGACAAGGAGCCAGACATGATCCAGACCAGGTCTTGTGGCCTGCGGGAGGACGAGAAAACCACAGACACACATACATGCGCACCCATGCACCCCTTTTCTATCACACACCAACAGGGTTGTGTTACGGGGTCTAAAATTAGGCCAGTGGCTCCAGGACGCCCGCCTCTGTTCCATGGTGGGCCTTAGGCCAGCTCTACAACCCCCTTCAGACAGCGACCCAGTGTCTTTCCACCACCTAGACACTTGTCTGACTGTGGGTCGCAGGTCTGTTTTACATGACCAAATCTAACAAGGCAGCAAAAAACTGCAACTCAGCTTGGAAGTTGTCGCAAACTGATTTTGCTAAACAATTACTGAGTGTGTGGAGGACAATATGGGTGAGTTTTTATGGCACCTACTGTATATGCATGGCTGCACCACTGTCACCCGACACACAGTATGACTTTACCTGATCTCTAGTTGCTATCAGGGAGTAAGGGAGCTCTCCCGTCATGAGCTCAAAGAGAACTATTCCATAGGAATAGACGTCAGACTGGAAGCTGTAGGGGTTGTTATCCTGCATCCGGATAACCTCAGGAGCCTGTGGACACCAGACAAAAAAAACAAACACATTTTCTTCTTTATTTTCTTTATTTTGTCTGTTTATTGTGTTTCTTGTTTAGTGTGTTACTGACCATCCAGAGAATGGATCCAGAGGGCTGCTCCACCTGATGTGAACCACTCCATCTGGCCTTCACCGTTGCCAGACCAAAGTCCCCGATTTTCACCGTTAGGCCTTCATGCAAGAAGATGTCGACGCTGCTGTCAAGGAATCACAGCTAAACACACTGAAGAAACACAAATCCTGACCAGTAGTATGAGGATTATAGCGCATTGAGTGCTTTCATCTTACACACACTGAAACAGCTGATAGGAAGGATACTGTTGGACTTCATGTCGCGATGAATGATGTTCTTTGCATGCAGATAGCTAAAAATGACACAAAAAATATGAGATGACATCTTAATGTTGTTTATCAGAGAAGCTCCATTGGTTAGGACTTACTCCATGCCCTGAGCTGTCTGCCTGGCGATGTCGATGAGCTGGATTATCTTGAAGTTTGTCTCCAGGACGTGGATGTGTTTGTAGAGGCTGCTGCCTTCACACCACTGGGTCACTATGGCCAGGTTGTCCTTCGTCATATAGCCCATGAACAACAGGATGTTGACATGTCGTGTTTTCCTGCGACCAGAGGGGGTGAGGAAGTCACGAAAAACAAAGATAAGCAATGATGATGATGCACCAAGAATTCAATGATTTGCAACTTTCAAATCAACTGAAAAGCACAGATTAAAAAAACAAACATTATTATTGATGTCATTTCTTACCTCAAGACTGCCACTTCATTTCTAAATGCCTGGAACTGCTCTGGTGTCGGGTCAGTCACCTTTAAAATCTTCACTGCTACATCACCTACAACAAAAATACTGGGCTCAGTTACCCATAAAAATCCACTATGAGCTCATGTGAAAAGCAGTTATACACGCACACTGATCACTTTCCAACCACTTCATGAGCTGGCAAACTCATTTTGAAAGTGTTAAGTGTAGTATTAAAATGTGAAAGTGTTAGTGGTTACACCTGAATGCGCCCTACCCTGTCTGAAATGCATTCCTACCATGCCATTTCCCTTTGTACACTGTTCCAAATGAGCCTGAACCGATGCGGGAGTTCAGATACACCTCGCTGGCCTCGATCTCCCAGTAGTAGCTGGAGTCCCGCTTGTCCCGAGGTCTCTGCACAAACAGAAATCAACAAGGCAACTGATGAGAGACTCTAAACCTAAACATGTTATCATGAGCCAGTGCCGGTATTTACTATAAATACACAAAACATACAAGCAGGGATGGAAGAGGCACTTTAATATTTTACTCAAGCTAAAGCACTTCTGAAAAGTAGCACTGAAAATAAGGAAAATTACTGATTCTTATAAAAAAAAAAAAAAAAAAAACTTTGTGTAAAATGAGTAAATGTACTTTGTTACTTCCGCCTGTTGTACATACAAGACATGACACAGAACTTACAATTTTGTTTTTCTCCTGAGTGTTGAAGGACGGGGCCCTCTCTCGCTGGGCAGGTGCGGGGGCTTTGGACGGGGGCTGGGACCAGCCTGTAGGACTCTGGCTGGGGGAACTCCCCGCTTCAGGAATACAGAGAGAAGGAAAAGGAAGCTATTCAGGGTTGTAAGACTTTGGCTGTGACCAGAATGAATTACTTCTCACTGTAAAGTGAATTATTCTGTATAGAGGGTTATATAATGATGCATCAGATGGGAAAACTTTACTTTTTAGAGTGACGCTGAATAGAGTGGTGCAGGGATGTCGTGTTTTTGTAGGCCAACCTAGAAGTTAGCATTGCAATGTGGTCTCTCGACAAAAAGCCAATGGGATTCTTCCACTGGCTTTTGAATTATTGCAGAAAATGAGCTCTGAGGAAAACACACGTTTAAGGGACTTAAACATTTTGCTCTGTAAGATAATCTCCACAAATGAAGACTACTTTTATGATGTTTGAAGTGTGAATGTGACAGTGAGGAAATTTTCCCACCAGTTAATAAACTCACAATAAACACTGGCTTTGCTGATGACGGTCAATTCACAGTATGTACCATATCTCTGGTCCAGCTTTTGCTGCGGAGCACCGGCTGTGACCGCTCCATCCTTCTCACAGCGATGGCCCAATTAACATTATGGATCCATAATAGTACTGGGTTTAAATCTGAAATATTGCCAAATAGGTACTTTTGCTTTTGGCTTTGCATCTTGTCTGTTCTCTGTCAACTCTCTCTCGTCCCGTGTGTGATATATGACACCTGCTACTCTGAGCTGAGACTCCGTATGGAGCAGATGTATTCACGGTCAGTTTGTACCATTAGTCGTCTGACTTTGTATTAATAATACGGCGCTGATATGCAAAATGAATTAAATGAGTTTTATTTCTTTAAACAAAGCAAAACAACCGTGGGGGACGGTGGGTACGTAATGTAATCAGTGTAAAGCAGTTTAAACGCAATTGCAAAAAAGCTAACATTAGGCTATAAACTAACTAGACCATGGTCGCATGAGCGTGAGTATACACAACCGGGCTGTTAAGGATAATGAGTGATGACGTTTTGTAGTCTCATTTAGACACTTAAAAGTCGATTAGACACTTAAGACACTTTGTCCCTATTCTCCCAAGTCATGCTTGTTATCAGGCTCACCCTCCAAAAAGGGAGCTATGATGGTTAATGGTAAAATAAACAAGGGACATAATGTACAATGACAAAGGTCTGTAGAGCCTTTTTCTTGTCTGATCACATGCAGATTAGTCTTGCACTACCCCCCTACCACCTCTACTGCTTAGCTATGTTTTATGTATGTTTTCATCAGGGTGGCTAACTTGGCGCACATGTGGCACATTTGAGCACAGGGTGGGATCAGAAAGAAGGCATTATTATAGGGGGGTGCATTAGAGGCTGTGACAGCAATGACTTATTACATTCACTACTTTCAACCCCTTTAATCACAGGGCTCAGGACAGGACAGTTTGGGAGTCCTATATAGAGTTTTTCCGGTCTGGGCCGACGGAAATTATTTTTCAACTTTTGTTTAGAACCCAAACAATTTCTATTACATCATGTTGCTCACTGCAACCTCAAGCTGTTATACAAAAATGTGGAGCTCAGAGGACATTTTGGACATTTTGACCAGAATGGAGACACCAGGTGAAAGACTGACAGGAACGGACAGTCCTGAGGGAGTTATAAGTGGAACAAAATGCCTGTGGATGTGCAGAAGGAACTGTGTAGAATAATTAATCAAAATGACAAGTTTGATGTCCACAAAAGCACGGAGGGTTCTGTAATTAAGATTGCACAAAATGTAACCAGCTGATCTGCCGTGTCTGTACGTAATTGTGGCTTGACAGCGCGCAACATCACTCCAGAGACCGCAGCGCTTCTCTATATACTTATCTCATGCACACACATTAATGAGTGGAACATGATAAACATCTATGTAAGTATAATATTGTTATCATTATTTTAATTGTGGTGAAAATTAGGACCATTTGTTAGTGACTGTTGAAAACCGGGACATTTGAGTGTTTAAAAATTATTTGTTGGGACTTGGGACGCCCAGCTTGAAACCAGAACGTCTGGTCACAGTAATTTTGGAGGAAAATGGTGATGGCTCGACAGTCAATTCACCAAGAAAAGATCTGAATTTGAAAGCCTCTTTGTTTTAAATGAATGTACAGTGAGATTTATGGTGAAGGTGAAGGGAGGAAGTGTGATGCAGCACTAAAGCACACAACATGATGAAATGCAGAACGAGCACTTACCCGAGTCATGATCACGCATTGCATCCTAGAGAGACAAAAAAAACAAAAAAACAGACAGAGTTGTGTCAGCATGTTCAGACAGTAAACCACATGCTGTGCAGTCACTTATGGTTTGACTTCAGTTCTAAGATGTGAATGCAGATAGCCTGTTTGCAATGCATGCCACTCAGACCGCACACAGACGCTCCGCTCTCTAACCTTTTCTGGACTCTCGGATGAGGCCTCTACAAAAGACTGGGAGAAGTGCACAATACCTACTTTCCTCTTCAGCCAGAATCTATGGCACCAGGAGCTGGGGGAGGTATTCAGGCAGTCTAGCTACTCCCCAGCAGCGTACACAATACAACAGGCCAGTGAGGACAGGAGGGAAAGAGGGACAGAGTAAAGGAAAGTAAGGAAGGGAGGATAACAAGAGTGATGCCCAGGTTATACTACCTGAACAGAAAATAGTCTACAAAGTATGCAGAACTAGCGAGCTGATTATGCAAGAACATGGGCAGTGAAAAAGCAGAAACTAGAACTGAACAAGGGGAAGTCACTCATTTTAAAAATCGCTAAAATAAGATGCCATCAGGGGAATTACACAGAACAGGTTCAACCCGGTCCAGGTGGATTACTTAACGCAGAGTTAGATAAGAGGTAGAAAGTTGATAGTTGGAATGCCAGAGAAGTACGTAGGAGAGGGCAAGAGATATTTTAGGAGTGGCTTGAACCTACAGGAGTACCCAAGGGGGGGGGGGGGGTAATTACCTCAATCATGCTGCTGTCTACAGGCAGGGTAGTGCTAACCATGTGGACGTTGGGCGTAGAGGTGGAGCGCTGCCTCTGGGAGAGCCAGCCGCCTGTGGGTGTGTAAGGCGTGGTGTAGTTGAAGGCATGAGGGGTGGAATATCGGTGGGCTGAGCTGTGGAGGTGAACAGGGACCAAACGTTACGACGGAGCAGCTACTGTTTGTCTACATCTTCAAAATGACACACACACTGCTGACATTTGACAGAAAAGCAAACACTAAATTGGGTGTCTTCTTTTCAAGTGAACTGCCGAGGGTGTGGTGGTGGTGGTTGATGCAGGGGCTCTCTGGTTTCATTTCTGTCATTGTTCTCTCACTTTCCCCATTAAAGCATCATCTGTTTGCATGTATGCAGTAGAGCTGCAACGATAAGTCAACTAGTCAATTAGCCAATTGAAAAAAATATATATAACAATTTTGATAACTGATTCATGAAAAATGTCAGAAAATATATATCAAACATGGAGATTACCTGCTTTTCTCTGTTTTATATCATATTGAACTGAATACTTTGGGGTTTTGAACTGATAAAACAGACATTTGAAGACATCAGCTAGACTGTGAGAAACTAGGATGGACATTTTTGTATTTTCTGACATTCTACAGACCAAGCTATTAATCAAGTTTCATCATTAAGTCAAATTGTCAGGTTAATCAATAATAATGGTTAGTTGCCTTATTATCTTGTGCCATCAATGAACTGCTACCACAATGTGCAAAATCAATGAGAGGCATGCTCTGTGGTGAGAAAAAAAACTGCATAAAAATAAACTAAAGAGCTATAGTGGTTACTGGTTAATTTCATTGTGGCCTCCCCATTCTTCCATTTTTAGCTAACTTGACACTGTAGAGGTATTTTGCCCTCGATGTTTGCCAAGATTTTGTATTGGCTCAGCTGAAAAGTACAAAGCTCACCAGTCAAATATGTTAATCTACAAACAATACAAATGCTAGTCTGACTCCACTTTTACAAGCACAATATCTCATCTGGTTAAAATATCCCAAAACATAAGAACAAGAACGTCCCTGTTAGTTACCAGATTAATAACTGTGCTGTACTGTAGCTGCTGGTTCAATGTGGACCGTGGAAGCTGAACGACGTATATAAAAACAGAGATCATATTAAATCACACTTATGACCATGCGGTGCAGTCCTTGAGAACAATCCCCCTTCTGGCAAATACAGGACTATTTTTCAAAATAGTGTTTGAGCTGGCTCCGCGTGGAACAACTTGATACTTTGTGAGCACTAATTTGGCAGCTCAGAGTGCTTTTGAACCATTTTAAAATGCTCCTCAAACAACAGGCTCTTTTCACGCCTCTCGTTGCATCAGCACTTGGATCGATAAGCCTCCATAAAGCTGAGGACGTCATCAAAATGGGATTTTATTCAATTCAGATTAAGATTCTTTACACCGAATAACTACTACTGTTTTGTGGTCAAACATGACAAATAACAGAAGATGGCAACAGTCAATGCACCACTATTTACAGCAGACTCATTTGATCCTTCAATTTTATTATCTGGTAACCCAGAAGCACAAGAACATAAAATGAATTAAAACATTTTCTTTTTGTTTCTGCTTTGCCCATTTGGTCTATTACAGGTTCCTGCTGTAACACTCTCTGCAATGCAGAGACAGGGAGGAAGAAGAAGACGACAACTGTTCTAACAAGTAAACTCAGATGAAACTATTTAAAATGCTGTTTTTTTTGTTTTGTTTTTTAAATCAGCTTTGCAAATGTTTTTTATGAGGAAGGAAATACTTTCAACATATTTGTTAAGAGCTCAAGGATACACATAATGCATTTTGGTGAATAACACTGAATGTAAACATAACATTTGTTTGTTTACAAAAAAACTCCACAGGGCCTGGTCTAAAAAAAGACATAGTGCCCCTCTTCTTTCCTCTGGTTGCAGAGGAGGAGGAATCAATTCAGCAAAAACTATTTTAAAAAGCTTGTGTGCTGTGTATCAGTGCATATGCTCCGTTTCCAAAATAAAGTGCTACAGTATTTGTACATGTATTATTTGCACCTGTGAATGGGAAGAACTTCATCTTGAGGGCAATAACTATTGTAGGTTTAGTATTTATCTTCAAACATGCAAACTTTGCCTCACCTTGGAAACCGTGTTAAGGATTCTCTCATTCGCCGGGACGTCAGCGGGGGCAGTGACGGGGCGCCGCTCTCACCAGGTGTTGGGCACAACCTGAAAATAAAAGGGCAATAGAGAGTGAAACTCTCGCAGCATACAGTGTGTGGGAATGTGTGAACGCTTAAATAACAGCTGACTGCTAAAGACGACAATGGTTGTCAGGTGAAAGGCCTTATCTCTTCACTGTCAATGATACAGATCTTTCAGTGATTACTGTCTGTTCCATAGCAGCCTGCATGCAAAATAACACAACAAGCTTCTATTCTCAGTGGGATTATGCAATGCTATATATACACGAGCTTAGACATAATCAGGAGACCTGCAGTATCAGCAGGATTTTACCTATTTTATCTCAACAACACAGTTTCTGATGCACTATGAATCCAACCCCTGATTAGATTCAATATTGAATTAAATTATAAACTTCCATACAGAGAATGGCTTTAGGATGTCAGGTATGTCTGTCAATTATACGTCTATAATGAACTACGCATGATGTAATGCTCAAAATTTAAAAAAAAAAAGTACATTCATTTCAAAATATATTAAGCTCCCATTTGAAGGAGAAGACACTTACAGGAGTTGCCTGATATTGCTCCAGTCCACACACATCGTGGGCACTTTGGTGCTACAATGCTCGTGGAACTTGTAGCCGCACGTTTGGCAACGGAAACCATTCAAAAGAAACTTCTGGCAAATATCGCAGAAGGCTAGTTTCAGATATGTTTTGCGAACCTGAAAATGACAGGAAAAAAAAAAACATTTCTTTAGCAGTGACTTGTATGTGAGGATGTCGTAAAATGCTTCAGGTACTCACAAAATTATGCGTCGTCAAGGGAACGTGATCTAAAACTTCCACCAGCAGTTCTTCTCCAATCAGGGAGGTGGAGTCGGTGTTCCAATCCATCCGTAATTTTTTACTGTTACGAAGATGGACAAAAGGGTTTACGTGAAGGGATGTCAATGCAGTGCAGCGGGTAAGTAAATTACATGTATTGAGCTCACCTCCTCTGTCCTGGATGCAGCCTAAAGACAGCGCAGCACTGAGGCTGCAGACCTCGCACCTTTAACGCTTTGATCAGGCAACTGTGCAGAGTCATACCTGGTCGCACGTTTACCTGAGGGACAATTAAAAGAATTAATTCCTCTCTTGTCTGCCAGAATGCAAGTAGCTCCGTATGCCTTAAGGCAACTGTGTACCAATGCGGTATATCTACTTATTAGTGGAAGTCTGGAAGTCATCTTCCACCTAAGGTGACCAGATCCCAACAAATCAAATGTGGGACAAAGAGTATGTTTGTGTGGGACAATGTGAGACACGTTACCAAGGTTGAGAGGTTCTCTACAGTTTTGATATTATGTCTAATCTAATCCAGCTTGTGTGTGGAGTTTGCATGTTCAACCCGTGTTAGCATGGGTTTTCTCCGGGTTCCCCGCCTTCCCCCCACAGTCCAAAGACATGCAGGTTACTGAATGGCTGTCTGTCTCGCTATTGTCTGTCTCTATGTACCCTGTGATGGACTAGCGACTTGTCCAGGGCAGAGGTCGGCCAATTAATCAGGCCGATTTTTTGACATTTTTTCCCCATCATCGGCATTGGCCAAAATCTGAGCATATTAAGCCGATTACCAAGCAGGCCCAGTGAAGCCCAGTGGACTAACTTTTGCAGGAGTGTGTGTGAAGTTCAACGTCATAACTGGGAGCAATTGGGAAAAAGGCAAGGCTTAAATTCTTCTCTTTCAAGGCCCTCTATATCTTACTGGTTAGATATTGTTACTTTTAGAGAGAAAATACTCTGGAACTGTACTGATAGTGAGCCTCCAACCAGCTGTAGCTTACAGGTAGGGATGAGTACTGAAACCTGTTAACAAGCTCTGGGGCTAAATTACTACAGACTGTAGTACTGATGAGCTCCGACATTATCAGTTCTGTTTTTATAGCGGAGAATGTCTCTCCGTCGGTAACGTTAGCGGTGTGTGGGGCGGAGCAACTCACACAGACGCAGCTGCAGCGCCGTGTTTACACACAGAGCCTCTGCTCTTAACTATGACTAACTAAACTGAACTACACTACAAAAGACCAATTACACTTTACTACAGTCACTTGTCATGAGTGGAAGTTTGCATGTGAGGGCTGAAACATGAGCCATTTGTCACAACATGCAGCAAAAAGTTCACTTGGCTTGGTGAACTTAGCTTTCCTCATTAAACATGTTAAGTGTATGTGTCCTACGTAGCCTCTACGACATCACCGCTGCTGGCCTGTGTGTTGTCCCATAGCAAATAGGAGCAGCAGGCTTTGCCCAATTCCTTCAATCTCCTGTGTTTTTTGTGCATGGAATATTATATTTACGGGATAAATTGCTTTAAAATAAAACACTAACCTTGCACTTTTCTTTTTTTATAATTCAGTCTGATGGCTGAACAGAAATCTAATGCCTTGTGACAGTATTTCACTGAACACCAGGGAAGGCCAGATGCAATATCTGTAACCATGTGGTGAGCATGGGAGCTGAAACAAGGAAGAAGAAAAACTCCACAAACACATGGAATCACATCCAGACTAGAGGAGTTAAAAGCTGCTGCTGCTACAGCCATGTCACTTCAGCCCACTGTAGCATTTTCTCCAGACTAAAGACAAAGAAATGCTTCAGGGTAATACTGTGTGCAGCACCACCATTAGTTTTATTTACGTAGGTTTATACATTTTTGTCTCAGAAATGTGATAATGATGTTCATGTAAAATATAAAAGTGCACTGCAGTGCAGACACCAAATGCAGATTGGCGAGACAGGTGTTGTTCAATAAATGTTTACTGCAGTTAAGAAATTTTCAGTATCATTTGTTATTATTAAGTTGTTATGATTTATCAGATGGAGGAAAAAAAAACAACCAAACGTCAGCCAAAAAAAAAAAAAATTCAGCATCATATCGGCTGTCCTGATTCCTCAAAACATTGGCATCAGCCATAAAAAATCCATATTGGTTGACCTCTAGTCCAGGGTGTACCTCGCCTTCGCCCAATGCCAGCTGGGATCGTCTCCAGCCCCCCCACAACCCCTAATGAGATAAGCGATTGAAGATGGATGGATGGTCTAACTCAAATAATAAACATTTCTATTCTGCCCGTCATCTTGTAACATCTCTATGCTTTGCCTGAATGCATCCATAGATCGGCACATCTCCTTTTGAGCTGCATGTTTCTGGCGAGACTCACAACTTTGTTGCTTCATGTCGTATTCCCCCCGTGTGAAATTGAAAAACAACTGGATATCACCTTCCACTGGTTTCACCCACTTATAACTAGTCTTCGCTGTAGTTCCATTTATTTTTCTTTGTGGTAGTTTTCATATTAGACCTAAATCTGCATAGTTTGTGAGTTTGCTGTGACTCGCACTTTTCCCTGTTGGGCATAGCGCAGCAAAGACAGTGAAATGTCAACCTGCACTTGACCCACATGTCTGCAGTTTGATAGAAAGCAAACAGGCCTGTGATGGCAGCCTTCCCTGTTTTCTTCACAGCCATTGAATAAAAGAAAAGCATCTGTCCTGCAGTGGTTTGAATCTTTAAAACTAGAGCCAATGAAAATGTGGGACATCTTGTCAACATGTGGGACAACAACAACAACTGGGACAGAGGGATACCTGGTCACCCTACTTCTACCTGCAAGAAAATCAGCTCACCACAGTGCGCTGCTGGTTTGGGAGGTAGACGCGGATAGTGCTGCTAGTCTTGGAGTCGGGCATCTTGCTGTCATCTGAGGAGCGCCGCTGGCAGGGGAAGCCTTGGACCATGGTCGGGGAAAGGCACGGACCCTCAAACGCGGAGTCCTTCATCCCGAAGCCGTTGCTCAGGGTCTTCCACGCTCCCTGGAGGTGCTCCATTAGTAAAGCCAAGAGTGCTCAATGGTCTGGAAAAAATAAAACATACACAAATAGAATTAGTCATCCAAATGCTTGAAAGCTCACATCAAGAACTGAAAAATCGATATTAGATTAGTCCTTTCTTCTCTGGAAGGATGCCGGTGGTGTAAACAAAAAGTTTAAAAGACCAGTCTGTTTTTCATCATGAAAAAAATAATTAAGACAAAATTACCATGTGCCCATCAATATTTTTCAGGGTAGAAAACTGTTTAAATTGATGTTATGTACCATAAATCAAACTCTCAGCCTTGTAGCCTTGAAAAGTGGATTTAAATTTATCCCTTTTTGTTTTTGTCCCGCCAAAAAAAGCAGCTGTGGTCATTTATAATGGATTCCAATGGTGAAAGATTTTCACAGACAGGAAAAACAAAGATAGGCTTGGGGGTTATGGCATTGAGAACGTGTTTGACGTAATCTCTAAACATAATCTCCCCCAAGTGTAACCAGCCCTCTTTAATGACGCTGTGATTAGGGCCATTTTCAGGGTTATATGTTAGCAGCAAAGCTTTCAGATGTGTGACAGGAAAAGCAAAAAGAACATGTGTCCTATGTGCTTATTAAACTCTGGGCTCAACCCTACACTGTATCACACTATGGTAGTAGTTTTAAGAATACCACATGTGCTTTTTTTGGCATAAAACTAGTAATTGTCCTCTCCTTAGAGAGGGAGGAACATGCAGAGCAATGTAGAGACGAACTAATCCACCCAGACCAGGAGAATCTCAGGCGACCACAGAGGTCAGTCGTGTTATTTACAGTATGTGCTTTCAACAGACTCTGGTCAGGCAACAGTCAACTAAAACTCAAGACGCACACGTGGAAGAAAAATGGGGAAAACGGGCATTATTGAGGACCAAAAATAGCAATGAACACAGAAAAGAGCTGATTATAGGGATGCAGGAATCTGACTTTTTAGCGGCCGCGATCCCCGGGCTTTAGGTATCTGCCGATACCGAGAACTGATCCAATATGTGTTTAATCGATAAGCTGTATGCCTCACTGTGTGGAGGTGACTGGGATCATTCTTTTATGAGTAAGACAAGAACTTGACTTAACAAATTGCTTTCCTAACTAACACGAAATGTAACAAAAAATGCATAGATATAAATCTACTGGATATATATTTATTATTAAAATTATAAATCATTCACCAACAATTTGGGATAAAAAAAAAATCTTCAACATTAACAGGAAGTACAGTTCACGTGTAAACCCCTTTAATGCAGCAACAAATTGGTCCAAACTTAAACAGGAATTAAAAGTATGACATGTATATAGTATATAAACACAGAAATTAATTTAATAGCTCCATTATCACCATACCCGATCCAGATATTGAGTCGACATCAGCCCGATATCTAATACGGTATCAGGGTATCGTCCCTAACTGATTCAGTAGAAGAAACCATGAGAATGACTACACTACTAGGAAGGTAAACCCAAACCTGTCTTCTATTTAATTTGTAGGTTTGTATGACTGTAAAGCAAACACATCTGTTAGGTTTGTATGTTCACAAATGTAGAAAATTTTAATAAAAATGAATGCGGGGGGAAAAAAAAAAAACTCAACAGCTTGTTCACATATAAGGTCTAATTAAATAAAGAGATAGTATGAAAAGAAAAGGTAAATTACTAAATCTGAAAAAGAAAGAAAAACAACAACTGTCAACTAGTCAGTGACTTGAGGAAAAAAATCAACTCTGGGTGGACCTAACCATCACCAACAAATATGCTCCCTCTTTACAAAGAATCAGTGAAACGCCTTTCTTCTTTTTCAGTGTGTATAATTTGTCTGCAAACCTCCTAATTACTTCTCATGTATCCTACACAAAGACCTGTTAACTATGAAAAGATGATTTACTGCAGTTAGAAGTTAGACGTCATATCAGACATACTGGTGTGTCAACATAGCACTGAAATAAGCAGGAAGATTACGGGTCTTCCATCCTTCCTAGCATGCTGCATGAATGAATGAATGAATGAATAATTAATTTTATGTCTGGCTGTTTACATAACCCATCCATCCATCCTGGGTTTATTCAGACACATCAACTACCAACAAATCAAACATTACAGCATGTTTGCTTATCATCATCCAACAGCACAACACACCAGAATCATCCAACATAATCGTGAACATGAGCATCCCACAAATGATAATAATAATAATAATAATAATAAAAACAACAACAATATATCCCACAATGGAAATACAACAACAGTCACAGATCTGCAATCACAAAATGTCGCTGTCAACCTCAATTAGTTCACAATATTGACCGTCTTTCGTCTTCAGTTACATCTGTGTATCTTCCTAATAATATATAATAATACAATTTAACTATGCACAAATTGGGCTTTTAGGCAAATTATAATTTTTTGTAATCCTTCTTAAATAAACAGTAAGTTCTCAATTTTGGCGTTTGTCAGATTTGTTCTGCCCATGGCTGTATGCATTGAGGTGGAGGTAGGCAGTATACTAATTCCATAATTACCTTTCAGCATATTGTAATTTACAACGGAGTATTAGTGCCACACTGGGGGGATAAAAAAAATCTGAGATTTCGAGTATAAAGTCATAACTTTTTGAGAAAAAAGTCCTAATTTTATGACAATAAATTCAGAACTTTTCAAGAAAAAAGTCATCATATTGCAAGTAGTAATTATATGTGATGTTGAGGAAAGTGGGGAAATAAGGCAGTATGCAGCCTGTGTGAAAATGAGGAACGTGGAACATCTTGAGAAGTTATACTTTAGTTTAGGTTTTACAACTAACACAGTACTACATCTTTTGGCACATCAGTACCACATTATCATCAGTATCAGGACCTTGAAAAGATTGTGGCAGGAACTATGTTTGTTGCACCTCCTCATGGCTCTGTTTTCAGGCTTTAGACAGTGACGGGAGACTTTGTCCAATCACAGGTCATTTCAAAGAGAGAGAGAGAGAGAATTCCTATTGGCTGTGCTCCAACTGGTGGGCGGTGCTTAGTATTTCTTCAACTGATCTCAACATGGCTGCCAAGTCACAAACTTTCTCATTTTACAGCTAAACAGTAACTACAAGATGTTTCTGAAAACATTTCCGATACATAGACATCATAGTAACAGAATATTGACTCATATTTGATCAGCGCTGCCTGGTTTGACCGTTTGAGAGTTTGTGAGTGATGCTTAGAGACAGCAGGCTGCATCTCAGCTCTGATTGGTTATTTTCCTCCGGTCTGTGAAATCTTGCAGATGCCATTAGGAGCACCGAAGGACTCAGATGAACATGATATTTTCACATTACCTGTCTCATATACTACTGTCAGAATATTAGTCTTTTTATAAAAACAACTTTTTTTAAAATCACATTTGCTCCATTTCTACCCACTGCACCAACTGACTTAATTACATTTCACATGTTTTTTCATATTTATTATCTTTACATAAACACTGAGTTCTCGATGTTGGCCATATTTCTTCTGCCTGTGATTGCATACATTTAGCCCAGACTTGGTATTTAAACTCCTCCACCTCCACATTAGCTTTCTGGAAGTAGTGTTCTCCTAGTCCACATTCTTCTAGTAAACCCAAGTATTTCAGATGTCCATAAATATCTCACTTTCCAGCCTGTTGGTTGGTTCCTGCAGGAACAAGGGCTGTGACCCATCCACAAAACAGGTATCAACAGAATAATGAGCCTTTACTCCTGTTTGTCTGTTTAGATCCACATAACAGGTCAGTCTGCATAACAAAGTCAGATTTACAGACTCCAGAGGAGTTTCTGTGACTTGACTCTTGAGAGTCATTCATGTAGGTGAGATCAATATCAGCAGGTTAGCATATTTTGAGGCAGGGAGGGAGGCTAAACTGACTTTTGAACGCCTTCAATGGAGCAGTTAAATATCGCTAAAAGTGCAAGTGAAATAAGCTTGCTATTGAAATGCACGCTGTACACACGTAGATGGGCTACCAGTAGCTCCGTGTGTTTTTATAAGGCCTGGTAGAGCCATTTATTACTGTGAAATTGCCTGTAGGCCCAGTCGGAGGCGAACTATCGTCAAACTTCACTCCCATTCAAATTTCACTTGTTCAAACGGTGCATGTCGAGGTGGCGAAGCTCGCGGAGAAGCAGTTTGCCGCTTGTAGTAAGCATTTTAAACGCATATTGAAAGAGCAGCCATGCTAGGAGCTAGCAGCCTGTGTGTGCTTACCAAGAGAAGTTAGAAAAGTTGTGCTCCGCCATAACTTCAGGAAAAAGTGGCGTCGGTGACATCATCATATTTGCAACGCATTCAAAGAAAAAGGGAAAAAGTCAAAGTTGGTGAACTGTGTCAAAAAGTCCTGTGTCCGCTAAATGTAGCATTAATGGAAAACGTGAAGGTCACATGCGGGTCTCTTTTACGAGCCACCAAATATAATAGATTAAAAGTTTTGCCTCCAAGTCGTGGTAAAAGCGAGAAAATCCGTCGGACCCTCAAAGTGACACGACGAGGTTCTACTCTTTAAATCCCGTGAGGCGCTTTCAAATTAAAACTCCCGTGTAGCTGCTCGGCGCTGCGTCGCTTTTCAGTCAATATTTACGTTGTTGAGGAGAAGGTGAAAAGGTTTGAGTTGGTGTCGTGCGTCCGTCTGACGCCACTGATTGAAACAGGACCTTACAGTCACAACAAGAGCTGCAAGCATCACTCACACAGCGTATATAGCACACATTTAATCCCTCCCACTTCCATTAAAGCGTTGTTTTTACTTATTAAAAATGAACTGTACACTTTTAAAGTGTGTTGCCCTTAATATATAACCAAATTGCACATATAAACTACACATAAAATCCTATTCTGTTGCCACTTTGTCGCCAATAAGCTCATATTGGTTAACTTTTTTTTGCAAAGGCTAATGCGTGCGACACATTATTATGTTTTTTGATGCACATATTTGTTAAAATATTTGTTGTAACAGTATGCTTTGAAAAGCAAAGCCAACTACCGGTTTGGAGTAAAGGAGTAATCCATTATAAGTCCAAGCGCGCCATCATCTGGACAGTTGCGGGAAGTGCAGCGTTGTAGCTTTGGAAATCATTTTCTGATATTCATGACAAGTCATGTCACATTTTAGGCTACATATCTGGTGAAAAAGACAGCAGAGTGTCAACTTGTATTATGGTATGTTGGCTACAGAAAAAAAGCCTGATAATGGTGCAGCTTAGATTTATATTATGTTAAGTTTCATATTGATTTGAAATGATTTCAAACATCAAAATAGACTTAAATATAAGATTTGTTTGGCCAATAGCACAGCCTGTTCTTTTCCAAACTGGCCCTGAGACAGTATAAATATGAAACCGTACCCTTCTCTACACTTACCATGTGTTCACCATCTCCGTAGCATCCTGGTCCCCTGAGGTCTCCTAATTACAGATGGCTCATAGGTCCTTTCAGCTGGCTGGATTTGACACCATCTGAGAATAAAACAGCTTCATCAGCATCCCGGTCAGTATGTCTTCATGGGTTCAGCACACATTGTTTCCCAGAAAGCAGCAGCAGATGATGATTTTAGCTCGAAATTTAAATCACAAACCCATGTTAATCTAATCTTACTTTCTTTCTACCTGTTTAACTTTACAATTTAGTCTAACATATTCCATCTAACAAATAACAGAATGTCAAATACTGTTTCTGTGAAGATGAGGGCAGGGCTTTGTCATTGTGGAGCGTTTTAAGGTACTCCACTCCACATGCAGCAGCACCACTGTATTTCAATCAGCATGGGATAATATGGTGATAGACCTTTTGATCATTTAAAAATGATGCACCACAGGTTGGGCAATTTTCCGCTGCTTTGTATTAAAGTCTATGAGTTGCAGAATGAAGACCACAGGAGATAATAAATGCTATCTCAGAGCTTTACAGCAAAAGCCACCTTAAGACTGAGATGAGTGCATCTTTCCCACTTATTGATCTGACTGAGCACTCAGGCCAGTTAGCTGAGATGCTTGCATCTCCCATGGACTGTAGTCTCTATCAGTCCACTTGTATTCAAAATATGATGCAATCAGGTCTCCTTAAACAAGAAGGGTCTGCTTTGGAGGACCACATGAGCCACGTAAATAACAATAAAGCATTTAATTGAGTAATTGTACAATAAAAACAGGCATTAATAAATTTGTTTACAAATGTATTTATTAATCTATGAATAAATGGACTAAATTACATTTACAAGTAATGATGAAGCCACTTGGATAAGGGGCGAAACGTCTTCAGAGACAAATCTAAGTCCAATTGAAAAAAGAAAAATAAAGAAAAATAAATAACTGGATTTACAGGTTTTAATCTAGTATTTAAAATTTAGCTTCTCCATTTAGCTTCTTCATTTAGCCATTTGTTCATAGATTAATAAATGCATTTGGAAACAAATTTATTGATGCCTGTTTTTATTGTAAAATTAGTTATTAATCAAGTAAATGTTTTATTACTATTTATGTGACTCCTCCATAGTCTGCATCAGGGTTACACAATAATAATCTTAAATACATTCCTTGTTAGATTGCTGTTGATGTTATTGGCTGTTTTAGACATATTCACACTTTCATTACAATTTCAGATAATTCCTCTTTTCCAGATTAGTTTTCAAGTTTGTTTTATTATTTTAACTTTGGGGCACAACAAATTAAGCAGCCTATGAATGGCCATTTCAGATGTTTTTAAAAAGTGCTAAATTGTTCAAAAAATACATAACCATGTTTACCTCTTATTTATTCATGTATTAATCACCAGAAGACTGTTCCCATCACCAGTGAACTGGGCCTCATAATTGACACATAATTCTAAAAACTGCTTGATTGCTCAGAATCAGTGATTCGAATGGACTTTAGCCTGTTTCTAAAACACTGCAAATTACTTTTCACTTCAAATTTACGGAAACATTTTTCATCTGCCTGGCTAATTTTAACCATAACAGTGGTTTTTAGCATTTATTGAGAACCACATTGCACTGATTCTGTAAACAAAGCTGAGACATGTCTTAAATACTGCCATTGATTTAATTAAAGTAATCTGTAGATGTATCAGGAAAATAGGCTTAGAGAGGTTACTATACTGCTTATGACCACATCAATTCATCTCAGGTTTCCTGTTTAAATATGAACAACAGTTTACATTTTATATAATCTATCTATCTTGTGGCTCTCATCCCATTTTCTTTAATTTTTGGAAACTATAGGATATCAATATTATTATTATTAATGTTCTTACTGATCCTATCATGTGCAATATAGTTATTTTTTTCATTGTACACAATAACACTTCCTCTTTCTGTTTTTATCTTACTTATTTTTGCTGCACTCACTTATTTTATTCACTTTTTTTCTTACAAAGCATCTTCCTCTCTATTGATATTCAGGCACTGTTGCTCGGATTAGTACTTTTTCATAATAGTACTTTGAACTTCTTACTTTTTTATGTACACTTGTATTGTGTTGTACCTTTTTGTAAATTTTGAGCAATCTCTGGTACAAGAATTTCCTTCAGGATGATTAAAGTTTTATCTTATCTTATCTTATCTAATTTGAAGTTGTAGTAGTAATACCAGTTGTAGATTATGTATATTATTATTATTAAGCTACATATCTGGTCAAAGAGGCAATAGAGAGTCCGCTTGTAGTATGATGTGTGGGCAACAGAAAAAGGCATTTCTTTTTTTAAAAAAAAGACAGAAATGCATCATTATTTAGCTTATATGGATCTGAAATGGTTTCAAACGTCAAAATAGACTTAAACATATCTATATACTGTATCTATTTTGTGACTCTTACATATCCTTTCTTCATTTTTGGAAACTATAGAAAGAAATATTAATAATAATATTTGTAGTTGTAGTAGTAGTGCCAGTTGTAGTTTAGGTATATTATTATTATTAAGGCTTTAACGTGCCCTAATATTTTACTGCAAGCAGGAAAAACAAGGCCAGTCGATTTAGGGAAAATAAGCGTTCTGTGTCCTTGATTGGCTTATTCATAGAGGCGGTGTCCTGTAATCCTGGTGTTTGATTGGCTGCTTGCTAAAAAGGTGTCCAATCAATGCGCATTTTTTATACTGGACACTGTGAATGACAATTCAGGAACTCCTGTCCGCACCGCATGTAGCGCAGAGAAGGAGGCGTAAACAGTGACGGAACTAGGTAGCCAGCGAGGTAAGAATTAAAACAGCATTAAAATTGATTTAATCAATAGATATGATGCATGTGTGTGTTTAGGCGTTAGACTGAAACATTGCTAACACTGATACCATGCGGGAAATTTGACGTTTAGTCGTGTTTTAATCAAAACGCACTGATTTGGTTTGGCCATATAACGGTACATCGGGCTTCTCGTCCGGCCTGCTAACGTTAGCTCGTCACAACGACTTTGGTGTGTGCGCCCCGCGCGGGAAATTTTGTTTTTATGGTATATTAATTTGAATATCCGCCAGAAACAATCTACAGCAAACCTTTAACACCACAAGTGTTGAACCGACGCCTTGTACCGGGGAACGAAGACTGATCGTCGACTGAACCGTCCGTCTTGGTCCTCATCGTGATGTGGTGGCTAACATGTGCTAGCCATGATGCTAGCCACCAGCACCACTGTCTCGCGAGTACGCAAATCAACGTGACTAGGCCGACGTTAGCGTAGCCTCAACCTTTGGCATTTGATTCAGCTCGGATTCACGTTGTGCGGGTTATTGACGTGGAATATATGGTCCGTTTAGATCGTGTTAAACCGAGCCGAGTCATCTTTTATTAGACACGGCGCTCGCTATTTTAGCAGATGTTCATCTTAAACACGATCTGATGGGATTGCCGTTTCCTTCTGGGGCTAGCTGTCCGGTTTAGCATACGACCCACGGCGTGCTTTCATGGCCATTTCTGTAGTATCGTTAGTCACTGGCGTGTAGCACCATGTTGGACTAAATAATCGAGGATCGTCTAAACTCAGCTGTCTGTACACCAGCGGAAACTAGCTTTTATGTGGCTCCCAGAGATGCATCATTACAGCAATTAGTGAAAGTATCGTGTAAGCCATACGCTGAGGCCCGGCGTGCATTTGGATGACCACTAACATTTAATAATTGATAGCAACACGTTAGAAATCTACTAAATACGTAATTTAAATCCAACTTCCTCGTTATCCTGCGTAGTCCTCTGGGTACCTTGATTACTCATTAACTGCCATTTTTCCCGACCTGCTGTCTTTAGCACCGTCAGCAAACAGACGTTTGGCCTGTGTTGATCACAACATGATCCCTGTGAGGACATCGTGTAAGTTAGCTTAGTAGTTAGCTGTAGTCTGATGGTCAGTTATGATAGACAGTTGAAAAATGTAGCTCTTAGTTTGCTCGTAGTTTAACTGTTTTAACAGTGTGCTAGACTGACTCCTCCAGTACCGGTATGCGAGTTGTGTCTTGTTATGACTCAGATGTGCTGAATTTACTTTGACATCTCAGAGTTTATACTGATTTTGACAGCCCTGTACAAACATGGTTATTTAATTGTGTCCATGATAGGGGTGCACCGATCCAACTTTTTCAGTCCTTATACTGATAGATACCTGGGATTTGGGTATCTGCCGATACCAAGTACTGATCCAATACTAGTATTTGATTAATAGGCTATAAATAAGACATCAGGCTTGACTAGAATATTGCTTCCCTAAAGTCCCATAAATATACATTTACTGAATCATAATAATAACTATTAGCATTTTTGTTGTTGTTAAAACAAATTGTACACCAGCAACTTGGTAAAAAAAAATATTCAAAATGAACAGGAATTACAATTAATATCTAAACATTTTTAATGCAGCAACAAATGGGTCAAAACTTAAACAGGAATTAAAATTCTAGTATATAATGTATGTAAACATAGAACTGAATTGAATAGATCAGCTGCATTGTCACAGATAACCGATCCAGCTATTTAAGACAGATATCCGATCTGGTGTTGGTGCATCCCCAGTCTAGATCAGGCCATTCTTTATGCCACCTCATGACATCCTGTGTGCACTGGATGCACCGTTAAAACATCCTAGCAACAGCCGTCCATGTACTGCTTTGAGTCGGTGTAAACGGCTGCATTGGTTAAAATGTACGATTTATTGATCCAGTGGGCTGTGATGCCACATAACAAGTGGTAAACGTGTTTTGTAGAGCTAAAGTGTGTTGTGTCAGTAAGTCTGTGAGTAGTCCAGATTTGGCTAGCAGTGACAAGAGTAATGTGCTACGTTAATGCTTGTAGGTTTTAACAGCATACTAAGCAGATTAGTTGTTCAACGAGAGGCCACTTTCTAAGGTTCATTTGAGCCTGAATGTAGAAAATGAAAACAATATAAACTGGCATTCTTATCCTCCCAATTATTGCCTGTGATGGGTATGATTATAATATACAGATGCATACCTGGATAACACATTATTGGAAATGTTCCTTGAGGAAAATCAAGATGCTACATGTTGAGATAATATCCACATTCCCTTTTGTGTGTGATAGGTGTGAAAACCCGGTATGATGTATAGCTGAAAATCAAAGCTCAAATGTGTAGATGGTGTGTGTGAGTTCAATAGTGAAGTTTTTCTTCTTAACTGTTTACTCATATCTGTCATGTTTTTGTTAAGGTTATGGACATGAGCTGCAGCAGTGATTGCTATCAATGTGGCCGTTCTGGTCATTGGGCTAAACATTGCCCTAACGGTAACTGCGGTCCACGCGGTCGTGGCAGGGGTCGGTCACGAAACAAGGGTACGATCTACTATTCAGTCCACACCCAGTATGAATGGAGGGGGAGTTGAAGCCATAAATTGAAATGTTGTCTTCCTTTCATCTTTGCATACTAATGTGTCTGTCATTACAGAAATGTTCTGTTATCGGTGTGGAGACCAAGGACACATGGCCAGAGACTGTGACCAAACTGAGGATGGTGTGCATTGCATTTCTATTTCTTCCATTTCTGTTCTAGTTAGTTGGTGTGAAGTGATGTTTTCTTACACTTGCAATTACAGAAGTAATTTTGGTTTACATGGCACACACAACGGTATAAGATTTAACATTTATTTACAACCAACCTTTACTTGAAACAGCAACACATATTTGACAAACGGTTTTGTTTTTCTGTTCAGCGTGCTACAACTGCCACAGGACCGGCCACATTTCCCGGGACTGCAAGGAGCCCAAAAAGGAGAGGGAGCAGCTGTGCTACGTCTGCAACAAGCCTGGTCACATGGCCCGCGACTGTGATTGCGCACACGGCCAGAAGTGCTACTCCTGCGGTGGGTTTGGACACATCCAGAAACTTTGCGATAAGGTGAAATGTTACAGGTGAGTGTTAATCGTTATCTTGTCTTTATAAACAGTACAGAAGGCTTATTGGGTTCCTGTTTTTTAATTTTCTTACGGTCACGTTTGTCTCGTCTCCTCAAGGTGTGGCGATATCGGCCACGTCGCTGTGCATTGCAGTAAAGCCAACGAGACTAACTGCTACAGCTGCGGAAAGGCAGGCCACCTGGCAAAAGATTGTTGCACCGACAACTGCGCATAATCAGTGCCCTCTGTTGCCCCTCCTTTTTTCAGATTGATGGTTGGTTGTATTATTTTCTCTGAATCCTCTTCACTGGCCAACAGTTGGCTAACGGAGGCTAGTCCCAGGCCAGTGAGCCTTTCGACATGTAATACAATGAAAGGGGTGAAAAAAATATCTTTCTGCATTCAATACAAAAATGTTTTAGTTTGGTAGCGGTGTTATGTATAATGCTTTGTTAAAGAACCCCCCTTTCCAAGCCACTGGTGATCAGAGATGAAGACATGGGACTAAACATATGGGAATCTATAGGACCTGTGAGCTTGTGGAAGTGAGCCTCAGTAAAACGAGGTAGAAGAAGGGAGTAAATGGAAACCTAACTTCCATGTATGGTTATTTTTGGTTTGTTTTAGTGGGATAGGAGTTGGCCAAGAGAGTATGACATGGAAACCGTTCATAACATGATGCATTTCAGCCCTTCAAGCAGCTAAAGTGGGCGATAACAAACTACATGTTATATTGCTAAGATATAAAAATTTTGGAGGTATTAAAAGAAACACGTTCTTTTATAGAAATCTGTTTACAATTTAAATATCACTTGGTAGTCCAAGGTAGACTTTTTCCTTTAAAAATGGCTTTGTCTTTTTTTTTTTTTTTTTTTTTTTTTTACCTTGGTAAAACTTAACATCAAGAACAGTTGTCAGAACAGCAGAATTAGGAGTTATTTGGGAATGAAAAATGTTTTCACAGAAATCAAAATGTTATTTTTGTACAATATCACTTAGACTACTGTATAAATACCATTTGCTTGTACTCAGTTTTTAAGTCGGAAGGAAAGTGCAACTGAAGTCCTAGAAAATAGAAATGTAATTTTAAACTATCAATAAAGCTGGAGGAGCACGGGGAGAACTTGTTGTCTGAATCTTCTTTTAATGTGCCTTTCTTTTACAGATTGTCCATTCTCCTCTGTTAAGTCAGACATAATGGTTACTCAAGTCCTGAGCCAATAATTTGGACATTAAAAGTAGCTTAAATGCAAGACGATCCCCCCTGTATAAACGCACAACCTGATCTGTAGCTTAACAGTGCAAACACATCTAGTCCTCTTTGTATTTGTGTGGTCTGTCTCTTTTGTTACTGTACCATGGCAATGCATCTCAAGCATTATATCCCTACAATTCAATCACATTTTGTCCTGAACTATGTGCATCCATTATACTGTTGTGTTTAAAAGAAGAGCTTTTATTTGCCTGTTGAGTAACAGAGCAGGTCAGATTTCCCAGTTAAAGTCTTCCTGGTTCTCTGCAGCAGATATAGTTACCCTGAGGGCAGCCTGCTGCACGTGACGTGATGCATGAGGCTCCGTGTCCTCATTCAGGGGGTGAAATGGAGAAATGTTATGTCCCATTTGTGACAATGTTGTGCCTCATGCTGCAAATAAGCCCAACATGAAATATGGATTCACAGAGCTCAACACTGGTGATCAGAAACGATGCACATCTGGTGATCACTGAGCTCGTGTGTTTCAGCAGCCCTGCGCGTAAAAGGCGCACAAAGCGCCACCTCGGACTCTAAAATGGCAGCGGGGGTTGCAGTGCAGATGCAGCTCTACGTCTCCTTCCGGCAGAGATGCAGCAGGAGACCCTCCTCCTCCTCATATGTCGTCATCCGGTCTCGCCCAGTCAAATTACAGGCGAGAAAAACAAGCCGATCAGCCTCTGCCAGCGCGGCCGGACCGAGCCGGCTCTCGCTTCATGCCGGTTTCGTTTTATTTTTTTTTTTATATATCTCTTTTTAAAACCCGGTGATAAACAAAGGAGATGAGGGGACTCCTGTCGTTTTACCGGGGCCTGTGCACCCTAAATAACCGCCAAGCCAGACGCAAAGCTGGGATTGTCGGTTCTCGGTGCGGGTTTTGCGGAACTCAGTCTAATAGCAAGGTACGGTTGGAGCTGTTGCTGCTGTCGCCTCCGGCTCGGGCAAACAATAACGTTGTTGACGAGTAGTTGTTTCTGGCTTTTTTTTTGTTTGTATGTATCAGAGCCACGTTGCATTCAGTCTTGCATGCAACTTTGTCGGATGTGGACGCGCTGGCTGGCACGAATGAAACAAACAGGGATAACAGCAGATGTAGCCTACTGTGGTTTCCCTCATGAGAAAAACAACCGCGGATACACTGTGTTCCTAGTTGTTTTTCAGCACCAGTAGCCTACACATTGACAATAACAACCTTTTACATATCTGTTTGGATAGCTTTAAGATTATATGTGCAAATAATGTAACCAAATACCCCTGTATACAGTATATACTGCTATGTCACCTCTGTCGCTGCCCCAAAATAATAAAGGACCCATATGATGTGATACTCTCTCCCAAATATGTTATTAGAAATACACTATGGTGTGTGTGGAAAGTAATTTAAAGCAGCAGTAGGTAGGATATTTTGGCATCATTGGGCAAAAAGTCCATATATAGATATAGATTTCTGCACCTCCTCGTGGCTCTCTTTTCAGGATTTATTAAGTCTAGTCCATGACAGGAGACTTTGACCAATCACAGGTCATTTCAGAGAGAGGGCGTTCCTATTGGCTGTGCTCCAGCTTGTGGGCGGTGCTTTGTATTTCCTCAACTGATCTCAACATGGCTGTCGGGTCATTAATACTCATTTTACAGCTAAACAGTAGCTACAAGATGTTTCTGAAAACATTTAAGGTAACAAATAGGCATTACAGTAACAGAATACTGATTCATATTTGATCAGCGCTGCCTAGTTTGACTGTTTGATCAGAGTTTGTGAGTGATTGACAGCTGCTCAGAGACGGCAGGCTCCAGCTCGGCTCTTGATTGGTTGTTTTCCTCTGGTCTGTGAAATCTTGCAGATGCCGTTAGGAGCACCAGAGGACACAGAGGAACATGATTTTTTTCAGATTACTGTCTCATGCACTACTGTCAGGACATAGTGACTGTTTTATAAAAACAACTTTTTAAAATCATATTTGGTCCATTTCTACCCACTGCTGCTTTAACATGACATTTTATGTGGAAATTCTGTTTGCTCGTCATTCACCCATTATTTCATCTCATATTAGATCATATTGACCGGGCATGTTGCTCCCCTTTATTCATGTTGTGTTGCTTATTTTTCTACATGTAAAAAGAAACAAAAAAAAAACAAACATTGCCTGCAATTTGTCTGATTAATCTGTTTTTGTCCTCCCATTCTGCAGCCGCAGCCAAGCTTCGGGCTGTTGTTTGACATTGATGGCGTGCTTGTCCGAGGAAGGATGCCAATCCCAGCTGCAAAAAAGGCGTTCGAGAAGTTGGTCGACTCTCAGGGACAATTTGTTGTGCCAGTTGTTTTTGTCACAAATGCAGGGAATTGCCTCCGACAAACAAAAGCAGACCAGCTCTCCCACATCCTGGGAGTACCCGTGAGTTGAGAGAAACTGCTATAGAAGCTTCGTGACTGTTCTGTTATACCATGAATGTCCCCTGTCAGCTCTGCTATTAACCTCTCCTAACACTTCATCTATTTTCAGATCACACAAGATCAAGTCATCATGTCCCATAGTCCCCTGAGGATGTTTAAGAAGTTTCATGACAAGTGTGTGCTGGTGTCAGGACAGGGACCAGTCCTGGAAATCGCTAAAAAGTATCCTGGAATCTCGCTTTGTCAGGTTTAAGGATGCACTGATACTGGATCGGATAGCGGTCCGATACTGACTCAAATAGCTGGATCGGGTATCGGTTACAGGCCCGATCTATTCAGTTCAATTTTATGTTTATATACCATATACTGTACATTATATACAGTTTTGACCAGTGTGATGCTGCATTAAAAAATGAATTGTAATTCTTGTTAATTGGAAAGATTTCTTACCAAGTCGCTAGTGCACAATTTATTATTTTAATAATAATTAACAATTCAGTAAATTTATATCTATGTATTTATTTGTCACGTTTTGTTTTACAAAAAAGAATGAAACAAAAGAATGATCACTTCCACACGGTGAGGCATTGAGCTTGTTAATTAAACACTGGTGTCAGATCGGGACTCTGTATTGGCTGACACCCAAAGCCTAGGTATCGCTATCGAGCCTGAAAAAGTCAGATCGATTCAGCCCTAGTTATGTTTTCTGTTTGCGACCCATTTAAATTAAGTTAGAATCATACTCGCTTCATTTGTCCTTAACGCTGTGTCTTTAGCGTTGGCTTTAAGAACGTCGTCAGTGTTGACATGCTGAGGGAATCCTTCCCACTGCTGGACATGGTCGATCACAACAGGAGACCCAAACTGCCGGTGAGGTCCTGAAACCTGGGGCAGAAATTTGATGTCAATAATCGATAACTTTCTTTGGTCATATGCAATAGCACTTGTTTATTTTCTCTTCTTCCTGTTCTACAGTCCAACCCTGTCGGCAACCTCCTCAAGGTTGAAGGTGAGAAATTGAACCTCTTATCAGCTGTCAGTCCAGATTTTTGCCATTAATGATACAACAGATATTTTATGTTTTAATCCAACACACAGCCGTGGTTCTGTTCGGGGAGCCGATTCGATGGGAGACCAACCTGCAGCTGATAATTGACATTTTGTTGACCAACGGAAACCTCAGCAGTGTTCACCAAACCCAGAAGATGCCTCACCTCCCCCTGCTGGCCTGCAACATGGACCTCATGTGGATGGCTGAGGCACATTCTCCACGGTAACCAGTGCGGTCACAGAAAATTTAGGATTTCCTTTATTGCAGTTTGTGTTAAACCTGCAGTAGGCAGAATAATTTTGGCATCAATGGGCAAAAAATCCATAATAACCTTTCAGCATATTGTAAATCAAGTGTTCTGAGAGAAAACTAGACTTCGCACCTCCTTGTGGCTGTTTTCAGGCTTTAAAAAATCTAGTGACTTTGGCCAATCACAGGTCATTTCAGAGAGTGTTCCTATTGGTTGTTCATTCCACAGAGGCAGCTGTCAGTCACTTATTGACTTCAATCAAATGGCCAAACTAGGCAGCGCTGAGCAAATATGAATCAATATTCTGTTACTGTAAAGACTATTTCTCACCTCAAATGTTTTCAGAAACATCTTGTAGTTACTGTTTAGCTGTAAAATGAGAAAGTTTGCTTCGGCTGGTGGGCGGTGCTTGGTATTTCCTCAACTGATCTCAACATGGCTGTCAATCACAAGCGTTCTCATTTTACAGTTAAACAGTAACTACAAGATGTTTCTGACTATCGGTGCCTTCAGATGGAACTTGTGAACTTGTGTACATGTGTTGCATTCAAGTGGTTTAGTTGTGAAGAACACCACTGCTAAGCAAAGGTAATATTAACATTACTGTCCAAGTCTAGAAGCCACAGAGGCTAACAGTTTAGCAAGCTAGCAAGTGGGTAATATAATACAGGAAATGCAAAGGCATAATGACAGAAGAGAAAGACGAGGTTGTTGAGAATATCAACATTTTCTTCAGACATAAAATTACCAAGAAAAACAATATATGACTAAAATAATAATATACTGTACAATATTTACTTATTATGCACCAATAAATGAACATCCATGGGCTTCACCATTTCTCGCAACGTCAACAAACACGTCACAAGTCATGAACTTGGAGCTTTCAGAAATTTTCCACTTACAAGGTCGTGAATATGACATGAAGGGGGCATTTATATGGGCCCAACCCGTAAACACGGCCCGATTTTAAAGGCAGCAAACATTCGAGGTGCGAAATAGTCATCACAGTAACAAAATACTGATTCATATTTGATCAGCGCTGTTTAGTTTGACCGTTTGATCGGAGTTTTGCTACCGAACATTTGCAACTGAAGCACTTCGAAGTCTTCAAAGCTGCCAAATGTAAATATATCCCTTTGTCTTCCATTTTGGCTCAGGTTTGGCCATGGGACGTTTCTTGTGTGCCTAGAGAACATCTATAAGAAGATAACAGGCAAAGACCTGAAGTACGAGGCGCTAATGGGGAAACCCAGCGAGCTGACTTACCATTTTGCAGAGTACCTCATCAGAAGCCAGGCCATGCAGAGGCAATGGAAACTTCCTGTCACTTCCCTTTACGCTATAGGGTAAGACACCAAGGTTTTTTTCTCTGTTTACATGCAAATGTAGTACTAGCATATGGAATAAACTAAGAAATCCCTTTTGACACATCAGCTACTTCAACATGTCATAGCAGTGTAAACACAGCTGTAAGTGATAAAATGAATTATGTTCCTGTTTAGTGTGTCACAGCCATTCCAAAATAAATGCTATTAATCACACCTGTGTTTACCCAGCAATGACCCTGCAGTTGAAATGGCTGTTGTGAAATGGGTGTGTGCACTTATCAGTAACAAAAAGCGGTAGGACTGCATACCAACATTTAATTAATCTTGTCTGAACATTATTTACCGGTTACTGAAGGTGCACATGCTCACACTTTAACCTTTCAGTTTACTAAACTGAAAGCTGCTGAGGCATTGCTCAATAATCTGGTGAGAAGCATCACAAGAAAACACACAACTCCTCTCTTTCAAGTCCATGCAAGCGTGTTGTTGGACATATCTCACCTTCCTTTCAGAACAGCAGGTTTCACTTCAACTTTTTAGTCATGACTGTTGCTGCTGTCGTGTTACAGCAGTGGCTGTTGTTGGTCTTTCTCACAGCAGACATTTCCACTTGTAGGAAAAGCACAGGTGTTACTAATGACGGCTCTATTGGTGCCTTCAAATGGTGCAAAATATGTGTGGCGTTCAAGTGCTTAAGTTGTGGGAACACCGCTGCTATGCAACAACAATGTTAACATGACTCTGTCTAGAAGCCACAGAGGCTAACAGTTTAGCAAGCTAACAGGTGGGTAACATAATGCAGGAAATGCAAAGAAACAATGACTGAGGAGAAAGATCAGGTTGTTGAGAATATTAACATTTTCTTCAGACATATTATAATATTACGAAGAATTACAATATGCGACTAAAATTACAATATATTAACTTATGATGTACTGAAAAATGAACTTCCACGGACATTTCTGACAATGTCGACAAACACGTCACAACTTGTTAAGTCTTTCCACTGATGAGCTTGTGAATTAGGGGGCCGTTCATATGAACTCTTCTTGTAAACACGACCCCATTTAAAGGCACCAAGTGAGCCAGCATGCACCATACCAGGAAATCAATGCAGTTAAATTCAGCCATCATTAATTTCATTATTTACACCTGTGCTTTTCCTACTGTGACAAGTCAAAATGTCTACTGCGAAAAATACGGTCTTGCATGTTTCAATACAACTGCCCGACGCCCTGAGTAATCTCCCTTCTGCTCTCAGGGATAACCTTATGACTGATATCTACGGCGCCAATCTATACAACCGCTACCTGGAAGAGAGAGTCGCTAGAAAGAATCCCAAAGCCGTGGCTAAGATGGTCTCCGCCACGGGGTCCACCACTGCAGTGCCACAGGAGGAGGAGAGCGACAATCCGTGGGAGAGCGAGCTGGCGCTGCCCTCTGCCACTTCCTGTAAGTCTGTCCTCGTCTGCACAGGGGTCTACAACCCCAACGTAGAGGTGCCGTCCGATGCAAGTCACTGCATCAAAGAGACCGTGTTCCACGGGCACCGGGACTTCAGGTTCGACCCGGCGCTGGTGGAGCCGGACCACATTGTGCAGGATGTGGCGGAAGCTGTCGACCGCATCTTTGAGCAGGAGAAGTTTGTGCCTCAGTAGAGTTGAGCCAACAGTGGTCCTATAGGGGGGGAGGTGGAGCATTAAACCGGCTATACCACTTAATGTATACACCTGTAGGATTCGAACACTGTGGACATTGTTTTACCATCCGGCAGGGCTTTGACAAAAATAAGGGTCATCTAAACTTTCAACATTTAGACAAACTTTAGAGAAAATAAATCATGTAACTGTTACTGTCAACCGCTCTTTTCTATTGTTCTTGTGATAGTCTTTAATTACCTGTTTTGAAACATTTAAGAAACTGCCTTATTTGACCCGACTAAGTATTTTTTTAGATGATAGTAACATTTTAGATAATTGCAAATCCTGAAATCATCCTATATTTATTACAAGAATTTACCAGTGTTTTTAAGAAGCATATTCAGATAAAGGTTGCCCTTTATTCTCAAGGTGACTTTTTATTATTGCATTTTGTTTTCTCATTTATCCTGGAGAATCTATGCATGAATATGAGAGTAATATTTGTACTGTAAAAACAACAGTTTGATGTGCAGTAGGCCTGTTGTCCTCTAATAGTACTGTCCGTCTGCATTTTGTGTAGTTGTGGGAGCCTTGACCAGTATTTGCACAGATCAGAGACTTTCATCATTGTTAAATGTTACCATATCTTCCTGCCATAACCTGTTTATTGTAATGTAAGAATTCATTTTTATGCTTTAATATTTTAATTACAGAACAAAAAGATATCTAGACATTTATTTAGATACAAGTACATTGTCAATCAAAAATGTCTACCACTCCATACTTGATCATTTGTAGTGTTTCACTCATTGTAAATACCTCAGCGTAAGAAAATACAAGGAATACTTACACCTTTTGAAAACTGTCTGTGTGGGGTTTTTTTTCAGTGAAATCTGATCTATCAGAAATGGCCAAGATGTTGATCAATCTAATAGACGCCTAATAGACTATTCTGTGGAGCGTAGGTGGAGGCAGAATAATTCTCTAAACACATCCGCTAACGCTGGCTGGCGTTTTAACAAAAGAAAATCACAGTTTCTCTGAACATGTACCGTCACTCATGAACACAAATGTTACTGGAAAAAGCGATTGGACCAATTTGGTCAACCCCAACACCCTAACTCAATAGCCAGACATTTACATGCCTGATAGAGAAACCAAGTGTGCATAGTAAAGAGAAACTGGTTGTGCTCGTTTTCTTACAACTGGAGGACCATGCCTCTTAAATGGAGGGGGAAATTTACCAATTTACCAGTGGGAAGAGGCATGACCCTAAACAAATCATGGACCTAGCAGAACGATCAAAGTTTGTTGTGTCACAAATGTTCCCGAGATAATGATGCTACAGAGGAAACCACTGCTCTGCTTGCTCTGCTAGCTCTGCTATATGGTATTTGCTTGTTCAATTGTAACAGCATAATGGATTGTGCTCCGCTATTTGATATACTCAAATACCCTGTTGTGTGTGTATCAGCATGTGGTCGAGGTAGATGCACACGCCGCTTTTGCCGACTGAACTGAGCAGGGCATCCGTTGTAAGCGCCGGCTGAGAAGCTATTTAAATGGTGTACAGACTCCGCCGACTTGGTGCATCACAGATGTGGTCATTGTGCGGATCCAGTGAGGGTTTGCCCAGGCTGGTGGGCGGTGCTTGGTTTTGGCTCAGCTCATCTCAACATGGCTGTCAGGACACAAGCTTTCTCATTTTATAGCTAACCAGTATACTACAAGATGTTTCTGACAACATTTGAGGTGAGAAATAGGCATTACAGTAACAGAATATTAATTCATATTTGATCGGAGTTCAGTGATTGACAGTTGCTGAAGAGACTCCTCAGCTCTGATTGGCTGTTTTCCTTCGGCCGCGGTGAAATCGTGGGAGGACACAGAGGAACATGATTTATCTTTCTCATGCACTACTATGAGGATATAGTGAAAGTTTGATAAAAGTATAAATCTTTGCACATTTGTTCAAAGTTACCGACTGCAGCTTTAACCAAAAATGTAAAATATAGCATGTTGTGACTTGCAGTATACAGTATAAACCACTTTTCAGTTGGATTAGTTATCAGGCATTTATTTGGTGCATTTCCTGCCTAAATGAGTAAAATTTAGGTTCCCTTGAAAGAAAAAAATGTCAGTTACGTAGAAGAAGTCTCATGAGACATGGCTGGAGCAGTTTAGCATTAAAAACAACTTTATTGAAAAAAACAAAAGCAAAAAAAAAATGTTGTTGTCTTGTTACTGCCCTCAGCTTTATTTGCCACTTGTAGTGTTTGTGTTTTGTAATTCCACTGTAGTAGGTCCCTCAGGTAGCCTTAATCTTTATATTGTGCTTCTTGTGCAACACTTCCAGTACTTGTGGCAGTAACTCCATGTTGAGAAGTGGCTTTTCTAGATCCTCTGTAACCTCTGACCGTGTGGTGTGCAGCCTCCTCCTGTGTTTGGGCCTCAGTGAGCGCAAAGAGTCGGCCTTGAACCCCGAATGTCTCTCATATATGTTCAGAGTGAAGATGGACATTTTGGCCAGTCTCAAGCTCCACAGAAGCAGAGCAATGAGGCAGCAGAGCATCACTCCCATCACAGTGGTATAAGTCCCATCAGTACACCCTGCCTGGGCACAGGCAGAGAAGTAGTCATCACTGAGTTCAACGACAGCTCTCTGAGCCACGGAGCTCGGACTGGCACAGGTGGGCTCCTCTGAGACAACAGCCCTGTTCCTCAACAGCCAGTTCCTCAGGTACTGGATCCTACAGTCACAGTGGAAGGGGTTCCCAGATATCGAGACCTTTTTCAGACCGACCAGTCTGTCAAAGAGGCCCGGAGACACTGAGGTGAGCCGGTTGTCCTGCACATGGAGCTCTGTGGTATCTGGGGGCAGATGAGGCAGATCCACCAGGTTTAAAGAGCTGCAGTTGACCTGCAGACCAGCAGGCAGGAGGGCTGAACACAGGCAGGGTTGACCTTTAGTGTGCACGCTTAACGTGGCCCAGACGAGGAAGGCAGCTAAGCTTAAACCAGAAAGCATCCTGCAGGATGAAGAAACGGTTATTCCCTGTTTCTACTGTAATTTACAGTTTGCATAATAATGGGAGCAGAGGGGTGCTTCAGTGCAGCAAGTTGTTATATTGGAAAAATCAGACAGTGTCCATAAAGCTGTGTGTTAGGACAAGAATAACATTAAGCAACAAACTAAAACTGTCCATCTTCAGAATTTGTTAATGCCAAAAGTGAATACATCTATGAGGTAAAATATATTAAATATCCCAGAGATACAGCCAAATGACAAAGTCAATGTAAAATACAAACCCACATGGAAGTTACCTCTTCTGGTGCCAGTCATCCTTAAAAATGTAATTATATGTTCACTGTTCAAGTCCAATGTTGCATTTGAGCTTTACGAGTGTTTCAAAACTTCTCCTGAACTGAAGGCATCCCTGTTTTGCAACTGAGGTGTTATTAAACAGAATAATCGCACACCCAATGCAGAGCGACGTCAGTGTGAGCAACGCACCAATAGCACTGCACGGTTACGCCGCATTTGACATGAAGGAAATCCATCTGCTTAAAGGAGATAAGAGTTTATCTATTAAAAACAGTGGTGGAGGATATCTGAAGCTCTCCCACACATGTTTATTACTGACATCCACTGAAGTGCTGAGGGCACATACTGCAAAATACAGATGGGATCATGTACAGCTGCATGTGAATTTGATATTTATGAAAACCAAATACTGAATGAAATTGAGGCCAAAGAGCAAATATTCCTTAATGGGAATTCTGAGCTGCAAAGCAGAAACGGACATACATCCAAGACAATTTACAGAAAAGCTTCACAGATGTGGTTTAACGCTGAAAGGTAAGACAATCATTTTCACTGGCTGATCCTGTGAGGAGCTAACTGTGTAGCAGATACATTTTTCACCCGTAGGTGGTGTAATGGTACAGATTTTCCTTTTCATTTTATAGCACTTTAATGCATGCCCTCTAGTGGAAATGCTGCACCACTAAGTAATGGAAAGTAAGCCTGCAAGTGGAAGACATGCAAGCCTAAAGACAGGGCACTCATGTGAAATGCATTACACAAAAAGGAGAGTGGAAAAAAAAAAAGTTTAATAAAACAACACATGCGTACCATAAGTCATATATTCGTTTATTTTGCGTTCTCAACATTGTCACAGTTGAAGTTTTACAATAACTGGGGTCGTACTGACTCACTACTCACTGTACAAACAGAATGCACATAGAAATGAGGCCATTCTTGTCTTTTTCCTCTTTTTAAAATGTGTCTCAGACTGAACAGCTTGCAGCAGGATGTGTGTATGTTTTGTGTGTGTGTGTGAAAAGAGAGCTGGATGTAAATGGCAGGAAACTTTCTAACAGTCTGTTTTTGATTTCTACAGCAAATGCCAGTTTACGACAGCTGGAGGCAGAGACAATCGATATGTTCATATACCACCCTTCTAATCCATCTATGAGGTGATGTATATACATCCTGGTGTTAACTGCTGATATCAGAATAGAGTACTGATCATATACACATTATGTACAGCTGCTTTAACCCTGCTTGGTCCCTTTAGAGCTTCTTAAAGACAAACCGTCCCTCCAAGCAGTTCATCCATTTGCACACCACAGTCCCGTATTTACACGATGAAAGCCCTCAGCAACAGAAGTGCAATGCTCTTTATGTTTGTAATTTACACAATGGCTTAGTCGATGAAATGCATGCTGAGCTTCGATAACTACGAGCCTAACATGGAGCAACAAGAACACGTCAACCAAATCAATCAAAACCAAAAGTCAAAGTGTAAAGACTAATGTTTTTTTCCCCCCCAATCAGCTCACAGTGAAAAGGACACATGATGATCCATGCAGTGCATCGTTGGGGTACTTTCTCACAAAGACTGACTGGAGACATCTGAAGCACTACAACACACACCAAAAATAAACAGATTCCTCGGTTTTACATCATCCCAAGATTTCAGATTTATAGCAAAACAATATGAAATCGATGGAAAGACACATTCAATTAGCGTCCCATGATATGTCTGTCCTCTGAACTTCCCTTCACATGAGGAGAAATGTGTGAAATGAGCCTGACTTATGGCAATGCTTTTCTCTGTGAATGTTAAAATACATTTACAACCTGAATATCGGGACAAACAGTCACTAATTTACACACTAGAATAGACTCTTATTTGTAAGATGTAGAAAGTTATTCTTTACATAGACCCAGTTCCTTTGTTCAGTTTGCATTTTGTATATTATAACTGCATTTCCTGAAAGAATTGAAAGTGTTCTTTCATATGTGCTTATCCAGCAAAATATTTCTGTTCAGCCCAAAGAGAAGCATTATTCCTTTTTATTAAAATATATACACACATTCCTCTTTCCACTGTGAACTGTTTAAGTATTTATATATATTCTTAAATGAAAAAAGTTTTTTTTTTTCACCTGAAGCTCATCCTGGACAACAAGATAACAGACTTCCACTCTCAGTGCAAGTCTGCGTATTTCTGAACTGATTGCACTTAAACTTGCTATGGTAACACTGATTTGTTATACAATGTGCAGAGGATAGCCTCACATTAATAACATTACATGCAAAAATCACTCACTAAGACATTCCACTGAACTCCAAGTCTGTGCCTCTCATAAGACCACGAGGACAGTCGCACATTAATTTACTGAGAAAGACTCTGACAGGGGTCCAAAACAAATATAAATAAATAATGACGCAACATGGAAAGAAGAAAAAAAAAACCAAAAAACAAAAACGCACAAATTGGAGGGACACTTTGCTTGTTGTTAATGTACAAAATCAGTACAAAGATATTGCACATATGATAGAAAAAAATATACTTAACTACGTAAGGACTGATTTTAGTGTCTCGCTAAACCACGTTGGTGAATAAAAGAAATATACTAAACAAGGCAAAAGAAGATTTCAAAAGTGTTTTTGATTTTAAGAGTCAAGAGAGCAGCTGTTGCACAGTTTAAAGGCAACATGTCCTGTGGGTCCATCTGTAACATTTGAACTGAGCCTCCGAGTGTATTTAAAGGGGAACTATGCCCATTTTCAATATTCATACATGTTATTCCTACGGTCGGAGAAAATCCCAAAACTATTAGGAAATATGAACATCTCTCCCAAATCCGAAAACTAGAGCGCTAAAGCTCTAAAACTTGTGATGTTATAGGGTATAAAGTGTGGAGCTGCTCCATAGACAATGAATAGGGAGAGATGGTGTAGATGACACTGAGAGCACCCAGGAGAATGATCTGAGTATATGAGAACATTTTCAGTTTCACAACTGACAATGCTACAGTAAAATAAAGCTCATTTGGATATAAAAAAGAAAACAAACATCTGTGGGTCCACAAAATCAGCCTCCCCATTCGTCGTCTGTGGAGCAGCGCCACACTTTATACTCTGTGACACGATAAGTTTGAGACTCACTTCTCTGGTTTCTGTATTTGAGAGAGAGTAGCTTGTGTTCACCGATACTGATTGAACTTTACTCGGCCATAGAAATAACATATTGGAATTCTTAATTTAGGTGGCGTTCCCCTTTAAAATGTCTTGTCACTCTTAATCTTCATTGCTTGTTAACAGTTTAAGCAGCCACAGCATGAGCAGTAAACTGAGATTAAAACAGCCAACCAGCCCAGTTTATCATTCATCGGCGCTGCTTTGAGGCTTCAGCCGTTTGAGGCCCGCAAATGCAACAGCTGCCATCCAGAAGCTCCTTCTGATCCACTTGAAAGGCAAAAAATTTCCATTATATATATTATTATAGGCCGGACCTATATTCCTCCTCCTTTCAGATCTACGTCCTGTTACCACAGAGTCAGTATAATACTGATAAAAATTCATTTTTGCTGATAATAATAATAATTGTAAGTATAATCTTACAAATTACTTTACGCACAATATACTGTACATGAAGTCTTGACTAAATAGATTATGCATTAATAATTGGCACATTTATTTATGAGAGCTAGGAGACAACACATATAGCTGTCATCTACAGTAAATACAGCACTAGAACTACGATGACGGAGACTCAGTTGTTTACCTGTCCTTTGATTTTCAGTTAGTGTGAAATGATTATATCGAGGTTCTCCACTACGTATGAGTTCTACGGGAGGCGACAACAAATTGCATTCATGTGATGGTTAGGATCTGCAAATCAAAGAGTTCAGAAAAGGCTGTGCACAAGTAAATGATGCCATCATTGTGACGGAGAAAACAGTCAGCCATGTTCTCGTCTCGGGTCGTCGTTTCCTCCTGATTATGTGAAGCTAGGACAGGCTATTGGAGGGATGAAGCAGTGGGGAGCGGCTTGGTGAGAGAAAACGTTTTCTCTGCAGCCGTCACGGCCGGGCTGCGTTGTGTGTGTGGAAAACATAGAGCATCTTCCTGTACAGAACCCCCCCACACCCTCGCAAAAACCCTGATGGGGCCCAGGCCCATGATCAGGCAAACTAGTAAAGGCCCCTGGTGGAACATTTGAGTCCGATTACCATCCTGCATATTAGTTGGACCTGGAGGTGAAAAAGGTGACTGCGTGTGTGACTGGTTCCCATCACAGCAGCAGTAAAACACAGTGGACAGGCCATAGAGTTACGCTGTCAGTCCCTTTGGTGTAAGCAATTGTCCCTCCTTCGTTAAGTCCCCTCCTCTCTGTGTTAGGAGCATCACACTACGGTGCTGATGCCACTGTGTTTAGGTTTGGGTCCGCCAGGCGCCGAACCCGATTGCTGACTGTGGTGGTGAGGGGCATGCTGGGAGTGTGAGGTGTGATGGGAATGCTGGCTGTAATGGCTGTGCTGTGAATGGGGGTGTTTTTGCGTGTGTGAGGCGTAGCCCGGGTGCTGGTGGTACTGCGTGTGGGGAGGCGGGTGGTAGTGGTGGTGGTGATGGTAAGGCGGCGGGTTCTGCGGGACTTGGCAGTACTGGGAGTGGTGACCGTGGAGTTGCACTGTGTGCGCTACCTGTGCTGTGTGGTGCAGGTTGGTCGGGTGGGGCTTGTGGGATATGAGAGTGGGCTGACTGGACGGAGGGAAAGGGGTGTGGCTCTGGGAAGACGGTTTGCTTCGCTTGCTGCCAAAGAGCGACCCAAGGATGGAAGTCGAAGCCGAGTTAGGGATGGAGGGATGGCCACGGGGGGGTGCGCCCTCACGTGGCGTGGTGGCTCTCCGGTGCGTATGTGGACTGCTAATGATGGACCCCTGCAGGCAGGAAAAAAAGGTAACAGCATGTCCGTCAGACACCGTGCAAGCGCTACTGCACATCAGCTACAAGGCACCGACAGGATGTATTCACAGTTTTCTCATTTCAGATAGCAAAATGTTATAGGGCATGCAAATGAGAAACTAAAAATGTTGTCATGGTGGGCAGCAGCAAAGCCAGGAATATTTCTGTTTCAACAATGAATGGAGGCTGTTTTCAAAGGAGCTAACTGGCCTGGAACAGTAAATCTGTAACAAGAGTAATTACAGAAACACCATTTAGGAGCGCAAATAATGACATCAACAGGGGCAGAAAAGACAACATTTCATCTTCATTGCAGTCAGTGTGCCAAACCCTCTAAGAGTCACACATGCAACTTGTTATAATAGTTTCCGCATGCAGATGTGACAGGCAAACTCAGCATCCACACACATTAGCATTCAACTAGAAGTCAGAAGGCAGGAGGAACTAAGCTCTCGTGTGCAGACTTCACAACATCCTGGACACTATTCTTCCCTTTTCTGGTCCAACACTGCTCACTATCCATGTATGGATATAATTCTCCTTTAAAAAAGCTTTTCCTTTGGCACATGCTTCGTCAAAGACCGGAGAAAGACCAAATGACGCCTTTGAAAGCAGAATGACATTTTCAGAATCTCAGACTTCAACCCAACACATGAACTCATGGACACATGAAATGAGGGAGGAATGAATGAATGAAATCCACATCTTTATAAGTCTGTGTGTCAGTAGACCTCTGACTATGAAGGCTATGTTCCTCCCTGAACCTTACAGCATTTAGGAGAAGCTGTGGATAAGGGGAAAAAGAAAGACGGGCTGCAGGAGATGTACAGTTTCCTAGTGCCTCACAGAGCTACCACCCTGCCACAGAGAAGAAGAAGAACCAAATGAAAACCGCTTGGATGTGATTGAATGAAAGACACAGACAGGCGACAAGGGAAGGGATTAGTAGAGACATGCTTGTTTGAAGATAAGGTTTATATTGGTCATATAACATGACCAAAACAGGAGATCTCTGGCTTCCAAAAAAAGGGGGCAGGATCAGAGGCAGGCAACCCATGCATGTACACTAACTGAGGCAAGCAGATCATAAGGCATCCCAGGAAGAAAAAATAAATGATCCAAACAAATGGACTGAGTCTATGAAGCAAAGAAGGTGTAAGACCAAAAAATAAATGGTGTGTTTTCACAGTGCACATCATCACATAGAGAGTAGCTTGGATACCAGCTGCTTCCAACTTACTTCCATATTGCTGTCTAGTGATCCTGCACTGCTGCGACGCCCCCGCTTGCCTGCCCGAGACATGCAATACCACAGATTAGAGATCGACAGCACTCCTGGATCGACTACAGACCGTTTAGGCCGCCCACCAGTCCCAAAGGGGGGCAGTGCAGTGGATTGTGACTGTGAGTAAGGTCCAAATATGGGCGGGGAAGGGGGGAGCGCGTTCAGGCCTGGGAGGGGTGGTGGGTGACAGGTGGTACTGTGGCTAACTGTGGAGTCACATCTTTACGCAGGCCAGAAACTATTGAAATTTCAGTGATTTCAGTTTTAAAACGCATTTCAACTGCTTCAAATTTTGAATGCATTTCTATAAATGTAAACTAATATGAACTCCAGGGAGTCTGATGGACCAAGGAGATGTTTTATCTAAAGATTTCTGACTATTTCGAAAAAAAAAACTTTGTACAAGGTTGATGCCCAAACCAAGTTTTCCCAGATTTTTGATAACATATGACAACTCGTTGGTTAATGTTGTCACAAGATGTAGATTTTCAAAAGGTTGGCGAAAAGCCAGTCTCAGTGACCGTCACGAAGGAGGAGACACATCAAAAGCAATACAGTGGTTGTTGCACATGGGATGTACAGGCATATCCAGGTCCGAGGGCGAACAGAGCACTTTATGCCGTTGTTAGGCACACTCAGCCAATGATACATGACCAATAATCACACATAAACAGGAAAGTACCTGATGTGTATGGAAATAACACAGTAAATACACATGAAATGGGAGTATGGCAGGAAAGGAAAAAGAAAACACTTAACAAAAATGACCCCACTAACATGCCACGTCCTGCATTGAAGAGCACAGGAGACAGGAGGGATGTCTACAGACTTCTCCACTGACTGACCTATCATTTCCCATTGAGGTATAAGAACAAAGCGTATCGTGTTACCAACAGTGAGGCAGACCCCTGACTGGATTTCATTTTGTTATCAAGTTAATCACCCGATAACTTCACATAGCTGTTATCTGTAATGAATGAAATGTATTCTTGCTTCAGACACAGAGCGGCTGTGCTAAACACTGATATTCATGGATGTGAAATGACTGTTAAGACTGGAACTAAAATCTTGATCTTGTTGCTGCTTCAGAATGGTACACATCAGCACTGATTTGTTCACAAATATACGTGAGAGGAAATGGCAAATGGCGTTTGAATAAAACAAAGGTTATCACGAAATGTCTTTGAGTAAAACAAATGTAGGAGTGCAAAAAGTGCGAGGTTGAATAAAAAAAGTGGCAATAAAAACATGAATGGAAATGTTCAGAAATAAACTTATCTAGATGATCAGGAAAATCTAGAAAAACTAAGCAACGAACCTCTTCTCATATTCAGTCTTTGAATTATAAAAAAGGTGGAGCAAACTCTCTAAAACAAAGTACACTGAGGTTAAATACTGAAGGACACACCGTTCAGACCAAACTGTCCAATCATGAGTGAGTTATATTGTGGATTTAAACTCTAAAATCAATGTATGGTGCCGTGAAACAACATTTTGCTATTTTTTGTTATCCCCTTGATATCATCACAGAGAGGTGGATGACAGAAGGAGAGCATCCATTACAGAAGCAAAGACGTTTTGGCTGTACCTGCTTCGGAGAGGTCTCGCAGGGAGCTGCTGAGGGCGCTCCTCTTCAGGCCCTCGCCCATGGCGTAAGTGTCATCCAGACTGGCGCGGTTCATGTTCCCGTTGCCGGCTTCCTTCTTCAGACCGGAGCTCTGGGACATGCTGGGCCTCACCAGCCCTTTCTGCTTCTCCAGCTCAGCTGTGGAGAGGAGCCAAGGAAAGACTGAGGTAAGTGGCAGTGGTTTCAACATCTCGCTCTGGCCAGGGAACGACTTTATAACATCTCTGTTATATATATTCAGCCCCCTTTCCGCTGTCTGAAACTCATGAGCGTCCACTATTGATCTACATCATTTCTAACATCCTGTTCTTGCTGCTTTTTGAAAGTCCAGAAAAAGCCCTGCTGTCCCGTCTGTTAGCCATCCTGTGAACCCTGTAAACATTCTCCCCTGTAAAGTGCCGCAGTTGAGTAATGCGGACCATGCCCTGTTTCTACTTCGCACAGCCAAAGGTAGACAGACTCAGAGGGGGGATGGGAGGTGGAAAAAAAAAAAGGCAGCTCACACTCTATTCTGTATTTCTCCATTTCCTGGACCTCGGCAATGGACTCTCGTAGGTCGTCTGTGAACTTCTTGCGGTCCTGGGGGTTGGGCGCGTTGAAGTTGATGAGGACTTTGATGTCCGCACCTGGTATCGCTGATGTAAGTCTGATTCCATTTGGGTAATCTGGGGCAAAGAGAGGGAGAGACATTCACACAAGGGCCATTGATCAAGTTAAAACACACTGGGCGAATCTGTGTGAAGTTTGGGGAGTATAAACAATGTCACAGCCCATCGGTTTGGCCTCCCATTACTGCTGGAGGTGTTGCTGTGCTGAATCAAACCCTGTGATGTAAACACTGTCAGCGACCATGCCACAGGGATAAAGGCGGAATAAAAGGAAGTGGCACTCACACTGATTTTCAAACAGCATGACTTGCATCCCATACAGAGAGAAGGACTGTCTGAAGCTGTACGTCACCGAGTTCTTCTTTTTCTGGAAAATCTTGGTTACCTGAAATCATGCAAAGAGACTTATGTTAAGGGTTGGTCTAAAGAGAGAGAGGAGAGGAGAAGAAAGGAGAGGTCAGGAGAGGGCTTTTACCACGAGGAGGTCGTTGAACAGGAAGATCTCCCGCTGATGCAGGCCAAGCTTCTGGAGCTTGTTGGGATCTGGCACTTCAAACAGACGGCAGTAACACACTAGCCGGCGATGGGGCAGCGACAGCACCTACACGGCAGAAAAAAGAGATACCAACATTTCAGAGGTCATTATGGCCTCAGTCCAAAAGCTAATAGGGAACAGGAGTCACCTCCAAGCAGAATTTAAAGCCAAAGGATGACAGGTTTTCTCCTCCTACGTGCTTTGTATTCTTCACAGTATTCACAGTGATGTATAGAGAGATGTAGTGACACTTTGGATACTATTGTTTAGAACTGCAAGTAAAAATGATTTCATTATTAATTAATCTGCTGATTATTTATTTATCGATTGATTGTTTGGTTTTAAAAAATGTCAGAAAAATAGTGAAAAAAAAAACCCTGTTAAAATCATCTAAAGTCTTAAAGTCTAAAGTCCCAAAGTAAATAGCTTGTTTTGTCCAAAAAACAGTACAATCCAAGACATATTCCTATGAACACTATCAATAATGGGCACTGTAGTTTACACCGATACCACATATACCATCCTGCTGCTGTAAATACAGCTGAAAATGGTAAATAATAATAAATAATAATAATAATACATTTTGGAAACCTCAGACTTCTAACCCCCAAAACACACAACTAGACCACACTGTCAACCATCATACCAACTTTGAAGTTCTTAAGCTAAATAGTTTTTGAGTTTTGCTCTGGAAACGACAGTAGACAGAGGGACGGACAAGTGGAGCGCTACATACCCCCGACTACATTGTCATGGGGGTATAATAAGTGCATAGCTCCTCCCATAAAGATTATAACTAATAATCTCTATACAAATAGGAGATCTGCAGTATATTGTGTGACTAAGAGGCATGTGTGTGGCATATACCCAGCAGCGGTGTACACCTGCTGAGCACAAAATGTGTAAACATTGCAGCTCAATGCCGCCTAAGAACTGGAGTCTGTCGATTGTGTCTCTGGGGTGCAGCAGTGACAGATGAGATGCTTCAGGGGGCAAAGGTTTCTACCTCTTTAGGTAATCTGACTCTAAAACTACCTGTTTGATGTGTGTTACTGCAATGCTCAGGGACACAGACAGACGCCTGTACACATACAGTACAATAATGAATGAACATATAGTATGATTTATGGATATTTATTCTACTTACACATCCCAGGCCGTGGTGAAGTGATCCAATCTAAAAAGAGAGGGCAAAGAGGATGTTAAATGTGACTTTTATGTTAGGATTATTAGCCTCTGATAACATGAAATTAGAATCTCCCCTGATTATTAATGAGCCCATGTGAGGATTTTCCGTGCATAATGTGCACCTGTGGCACACGAAGAAGGATTCTGTATACAGGGCGGCGATCTTTCTCTGCTGCCAGACTTGAGGGAGTTTGTAATGATGTTGGCATGAAAACAGATCCTCCCCTAGAAGCCCACTGTGAGCAGCACTATTGGACCTGATTATTATAGAAAGGAACTCCAATGTTTTTTTATGTTAAAGTGTTTTACAGAGCATCCTCCTGAGCTTTTAATTCTGCAGCTAAATAGTTACGAGGGATCATTTTTCAACACATGCAATTATTACTGGCAGAGCAGAAGAGATTCCATCCCACTGGAAACCGGCTAAAACAAAGACGAGCCTCTCGGTGAAGCGGCGTAGGTTAATCACACTTTTAACCTTCACACACGAAAGAGACATCATTGCCTGCAGAATAATGCAGACATGCTGCTCCCTGGAGCGCAGTCAAGACTAAATTTGATAATAGCTCTGCTTTAGTACTCATACACAGAAATAAACTGACTAATGATTAGTGAATCAATGGATTATGGTAACATGTGCCGCCAAATTAAATGCTGGTTTCGACCACTTCTCCATCTGAAACTAAGTGAGAACTATAATGTGCTACGGTGGCAGAAAGCGTCCATTTTTCATCCGCCTGCAGCACTGGGTGACATCTCTCAATGCCTCTGGGTGTGTTAAAATCACCAGCGTGAAGGTCTGAGTCCGGGCATGTGTCCCCATTCACACAGCAATACCCAATAGAACAAGACTTTCTAAATTTGAACATTTAGGAGTCTGTAAATCAGGAGTACTAATTAAAGAATAATCAACATCTTATAGGCCAAAGGTGCCTCAGACATTGATACCATGCAGATAATAAACAGTACTTACTGGTTTCTTTCCCACAATGAGCTTTTCAACCTTCTGCACCTGCGAGACGTGGTCTTCGTTGGTCTTGAGCTCTCGCTTACGGATCCTCTCATAGATGCCGACCAGAGTTTCCCTGGGGATGTCCTCCCCATCATCCACACCTGGCACACAGACATACAGTATGCTAGATGTATTATTTTCTCTCCTCACTCTCCTCACTAATCTGAGGGTGTTTCACATATGTAGCACATTTTAAAATATCAGTGAATACATTTTGTGTGTCCTTGCATGATCATTTGGTTTGTCACCTCTTAAATTCTTGATGAAGTCCTCCAGCTTCATCTTCCTCTCAGGCTTGACGTTGGGGCTGTACATGTCGGTGTTGAGGAGGATGATGGCGAACGCCAGGATGAAGATGGTGTCAGGGTTCCTGAACTGCCTCACCACAGTGGGGTTACAGATGCAGTAGCGTTGGCTGGAGACATGAGACAGGAGAGCAACGTCACCCATCTCAATTTACAACCAAATTCGGATTACAAGACACAGTCATAGTGTGGAAGTAAAGTAGAAAAAAAAAAAAGTAAAGCTAGCGCTGGTTCTCTTCATGTACCAATAAGTATCATACACAGCTCATAGGAAACCCAGCAGCAATGACTTAATTACTAAATTAATAAAAGTCTACATAAAATGCTTATAGTATTATGATTACAAAGCATTATTACATGATGTGAATATGGAGAACACTCCTCATTCATTGTGATTATCAGTGGCTCAGGATTGCTTGATGTTGTGCAATTATTGGTGTTTGTCAGTTTGTCATTATTTACATGTCAATGTGTGATCTAACCTGAAGGCTTCGATGAGCCGCTCCACCTTCTGGGCCTCACCCTGAACACGGATGTGGTTCTGAAATTTCCTGAGAGCCTCGTCCAGCTCCATGCCCTGGAAGTCCATTTCATCTACCACACAGCTGGTACACAAGATGACAGATGTTACACACAAACGTAGTTATGTGATCGTCATCAGTTCTTTTACATCTTACAGAATTTAGCATATATTTCAGTGTTTATAACAGAGGATGTTACAAGGGGAGAGGAGTTTTTGTGTCATGATTGGCCCTCTTTTCTTTTCTTACATTACCTATAGCAATGGTCCTGATTTCTTAGTACGCTGTTATAACTTTAGTTTATTTTGTAGTGTGCACATGGACAAGGATCCTTCGACTCCTTCACTCATTTTTATCTAATCATACTGAAGATGTGAGGGAATCATACTTACTCTAAGACATCTCTGTTGAACTGTTTCTGCCGATTGCCGAGAAATTCTCCAATCATCTGCCTGCTCAGTCCCTTCCTCTGCAGCAGGAAGTGAGCCACACCAACCGGTGTGTCAGGGATGAATCCCCTCTCAGTCAGGTACTGGATGCCTTTCTCTGGCTTCCTGAGATATCCAAAATTTAGATGCATGTAAATAAAAAAAATGAAGAAAGAGTCTGCTACTGTTTAATCTTGAATTCCTGAAAATAGATTTTCAAAAGTTCTTTAGGTGTAGAAATGCTAGAAATAGCTCTTTCAGCAATCGGCTACATTACAACGAATCACAAAGTCATGTGCTTATACTGTGGTCATATACTAAAGACAAATTAAATTGTCCACTTCTTCTTTCATGCAAATTACTTTCAAAATATCTTTGTATCCGATATTAATACAGCTGATTACATTTTATAGTGCAACACAATGACTGAACCAAGAGGCTTCTCTAACATCACCTCTTTGCTATAGGAGCACCTACTTGTTGAAGAGATTCAGGCCAATGCGGTAGTATCTCTTGCGAATAACATCATTACTGAAGATGGGCGAGTCCCAGCTGTTGCGAGTCTCCTTGTGGTAAGTCTGCTTGCTGAGCGTCTGCTCCCGCAAGCTGTCTCTCGACGAAGATTCAGAGCTGCAGTTGATGGTATCATTAGAGTTGGATGTGCTATTGATGCTGTCGTTGTCCCCGTCAGAGAAGTCAGATTCGGACTTGCTCTGTCGGTTGGCCGAGCCGTTGATGGCTAAGTGGCTTTCCAACTGTCGGTGGCGGTGACGCAGTGGTGCGTCATCGTCACGGGAGGAAGCTCGTGGTGGGGGTCCGTGGGAAATGTGTTTGGGGCTCGCCTGGGATGACGTTACGATGTGGCCGTGCGGTTCGTACACAGGCGGCCGTTTGACAGAGCTGCGCTCGGACCGGTCACTGAGCTCTGCGGAGCTGTCGCTAGGAGGTTCTATGGTCAACAAAGGAAGATGGTCCATTCTAAGACGCTGCTCTTGGCACTCTAGAGACGGAGTGCTGCGGCAGCTCGTGTCTGTGTCACGACCCTCATCTTTGGGGTCAATAGGCCAGTAGTCCTGGGAAGAGTTGACTGACCGCAACCGCAAGTCTGATTCTGTGCTGGAGGGCTGGTCCCCTGATCTCGACAGAGCAATAGAGGGGGACATGTCCTCCTCGTCTATGAACAGAGTAACATCGCTATAGGACGCCAGAGTTTCGTCGTGCATTCGTCCAGCTGCCCTGCGGTGGGACTTCACCTGATAGGGCACTTCCCTCTCCACCTTGGAGCAGCCCATGGCCTCGGGGTCAGGACCCTCGTCCCCCTGCAGGCTGCGACAGTTCAGTGCATCGTCTATCGACTCAGCCAGGGATTTCACCTGCCTGGAAAAGGCGTCCTCCAGCTCCGTGATGGCATCCGTCAGGTCACCCTGCGGGGCTGGGTGAGACGCCATGTTGGCCTGCTGGTGGACCTCTATGTCTCCACATTCAGACTGCACCATGGACAGCGGGGTGCCGTCCTCTGTCATGGACACCTGCCTCCCTTCAAAGTAGGAGCTGTGCACTTTCTCCGGGCCCTCGAATGACAGCTGCATCCTCATGTTGGAGAGGACAATGCGTCTGGACATACGGTTCTCAGACATGGAGCTCCTGAGACGTTCAAAGTTCTTGTTCATCTGATACTGGCGGAAGGCTGTCTGGATGGTGCGGGCCGCATGCCGAGTTATGAATCGTCCGCCATATTTGCGCTCCAGCATCTCCACCTGAAGAGAAGTCGTAGTAAATTAGCTGTGAAACTGTGCCATCAATTTAATTTAGTTTTCTTAGCTGTATGTGGTTCATAAAGTCATGCTCGTTGATGTCACTGATCTATCAGCTTTTCCTTCTTTATTTGTACCAAGAATAATCTCAGCTCCAAAGTAAACTACCCCATGAGGCTACTTTTGGATTACCTGTTTGTCCTGGAGGTCAGCAGAGAGCTCGTAGCTCTCAGAGAGCGAGCGGGACCGCTTGATGGCCTCCTCCTCAGCCTGCTTACGGAGAATGGACTGCGAGTGCTGGAGCTTCGGCCGACGGGGTCTCTGAGGCCCCGGTTGGACCCCGTGGCTGTAAAGCGGGCTGTCAAATCGGTCAGGGCTGATGGCTGAGCCGTGAGTCACCGGGCCCTGGCCATAGCCGGCTCCACCATCCAGGGGAGGGCCACTCTCATTGGGCCGTCCATCCCCTTCCACACTGCAAAAAGAGAGTAAAGGGGTGGTTAGAAATTTCATTTTCTTTCCACAAAGATTAGACAATGAGAATTCAATTTTTGAGTCAGATAAAAGTATTATCAGGTTAATCACAGCAGCATTTCTGATCCATCTTTTGAAATGTCAGAACAAAAAGTAGTTTAACTTCAGGGATTTATGGCCTAAGCTTTTATCAGAGAAAGCCTTTAAATAGTCAGTAGTCTCTGTTATTAAATATATATATATATAAACTATGAGATTAAAGAAGTGAACTGCAGAGTGTGTGTAAATGAGTGCTGATTGTCCGACTTTCTGATACACAGTAAAACCCACATTTCATTCAGCTGACTAAGACTAGTACCTATCGGTGGAATAACTACTCAGCCCGCCATGGATTTGGTTGTGCTACATTCATAAAATACAAATGCCACATAAAACATTAAACAAATCCAGTCATCCGTTGTCTTTGTGGGATTACCTCTTACATGAATGATGTGAAAAAAACAACAAGGAGGTTACTCACTCACTCTTACATTCTGCCGTATTACAAGAGGACTGCTTATTGCGAAAAGACCGTCTATTCTCTATAAACTGCCAACTCTTCCTCCATATCTTGTCCACCATTCTTTCAGTCAAGTGAAGTCCAGAGTACACAGGCTCCTCCGGGAAACTGAAGTTTATGCCGCCACAAGGGCCAATCACTGACCGACAGGAGTTACATCATGTTTGCTGGAGCGATGACAATACAAATACTGTTCCAATACAAAGTCCAGTTTAGAGGAGAATAACAGAACACAACTGTAGCGGTCCCTTAGAAATAGTTAGAGATGTGGGTGTATACGGTGCCCACCTGCTCAATAACTAACGTTACACTAACTAACATTTCTTGCCCTCCATTATACAGTGCATTCACTGTTTGCTGGCAGCCTAATGTGTTTGAACTGTGACTCGACACACCCATACAGTGTACACAAGCCACTTCCTTCATTAGACAGCCTGAAATCAACATTCAGCAAGAACAGCAACCAATGCTGAGTGGAAACGTGGAACTGAATACGGTCAAAAGTTCAAATGGCAGATGTATTAGTAAACACTTTTTGTGACTACAACATTACTGAAGTTTTACTGTAAACTGAATACAGATTTACTGATTTGCAACCCCACTCCCACTGCAAAAGACGGTCATTCATGGGTCATTATAGCCGATGATTACTTGAAGTCTTGAAGAAATTTCAGGCTCGGGCATGCTGCCTGCCTCAGTCTGCTACGATGCATACTTATCATTGTGTCAATTTGAATCTAATTCATAACCTACAATTTGTCTCTTTCTCTCTGCTGAGAGAAAATGCAATGTAACATGAAGTAAATATAAATCCAAAGCTCAATGTAAGTGAATACAAATTATACATTTCAGCATGAACTTTTAAAACATGTCATCCTGCTGTGGCTGCCAAACTACCATCAATTACTGTCAGGCAGCATCCAGAAAATATTTAGGCTGATTCTAACTACTAAGACGTGAGGGTGACGTGGTCAAGACGAAAAACTGAATGGCGATATCAGAGCATAATAAGTACATCTAGTCATACAAGCAGTTTTCAGTGCTTCGTATGAAAAGATGGGGGCACTCGCAATTAAGACCAGTAGGTGAAGCAGGTCAACAAAGTCTGTGCTGGTTAAGCTTGTCGGTTTGCTTTTTTTTTCGTACGATGGACGCTATAATCTGAAAGAGAGCAGGTGTCATATTTCACTCACATGGCATGAGAGAGAGTTGACAGACTGGTGCCAGGTAGACCCCTGCAGTCGCACAGCAAAAGCTGGACCAGAGAGGCCAGACACACCGCCACCCAACAGTAAAGATAAAAGTGAAAAAGCTGTCCGGTATAATTGGTAACACCGTTGTTACCGGTGGGAAAATTTCCTCACCGTCACATCCCTACCACTGATGTTGTCAGTGCATTTGCAGCCGTTTTGCAGCCAGGCAATAATGGAGGAGTCAGGCAATTTTAGCATAGAGGATCCTTTTAGCTCAGTCAGAAAGCATAGCTGAAGTGATGCATTTTAATGCATGATGAAGCTAAAACACGTTACCACTTATAACACATTACAATATAACACAAAAATTAAACTATAGGGCAAACAACACTACTGTTTTGCATTTTATGTCTTTTGATTAAAATGCTACAATTTTCAGTCATATTTTCATCATTCAAGTTTTGTTAAAATTATTGTTATAATACTGAATCGTATCGAGATCGTGAACCCAATATCATGTATCGTATCATGAACTGAGTGAATGGTCACACCCCTGCTAAAATAAAATGGTGTTTGGATGCAACCAGAAACATTATTGTGTCCTTAAGGTGTTCACTTCCAGCAAATGGTGCAGCAGAGTGAATTCCTCCGTCCCTTCTGAACCATTCAGGGTCGGCCAAGGGCAGCGTGACACAGGAAAACTTCACGGTAAGTAAATGCTAACTGAGTCCCTTGGGGCAGTAAGTACACACAGAGTTGGAGTGTGGACAAGCACACAGCAACAGGGCCAATAGAGAACGCCTGTATACTGCTGGACCAACATAAAACCTTGCATAGCACAGTGAAAATATCATACTTTATTGCATAATCGCCATTGGGACGAATCTCCCTAACCATCTGTCGTGGCAAACTGACGCCTCCATCCCTGGAGTTAAAAGTCACACCTTGCATACTGTCACAGCATCAGAGTACAGCCGGTGGTAATTTCTAGTTTCATTATTTCTTCATTAGAAGTCTGATTACTGACCTGGATAAAGTGCTGATGAAAGGATGCTTTTTGGTGCATCGGTATATTCACATTAATATGGAGAAAGCCTTGAGAGGACTGGACATGCAAAATTGTATTTCAGCTTAGGGGCAAACAACGGAACAGTGTAATTGACAATGTGTAGGACACGTCACAAATAAAAAAATGTTCAAGGATCTTACTGATAACATTATGTGGACATATATATACACATATATATATACATATGTTATATATATGTATATATATATGTATATATATGTATATATATACATATGTGTATATATATGTATATATGTATATATATACGTATATATATATATATATATATATATACGTATATATATATATATACATACGTATATATATATATATATATCGTATATATATATATATATATATATATATATATATATATATATATATATATATATATATATATATATACACACACACACACATATATAATAATAATAATAATAATAATACCTCAACAGAGCTTTTAGAAAGGTGCCAAATAAAAGTATAGCTTTTCCTGAAAAAAAAAAAAAAAGATCGGCAATTAATCTTTTTAAAAATTTTGGCGGGTCCAAACTGAATGTTTTATTTATCTCTATGGAAGATATCTGACATTTAGTTCCCACTTCTAACAAGTCTTGTGAGTCAATAGTATAATAACGTTGGTATCACGTGGCATCTCTGTGTCGTCAGTTACTGTGGAAAAACGCATAAATGTCTGATTTATGGTTAGTGCCTGGCAACAACTTGTTGGGAAGTCAATGCAACATCTTGTGGCTGAATGTTATCAATAGTACCTTCAAGGTAAAAATATGAAAATGTATGATCAATATCGATCCATGGCAAATGTCCTAACAATTGCTAGATGGATTGCCATGAAATTTGGTACACATAATCATGCTCCCCTCGGGGTGAATTGAGATAACTTTTCCAGACTTTTCATCAGGTCATTTTGCCCAATATCCTCTGTATTTAGAGATAACTAGCCTTAGCCTTCTAGCATGCTAAATTAAGATCCATCCATCGTCAACCGCTTATCCTTTTAGGGGTCGCGGGGGGGCTGGAGCCGATCCCAGCTGGCATTGGGCGAAGGCAGGGTTCACCCTGGACAGGTCGCCATCGCAGGGCACAGAGAGACACATAGAGACAGACAACCATTCACACCTACGGGCAATTTAGAGTGATCGATTAACCTAAACAGCATGTCTTTGGACTGTGGGAGGAAGCTGGTGTACCAGGAGAAAACCCACGCTTACACAGGCTCCATGCATTTTCAGCCACATGCAAACTCCACACAGAAGAGTCCCAAGCCGGAATCGAACCCGCTACCCTCTTGCTGTGAGGCAACAGCGCTAACCACTGCACCACTGTGCAGCCCGCTAAACTGAGATGACATACATTATACAAACATTAACATCATCATTGTGGGTATTTTGGCATACTGCTGTTAGCATGCCGTCTGTCCTCAAAGAGGCGCTAGCGTGGTTGTAGAGACCCAGAAAAAGATTTAGTACGTCTCAATACATAGTATGTCACATGTAGTATGCTAAAAATACCAGGATGTCCTACTACATATATGAGCAAGAGGGTCAAAGTTCAAGAGGCAATGTTATGGCAAGTAACAAGTAGTATGTCTTAATTGTATGCATACTCAATGCAACAGTATGTACTATGTAAGATGAAGTACATACTAAAAGCAGAAAGAAAAAGTATGCAATTTGGAACGTAGCTTTCGTGTCAGTATATTATGATGCTTTGTTGTATGGTTTTCTGCTGTGCTATTTTGTTGGGAGTAATTGCCTTTCTATTCTTCTGCCTAATTGTTTAATTATTTACAAACCAAAATACATTTCAATTTATGTAATATGACAATACAACTGAGGGAAAGAGTCTACATTATTTAACTGAAAACACAAAGCTGCTTTTAATAGCTACTACAGTGCTCATCAGCAGTTCAGTCTCTCACTGTCACCTCCAAAAACATTCAAGGCTCAAAGTCAAAAGTATAGCTGAAGCACAGGCTTTGCTTTTCCCCAACGGGACCCGGAGCCGGCGTCTTTCCTTCCATTTTGTTCTTTCTGCTCCACTTTCTACCAACCAAGAGTCCAAACTGCGGGTGATTGTGGCTGTACAGAGGAAAGAGAATAAGTGCTGCAGTACGTTTGCTCTGAGGTTATTGAATACTTCACAGTAGAGTCAGGCCGGTTGCTCATGATGGCAGGAAAAAGGGGGAAAAAAGGAAGAGAGAGCGGCATTTTAAGAGCTGACATTTTAAGCTGTAATGGATGTTGAATGAAAAAAGCGGGACTGAACTACAGCAGAGCAGGAAGCTGCATGACGTTATTCCAGAGAAGTGGCTCCACATGGTTCAGACAGAGCCCTGAAAGTCATGTTTATATGAACATGTTGTATCCATAATGTGTGACGATTGTACAGCCAGTGTTGAGAGGTGAAGGATGAAGCAATGACTTCCTGATAGTGACCGTACCCTCCTTGAAATACGATCTCACAAATGTTCAGTCGCTCAGTCAGGCTCTTTATCCACCAGGAACCTCCGCTAGTTCTGAAGCAGGCATGGATATGCATGTCAGCTCAGCTGGCAGTGATTTTCAGCTATGGGATCCAGGGATTTGGGGGGTTGGGGGGGAGTTGGTGGATTGAAGGGGGTCGACCATCTTTCTTTCTCCCCTCTTTCCCTCTCAACACATCCTGAACAAACAGGCCCAGACCCCTGCCCAGGCCTCAACCCGTTCCATCAGTCGGACCTGAGGGAGAAACATTCCTCCATCCCGGAAAAGAGGAGTCACATCGACAGGAGTTCTGGGAATAGAGGAAGGCTAATGAAGTGCAGGCTGGAGCTACGGAGGAAGAGAGAGCCGCGGCGTGGAACTAATATAACTCCCAAACCGAGTCACAGAGAAGACGGAGAAGTCTACAAACTGCTTTTTGCTCGCATGTTTTTCCAATCAACTTCTAAATTGTGGTTTAAGATGCTCTTTTCGGGATAAGAAAGCGTAATTCAATTGTGAACTTAAAAGCCATTGAAATGCTAAATATTTATAGAAAAATCTTTCCATATGCAATGTGTTTACTGGCACAACAGTAATCTGACTATTCCTCACCCACCTGTTTAGACTTGTTTTGTCTACTTTGTGGTGTTTTTACTATTCTTAAAGGGGACATATCATGAAAAACTCACTTTTGCACCAAAATTTTGGTATCTCAAGTGCCCACCAACCCACAAACTGTGAAATAAGACAACTGTGATGTGATTCGACAAGCCATTCAGATTTAGATCTCCTTCCTATGTCACATGCAGGTTCATTATAACATATCATCCACAGCTTGAGGACTACTTTTGCAAAGGTGCATTGTATTTTTCTCACAAGCCAATCAGAGCAGACTGTGTTTTTTTCAGGAGAGGCTTCTTAAAGAGACACAGCACAAGTATATTCGAACAGACAGTATGAGAAATATAAAGTTTTTGGAAAATTTCAGCATGCAAACGTTCTCTTTAAGTCTATACTTTAAACTTACATACTCCTCACTTGGCAATAATGTCAATCTGATTTCAGAAATATTTTTGTAAACACAAAATCTAGTCAAAGGATCAAGAAATGCAACAACAATACTGCAGGAAAAGGAGGGTTTCTTAAAGAGTGAGCATGAAGACCCCAAACAGCTTAAATTTAAGTGAGCTTATGTACATTAAAAAGTACTAATAATATTTAGCCATAATATTCAATTGCAATACCAACATGACTGCTAAGGAAGTCTGATCTGCCTGCTGAGTCTTATTTTTATTCATGATGCACAAATGGCAGATGGTGATGGAAATCTGATTACTTCACAAGAGGCTTTAAGATAAAATATGTGCAAAAACACCAATGCAACACATGTAAATGCATTATCAGATTTCCTGCTTTTAAGTGACAATACTGCTTTTATGCGTGTATGTAAACATATAGTGAACTTACCCTTTCAATTAAAATCAACATATAACGCTTCTCTCCCACACATACACAGTCAACATGTGCCTCGGACACAACTAAAGCAGATGTTTTCTCTCCCTCTCTTCATGGCAACTCAGGGAGCTCATAAATACAGATGCACACAGCAGCTCTCACAACACAGATGTGAGGAAATCAGATGTTAAAGGAAAAGGTGAGGAGACCACACAGTAACATGTTCATGAAGTCCAGCATTAAACCTGCCAGTAAACACACATTTCCGCACCAATAACCATACTAATAATGGAGGATTTTGTAATATAACTGGACAGGGAGAAAGAGCAGGTTGGAGGATTTATTGTATGTAACAGCTGCAAACTGGAGAGCTGCACTGGCCAGCAGACAGACAGCATCACTCCTGAGAGTTTGCAGTAGACAGTGTATTGTCGACTGGAGCCTCATAAGGCTCGTGGCTGAAAACTACTGTAAGTTGTATACTTCAGTTTGAAAGCTTTAGGGGTCATCTGGTGTCTAATCCAACCAGAAGCTTGACTGTACTTGAATGTGTCTCTTGACTGCTGAATCACTTCAATCTGCATCTAAAAATCACATCACCAATCACAACCTATTCAAGATAACTTGCAATATATTTTGATGAATAAGTGAACGACAGCAGATTTTTACTAAACAAAGTCTGCTGATTATCAGTTGGTATGATTTTTCAAGATGACTTGAAACAAAAGCTTTATTAGCACAGCACAGATGTGGCAAATTAAAACACACTCCGCTGTGAGTGTGATGAGTGGTTTGATGTATTGTTGATGCCGTCATCCATACTATTCCCCGGTTAACTGAATCCTCCTCCCTCCTGTCAAGACTCATAAAACAGCAACAACAACAGAGTCACTGTCATAATCAGTAATGAATAATTAAACTACACTCAACACCTGCCCTTGGAAACCAGCTATGAGAAAGCACACAGCCACGGCCAGCGAGTGGGAGGGCCGCGACACACCACAGGAATGCCCTTCAGCTGAGCAGGGGGGGGGGTTCTGTACAGTAAGACTAAACACACGCATACGGTGACTCAGAGAGGGGACATGATCTGTTTTCCACTGTGAGGGAGTCACAATTGAAATGGCAGACCCCACTTTAAAATTCATGATCTTCGTGACTTCGCCTTCACGTTCCTCCTGTCATCTTCTTCTAGCGTGGATTATATGAGAGTACAAATGAAGCAGGTTAATTCAGCAGCTCTTTTTGGCAAACACATCCACTGTCTCGCTGCTGTTCATTAGACAAAAGTCTGGTGTAATCTCATCCAATGACACACACACTACAGCGAACACATATTTCACACTCTCCTATTACTCTTACCAGCCATTCAGCTCCAGCTCCAGTAGCGACTGGGTCTTCTCTGAATTACACTGCAAACACCACATGCTGGTCAGCACTCACAAAACAATGTAATCCAAACATTAACAGTCCTCCTCAGCAGTCTCCATTACTGCCTCTGACAGACAGACACATCTCAGAATTGCCATCTGCTATAGCTGGTAGCTGCCTACTTCTTGCAGACGTTCCCATGTCTTTGCCTTGTGAAAGCAGCTCCCTATGGATGGTAGGCGTACATGGTCGGTGCTCAGTGGCAGTCTGTAATCTCTGATAGACAAATGGAGCTCTTTCCTTTTACTCTTTCTTCCTCCCTGTCCTCCGTGTGCCGGGCTGGTAGGAGTATACTGGGGGCGGAGGCTGGGAGACAGGGGAGTGTGTTTTTTTTTTTTTTTTTTTTTTTTTGCCAGGCCCTGAGCAGTATGGAAGGGGGCGGGATGCCGTGAAGGGGGTGTGTGAGCGTGGAGGCTCTGTAGCTGGGTAGAAACACAGAGAAGGGGATGAAACACCTCCTGCACAACACTATTCATGCAAGGAAGGGACACACAAATGACCCTGGAGCACAACGTGGAATAGAAAATTTTTCAGGCATGTTATTGGAGAATCTGAAAAAAGGAGAGCTCCAGACAGCATGAGTTGGAAATGAGAGATAAAGCAAGGCCGAGAATAGGGAGAGGGGGAGTGAATGACAGCTTGATCCAGGTAGGTGCATCAAAAAAGGCATAATAGATAAGTAGTGGGATGACAAACAGGTAAAGGGGCAAAGTATGAGGATAAAGACAGAAGATAGTGTCGAGGGAAACACGGTTAGGGAGTGGTTGAATGTCAGAAGCACCTTTTGTTAGCCTTTTTTTGTATGGAAGAAAAAAGACTTAGTGGGTGGAGATGGCCAATAAAAGAGAGCACCTCTATTAATAGAGCCTTTCAGGGTTCAGAAGTGACTGTTATGATGTGCACTACGAGGCAGAGAGGATTCTGTGTCTTTCTGCTGCAGTATTAGTCCACCTCTAGCCCTTCTGTTTCAGCCTCCTTTAAATCAGCATTGTTTCATTGAAACGTCATCCGTCTGTTAAAATACCACCATCACTGCAAAGCTCGCCAGGACTTCTGTCCCCAGACTGACGGTGCCTTGTCTCTGGACATCACACTCTTGTTGAGACAGGCCAGTGACTAATTACCCCTCTGAGAGAAGGGGGGTTGGGGTACACTGCCCCCAAGTCAAAGGCGTTTTCTACCTAATGACAACAGGCACAGGAAACAGAGGAGAATGGCTCCCACATGGAGCCAGTTTACAGGGACACCAATCATCTACACACACAGCAGTCTCTGGAGGGAGATGTTGATGTCCTCTAATTACAGGTCTGCACCCCTAAAACGATCCCCTTCTCTGGACTGTTTTCATCCTAGACTTCAAACGAAATACGCAGAGTGAGAGACAAAGCTAAAAAGGAAAAAGTGTGCATATATCTTTACATGTGTTATGGATCGCAGCAGGGATTTATGCACAGACTTACTTTACAATGTGTGACTCAGACAGAATGATTGTGTGCAGAAAGGCAGACAGACAGTAACTGATCTATTTCAGTTTGAGACCTTGGCGCTGTACTCGGGTGGTGACTACAGCTGCTAATGCTTGGTGGAGCTGCAGATACTTGACTCAACTTACAACTCTCACCTATCACGCAATGTCGCACTCTTACCAATTTATTCCTGAGTGCCAGTAAACAAATACAAACAAAAAACGGGAGCAAAACCCATTTAGGGTGTCCCATTTAATAAAACTGGCATCATTTTGTTCTCACCCAAGAGGTGCAGATGGAGGCAGACATTTAGATTTTAAAATGAGTGCGTGATATTAGATAGTAGCCCCGGTGCAGGCTTTCTTTTGCTGGGGGACCACGGCAGAGCAGCTAACTAGACTTTATTTGTTTGGTAATGAGATATGTAATATCATGGTCTCATTTTGAAAGCAAAGCGTGTGATGCTTATAACCCCCCAGCCTTTCATGATTGTTTCAGCATGAGACTCAAGGGCCGCATCAGTTTAAGTGTCGGGCAGAGCGCCGCCGTCATGATCCGATTAGATGAATTCCAGGTAAAACTGAGCTGTAAAAGTTTTCACAAACTTCTGGACACTTGTGTAATTAACTCAGTCTGCCGGTCTCTGCATCTCTCTCCTCCTCCTCTAGTGTTACGATCCAGTCTAGTCGGCCCGTCTGGTGAAGGCCCACTCCATCTCCAGAGTCCTAGCTGTGCGGCTCTGCTCCAGCATGATGTCATTGAGAATTCCAAGCAGAGGCCCACTCTCCGCTCATAAAACGCCATTTCTTCAACTCAATACATATGGTTTCTCTGCATTTCAGCTCCTACTCTATCATCCCCCCTTTCAGTCCCACCGCCCTCCCTTCTTTTCCTCTTCCTTCTTGTTTTAGTGTAAGTAAAGTTAGATACATTACACTTGGGACAAGGCCAAAGAGGCACCCGTGGGTCAGCTACACACAGACGCCTTTATCAGGTGCATTCCCACACATGTACTACCTGAATATTATCAGCAGAACAGAAAAACTTGATTTTCCCATACCCAAAGAGACTGAAAAAAGACAGAGTAGAGGAAACGACAGGGGGAAAGTGATAGCTTCCTGGAAACTTGGTCACAAGACTTTGCCGCTGCATGCTCCGTCTACATGACATCATGCGCCGTTTCTCATTATCTGCCTTTGCTGGACGCCGAGCGACTGAGACCTGCGCTAAGAAATGGAAAATAAAATGAAAACTCAGCCCTCGCCTGGTCTGGAAACAATTAAGACAGGCTGATGTCATAGTTTGATACAACAGCATACTAAATGAGATGTAGTGGCCCGGGAACACTTTGTGAACACAGAGAACTTTGTGTCAGAGGAAAAGAGAAACACATTTTCCCTATGAATTCTTAGGAACAAAGATTTTTTGTGCATTAGATGGATCTGGCAGCAGATGTATAAATAGAGCTGAAATGAGAGTAATTAAAGGATATGCTGCCTCTGCTCATCACATCCTGGCGGCAAAGCCGGAGCAGATGTGTTGCCCGTGGGATCCTATGGGAATGATCAAAGATCATCAGTGGCAAATGATGTCTGAGAGGCTTTTCTCTTTTCTCCCCTTCATACACATCGCTTAATCATTGCAGTCTGGATAGAAACAATCTGTTTGTCCAGAGACACATGGAAACTGAAAGCCAAACAGCAGGAGATGGCTTCTGAGATTAGTTTTGTGGCATCAAAACAACTAAATGTTACGTTTGCAAGTGCAAACTGCCCAGATATGTCCTTTTCCCGCCACAAGGACTGGGTATTAAACCTAAGATGTGAACCATAGACTGTATATAAGAAGTGGATGTAGTCACCATGATGTCTCCCATTGGTTTGTGGACTGCCGTTTTTTTTTTTTAAACCAGAAGTCACGTGAGAGCTACAACTGAACACTGAATAAGATATTTTTCAGCGACCAAAACGTTACAATTAACTTTTATGAACTGAAAACACACTGTGAAAGGGTGAAAGTCGCACAATGAAAATGCGGACAACTCCCAGACAGGACGCCATGTTGTGCTGGGGTCCGGTCCTCTTGGAGTAGGGTTGTTTGGGAATGCAGCCCAAAGTGGGACCTCTCCCCAGCGCTGGCTGGCTGGCTCCTGCCGAGCACATTTCCTCAAAGGCAGTGTGCCGCGACCGGCTCTAGGTCGGCTTGGAAAGGCTTGGGGCAAAGTCGTGAGAAAAGAATAAAGACACATAGGACACTGGATGGATTACAATCATAAAAATACAATACAACACAAAATATAAACAGTCATACAAATAAAGTGCTGAAAATGCCAACCCCCAACATGGGGCTAAAACCGACAACCCTGGGATAATGAGACACATACTGACTGAACCAGTCAGGATAGGTTTTGTCATTTCCCATTTGAAGACAGTAGGGATCATGTTAAGGATGATGAGAGGATGTGACGAGAGACCGAGCTGTTCTGCACATTCTGGCATCCAGGGAAGATGCATTTGCAGGGTGGTGTCGATGAAGGTATAGCTACCTGGCAACTGTGACCGCAGTACTTGCTAATGTGCTGTAGTTGTTATATAGTGAATAGTGGAGGGGTTATGCTAAGGATGGCTCCAGTACGTCACTGAGCCATGCTTCCAGCCCTGCCTAAAAACTCCTGAACACTTCTCACGTCTGTAGTAACTATTTTTCAACATTTATGTGTTTAGAAACACATACACAGACTCTGACATTTTGGGAAATAGGCTTATTTGCTTTCTTGTTGTATATACCATGAATAAGAAGCTATAACCAGGAGATGGCTTGTATAGTATAAAAATATATATCGGTAGTCATGAGTAACATGTTTTTATTCCCCCAAAGTCTCAGTTTCATATCTGTATCAAAACCCAGGCAATATATTTGCTCTTGTATCTCAACCGAAGCGAAGCCCTACCAACAGCCTGTGTTAAAGTGGCACCTGGGTAGCTCACATACAGCTACAAGGATCCAGGTTTGCTCCCTGCTCTTTTCTGGGTGGAGTTTTTGCTTGTTCTCTCAGTGTTTGTGTGGGTTTCCTCTGGTTTTCTCTCACATTCCAAAAGACATATGCAAGTCAGGTGGGGTGGAGACTCTAAATTGCCCAAAAATAGGAATGTGGGCATCTTGCGACTTGTCCTGGGCATTTCTCTGCCATCCTCAAAATGACTGAGTGGGCAGACAGAGAAAATGCATGAATAAAATGACACCCTTTACCATGGAAGCCAAGCAAAACTCAACCACATGTTTGTGTAGTCTGTAAAAAAATACATTTCATGGAACTATGGTAAATTATACAGCACTTACTTCTCATATGCTGTCTCTTACTCTGTATAAAAGGCAGCTAGAGGTTGTCTGTTGTGTATGGTTACCATTATTAGAAGCGGGCCCTGTTGGTCCATTTACAGTATTTTCAGTTCACTCCGTTAGTAGATACCATATATCTCTGAACCTCTTTGCTGTAGCCCCACCCCGGCACAGAAAAAAACACTACAGCACTATTCTCCCCTCCTAAAAATAGACCCATGTGAGGTGACACACTCTGGTAAACACTCTGCGAGGGAGAGAAACAATGCTGCGAAGAACAGGAGGAAGAATGCACATTAACACGAGGGAACGGCCACTGAATGCCCTGCTGATTTCATCTCATTATCTGCTCCTTTTGTGGAAGATCGATGTGCAGTGCTTTCCAGTGACATTGTGAAATTTTGAGGTCAGATGATAAACAGTGGAAGACTGGTGTCTCCGGTGGTTAGAGCAGCCCTGACTGTAAATGTGACAAAAGCCACAGCGGGTATAAATACCCAAGGTGGTCATGATGGATATACAGGAGCGTGATACCGCAGCCAAGACCGACCTGACAGGGCCCTGACATGATGAATCCAGGTCCACAGTGGGCTCTCAGAGTGACACTGCCACCCACTGGTTAGAAATGATACTGTATACGTATAGGCTGCCTTGAAGATGTACAACAGGCCTGGGGGCCGACATGTGGCTGTGATGTCATTGAGGACAACGGAGGTCAGACGTGTTTGTCACGGTTGCAAGTCAGGAGGGTGACCGGGTTATTCAAAGGCACCAGGGTGTGGAAAGACCAGCTTTTTCTGGTTGGGAGATGTTGGCGGCGACACGTAGGGGGGGTTGGTGGTGCAATAATCTATTTGAGGCAGTGGCACAGTCACACCTGTCTCGAGTTACACAGAGAAAGTCCTCTGGTTTACATGCACAGCAAATATGATCACCAGCTTCTTCATTCCCAAACATAAAGGAAAAATACAGAAACTTTTTTGTATTGATATACACCTAATATACTGTTAATATTTGTTATTTATGTTAATGCGAATAAATATTGTAATAATGCAAATGTCATGAGCAGTGTGTTTTTTTATATCACTGAACAAGTGCAAATTTTGAAGTACAAAACTACCAGTGATGTAATGTAACTAAGCACATTTACTGAAGTACTGTACTAGAGCACAATTCTGAGTATTTCCATTTTCTACTACTTAACATTTCTGCTCCTCTACATTCCAGAGTGAAATACTATTTTGTACTGCACTATATTTATCTGACAGCTTTAGTTACTTTACAAATTTACATTTTAATATATATTAATAATCTGAATCAACTAATATCTTATATTATATTATTGTAGATCAAGCTACCCAGCAGCTAAAAATAAAAAAATAATTATTCAAAATTTGCCATACCATAAGTAGCTGCAATATTAATGTGATATATACAGTACTGCATCAATAATTATAATATATTAATATAATATATATTATTCGGACATGGGCCATTCTGCCTGATAAAAACTTTTACTTTTGATAGTATATTCTGATTCTAATACTTTTGGACTTTTACTCAAGTGAGATTTTGAATGCAGGACTTTTACTTGGAAGTATTTCTACATAGTGGTATTACTACATTTACTGAAGTAAAACGTTCTGAGTATGTCTTCCACAACTGAAAACTGTGACAAAAAAGTCACATCTCCATCAGTTTTCAGTCATTTTAAAGTACCTGCCTCGCTGCTTAATAGCACCATGGTTGCTAATCAATTATTGAACAGACTCTTAATTTGTGTAACATCAGTCAAACGTTTTTAAAATCACATCTCCCTGCTGCCCTGATTCCATAACTGATTTCCAGGCAGGAGCCATTCATCAGCACTACCCTACAGAATAAAAAATAAATAAAAAAATCTATCCCTTGATATAAACCAGACATGTTATCTGTGTGTATGTGTGTGCGTCTGCATGTGCATGCGTGTGCATCTGTCTGTGCGCCTGGCAACGCAATCAATTTGATGCCGTGAGCTAAATGACATCATTGAACTGGGTAAATTGACTGGAGGGCTTACAATGACAATAATTGCTGTTTCAATCAGATTCCATTCATTGCTGACTGCATCAGGCGTCAGATAAACAGCTGATGATCTTGAAGATGTCGTGTTGCTCCATCATTAAAATCACTCACAAGATTTCATTACCAGTCGAGCGTGAAAGAGTGTTATGAACTGATTATAGTATAAATACGCTTCTAGTTGGCAAACAGACATGTTAATTGCACGGAAAGTTTTGAACTGATGTCTTAATAAATTAGTGATTCAGCATCAGCTATATGGATGCATATACAGTACAACAATATAAAAACAGAAAACAAAACAGTAGCACATTCTGCTACATCATATGTCGATGCCCATGGGGGGTTGACACTGAAGAGAAACAGCTAAAGGGAGGAAACAGAGCAAAACCTCTACATTCCTATAATACTCAGACTGGGATGGCTTACATTCCACCACTCACCTCTCCACACGCAGCTGTCTAATCACTTTAGCAGAGTTTCCTCCAGCCAGGACTCCAGTTACTCGCCGCTGTGCTCCGCCGCCCTTCCCTGGCAAAGCCGGCTGAGCCTCTGTGGCATCTGAAGCCCACGGAAGAAACACTACAGCTATTGAGCCCCGAGGAGCAGCTCCCAGCTCGGCCGTCTACACTGGCACTGGCCGTTGTTTGTGTTGGCACTGCGTATAAAGGCAGCCTTTCTCATGTGTGCTCCATCACGCCTTTTCCAGTCTGTGATTAGGCACTAAACAACATACCATGACATCAGTATGTCAGACTCTGACAAAAAATATTTGTTGTCTTCTGGTTGGGTCATAATTTTGAGCCTCAAAGAATTTCAAACTTGCTCCGCTTGGAAGTGAAAGTACAAAAAGTATTTCATTTTAATGGGCCTCATTACGCTGACAGTGATGGAATCATTCAGGAAATATACTGTTATTTTAGGAGAAAGTGCCCAAAATGGGAGGACTACAGATATGGTGATGGTGGATATGAGAATCATGAGCCGCTATGTGCAAATACTGCTAACAGTTAATCTGAAGATACAATATTTACATCACTAATTTCAACACAGAAAGACAAGTGATGCCACAGAGGAGCCTATACTGTGATGATAAACCTCATTTTAAGATTAGTTCTGTTATGATTCAAGTCATTTAATCAACTTAAAGGAACAGTGTGTAACATTTATGGGGATCTGTTAGGAAAAACGAAGTATAATATTCATGTTTTCATCAGTGTATAATCACCTGAAATTAAGAATCACTGTGTTTTCATTAGCCTACAGTGAGCCCTGTATATCTACATAGGAAGCAGGTCTTCTTCACGGAGTCCGCCATGTTGCTCTGCGATGTTTCTACAGTAGACCAGAATGGACGAACCAAACACTGGCTCTAGAGAGACTTTTTTTAACGCTACCTGAAGGCCACTGTAGTTCTCTGACACGCTTGTGAGGCCTCTGAGCGAGGCAAAGAGTGTTGACACGGTTTTGGAAAGGGAGGCGTGAGCAGAGGGGTACTCAGTTGGTTGCAATCTGCAACCACTTCACTAGATGCTCCCAAATACTACACACTGTCCCTTTAAACAGGGCAGCAATAATAAATAAAATAAGACTACATTAACTCAACAATGAGAAATATTTCTTACAGCGCCGACAAGCAAATCTAAATAAATTTTGTTCATCAAGTAACAACGTCTTCATTAATTCTTAGTTTCTAAGAGACAAGAGGTTCGACAAATAATGAAACTGCTTTGTCAGGATCCCAGTTGTCAAAGGAAATCCTGACTCTTTTTTTCTCCCCAAAAACTCTGCACATCCCAGCAGAAAACAACCTGCAGACCAAGTCACTAAAGAATAAACATGTGAAAACTCAGGATCAGCTTACAGCCGCAATGAAAACTTGATCCCTTGTATTTAAATATTAAATGAAAGCCACAGCTGAAAGCACCTCAACAATGACAGCAGAATTAAAACAGAAATAATTAATGATTCCCATCTCTCGTTTATGTCATGCATGTCAAGGTATTGGGGAGGTTAAGAAAGAGCCAGAAGAAGAAGAAGAAGGAGAAGTGAACCACTTCTTCTTCAGTGAATCAGTTTTGCAAAGTTACACAGACAACCGGGAAGCAATCAATCACAGAACAAAAGCTCAGCGATAAAGCAGTCATCATCGATCTACACTCCTTTTTTTTTTCTCGGGAACATAAAAGGAAGCAGAGGAAACCGTTTTTGCAGGTCACAAGACTGCTGAGAAATACATTCATGTTGACATATTCCAGTGGAAAAAGATATCCTGACTGCGCAAGTTCCATTCATACCACATCTCCACAAGACCTGGTGGCTGCAAGTCAGCAGATCTTATATTTCTACATACGCCCCATTAAGACCGACTGGGTCGGACATGAAGACTGGCAGCACAGAGCGATAGAGACATTCTGAGAATAACAAGCAGCAGACTCAAATCCATGATAACAACCCCTTGAGGAGTGGTTACACAGCACCATGTTTATTGTTTCATTTCTCTCAATGCTTCCCATAACCGCTGCATGAGACAGTGCTGAGGCATTTACAAGAAAGGAGGGTTACGCAGGGGCATGTGGATTAATCCACCATCTCTATGACAAACTACCTGACAGCGGTTAATGTTGTTTGGCTTCCATTTAATTCACAAACAACTAAAGCTTATTGGACGGTTTCTAGCACACACTGGAACTCAATAACGACCAAAGTGCTACAGGGGCAAGCCAGTATCATACGTCACCATCAGCACAATGCTTGCAACACACCAGCCCGGATCAGAGGAGTCTCCGAATTTAAAAAAGGCATGTCATTACAGAGGAATAGCTTTCAAACCGAGAGTAAATCTGTTGCCTTGGCTGTGTCCTTGAAGGATTGATGTACGCTCCATAAAGCTTACTGTTTTATTGACTGAAAGCACAGCCCGGGTCTCTGCAGGCTGCAGGGCACATCGATCTGTAGCCCCTCATTTACTTATTAGAGGCCCCTGGCCTGGCCCTCTGAGCCCACAGGGTATCCAGCTGGTCATTGGTGCAGCTATGCATTGTATCACAAATTGTGATGATGTGTCAGTTTTAATAAAATGTGAGAAACACAAAAAGCACTCAATAACTGGTGGTGCTTTTGTTTTTTCCACTTAAGAATGACTTATTCTTGGTTTTCCATGAGACACATTTCCAAAATAAACGGGCTTGGACAAGGATGTGGAAATATCAGAGGGCAGAGAGGATGTTTCTCTACCTCCCATTTTCTGGGATCCCGCAAATTTGTCTGAGAAGTGGAGGGTGCGGCCAGGAAGAGACCGACGCGTCTTAACATGTTGGTTTGGGTTGGTTGAATCAGGGCCGTCATTTTAATCAACCGAACTTCCTAACTTCCTCGCTAGAGAATCATTCTCACACCCACATGCTAATCTATGACTGACGTTAAAATCAACATGAGCCACATGAGAATGTTTTCTCTATTTCCTCAAGCTGCTTCTACAGTACAGCAGTTCACTTGGCCTTCAAGTTTTTTTCACTTCAGATATATTAGCTTGGCAAAATTTCCTTGGTGGAAAAAGGAATATTTTGTCTATGGGAAAGGGCAGTCTGCTTTACATCTGGTCTACCTCAGATTATGAGCTGCTGACCTTATTAGCACATCTGCAGGTGTGACTTTACATTTTACTCAGAGTGACCACAGGTATGAAAAGACTGCAAGTAATGAGATACAAGAAGGCAAAAATATGGAGCCATATAGGTGCATGTTACATATTTGGACTTTTTTCTGGTCCCTTGCGGTGGCAGACACAAGCTGCAAACACAACACTGACATCACCGAAACCTTGTTAGCAAAGAGTTGCACATTTACGCATCCGGTAAGGAGCAACACTGACATTCATGAAGAGTCATGTCTCTGGACATCTGACAAATGTAAATCCAATATTCATCCTCTTTGTGACTTTGTTCAGCTCTCCACCGACACTTGAGAAAACACCCGTTTCTTTAGCTGTTAAATGCTCCACTATGTTTACCAGAGAGTCACCAACTTTGTCACGTCTGCCATTTGGTGCAGTAGATGTGACGTGCAATTTTTAGAGCTTTTTTTTTTGCTGATAACAGATGCCTGCTGCAGCTGGAAACGGTGCTGATGAGAGAAGCCTATAAAACCACGAGCTGAAGGATGCTGAAAAGCTCCGTAGAACTACGGGGCGCTGCAGAGTGTGGTGGTAATTTAACTATCTGTGGGTTTGTCATCACTTTAAGCAGCCCCTTTCACATTGTTGTAGTTATTTCATCCATTGTGAATATAAAAATGTTGATTATAGCAGCTTTAAGTTAGTTGGGATTTTTGCTGCTTACGGAATCTAATTTTACCTATATAAATTAGCTGTGTATTAGATGAATTGAAGTGTAGTCACTATTGGATCCAGATTTACTGGACCCCTAGCTTACCTGGTAGCTATTAAATATGAGCAATAACTCATAATGGGCTGTGGTATGACTGCATACCTTTAAGCAGGTTTCTGGAGATGGGCGCTGCTCATTCCACTCCTCCATAGAAGTTAACCTTAAACGTATCTGTAACCTGTTCCATGTTGGTGGAGGTGATATTAGGCGTCATAGCTGTGGCATGTGGTTTTATATCACGGCTATGAACCCATTAGACTGCTTGAGTGGAGCTACCTGTTTTATAATAATCAATACCTAGAGACAAATAGACTCTGTAGTCCAGTCCATCTATGTCAGCCTTCCAGATATTTTCCCATCCCAGTTGCTCAACAACTCCACTGTAAGGTCAATTGCCTGCCTTAAATCTTTAACTAGTAATCTGTACAGCACACTGCAAAGATGCTGCAGTGACAGCTAAAATGAGCCGTTTCAGAGGCAGGGACATGGTGAGTCAGCAACACAGCAACATCCTGAAACCAACCCTGATAACAGGATGAGATCCTTTCCCTTGTATTATCTGGAACTGAGCACTAAGAGCTCAGTCATAATCGCCGCTGTGAGTTACACAGGACGGCCAGTGTGAGTGTGACAGGTTTACTTTATTATCTGCTAGCCCTCCTCTTCAAGGTTAAGTTGCTTGCCTTTCAGCATCATCTCTAAGCAGCTTTGAGACCTTATTTCAGCTGTTTCTTAGGTGGACACAATGCAGACTAATGAGCATTTTTTTTTTTTTTTTTTTGCGATTACTTTGCATTTAATGATGAAACACAGAGGAATTCTGTGTAATAAAAAGCAATTGAGATTCATAGCTGCTGCACGAAGCCTAGTAATGATCCCAGTGGGGAATTCTGACTTTCATTTGTTGTACCATAAAAACGTAACTCAGCAACATCCTGCATCAGGACAAGATAACAATACATGTGACTGGATGGAGTGTAAACACAGGACAAAAAGGAGATAGAGGGGCATGACTGAGAGGAAGGGGTGAGTTGCACATGATAAGGAGCAAGAGGCAAAGAAAATGCATGCATAGAGTACAGTGCAGCTCTGTATTCACATACAGTGTGGCTGATGAGGGAGAAGCCGTCTCACGCTCTGTGCATCTAATAGGCTTTAACGACGGCCTCGCTGAGCCACCCATTCTGTTAACAGGTCTAATGAGGGCGCACAAGCTCTTCGCAAACAAAACAGATCATCAGAGGTCCTGCTATAGGTTTCATTGAAAAGATGTCAACAGGATGCTTGACATGAGCTGGACAATCAGCAGGAATGTGCTGTGACTCAGAGAGATGTTGGGATTGGACAGTCGGGAGGCACAGAAAACGAGAGAGGGGCTAAAGGGCCAAACGGTTCCGGTGGTTTATAAAGCTGACAAATCACACACATTTGCTTAAATATTAGGGCGATACGATACGGATCATGATAGAGAGGATACGGTTCAATAAACGGTGATACATTGTAATTACAATACTGTAAGCAAGGCGATAATATTGATGGACAGAGATAGATAGATATTAGATATTAATATCTAATATTGAGATTTTTTTAAACTGTCATACTGTAGTATAAAGAACAAGCTGTCATATCCATACAATTTGAGTAAAAAAGGTTTACTTTTATCATCATAGAAATGCTTTCAGAGGGCACATTTCTTTGAAAAATGAAACAAAGTATTGACTGAATTAATCTTTGAAAGTAAACTATTAATAAAAAAATCTATACAGTATTTTTGAGAATCAGTACAGTACCACAAAACATAATATTCAACATTTTCTTACACCCTTATTAAAGAATCAGTGCAGTTTGATGAAGAGGTATTTTGACTCTAAATAAGAGGCACAAACAAACAGAAACAACTCTTCCTCCCTCCTGGCACAGTGCATCAGCCTGAGTGTGACATCAGACTACAGAGCACCCCAGTGTACGAGCATCCAAGGCTCTATGTTTCATGCTTTCCATATATTCACATATTAGTGCTGGGCAATATATCAACATTGTGATATGAGACTAAATATCATCTTTTACTATCATATCATGTGCGGTCGTCTCCTGGTTTTAAAGGCTGCATCACAGTAAAGTGATGTCATTTTCTGAACTTACCACACTGATCTAGCTCTTCTGTTATTTGCCTTTACCCACTTAGTCATTATCATTTAAAAATATCTTGTGTGAAAATTTGTAAAAGCATTAATGGTCAACCCTACACTATCTGCAGAATATCGATATTGAGGTATTTGGTGAAAAATATTGTGATATTGGATTTTCTCCATATCGTCCTGCTCTATTAAACATTCATGTGTCCTTTAATTCTGGTCATCTCTCACATAGGTCTGCAACTGCTTATCATTTTGGGATGATTATTTGTCAGACCAATTAAGTAATCTCGAAAAACCAAACGGTATTCAACTGATGATGATGTAAAACAGACAAAGAGATGACCACACGTGAGAAGCTAGAAGGAATATTTGGTATTTTTACTTGATATACGACGTAAAGAATAATCAACGTAGTTAATTGGTAATTAATTTCATGCCCAATAATTTCAGCACACACGCCAGCTCACCATATACCTGCAGCGTCTGACAATGTAAACAGCTGCTGTCTCTGTTACAGAGCCTGTATGAACCTGCACCTCACAGCCAGAGAGATCACACACACATCTTCAGAGTGGAGCCCACCTACCTCCACACATCTGTCTCCGCGTTGGCCCGTAGTACGGTACGCAACAAGGTCCGGGCTTTGATGACAAATTGCTACTGAAAGGTAAGGTGACTGTGGTCGCTGCCGGAGAGCTAGACTGGATCTACGAGAGACTGGGAACCTCCATCTGACTGATTTACTCTCCAGTAATCAGCACATTCCCCTAAACATCAATGAAAAGAGGAGGCTCTCCTCACACACAGCACCCTCCCCCTGCCTCACTCACAGCCTCACGCTTTCTTTGAATCTCTCTTTCATTAGTCCATCTCTCTCTCTTTCTCTCTACCATCAGCTGTCCTCTCGTTCTCACCCCCAACATGCCTCTACCCTGGCCTGTGGTCATTTATTCAGCTGCTTTGTTGATGTCTATGGTTCAGTGGGGACACGTACGGAGCCCGTGTGTTGCAGCGCTGCAAGGTCACCGATTTTTTTTTTTTCCTCCCCTCCCTCTTCAGGACACATGGTGTTGCTGAAGGGGAAATCTGAGCTCTCATCCAGAACACATCCTCAGACAGCCTGAGCATAAGCCAAAAATGTAGTTAGATAACAGGTCATCTAACAACAAGAGAAATCAGAATATGGTTCACATAAAGGTTCGAGTTTGACAGTCAGAAACAGGTTAAAAATCAGTGACCGTATCCTTCTTTTTCAGCAAAAAAAGTGTGAGTACAGGACGTGATTGTGGCGTTTTACCCTGAGAGAGCTGACACTGTATCTCTGGAAGTAACACGGTCTAAGATTGCCATCCTGCAAACATCCACCTCTACACGTTTCCTCTGCTTTTGTGTCCGGCTCAGGCCAGTTCTGTCCAGCTGGCCATAGCTGATGAAAACATGTCAATACTCACAGAGTAGAGCTTCTCAGAAATGAGCCAAACATTTTGCGGTGTGGCTTTCCGTGACTTAACTAAAAAATAAAACTTTGGGCTAGATACAGTTTTTCTTTGATGCAAGAATAATGCAGGACAGAAATAACAGATATGTGAGTCATTCTACTAAAAAAAAAAAATACATTTTCTCTCAGTAAAATCATTATTATATCAGAAATGTTAAGGAAGCCTTGGCAGTAATTCTCAATAGCATCTATCTGGGAGGAGAGCCAGAGACACAGGCTACAAGGCTGCAGCAGCCTCTGTGGGACTCCAGACAAGACAAGATCCCCCATCTGCCTTCATTTGTCTTCTCTCCACTCACCGACGGCTCACAGTGGAATTAAGGATGCTTATTTATATGACTTAAAATATCCCACATTGTTTAATTACTTAGCTCTCTGCCCTTGACTTACTCATGCACTAATCAAATGACTGATTTGATGGGTAACTGCTTTTTGTGACAAATGCAATGCATGGACTATCTACACACACACTGGGAGGGAGACTCATATAAAGTATAAGGCTGCCGTTCTCTGCCCTGAAGTCTTTCTACCAACAGATGGCGCTGGTGTACAGTCAATGCTGGCTGTACTGAGACTGATTAAGGGTTTCAGGAGATACTGTATGGATCAAAGGACTCCCACTTGTTTTTATCAAAAAGAGGAAAAGGACATGAGTTAATGTGAAGTAGAGCAGCAGTGGGAGGGTTACTGCTTAAAAAAAGCGGAGAGGGAGAAAATGCGCAGGGAGAAAGGAGTTAGAGGAGCAATGGCTACAGATTGAATGTAGGAGAGGAATTATTCTGTGGTCCCGAGGGAGCTCATTTAAGCTGCAGGGAGACATGTTCAGCTCTGTATGAGGAGACAGGTTGTATCTTTCTATCTCATTTGTCAGAAATGTCTCTTCAATTTCAGCCTTGAGTGGCCCTTAATGTGAAAGCAACTGTTTCTGATGTGGGTAAAAAGCCCAGAAACCTGCAGCAGAAACATGCTTTTCGAACTGTAATTCTGTTACTGATAATAATAATGACACTGCTAATTATCAATGGTTTGACTCCGGTACACGGTTATTCATTATCTGGGGTCAGATTGATTGCACTCTAAAGAAATAAAATCAATACACAGACAGGCAATATCTGTACGGTATGAATGAACCTCGGTGAATGATGTCACTGAGAAGAAAAGTCACGTGACCACGGGAACCTGAGCGATACACACATCAGCTGTGTCTCTGTGGACGCTGCCCTCCCTTGTAGACTGAAAGAAGGATTTATCACAATTGCATGCACGTGCACAGATCTCTGAGGCCAGTTGTCAAGGCAACAGCTAAGGGTGACAGAAAAAAGAAAATGCACTGTCCGTCTCGTTAGAGGATATAGACGTCTGCTGTGTACGTGCCGAAACGCAGGCCTGCATTTACACACAGCTCAGAGCAATTAGTCCAATCAGGATAAACATTTAATGACTGTTTACCAGCCACAGTCCCAGCCTCCCTGACAGCTTGGTTATTTCACTCTCACAGAGGGACGTGTCCTGATTTCATAAGTCACAGGCCCACGCAAAGCGTGCATGCAAAAAAAAAAAAAAAACCAAATCAGTTTCTGATCAAATATTTATTGATGAAAAATGTCTTCTTTTAATGAACCTTAAATAATACAGACAATGTATGCCCCTTCTCCCAGTTGTGCTACAAATAATCCATGATATTAGCATTGAGAATCTTGGACAATGATGTTCTAATGTTTAGTCTCCTGCCAAGAGCAACAATTCATCCATTTATTCACCTATTCATCGGAGGCTGAGACAGAGCTGAAAGCTCCCAAAGGGACCACTCTGTTTTATAGAGTAAATGTGCTGTCGTGCTATTATCAACTCCCCCTAGCATGACCCTACCCCACCTCATTCATTTCTGACATAAATCAAAACACACTTTGGATAATGAGGGTCTGCTTTGTCACTGAAAAGAGTCGGTGGATTAGCAGCAATTACCAGCGTGAGCTCTGTGGGCTCAGCTTGCTCACAGCTGCTCCTACAGTGGTGTAGGTACAGGACAGTGTGCACGCGCTGATTCCTATTCAAAGCGAGGCACTGAGACAGATGAGTGATAAAGATGTGAGGACCATGCCGGTCTTCAGATGCTGCAGCGGAACACTAATAAGTTGGGCTCTAATTTTGCAATAACGCTGCTCTTTTTTAGTCCGTCTCTGCATGTGTATATACAAATTTGTACGTGAACCAATCGGTGCATGTGTGCATTTGCAAGAGCACACACATGGCACAGCGACCACAAGGTGCAGAGTGTGTATAGAGGAGCTGCAGTGCAGCAGCATGAGCTCATCACTCACAGCTCTTCTCCCCCTCCTCCTTCCCTCCTTCCCACCCCCCACCTCGCATCCCCCCCGATCCCGCCCCTCCTCGCGCTTGCCATTACATAAGTTAATGCAGCACACACCCTCATTATTCTCCGGGCAGGCGCTGTGAAGAGATGCAAAGGAATATGTCATCAAAAGTAGAGAAAAGCAACAGAAAAGCCACAGCGCCTATGTTTCCCACTCAGCTTTTACAGTCCACTCATAATAAAAGAGCAGAGCTACACATATTCTCGCCATGCTTTAATCATGCAATATTGTACAAGACGTTACAGAAACATGACAATTTTTCCTGACATAATGCATCTTTATTTTGTACTGTACTGTGTGCACTCTCCTCATCCGACACCTCAGCAAATGCCCTGAACATGAAGAGCGCTCTCTCTTGAGGGTGGCATTCTTCAGCATTAGAGTAAACAAACTGGCTTCCTCGGATGATTAGCATTTCAAAAGCTGTACAGCTTAACATGAGCAGAGTAGATACTGCAGCAGAGGCAATGTTCCCAAATATATTCTCCCATCATGTTGCAACCCTGCAGCAATAGGAGGTAAAGAGACAAGCCTTTCCCTTATGGCTACACCACATTAGCCCATTTATTACTGTCATCATCACATGTCCTTTCAGCAAACAAGGCTATAACAGACAAAAACGTTTCTTAAAAGGTGATATAAAAGTAATGTAAAGAAGAAGAGAAGAAGAGATCTTCCCACACAGTGCTGATGTCCCTCTGGGAGAGACACAGATGTAAATTATTCAGCGGTGTGGACAATGACTGCAACTTAAGCATAGATCAGAAAAAAGCCTTTGCATATAAAGTGCTTTTAAGTAAACCTCAGATACTGTAAACCAAAGCACAAACACACAGCAAGCTCTTTTTCTGGTCATGGGCACATCCATAATGATGCACCCCACTGTGGAGGCCAGCCAATGGCAATAACCTGAGGACCCAGATTGTTGCAGTGTAAACCTATTTTCCACTGGATACACATTTGGACAAGCATGAGTACAAAAATATAATTTACAAACACGTGAGCGGAAATATCCTGAATCAACTATGTCTGTGAGACTGTGGTCCACCTCGGTAGACTATAATTTCAAAAGGAACATTACTACGAATTTAATGTATTTAGCACCAAATCTGCAAGGCCAGAAACCCAGTCCACTTTTCTGTCGAGGCTAACTGCAACTTGAGATCTCCATCATCCTGACATTTCTGACCAGAATACGGCTTCCATCCTAGACACGTCTAAGCTTTTCCACCCCGGAGAGTATTTTTTAACTCACCACAGTGGAACTGCAAGCTCGCTTTGGCAGGTTGCTACTTTTCCATTACAAGCAGTCCCCCCCCAAAAAGACCTCACTTGTCATAAAGCCAGTGTACCAAAGCAGGGGACCAACAAAGGGGTCAGTGCCTGCTCTCATTTGATCTACAAGTATGATCTTCAGTTCAGTTCAGACTAATGTTTCCAGAGTTAAATCCCTTTTACCTGTTATGAAGCAGTGCAGTTCTGTCAGGCAGCGTTTACCATCCCAATTCATTCAGATGAGATTCTACAGAGCTACTCCATCCCATGGTTTTATCCACTATGGGACAAGGAGGCGCTAGTTACAAGCTCCAGATCTGCACACATTAAATAAGTAATGCTGACGGCGTATACTCTCCGACACAGGACCAGTCATATCAGATGTACCCTGATGTCCACGGTGTCACTGTTACTGGATTCCTGCCTCAGTCATGAATTGCCTTGTTGCTTTAGTCTCTCAGACATTTAGCAATTTAGCAATAACCCATTCAGGATGTTTACATGCATATTGTTCTTTTTGCATTGTTTGTTTTGTTTTCTTTCACCATGTTCCATCCAGGAAAGGAGGATATAAAAGTTTAGACAGGAAAGAGTGGGAGGATCTAGGGACTGGATGAGTAAGGAGGAGCTTATTGTTCCTGACGAAAGTAGCCCAATCTGAGCCTGGGACCCACCCATGAGTAGTAGTGCAATTTAAAATTTTCATTTAGGAAAGGGTGTTTTTGGTCCTATTGCATCTGGTCTTCTGTGTTATCAGTGTAGTTAGGCAAACCCAAAACCACAGCTACAATAAAGGTCAATTTATAATCCATCCATCCATCATTTGCAATCACTTATCCCATTCGGGGTGGGAGGGGGGGGTCGAAGACAATCCTAGCTGACACTGAGCGACGGCGGGTACACCCTGGACAGGTCGCTAGTCCATCACAGGGCTGACACATAGACACCATTCACACTCATACCTACAGACAATTCAGAGTCAACAATTAACCTGCATGTCTTTGGACTGTGGGAGGAAACAAAACCCAGAGAAACAACATGCTAACACAGGGAGAACATGCAAACTCCACATAGAAGGTCCACAAGCCGGATTCAAATCCACAACCCTCTTGCTGTAAGGTGACAATGCTAACGACTGTACCACCGTGCAGTCCTGACTTTATAATAGAGGTCATAAGATAAAATAAAATTTTCAAATAATGTTGTATTAAAGATTCTCTATATGAGCTTTAACATAGGAGCATACAATATTTGCTATGTAAACTTATAGATGAATAACATCTACCTGAGCAGAATCTACCTGAGTGTGTTGTGTATCAGAGCTTCTCTGTGCTTTGTTGACATCCCTGGGCCAGTCACGCATGCTTTTTAGCTAACTAGCTAAGGCTAGCTCACTGCCGCTGCTTTGCACAGCTCACATAAGGCGGTTAGAGCTGAAAGCTGAGTTTAAACGTTGTTGTAATTAATTGAAATTACATTTGGTTTTGGCCAATTAATTGTAATATAGCCTATCCTTTTGGAAATAGTGGGATTGGTGATAATGTTATTTATCTATTATTTTATTTGTATTTATTATATGTTAAAAATATTGGCTAATTCATATTCTATAATTCAGATTTCTTCATCAACTGATATTGGCCTCAAAAATGTTCAGAGTTATATTTATACAGCATGATAGGGTGGAGGACTGATATGATGACTGAGAACCTCCCGGTATATTAGCTTTGCCTGCCAGACAAAACCAAACAGTAACAATGATAAAAAACAGATTATATGAAAGGCCTGTATGTTTGGAGGTCAGCGTTGTATGAGTTTTGAGTTTCCCTGCAGGCTGCATGATTGGAATCACAGGCCGAGTGTAACAGAAATGTACAATGGAAGATATAAAATAGGTTAATCAATCACATAATCCCATCTCTATGGACTGATTAATAACAGAAAGAAAGAAAATCTTTTCCATGTAATCTTAATGCTGGTTTCTGTGTTCATTCAGAGAGAGATCTGAATCCTTCATGTCAGAGGACGTTCCTGCTGTACACTTCTACACTGAGACAAAGTTAAGAGATAATACGGCTTAAAGGATATGAAAAAAGAATGGTCAGCTTATTCTTAAATCTTCATTATCGAAGGCACGTCCTTGATAAAGTAGACTGCCCTGAAAGACCTTGAAAATGTCTTTTTCGCTCTTCCTGAGTGCCAGTGATAATATATTTCCGTGGTTCTGGAAAGGAAACCATCAAGCCCGAGCCTATAGACAGGAATGTTATTTGATCAGTTGAACGTCAGAAATATCTGCACAGCCTGCTGCGGTCGGTCGGAACGACAACCACCACTTATCCTGCAGGCCACGGCTGTCCACATCGGTCTGTGCCAGATGGTCTCCTACCTTATAGTTCGGCTGGTTATGCAGTACTTCCACATCGCATTCCACATGGCAGTGACATCACCGGAGGCATCAGACATGCCCCAAAAAAGTGCACATGGCACCAAAGGGAAGTTTAAAAAAAACAAAACAAAAAAAAAAGTTTCAAAAACTGCAGCAACTCCCCCTAAAAGAGCCACCAAAAGTACAGTCTGTGCTCACTCCCTTCTCAACCACAAATTACACCCCACATCCTTCACTTTCCATAGAGAACCCACAGAGAAATTCATTCTTTCGCTGCTAAAGTTACTCTGTCTGTGCCTTTTCGAAGTTCTCCCTGCCCTAGTTTATGTTGGGCTCAGAGTTGCAGACTGATGACCAAGTAAGGTAAAGGCCCAGTACGTATAGCAGAAGAAAATCATCCCTCTTTCTAACAAAAGCTCTCCACCCACAACGAACCGCACACCAGTCCTCTTTCTGCTCTCTGCAGACACCCCTTCCTTTTTGTTCCGTCCAATACAATCTTTCACTCATCTGCTGCTCCCCAACAGTGATGGGCAGGGCCTGTGTTGTGTGTTTGATGTGTGTTTGTGGAAGTGAGTGTAAGAGAGAGAGAGAGAGACGGAAACAGAAAGATAGATGGAGAGATTGAAAGAGCAAGAGAGAGTTTTCAGTCCCTCTGTGTAATGGTAATACTTGGGCACATGTCCAACAATCACACTGCTCTCAATGGGAAGGCCACGCAGGAGGGAGGGTGGGAGGGTGAACCCCAGTTCAGCAGCTGGGAGAGGCTGTTTTGAGTTACTACTCTGACCTTGCTTTAACAGCACAGTCTCAGTCCTGGGATACAATCTGACTACGTTACACTGGAGCCGGAGCAATGTAATGAGTTACGCCCAATGACCAGGATGTTCCAGTAACTCTGCGGGAGTAGACACATTATGAGTTGTTCACAGTGTGTGGAAAAAAACAACAATAAAAAAAACAATTGTCCTAAATCCTTCCAAAGAGTCACAGACTTAGATCAGCCATTAACAGCAGTTAGGAAAAGATTTAGTTAATTATTTAAACAAAGTAGGGCTGACCCAAATGCTAAGAAGCTTCAAAGCTTTGACCATTGCCATGGAAATCGACCTCCAAATCAGTATTCAAATACTTTGTTTTTTTTTTTTTTAATACAAGTATGTAAAAAAGAAGTATAAATCCCAAATAGCCCGTTAAATAAGTAATAATCCCACAACATTATTAATGTTTCATATTCAACATTAATTATCATTAGTTATTCTTAGACAGATATTGTTTGTTTTGTGTAGAGGGTGTGGGGGGGGTGTGTGTGTGTGTGTGTGTGTGTGTGTGTGTGTGTGTGTGTGTGTGTGTGTGTGTGTGTAAAATAGTGTATTAGTGGCTCTGAAACCGGGGAGATGTAGACAGACAAACAGAAGAACATGTCTGCCTGCTGTGTTGCGAAGCTTCAAGTATTTCTCACCCAAGCTTCGCAGCCCCCCCCAAAAAACGCATTCGGGACAGTCCTAAAACTAAGTAGACCACAAAGCATCTTAAATCTGATTTGAAATGTTGCACACATATTGTAATACTACGGGGGCTATCCTTGACCAAAGAAGTTCTTAGTTGACTAACTCTCATACAATTTTGTAGACTAATCGATTAATTAATTTAACTGACAGGTCAAAGAATCACACAAAAGCACCAGTTTAAATCTTGATCAGACATCAACGCTCATAAGTTTCTTAGAAATAAGTATTTCAGCATGAAAAAAGCATAAAAAATAAACTAAAGACATCACACGAAAATGCCCAATTAGTCAACCAATTTACTACAGATGTAGCCCTTACCACTACAAAATCTAAAATCTGACTAAAAAGATGACAATAACACCATAAACATTTGGTACTGAGGTAGCACCAACAGCTGGGGGGGTTCCCTGAAGCCTACGTTCAAAGAAGAGCTGCCAGCTAAATCGGTGATGCATTATTAATGAATCCCGGACATACTGTGTCTTCATCTTCTGAATGCTAATGCTTATGACAAATTGTGTGTTTTATATGTGTGAATGCATTAGCATATAGAAATGTGACAGACAGCAGGCATGTGCACCTGAATTTCACAGGTACTGGATCAGTGACTTCACACCGCAGCTTGCCTCTGATTCAGACATCAGACATCTGCACGACAAGATGCGCATGAAGGAAATCTCTGCAAATATAATGTTGGTGTAGCAGGAGGAAAATGGATCAAAATATTGTAGTTCTTCTCTGCACAACTGCAAAAACCTAATCGAATTTATGTTGAATAAGAGTGAGGTAACAGTTGAGACAAGCTGAGACTGCAGTTTAAAATACACGTGTAATTACAGAGGCAGATTTGAGACCAGCCAACATTAAAGCATGTTTATATCATGGAAAATCCATTCATATCTGTCTTTTTCTTTACATTTTCAACAGATAGTGGTAGTTTTGTGCAAAGCAGGTCAATGTGCAGCGTGGAGCAACGTGCGAATCGTGATAAGCGACAAAAGACAGAAGAGTTTATTTTTTTAATGGTTTCAACACAGCAGCGGGGGGATGGGGTGTGGGAGTGTGAGAGACGAGTGTGCACCTTTTAACATACCTGGAAGCTCTGAAAAACATGTCAGCGATAAAACCTCTCAAACAAAAAGAAACCATGACATTCAAGCTGTTCCATATCTTGCATCCTCTGATTCACCGCTATGATTTACAGTGTGTGTCACCGCGGCACGTTAAATCGAATCAGACAATGTGATTGGCATGTTGCGGTGAAAGAAGAAGAAATCCCAAAACGCATTATAGATTCATGAAAAAAAATTGATGTCTTTGTCAACCTTGATTTGAGCTTGACTCAGTAATCAGGAGCAGATAACATAGTAGGTGAAAGGTGAAAGAGGAAAGGTCCCAGTGGGACACAGATGAATGATTTAAGTGCTTTTCAGCAGCGCCAACGCTAAACAGACAACTGACACAAACAAGATCATTCGAAGTGCCAAGTTGCTTAACCAAGTGCCTCTACAAAATAACAGTCGTAACCTGGTTCACTCTGAGAAATCGATAATGGTTCAAGCCAGCTCTCTCGCTCTAATGTCTCTCTCAGTCAGCTAGTGTGTCAGCGTGCAGAGCTGAGCACCACAACAGTTTCTCTAGCAACCAGCCATGCTTTGGTGAAGTAACGCTAGGCTCTGTTTTAAAATCATATTGATTTACTTTAATAATGTTGGGAGTGCTTCAGCACAGTCAGGCAGCAACATCAACAAGCTGACAGCGCTCTGCCATAATTATGAGTTGCACAATAACCAAACATGCCTGCAGCCATTTTTAAACATACCTCTTATAAAAGTTGTTGTGTGGGTGCAAACACAGCACATGCCAGTAATCCAGGCAAAACGCTTTGAACTTCCACATCTTCGGCTCAGACAATCAACAGGGCAGAAGAGCAGTGGGATCCAGCGACATTAAAAAGCACCATGTCACCACGAGCGCAGGACTTCTTCAACCGGTGGATCCCTGGCGTGGATGTTGGATCTGTCCTCCTCCGGAGCTCCTGCCGCTGGATGACAGCCCGAGTGGTTTTAACCCGCCCAGAACAACCACATCACTCCTGGACCTGTCTCGCCCAGGAAGCCAGACCTTTCAAGACCCAGTATTAATGCTCAGGATCCACCTTCCTAAATAAGCTCTATTTTGGCTGCTTCGGCTCTCTTTTAGCTCCTATCCAGGTCAGTCGGTCTGTCCTCTGTGCCGGTCCCTAAACACAGTGCGTCAAGCCCAGGATCCTCTGAGACATCGAGACTACAGCCAAAGCTCTGCACCGCTCCAGCATGCACAGGTACTGAAATGTTTAGCAGCGCTGATATGAGGAGGAATCCTCCAAAACAGGCACAGACTCAACAGGGATCATCAACGGCCTCCTCCTCTGTCTCCTCCTCTGCTACATGAACAAACTTTGTAATGAGGCGACAGATCTTTTCTCTCACTTGTACTCTCTTCAGCTTAACGCCATCCTTCTCCTCCTTTTCTTCTTCTTCCTCCAGTCAAATCCTGAACCTCTTCCTTCCTATCTCTGTCCCCCTTCTCCTGATCCTCCTGCCTCTTGCTCTCTCGGTCTCCCTCTGCCTCTTACAGCTGCTGCCATCCACACAGGACCTCCCAGAAATGTGCCGATTCTGGTTGCCAGGCAACATTACCGTACTACTGAAGCTTCAAATGGAAGCCCAGCGGAGCCGGCTGCGATTGGTCGACGTTTCAGCGGGGAGGGGCTGCTGCAATATTGTATGACCACATGAGTTTATACGCATGCTTTGTTGAAATAAATATGAGCTCCAAGTGCTCTCATATTTTCTCAGTGTCTCGTAAAGGAAAGGAAAAGCTGCTGTACCAGACTCATCAAGGTCAAGGAAGCCTTACAGGGAACACAACTGCACTTAAATTGTTGAGCAGTTATGGTCAATGGTAGGATAAGATGCGAATGGTGCAAAGTATGCTAAGAGGGCAAGTATGTTAAACCTGGATCAAATAAGGGTGTGTCTTCATTGGGAGCATTTTCAAATGTGCTGCAGTGCTTCCTCTAAAAGCTATAAGACTTATAGACTATAGCATGTTGCTCTCTTTTCTGGCTAAAGGGGGTTTTGCACTTCAACACCAGCAGCACAGTGCTGTCTTTTCTCTGCGTGAGATGCAGTATCACACTGCAGTGCCACCCAGTCCCAGCAGTCATGGGAAAGGGGTGTGGAAGGGCCTCTCATCAATATTCAGCCACTGTCAAGAGTCCAAACACTGAAAATACTGCATATTTACACAAACAAGTAGAGTCACGGCATATGCACAAACACAAATAAACAAACATGCATTAGCGGGGGTGCATATTTAGACATTAACACACTAACTGCTATATATCTGTTTCATCTGACAAGTGATCGCTGCATGACTCTTTTCACACACCTCCTGGCACAATACGGACTTCCTCTGTTTTTCCCAAGCCAAGATATAGAAAGACCAGAGTAACACAAAGGCTATACTGAGAGCCTGTGTGAGCAGCGGGGGAGTCACTAAAGGAATTAATTAATCTACACAACATTTAGCCTTTTGTCACAACTCGGGCCTCCTGATTCACACACATCTCACAGAAAATGACCACACATGAACATCTCAATCTTCACTGAGGAAACATTTCACATTCTCCCTTACATACCAAGTGTGCTTATCTTTCCGTTGAAATGTCTGCACTCTGCTTCAAAGTAAAGACACATTTAGAGCAGATTATCAGATAGTATTAAACGATAGAGTCTAACGCTGGAGATAAACTCCACAACCCTCAATTAAGGCCACAGTTAAAAGGTAAGCGACTGCACTTAAAAAATATTTTTCTCACTATTTCCAAAAGCAGATTATGTTCTGTTGTTCGTGGTGGTGATTTAGTCATGTGGTTCATACCAGATGGAGAACCCTTTTAGTTCCCTCTTTCTAATTCATGTCTGGTTTCCTTCGGTGGTGAGTGTGGCTGGAGATCCTGCTGTGTCAGTGAGCTAACATACTGGAGTCTGTCAAAGGCAAAGAAGAGCAATTACTGCAGCACTAACTGGCAGAAAACACAGGTGACTCCCATTCAAGCACACGAAAGGCCACGACAGGTTTTTGTAGGATGAAGAGCTGATTGAGTGTATACAAGATGATTTAATAAGTAGATGGATCGATAGCACAATATAGCATGCACTGTCAAGTCCATATGTGTGGTGAACTGGTCAGTTATCACAATGCGTACATCCACCCAAGTTTTGCTAGCTGTGAGTCAACATGTGCAGGCCGTCAGCGTTAATCAGTGTTTGACGGGTTTGGTCAGGATATCCAGTGACAAATTACTCATTTTTACATTTACAAATCAGTCATTGCTGACCTTAAAATTGGTATGAGTGGAAAACAACTTGCTGCTTGACTGATTCAAATCTGGGATCTTACAGTTACATGGTTACATGGTACGTGCTTCAGACAGTTAGGCCACCGGGACTTACCATTCGGGAATGCGCCATATTGATGCATGATAAATTATTGGCCGATAATAGGAAAGAAGAAGAGCAGCACGCTGACTAGACAGCCAAACATGTTATTGCAGGTGTGGATGTTTTTCACAGTTTCAGAGGAAGACGACACCATTGCAATTTGCAAAACATTTTTTTTTACTGTATTTTACTAAAAAAAAATTAAATGAACGTTTGAAGAGTCAGAACTGTTCTTTGTTTTTATTGTATTAAAAATAGTGATGATGATGGTTAGGTCAGAGCTATGGAATATTAAATCATCCATCTTTGCTCACTACATATTAGCCTTTCTCACCCTCAGGTGTGCATAATAAACTACACATTGTGAACTTCTTCTTAAATAAAAAAAATATAAAATTGTCTGTTATCTCATCAGTATCGGCTATGAAAAGCAGGTAATTATCGATTATCAGTGTCAGTTCATAACTGCTGACCATAACTCTTCATGCTCTTTTCCATCTTGGCAATTTATAGAAACACTGAACGCCATTTCTGCAGAGGTCAGACTCAAGGTCAATTATGAAACAGTTTGAATAAAGCTACCAAAAGAATGTGTTAATAAATCAAGAAGTATGGTGAGAGTGTAGACATCCTTCCTGACTAACATCGCCGTTGGACCGCAGGCGCATCAATATGAATCTACACTGTTTCAGATATCAAAAAACCAAAAAAGACAGACAATCTGCTCAACCATCAATCACAATAAATGACCTCATTTAACGAGCTCTTGACTTCTTGTCTCCACATAGCTGCTGGTGCATCACGCTGCAGTGCACTGATGCAGGCTGATAATGAGCATTACAGTGCAGGGACCCCACTTCTCCCTGCGACTGACCCAGTCAGTCACTGATAAGCTGCCCTAAGGATTTCTCCATGACTTGCTCTGAGCTGGAGATGCACAGTCAATACTATATGCACTTCAAAAGAAAATGGGCTGCTGGTCAACAAATCCTCTGGTCAACAGTATGTGAAGGGGAGAAAGAGGAAGCTAAATGAAAAGTAGCCGACAGGGAGTCCTACCAATACACCAGAGAAACAATGCATGGGTAAGAACCTGGAGTAAGAATGTAAAAGATTATACAGACGTGCAAGAAGATGCCAGTTATGTGTAGCCCTTTAAATATGTCCTGCCCACAAAGAGCATAGCTGGACAATATCCTTAACCCGGATATAGACCCTGTCTTGTAAGACCTTCCTATAAAACTGATCCATTCAAAAAGGTACAAAAGAATACCGATAGAGACAGAATAAGTAATAATAATAATTGATCACTGAATAAGAGCTAGAACAAAGTTGTACTGAAAATCCAAGAGCTCGACATCCTTATAACTTGAATGTAAAGTACACAGAATAGCACGAGCTAATAGTCTGTGTGAAGGACAGCTTGGCTGAGAGGATGTGTTAGAAAAGTTCACCCCCTGGTGGCAGATCGGGGTAGCGTCCATGCTTTCAAAGCTCAGAGAGCCAATAAACTGATGTGATCGGGGGAATGAGGAGCCTGATTCACTGTGTACATCAGCACAACACATCATGGAAATTCATTTATTTCACATCAGAGAAGCATTCAATAAACAGCAGATCACGAGTGGCCACTTCGAACATCTCTACACAAAAATAACACACATTATGAGGTCATTAAACACAGTTTATGTAAGCTACATGGGAAATGCAGTTTAAAACTGAATGTAAGGATGATTTATGACGGTGATTTATACTGTCTAACCTCAGCTCTTTGCATGTGTGCCTCACTTATGTGTCACACTGTTGTGCTTCCTCTTCTATTTGGGATTAAAACACACAATTGCTGCAGTCTGTTGGGAGGTACCATTACTAAAGAGGAGGGAGGCACAGAAACTCAAGATTATCTGACTAGTATGTTAGTTTATACAACAGGGATGATAATATCATTTCATACATGAAAGTTACAGCATAGCTGGCATGAGCTCAAGCTCTTGCATCAGGCAGATTGTACAGTACAGCTGTTTAGCCCCCAGCCTGCAAGCAGCCATGCAGAAGATAGGTGGAGGGGAAAAAAACGACAGAAGAGCAGAAGAAGGAGAAGGAGGGTGTGTGGAGACAAAAGCAGGACGAGACAGAGAAAGACACAAGGGAGGGAAGAGATCCATAATAACTCCTCCAGCTTTTGCTTTCTGTTAAAGCAGAAATCGGAGACAAACAGCAAAGGCGAAGAAAACGAGAACAAAAGAAATAGGAAAGAAAGTCCTTTGTGGCTGGTTGGAGGTGGATCCCACAGTCTTCAGTCTCTGCCAGCTGTCTTGAAGGCCTTTCATAACCTGAGGCCGAGTGACAGAACTGATGGGAAGCGCCGTCTCCCCGTTAAAGAGGGCACACATAGATGCAGCACCAACAGCAGGCTGCGTTTGACAAAAGCACACCACTCAAGGCTACTACAAAAGAGAGGAGATGGCTGCATCTTCTTTAATAACCATATGACCATACGGCTTGTTGAATGACGGCTTAAAACTGAGCCTATGTTAGCACGTGACAATGATTCACCGTTTAAAATCCCTGACAGGATTAACACGTCTTGTATGAAGTAATCAAATACAGTGCGCACGGAAATGCCAGTCATGAAAACGAAAAACATGTACAGGAAGCATATTAGCACGAGTCATGTATATGCATTCTGTAGAAATGACTTTTCAATTAGGATTCAAAAAAAAAAAAACACAAAACCATGGAAATCAGAATCAAATAAGATCCTTGTGATATCTTGGTATGGTTGTTATTATGTAACACTGTTGCTGATAAACTTATCCTCTTATCTGTTTTTATTTTTGCCAGAGGAACAAAATGTTCTGGAGACACATCCTTTTCTGATGCACCCACAGTCCTCTGTGCTGTCGCTTCTGACGTTGCTATTGGCAAAGGCAGGAGCTTATTATGGGCTGTTTCAAACCGCGGGATGCATCAGACACTAGCTACTCCCCCGAGGAAACTTTAGCTCACTGAGATGTGTCCCTGAGAGCCCAACAGCTCCCGCTGGTTTGATAATTCTTACACATGGCTGAAACTACACCACTGAAAGCTCAATGCCAGCCTACAGATGTCCAGCTGCTGAGGTTTTAGTGGGCAGCGGCCTTTAAGCTGACCAAGCTCGGTTGTGCTATTTTGGCAAAATGCTACTGTAGCACTGTAGCATTGGTGGAGAAAATGGTACAGTGGGTTGCTTGACTTGGCAGACGGATCTAGTGGAGCTCTCTTTATCTCTGTCAAAACACCTCCATGAGGTGATTCTTGACCCTATGATCCATTCTCATCTGTACACAATCCTTCATACTCTACCGTGTTTATTGCGTCATATTCTAATCTGAGACAAAATCTTAAGGTGTGAATGTCCTGTTATCTGTCAAAACCATTAAAGGTGCAGTGGGTAACAACAGTGGCCGACGTGAAAGCGAATGGCCCTATCTAGCGCCAGCTGTTTTCAGAGTAGCGTAGGTCATTTGGAGAATAGCAGAGCCAGGGCATAGAGTGTGCAGATGTGGGAAGCGGTTAAACAAGAAGAAGAGAGCGGCAGCGAATGTGTGTGATGTTGTGAGCGAACGAGTGAGCTAGTTGAGCAGGAGACAGAGTTAGTTTAGCTCTGAGAAGGTCAACTGAATGTTCAGTGGAAGTTGCAGTTTGTGCAGAAATAAATGCTGCAGCTCCTCAAGATGAACAGAGGTTTCCTGTGTCTTGTTTCCTGGCGGCTGAGACAGAGGTTAACTCTGTGAGTAATGTTATTGACTCCGGTTTGTCAGTTCTGGGCTACTGTAGAAAGGGAGTATCTGCTCCCCATGTAGATACCAGCAGCTCATTGGTAACAAAAACGATTCTTATTTTCAGGTAATTATACATTAAAGAAAACATACTTATTACTATTATATTCCATTTCTGCCAAATGATCATGTCCACTTCACAGATGACTGTATATTTATGGCACTGGGTGGCCACTGTAGCTATAAGTGAAAAGTCAAATGCTTATTATGTAGACAGGCCTGCACATACATACAGCATGTATCCCTGTTTTAACTAGTGACTCACTGCCAGCTCTGTAACGTTCCCCCATCCACTGATGCTATATGAACTGACAGCACGCTCTGTGCCAACTCATGTGCTGGCAATGAAATGCACTGTATTGCAGTTGTTGTTGTCTAATGCAATACCAGCATGCATCCTACAGTTACTGTCTCCGATGGAGGCATATTCAGAGCATCGCTGGCAGTTGTCTTAGTCTGCAGACCAAGCACACTTCGCTGTCAAAGACTCCGGCTCAGAGTGAAGGAATGTGCTGTCAGAGCCTTACAGCTCCAGTGGTGACGCACTCTCTTTTTAATCAGCGCTGGCGCCACTTGAGCAGAGGAATCACGTTAAGAATCTCTCAGCCAATAATGGGAAATGGGCATTCCTGCCGCTGTAACGGCTTTATGGCATGAACGCCCTCTGAGAACGCATGACATTATCTCAATGAAGGGTAAAGCCCATTGATGTTTATTAGCCACCTTGTCCATGCAATGTTATATATTCAGTGTACAGGGAGGCGAATATGAATCCAAGAAAATAATCTACGCTCAAAGATCAAACCTCCTGGATGGTAATGTCACGGACAATAGGATTACCAGGCATTTGGTTTCGGGAAAAAAAAAAAGATGTGCACATCTGATCTCCAATACATATCTTTCATGTTCTTACAAAAATTTGCATATTTGTAGAAAGCAAGTATTCCTTTTATTTGTACTCAGCCCAGTTAACAACTGCTGAACAACGAAGCTAGGGCAGCACTACTGGTGCAGAGCGTCTGCTGGACAGATCCATGTCATAACCACTCAGAGGAAACCAACTCAATGGATGTGGATTTAGCAATAACATTATGGTTTGATTGTAATTTCAGAAGACACAATATGTGCAATGTCAACATACTGTACCCTCTCCCTGCTTACCACAGGGCAGCACATTAACTGACCTGGTTTGATTACTTATTGTAAATGCTGTGTTTTTAGGACACACACATTTGTTCCACTGTGCTAAACTGAACAAACCTCACATATGAGTGTTCTACCCAAGGCTACCTCTGTATCCCTTTAGGCCTTCAGAGCGGCGAAGTGCAGAGTCCTTAAAGGCCAAGAAAGCCTTCGGCCAAGTCCAGGTTATCCTCCTCTTGGCCTTCCAGATTTGTAAGCACACAGCATTAGCATTCCAAAGGGACTAGGGCCTGCCAGCGATGATGAAATGACATTTGCAACAGAACACACTCAATCCGCTCCAGCTCCTCATTAAAGGAGGAGGCACTGAGAGCTTCAGTCTGTTTGACAGACAGTGAAGCCAACAAATGAGTGTCAATCTGCAGCACATGTCCTCTGTCCCCTAACAGCAACAACAGCAACTGTTTCACAAAGTCATCAGTTTGCACCGCACTTGCACTGATGTGCACTGAGCTCTTCTTGTGTTTAAAGCTCTCGCTGGACTAAAGGGTAAAAGAAGTCAGACCAATATGTTCAATTGTTTATTAAGCAACAACAACAAAAATGTAATAAATTATAATTACTGGTACACTAAAGGAGTCTGAGGAGTGTATTTATGCATTCATGTGCGCTGTACGCATGGAAACGAGACAGAGATTCAAGCCGGTGGAAGACAGAAGCAGATTGCCTGTGAAGGACTCCATGGAGACCCGTGAAGGTCTCATATTCATTAAGATGACTGATCCCCATGTATGGCATTATATCATGACATGACAGGGCAATTCAGCTTGACGCTATGCACCAGCTGTTAAGCACGTGTGAAAAATTCATATACATGTTTACACTTACAGGGTTGTAAAAGTGATGCAGACTACACACACTAAAGCAATGAAAACAAACTTAAATGTGCCTCTGCAGAGATATTAGACAGCAGAGTGCTTATTCAGCTAAATACTGAAGGTGTTGAGTACTAGGCGAGGGTAGGTTGTTTGCAGAAAATTCTTGTACAGCACCATACCAAAAATACAAACCCTAACATAACTCAAATCTAATTCCTCCCACCTTTCATTGCAGCAGATCTGACACATGATTTACTTAAGTAGAGATGCAAGCTTTCCACACAGGCTGTAGGACTCATCACCGTCCCAAAAATAACAGCTCAGGCCCAGCCGCATTTTACACACACACACACACACACACACACACACACACACACACACACACACACACACACACACACACACACACACAATACCAATGCCACACATACAAACACACACACATTGTACCAATCGCACAAGAGAACACACTCACACCCACAACTATACGGCAGAAGCTGTGAGGAACTCATGTGCCCAGTCAGAGCTGTCACAGCATCATCCAGAAATGAGTCATTTTTCTCAGACGCCCGAGGCTCTCAAATCATCACTCACATGACTCTGTTGTAATTTTGATCACAATGGTGGGCAAATACAAAACAACACGTTGTATGAAGACACATGGCGGTAATTCATATCAGTGACATTTTTCACAGAAACAAACGTATGTTCCACCTCACCGCCCCTCCCCTAGCGAGAGATGTTGTTTACTAAGAGCACAGGAAGGGAACATGAGAGGACAGAGCAAGGTCTGGATGCCATAGGTGACTCAGCATAGACGCTGGAGAGGAAGACGCCGTGCTTTCCTCCATCACCACCCACTCCACTGCCGTCTCCATGAATGGGAGCTACAACCAGTGCCACTCCAGCAAGGCGATCCCGCCTGCCGTGCTACCCGACAGCATTCATACAGAACACGCTACTCACATGTCATAGAGCCGGTAACCCATGGCAGAGCCCGGTCTGCTCGGATGGGACCCGGGGTCTCTCGTTCGCCTGGGGTCTGTGCTGCTCACCACGGCGCGCCACACGCTTGGTTTGTCCATCCTGTGTGCTGGTCAATGGGACTGCGTGACTGAGACGGCGTGCGCACACAGGGCTCACTCACTCTCCCTCTCCCTCCCAGTCACAAACACAGGCAGCCAAGGAGCAGTGTGTGTGATGTAACAAGGAGCGTCCAAGAGGCTGGCGGCTGGTGGGGGGGGGTGGCTGGTGATGGATGGAGGAGGAGGAGAAGGACGAGAGGTGGGGGGTGTCGTACACCCAAGAAGCTAAAGGAGCTGCACTGATGAGAAGCCTCTGTTTTAAAGCATGGTGCATGATGGGTAGCTCTTTATTGGTGCTAGACCTTGAGGAGGCTAAATAAAAGGCTAGAGGACACAACCTGCAGGAGAGCTACTGGGAGATTACACAGCCTCTAATAAACATGGAAGAGCATCTGCATACGCCTCTCTCCACCCTCTATCTCTTCTCAGTAGTACAGTCCTCAGCAGGGCCACACGATTGGCTCCTTGGTCTCCATAGAAACAGGAGGATGTGTCAGAGGTAGGGCTCATTATCATGCCTTCTCTCCCCTCCCTCCCATTTTGTTTTCACTCCCTCTCTCTCTTTTCCCATTTCTCTTCTTCTCACATACTCACCCTACCTCCCTCTCTATCCTTCTCTTTTCTGAAATCAATGCACTTTTCTCTGTAGCCTCTTTCAAATAAGATGAGGCTTTCCAGCCCAGCGAAGGATGGTGCAAACAGGTAAAGATGCTGTACAGCTCTGGTTAATTATGTCTGCAGAGGAAAGAAACACTACACAACTAAGAATGGGAGCAAACTAATGAAATAAGCAGAAGAAAAACAAGTCATCTGATAAAAGGACTTAGAGACTGTGTTTCTACAGTTCTGGACTTGCCAGAACTTAGTGAAATAAAAACTATGTGGCTTGCACAGACATTGCATCATGTACAAGTGGTGCCAAAACCAGAAAGGAAGCGTGAAATATGAAGCAGAAATAAGGCAACATTACTGAAGATTCAATCGTAATTTGTGGGGTAAATGACTTTTTGGTGGTTTTTGCTTCAAAATAAAAAGAAAGGGTACACCATGTACTGCACACTGTGCTGTACCGTGCCCCTATTAGGAAATAGATGGTACTGTTGTGGACACCTTCACCAGGTAACAGCATCCAAAGCAAGATGGTTGGCAGGAGAGTGTCTATGGAGACAAGCTCCGAGGCCTTACGCACACACGCACACGCCACACACACACACACACACACACACACACACACACACACACACACACACACACACACACACACACACACACACACACAGAGAGTGGGCTAGAGGCAGAAACCCTGGGCTGATGGCTTACAGTCTCCAGGGGAGGATGTGTTTCACCCCGGGCAGACTCGATGGCACACAGCAGCGCTGTTCGATGTATTGAGTGTAAACGCCAAGGTGACTAGCACTGTCAGACCTTTGTCTTATTCTTAATGAACTTGTGTAGTGCCTAATTGTATGTGCGTCATCACACTGCAATTACACTGGTTATGTACTGTCTAATTATCAAGTACAAGTGCTGATCCCTCCAGCTCTGACATTCACTTGCCACGGAGCCATTTGTGTGTGCGTGACTGTATGTGTGCCTGTTTGTGGATACCTGTGAGTGCAGAATGGACACGCTATATAATTTTGGACTCTAACATTGGGGTGACTGTGAGGGTAGAGCAGGTTGTCCATCAATCGGATGGTTGGTGGTTTGATCCTCGGCAGCCCCGGCTGCTCCGGTCACATGTTGATGTGTCTTTGAGCAAGATGCTTAACCCCAAATTGCAGTGTGTGTATTTAGATTAGATCCTGATGGGGTAAGTTGGCACCTTGCATGGCAGCTTCTACTATCAGTATATGTGTGTGTGTGAGTGAATGGATGAAACCACTTTGAGTGGTCAAAAGACTAGAAAAGTGCTAGCATTTACTAACTCTTCATATCCAGAGCAAGACGGCCATGAAATGCACTGTGTGCTCAGGCTCTCCAGATGAACACATTTGGTGTAGAAGACAAACCCTTTCCATTTAGTTGGAGAGCTTTCCTTTTGTGCCACAATCAGGCCATGATATTCACTTTACACACAATATATCACATCTCATAATATGGAGATTTTCATTTACTCTAATAAGCCTATTCAAGTTCGTAGTAAAGCCCCTATACCTTTCTTCTAAAGGACAAACTTGAGGTTTTTAGCTCTGAGGCTAACACAGTTGACATTTTCTAACTAGCAGACTTAAGACCTGTAGCGCACAGAGACAATTAATCAGTTTGGTGTTCTAGTAAAACTCAACCTCTCTACCAAAGCTTGACATGTAGTTTAACTTCCTGACTGACTTATCCTGATTAATTTGTGTGGTCTGCTCACCGTGTGTGTGTGTTCATGTACTGCTATCTTTGTGAGGACCACTTTGAGTTTAAGACCATTAGAGAGAGGACATATTTGGAAGGTGAGGGCATTTTGGCTGGTCGTCACCTTCGGACAGACCTTCAAAGACTTCAGAGGGTTCAAACTTGGTTTTAAGGACCAGGTTAAAATTTGGTTCAGGTTAGGGTTGGGTTAGTTTTGGGTCAGGCATTTAGTTGTGATGGTTAAGGTTAGGGTAAGGGGCTAGGGAATGCATTATGTCAAAGATAGAAGCATACAACTGGGTGTGTGTGTGTGTGTGTGTGTGTGTGTGTGTGTGTGTGTGTGTGTGTGCGTGTTTGTGTACACATGGCAAAAAAGTTGTGGGAGAAGGGGCTCTGTCTGGCTAGCGGTGAGCTTCAACCTGTGTATCTGTAAACCCCGAGCAGAGTGTTAGTAGTCTGGACACACACACACACACAGAGGAGCAGAGAGCTGAGCAAGATGCTCTTTCAAATTGACAGATAACCTTAAATTCACAGTTTCAGCAATATACTTTTCAACACAACAGTCCATCCATCCATCCATCTTCAACTGCTTATCCTGTTAGCGGTTGCGGATGGGGCTGGAGCCGATCCCAGCTGGCACTGGGCGAAGGTGGGGTACACCCTGGACAGGTCGCCAGTTCAACACAACAGTGCAGACTTTAAAGCCTCTGAACACCCACACAGGTGTTTTCAGTTATTCTGTCTGATTAGACCTCTAATCAGTCAGAATGGAGGTGGGTGGAGCTATGATGAGGATTCACAAATCCCCATCTACCAATAAGAATGACAAAAGGTAAAATTTGTCCCACCCTAGCAGGCGCAACAAAACCGGAGACCTCAGGACCATGTCAGTCAGTCACAGTCTATACATGTCCACACGGTCCTGAGAGAGGTCTATGCCATATTATCTAAAAACAGCTTTGTGGGTGTAAAGAGCAACATAGAACCAGCACAACTGCAGCAGCTAAAATTAACGTTTAAAATGCCATTTTGTTTTCTGGCCTCACGTGACCCTGCTAACATCAAGGCATGTTGCTATGTGGCCCTTAAGATGCACAAATACTGCATACGCTGGCCTTCTTGTGCCAGCCTCCCCGCTCTCCTCTGTCACCATATGGCACCTTTTAATCCAGCTGGCCTTGGTGCACGATGCGATCTGTTGGACTATAACTGTTCAGGACTGTGTGCAGTAGGCTTTCCAGCCCAGATAGAGGTGCACATTGTGATGCACACACAAAGAATACACATGAACAGGCGCCGTAGAAGGCTTTTAGTGTCACAGGAAATGCATGCTGACGGCTAACTGCCTCGTGTCTGTCCTCTTGAAGAAGGAGCCAACTGGAGGACGTACACAGAGAGCTCACATTCACTAAATGTAAGGAAACCAGCCTGATAGCACAGTGGAGAAACTGCTCACTGCCAACAGCCACTGAAGGAGGAGGAAGAGGAGGAGGAGTGATCATTTTGACTTTAAACAGCTGAGAAAAAACATCAAGAACACAGCTGGAGCTGGAGATTCACTCACATTCTTGCACCAGAGCTGAAGCTATTAATCAATCAATAACAGATTAGTCAGCAATGATTAATCATTTGAGTATTTCTCTAAGCAAGAAGATCAAAAAATCGTTGGCTCAGTTTCTTAAATTTGAATGTTCACCATTTTCTGTCATGGCTTTTGGATAACAAAAAAAAGCATTTGAGGACTCAGACTCTTTCACTCTGGATAACTGTGATGGCCATTTTTCTGACGTTTTACAGACTATACAACTACTCGATTCATAGAATAATGAATTCACAGATGATGAAAATAATCACTAATCACTAAGCACTATCTTACACCAAACATTGTTTAGTTGCTGCTGCATAAATTTGTCATTGTAAAAACAAGGGGAGATAAAAAACAAGAGTTGCTAAGCTGGAACTGAACATCAAGGGATTTCCTGACATAGCTTGGTTGTAGCTGAATTGTCTGTCAGTCTCTGCTGAGTTGCCTTAGCTGAAATAAAGACAAATAACCAAGATATACAACTGCTGGAGGTCACAAAACACTCGAACACTCTTTGAGAAGTTGTGTACATTTGAACTTCTCAAAACTGATGCAGCACTCTGCTCCCATCAAAGTGCATTCTGCGTTTTCAGGGTGGCTAGCTTCCTTTGGATCTTATAAATCTTTAACAAGACAAACTGCATGTTCATTGTGCAGCAGCTTGTATCTGCACAATGGGTAGGAACAGCAGTAACAGTGGGAAGCATTATTTTGTCCTCAGCTGAGCGGCTCTGCAGGGGTCCCGTCTCCTCTCATGAGACCTCAGCCCACTTCAAACACATCAGAGAGGGAGAGAGAGACTGACGAAGAGAGTTGAGTGGAAGAAATTCACAGCAGCACTAAGAGCTACACACCACAAGATGGCAGTGCATCACCTCCTCTGCATGAACAACTGCCACCTGATGTGATCAGTGCCATTATTACATTACTAATGTTGGGAAAATATTTCCTTCAGCCTTATTGTTAGGCCACATGACAGACCAAGTGAGGAGAAGCACATGGCGTATGCTTCATTTAGCAGCACTGACAAAACAAATGTGGATCCAACTAAGTACTTTTCAGTAAATCAGAAGATGACAGTGCACTAAATCCCAGGAATTAATGTAAATATGTAAGGTTTATGTACTTTATCACAACTTATATGAAAGACATCACAGCCCATGTTACCTACAGTACAGTTATTTCAGCATTATGTTCAGTTTTGAGTAACTTAACTTTTTGTTCCACAAAAACATTTTCCTAACCACCAATTAGTTTCATCAGCTGGAAAAACTAAGCTCCCCAGAGACAGTGACCTCTACCCCCACACACACTAGAGATGAGAAGCTTAGTTTCCCTGCAGTTTTTCTCCATGTCACAACGCAGCTCAGCCTCTCTGTGGCTCTCTGGCAGAGGGCACAGTGCTGTGCAAAGGCTCCTTCTGTCACTGACTTGGCCTCAAGCCTGAGAACATCAGAGGCAGAGGACAGACGAGCTCTTCATAGCAGGCCAAACAAAGAGAGACAGCTCTGTTCCTAACTGTGAAGCACAGACAAGAGCCGTTTCTTGACCCCTCAGGCCTCTTCGCTGCCACCGTCAGTAATACTGATGTGAAGCTGTAGTAGCTCTAGCACACACACCTGATATTTCCAGTAGTGAAACAAGGACTCAGATCTTTTAGTTAAAGCCTCTGAACAACCACACAAGTGTTTTCAGTTAATCTGCTGATTAGACCTCTTCTGGTCTGTAGGCGCGTATAGACTAACAGAGTGACATCTCACCGAGTATCCTGTTAGCTTCGTTGCACCTGTTAGACACCTTGGTCATTCTTACTGGTAGATGAAGATTTCATCCATCTATCCATCTGCAACCACTTATCCCGTTAGGGATCACAGGGGGGCTGGAGCTGATCCCAGCTGGCATTTGGCGAAGGCGGGGTACACCCTGGACATGTCACCAGTCCATCGAAGGGCACATAGAGACAGACAGACATTCACAACTACGGGCAATTTAGGGTCATCAATTAACCTACATGTCTTTGGACTGGGGGGAACCTGGAGAAAACCCACAGTAACACAGGGGAACATGCAAACTCCACACAGAAGACGGATTCAAATTTGCAACCATCATGCTGTGAGATGACAGTGCTACCACTGCACCACTGTGCAGTATGCACGACCAAATAAATTCCCACCAAATCAAGATACTACAACCTAAAAATATTCTATTACAAGTAAAAGTAATTTAAATCTTACTTAAGTAAAAATACAGAAGTATCATCAGCAAAATATACTTAAAGTAAAGCTACTCATACAAATGCCCGTGACTCATGTACAGTGTATTGAATAATGGTCCCTGTTACAGTATGTGTATTTTCCAAAATACAGTATATTGTGTGTGAATCTTAAGGGAGCAGTGTGTAGGATCTGGCAGTATTTAGTGGTGAGGATGCAGATTGCAACCAACTGAAGTTTCTGCCGTGTGCCAACCGTGTAGAAGAACTACAGTGACTGATGTGAAAATGTGAATGGCGCTCTCTAGAGCCAGTTTTTGTAAAAGTTTGTAGAGTGTGTCTATGTGGGAAGTGAGTGGAGAAGCAAGAGAGAGAGAGTGGCGGCGATGGGAGCGAGTAACATTATCCAGTCTGGCCCACGCAGGAAAAGTTAGCAGTTGCTTGTCCGTTCTGGGCTACTGTAGAAACATGGCAGTGCATTGTGGACCCTGTGAAGAGGACTAGATCCCCCTAATTGTTACACGCTGGTCCTTTAAGTCAAAGGGCAACATAGAAGGGGATTTAGTATTTATTATTATGCCGTCATTATGCAATATCACACATACAAAGGCATAATGAAAAACTAGTGGCGAGCCTCGATCAGGCTGTGCTGCTTATGCCTGCCTTATTTATGCGTTATTAAGGCCCATGAGGGGAAAAAAGTGTATTCAGACAATTTAATCCTCCTGTCATCTGCACTTTCACCCTACACACAATTCAGCAGTGGTAGCATCTTGTTAATATCTCCTTGCACATATACAGACAAATCCCTCTTCTTGAGTAGAAGAGCTGAAAAAGCAGCTGAGCACAAGCGATCACACTCTCCAGTCTTATTTCCTGGGGAGAAGTGTGCTCATCGTTGCTCCCTCGCCTCACCCCTGATGCAAGCCCTCCCTCTGCTCGATCTGCACAGCGATACAGAGGTATGGAATTGCAAATGCCTCCCATCAGACCGGGAGACAGATCTGAAACGCATTACTGTGGCATGGAGCTGATGAAAGGATAAGCTACGTGAGAGATTTGCACAGTATCACTAATCTCTCACTACATCTAATTTAGCAGGAAAAGTGGAAACGGGCGATACAGTGAAAGCAAAGCATCGGTTGAGAAAAACAACCGACATGTTTTCACTGAGCTTGAGGTGCATCGGTTGCGCTTACCTAGAGGCTTTTCAAAATCTCACTGATATCACGCATAACTTTGTCTTGAAATGTAACACCTGTGCTCCGTCGCTAGACAGGTGGGTGTCTTTCCATTACTGCTGAGGAGATGCATTTACTCCAGGCACAGTGTGCTTGTTCAACCTTGACAGAAACACAAACTCCTGCCTTTCTGATTTCTAGTAAAAATACACATTGTCATAATTAAGCTGCTTTTTCATGCATACAGAATGCCAAGGCTATTATTTATTCCATCTGCTGCAAAAAAAAGTAATTAATATTTCACAAGTGTAACACGTCTTCAGTCATGACCATATCACGGATAATGTCACAGGCAATTACTGAGAGGGTCTGCTGGCTGATGTGTGATTCAAGGGTTTAAGGTTGTAGCCGCTAGCAGGATGTGTGTTTCGTTGCGATGATAATAGTGTGTCAAAGGACATCTCGGTTATTACGGCTTATAATTGCGAGTCAAGGTAATCTTGTGCTTCCACATTGATTCACAGCTCTCGCCTTTGAGTACAGAACAAACTGAACAGAGAATTATCTATAATAAAACAACAACGTTGGGAAATGTCTTCACATGTTGCCACGCAAACAGACCTTCAATGCACATAATGAGTGTATAGTATATTCTCTTTTACAGCTAATGTACTATGTGAAGGCTTACAATGAGTGATAATTTTCATTATCACTTTTTTTCAAATAAATCAATTCAGCCTATAAAATGATGACATTTTTTTTTTTTAATACACATCACAGTTTCTCAGAAAGTTTTCTCTTTTTTGAATGCATGTTTCGTTTGTAATACATCTACACCGATCAGCCATAACATTATGACTGCCTGCCTAATACTGAGTAGGTCCAGCACGTCCTGCAGATGCTCGACTGAACGCATACTGCCTCCGCCGCCATCCTGGTGGCATGTTTTCCCCAGGTACGTGACGCACTCACACCTGGCCATCCACATAATGTGAAAGAAAATGTGATTCATCAGAACAGGCCACCTTCTTCCAGTGCTCCGAGGTCCAGTTCTGATGCTCACGCGCCCATTGTAGACACTTTTGGCGGTGGACACAGGTCAGCATGAGCACCCTGACAGGTCTGCAGCTACGTAGCTTTTCTATTGGATCAGACAACACGGGCCAGCCTTCGCGCCCCACGTGCATCAATAAGCCTTGTCTGCCCATGACCCTGTCGCCAGTTTACTGGTTTTCCTTCCTTGGACGACTTTTGGTAGGTCCTGACCACTCCAGACAGGGAACATCCCTCAAGAACTAAGATGCTCTGATACAGTCATGTTGCCATCACCATTTGGCCCTTGTCAAATTCCCTCACATCCTTATGCTTGCCTATTTTTTTCTGCATCCAACACATCAACTTCAAGGACAAAATGTTCACTTGCTGCCTGGTATATCCCACCAGCTGCCTGGTGCCATTATAACAAGATTATCAATGTTATTCACTTCAACAGTCAGTGTCATAATGTCATGGCTGATCAGTGTATACTCATTTTCCAAAAACATAAAAACAGAGAAAAGCAATAAGCTAACATTTGAGAAGACAGAACCAAATATGTTTTTGCTCTGGATGTGCCAATCCCATACAGATATTGTGCCAATATTGACTGAAATAGCTGGATCTGGTATCGTGACAATGGGGCCGATCTATTTAGTTCAGTTTATGGCTGAGCGAGCTGACAACAAACATGTCAGCTGTTCGGAGGCATTTCATGCTTGCTTGCTTTCTTTTAATAATAAAATAATAATTCACTAAATTCATATCTGTGTATTTATTTTTTTGATTTTGATTTATACAACCTGATGTTGTCTTACACATAAAAGAATGATCCACTTCCACACAGTGAGGCATACAGCTTATTAATAAACACTGGTATCGAATCAGTACTCAGTATCGAGATACCCAAAGTCCAGGTATTATCAGTACTGAATTAATCAGATCGGTGCATCCCTTGTTTTTGCCTCATAATTTACTGTATTGATGGATTGATTATCAAAATTTCTGGTAATTAAATGTCATTTAACTTTCCGATTAATCCATGAATTGTTTTAACACTGCATTTTACAATTTTAGCCATTCTGAATAAAACATTTTCAGCTATTGTGACAATACATATTTCACTAACTTTAAGTCATGGACTGACTATCAGATTATCCACAACGTTTTGGTGCAGCATCAATTTAAATCTATCTACAGTCTTTAAATAGCACAGGGACTCAAATACATGTGAAACACAGCCAATAGTCTCACAACTGAATGCTGGCCAGCCTTCATTATATCGTGTCATGATCCTTCAAACCTATTTATGTGTGGCACTCTGAATGCAAAACAACTAAGGTTCGCACCACACACACACACACACACACACACACAAACACAGAGAACAGTCACACATGGAAATACACACATTCATGCATTCATCCCTCGGGCCAAAAGGATCAGCAGCAGAACTGAGTGAAGTGAAAGGCACATGGCACATAGAGCCTCACATCCCCCTCCGTTACTTTCAAAGCAACTTATCATAAACCACCTGGCCCGCATGCACTCAAGAATCAGAACTGTGTGTTTCCAGTGATCCGGCTTCACACTGCAGCGCAGCGCCTGTAATTAACTCTTAGAGAATGTGATGACGAAACAGAAGCTGCGAACTTCAAAAGACGAACCGAGCGCTTTTCCCAAGAGTTCAAACACATTATGGAAGTGGGCTCTCTGTTTCATAGGCCTATTAAATCATTGTGCAGTTGTGATTTCCCATCTGGTGAAATCAAAACTTTACAATACTAACAGCAGTAAATAAAAAAGAGCCAATAAAGAAAAAAAATCATACAACTGGCTGAACTTTATGGGAGGCGGAGGGCACTTTCATTGCTGCTTATTTTAAAACAGACACTAACTCTTGCACACAACAATTGCTCCTTCATTTCCCAAGGACTTTTTCCGGCCATATACAATAAATGTTTACTGTGTTGTGAAGCCCTTTTTCCGAATGACCTCGGATATTGTCAAGGCCTTAGAGAGAGAGGGAATGAGCACAACAGCACATACGATGCAAGGTTCATGAACCTACATAATGTATGGTAATACTTTTCCATTTCTACTGCATGTGTATCACTTGTCCACCATATTCACCCCTGCGGCTAGATCACAGCCACATGAGCTGCCTTCCTGCCCCCAACCGTCAGCAAATAACACAAGGAGGCAGGCTGGGGGTCTGTGATCCCATGAAGGCAGCTCCCAGGAATCAATAGGCCTCTGCAGAGGTGTTATTAGAGGCCCTGGAGATCATCACAGGTTCTGCTCTGAAATAGTCATTCCCCACCATAATGAATATCATAAAGCATCTGAATTATTTATACATGAAATGGAGCTCCTGGTTCAGATCTGTGCTAATGGTCAGACACCAAATCAGAACCCAGACCAGCAGAAGAAGTGCATTAGCAGCTTTACGACTTTTTGGTAATACCATGGGAGCTTTTAGAGTGGGATGTAAACACGTGCAGGAAGATTTATACCTCACCATGACCGCCCAGCCTTTTATTTCACTCTGTAAACCTCCTGCCTGTGTCCATTCTTCAGGTATGTTTCCTTAAATGAGGAGGCAGAACAAGATACTGAAAGCACAGATAGAGTCAGTGAGGGTGAAAGTATATAGAGAAACAGATGTTTTTTTTGATTGAGAAGAAAAAAATATATATCTGGAGAGGAAAGAAAGAGAGGCGTGAAGTGAGGAAAAATAAATAGGAGAGCATCTTGGGTATTTAAAAGCCTTCATTCAGCCTTGAGCTGGGCTTCATGGGTGCAAAGAGGTCTTAACTCTCTGGACAGGACTGAACTAGAAGGCAGCTGCAGGCAGTGAATACACCAGCTAGGCACTCACTTAAAACATGCTTCTTCATCTACATGGTACTGAGGAACTGTCACAGAGGAAGCTGTTTTTCCCTCTACTGATGGGTCATCTATATTTCCACATCAGATCTACTCATATAATATATAATCTATATAATATATAATATCCCGAATTTCCCTCCGGGGATTAATAAAGGTTCATCTTATCTTATCTTATATAAACATGCTGCTTTTGTGCCATTTCCTTTCAAGTTACAGCCACATGCCTTCAGATGAATTCAGATTCTTAAACCACACAGAGCAATTATCCTGCCTCACAATAAGCTGCAAGCCTGCATCCCTATTGGTCCGAGTGACTGCTCCACTTCTCAGCCTCACATAAACACACTTCCTGCTTTCACCTCGCACTGCTGCACAGCACTCTACACACAACAGTCATGGGAAAACAATACGAGTGGGAGAGAATACATTACAGTGGCCACAATGGCCACAGTAATGGATATTTTACACAGTGGGTTTCCTTTTATAAAGGACCCCTACACAGCAGCATGGGAGAACATTTGGATCATTACAGAAGAGGACATGGGGAAATAATGGTGACTGAAAGAGTGGAAAACAAAAGGAACTTCATAGACTTTATAATCACTTGTAAAGTTGATATTATGTTCAGTGTGTGGGACATATAGCCTCAAAAGAAGAGGGTTCACAGCAAACCCATCCGGAGCCTCTGCAACCTGAAACCAGGATTATGAACCTGCCCCTTTGTAGGTTTACTTTTTTGTTTTGTGGCAATATTTTAGAGCTGAAGCAATGATTATATAGTCCAATACAGTGATACTTTCGTGTTTAGATCAGTGTGAAAAGGTTGCCTTCCTCCCTTTCCTCATTGCCCTGTTCCCCAAAATTAACAGTTTTACGTCTGCTTTACAAATTCATTTCAGTCAAATGTTTTGGTTTATTTGATAGATTAGTGTATAAATGACAAACATGACAAAGTCTGTCTGTGTTATGGGTTCATAGGATTTCTTGTTGTTCCGGTAGATTAGCAGTTCAATCAAGTCAAGTACATCAGGTTTGCCTCATTATGTCCTCCTAGCAGGGACAGGCTGGGCACTGTTAATATGTTAGAAAGGTGAGATTGTTCTGCAGTAGATGACACTATTATATTTGGTGTGCTCATTGCTATGGATGAGTGACCACAGATGGATTGAAATGTCAGCAGTAACTTACAAATCTTGTATTAATGGTCTGTACAATATTCTGTGTGAATTTGGATGCTTGCTCGGTTTAGCTCTCCCTGTACTTTCATACCTGGGCAGGTGAGGCAGAGAAGGTAAAATCATATTCACTAATATAGTTTTAGATAATTTCCCAGGCTTAATTTTTTGCTCTATATTTCAGTGAACTTTTAGTTAATAAATGCCACTTTTTTGCACTAGTCCCGCATATTTACCTAGTTTTTCAACATGAAGTTTTCCAGTGTCAAACCATCTCATCTGCCCTTTATATGGGGGTGGCGCTACAATCAGCCCAATTGTTTTTAACATAAACTACAATCTTCATACTGATCCCTTAGATTGTGACAAACACGCATATTGAGCTAACCTGACCCACCAGATGGTTCGTTACACAGAACCATCTGAGAAACCGTCATTGGAAACCGCTTAGAAAAGGGCAGGCACTTTCAAGAAATACTTTGCAGGTGATTGGATGAGCCATCTGTCAATCAAACTCTTGCTAAAGCCAGTCGGGAGAAGAAATACTCTCTAGTTTTGATACTGCTGGTAGTGCAGCATCTACGCCACGGGTGGGCAATTATTTTTCCTGGGGAGCCACAGAAGAAACCAAGATTGTTTCGGGGGCCAAACAAATACTGTCAGACATAATCTCTATTTTATGACTGTAGGAAACATTCTGGGCACTTATTTTTCAGCATTTACTATACTGAAAATCACTCAAAACAGCATATTATTAAGAAAATTACATTATATGCAGGAGTCTTTGAACTGTACAGGACTGACTGTTTTGGGTGGTAATGTTTCCACTAACAAAACTTAACATTTAACTTAACATTAAAACTTACATTTAACCTAACATTAACACTTATATTTCCTTCTTTCATTGCATGCAGCTTTGTAAAAAGTCCTTGCTGTGTTTGTAGCTTAGCTAGCAGCCCCTCGGCTGTCCTCTCCTTCTCATCTCCAGATAGTTTTCTGTATTTTGCTGCATGTTTTGTCTCAGAGTAAAGGTTCAAGTTGTATTCTTTAAATACAGCCACGTTTGTTAAAAACAAAGCACACCGTCAACCTCCGCAAAAAAACACTTTAAAAAAAAAAAACCACACAGCAGTCTGTGACTTATTACAGACGTGCTTCATGCTACTTCAAACATCACTCATGTCAGTTTACATCAATGTTAAGTGTGACTTGAAGAAGCACACTGACAATACACAAACATTTCAAAACAAAAGCTTTTTTCTTTACTGTATTTTTCGCTTAGTAAGAAAAATTGTGTGGTCTGTCAGAGCCGGGCAGAACCATCACGAGGGCCAGTTCCAGCCCGCGGGCCGTACAATATCCAGGTCTGATCTACGCTAACCTCTTCAGGAACTGCCATTGTCGTTTTGTTCCGTGTTGCGTCACACACACACACACACACACACACACACACACACACACACACACACACACACTAGGCCACGCCTGTAGCTGCCAGTAGCTTTTCACTGGGTGGTGATTGGTCCATACTCTGGCTTGCTGGAGACTCATTACTTGAAACCTGACAAGATGAATTTTCATGCGATATGTGATCTTGCGATTCTTGCGTGATCTCGTGATGTCGCAAGAATCCAGCTGCTGTGCAAAGTAAATACTGAGTGGGATGTTTTGAACAACATGTTGGTGCTCTGTGATGAACAAACTATGTAATGAAGCCATTGCTCCTAAATCACCTCAAACCTAATTTGGCATTTCTGTACTGCAAATTGTTGTTACTTACTGGACGAGAAATACAATGATACGAATATATTGGTAATAAGCTAATACTGGCTGATATATCAGCCTGGCTAGAGCTAGATGTGTCCTGACAGTTTATATTAACTGTAAGGAACTATGGCTTCGTTGAAAATGTGTTTGAAACTATGTAAGTGAATTTAAATGTACTTTGCTGTTGTACTTCAATTGCTAAATTCAAATTAAGTTCAATTAAGTGTAGCACATCAAGAAGCCATTTTCACCTCTTTTACTTGTACTGGCAGTAGTGCCATTTTTTGCAGTTAATGGAAACTTGGGAGTATCCAATTTATAATTCATCTCTTTAAGTAATTTCCTGTCTTTCATTTTATTAATTCAGTTTTCCCTGTTTTAAAATTTAGCGCTTTGCTATACATTTCACTTCTCCAATGCCGCTCAGGTTTTATACCAGCTGCTGACTGACTATGCCAGTGAGCAGTGCAGACGAGTCAAGAGTGGAAAGACATTAAACACCTTGAGGAATGTGTCTGTGGGTTATTCTGCTAAGTCAGGTAGTAGACATTTTTCACAATTTTTTTTTACATTTAAAAAATGTAAAATGTCAATCAATACCTTAACTGTAATGAAAGTAATCATTAGTTGCAGCCCTAAATGAAGCTTCTTCTTTTGCAATCACTGCAAGCTGCTTAAATCAAGTGCATGTTGGATAAAAATCTACAATGGAAATGGTAAACTCAACAGAACCATATCAAATAAAACTACCACGTGTGGAATCACAAAACCTGGGGAGATAAATTCCCCTTTATGCTCCGAGCATTCGGATGAGCTGGCTATTACTTTACACACTAGTGGTAGTGAACACAATCAATTTGAACGGTTTATGGGCTTATTGTTGTAGTTTACTCTACGCTTCTCTTGCTGATCATCTTAGCAGGCTAAGTGGCAGAATCATCATAACCAGTGGTCCAACAATTACATCATTACTTAACTACATTGACTCAAATATGCCCATTCAAGCATTGAAATTAGAGACATGGGAAAGCTATTACATTGCTTATGTAGCTCTATAGCTGATAAAACACATATGATTGCTTTGTTGAGAAAAGAGAGGTGGACAGCATGAAAGAACATGGACAGAATAATATGAGGAGTGTAAACAAGGAAAGAGAGGTAAAGAAAAATATATAGCATGAAACAACGGTTCAAATGAATCCCTGGGGTATGTTTCTGCTATTACAGTGTAGCAGCCGCTCTGCCTGCTCCGAGTATGATTGGTTGTCCCTAGAGATCGCCCCAATTCTGGCATTAAGCATGTTGAGAGAGCTGTTGTGTTCTCTGTGAACACTGCTTCAACACCAATCAACCTATTTATTCCCCTTACCGTCTTTAACTCAGTTTCCAAAGTCTGTACTAAATCTTTCAGACAATAACCATTTCCACTAGATGTCTGAAAATAACCCAACTTGGCTGCAATGCCACTGTTTTTTTGGTTTTTTTTGCAACATCATTCTGCTGAATAATGCCACAACTATAGACTTCCTTCCTGTAATTAAAGTTTTCTTATAAACTTTTCAAATGTGCTCACTCAAAACATCTAAAACAAGTGGAGTGATTCAGCATACTGGAGGGCATGGCAGAGCAGCCCACAAACGGCACAATAATTAATATTTCACTTCCTCCCCTCCTTCTAATGCCACACAAGCACAGTCAGAAAATACACAAAGATCAATCACTCGCTGAGAGCCTCACAAACCCCCACTGCTTCAATGGAGAATGATTACCCGCCATTTTTTTCCACATTTCTTTTCAGATACGGGGTGAAAAATGTTGTTTTTTAGTGACTCAGTGATCTACAGCGCACACCACATAACTGCTACATCCTGGATTCAAATCTGGCCCTGGACCTTTGTCGCTTTTCTGTTTTCCTGTCTTGCCAAAAGGAAATAATACATAAAAACAAGCCAAACATAACAGAGCAAGGACTTTATGATAAATGTTGCTCTCAGTTTGATTTATGCAGCAACTGTTAGTCCATCCTGTCACTGAAAATTTCTTGTGTGTGAGAGTTGGTGTGTGATTTTGACCCTTGACAAATGTGTTGAGGGCATGCGGGCATGCAGCGTTCCTGCCGCCCACTCACATTCATCAATATCCAAAAGATGAGGAATACATTTTCACAACAGAATATACACTAATATTCAACAAAAAGTGTCTTATATCTTAATGATTACCTCTGGGAAACAGTAATAAAGCAGCCTGTGTGAGCCTAAACAAGGAAACAAGGCTGCTGAGCTGGTGGTGCTGATCACAGCCAACATCTTGTTTACAGTGATTATGATTTATTTAACCTATTAACTTTCAACTGTGCTTGACAATTTGCTTACAGAGCAACAATCACACAGGGACAATCAGAGACAACACAAATGAGTGAGGTATTAATCAGCGAGAAAATAGCAAATTCCTCATTTCTGCAGCGTTACCGAAGTCTAAAAACAACCCACAGATGTTCCAACTCATCACAAACGTCTGAACACTGCTCTCTGAAAATAGAACACATTCCCACTATGCACTGGGATTTATTTTTGAGCTGCACATGAGCAAGAAAAGTGGGCTACGGATTAGGCGCACATTGCTTTTTGATGATGAAGCACACAGCACTAGGGGGCGTCTTTGAAACTCTCTCCAGCCTTTTGAAGCCCCCTAAGTCTGTCCCACCGATGCGGCTGTCTGCGCTCATCTCCCCTTGTTGTTTTACAGAGGCTCTCTCAAGCTCCAAGCTCAGCACGGGCTAATGGGTGAGCAGTGATGAAGGCTCATATACGCAGGGATCATTTCATTAAGGCTAAGCCTAATGATCTCCTCCTACAGTGCATTTGGCCACTGAAGTTCATTGTGCACATCAGGAAAAACAACACTGCAGCACTGAAACTGCTGTGTCATAAAAAAAAAAGCTGATGCTTGGAGAACAGCTGCAACAGAATCAAACATTAGGTCACAGCAAAGTTTTAAGCTGTCCAGACCCATATATCTGCCACAGAAAGGCTAATTACCAGGGCAGCGATGTGTGCTGCGATAACTTTTAGACATTAACAAGGCGAGAGCAAGACACGTGCCACGGTGCTGGAAATGTTGTAATACTCACGGTACAAACACGGAGCACAGTGATAAAAAAATAATATCTTACTGTACCCAAAGGAAGCCGACTTCCATTTCCGGCAGGGGACGACTCTTCTGCAGCCTGCAGACACCAGCCTCCCAGGATTCTCTGTGACTTCGACAGGTAGGGAGGCATGTCTCCTACAGGGGGACAAACACAACACATCTCAGACTGTTGACACAGAAGAAACCTTTAAATGTTACATGACAGCTCTGCATCAAAATCAGCCATTTTTCCTCAGAGGTTTCCCACTGGTGCTTTGTGATTTTTGTGTTTTACCTCTGTACTTCATTTTTAACAAACTATCTTAGTACTGGATCATATTTCTGTCATGTAGCAGACCAGGTAATATGAAGTTTGGTATTGTAACGTCCTCTTGGTAAAAAAAAAAAAAAAAGTCCAAAACATGACTGGTTCCAAACCATTAACCACAGAGTATTACCAGTGTACACATCACAACACACAATATTACTAATGTCACATGTGACGGAAAGCTGACTTGAGTTTGTGACATACTAAAATATTCCACTGAACACTAGAGGTTGACTGAAATGGGGTTTTTATGGCTGATGGCAACGGCCAATATATGATTCTGGTATCTTTGGCTAGTTTTCTTTTTTTTCCTCCATCTGATAAAATATAACAGCTTAATAATATTAAATGATACAGAAAATTTCTTAACTTAAGTAAACATTTTTTGAACAACACTTATGGTCTGTCTCTCCAATCTGCATTTTGTGTCTGAAGTCTGACTTCCAAACTTGCAAAGTCTTAGAAATTTGCTTGAGATGCATATCGGTAACTTATTACAGTGAATAAAAGGCTTAGTACATTTTTGATCCATCATTGTTGCATGGTATACAGATGGTGCATTTATGTGACATCCTTAAGACCAGGAAAAACAACACTACTTGGAAGTTAAGTAGAAGACTTTCCTTTTAATTTTAAAACTAATTAAAAATTCCTCTTCCAATAAGCTATTAGGTTTGTGTGAACCTTTTCCACAAAGTCCTTGTACACAAATACACTAACTTTGTATTGGAGTTACCAAAGTATATGTCCATGTGCAACCATATAATGAACTTAGTCTATTTATTATGTACCAACATTGCACTTAATGTATTCAAGATGCAGAGTTGGTACAACTTAAACCATATCACATATACATATATTTTGGACAACTATTAATGTACATTTATTATAGTACCATACACTTCAAATTTGTCAGATTTTGTTCCCAGAAATACCTGTTTATCTATTTTTGTCTCTGACCAAAGATAGAAATGGAAAGAAACAGACCAGTTGTAAAATTAGCACATAAAATGTGAACATGTCACAATTTAAGGAAAAAAGCAGACAACCTGGTTGATCAAAGGAGAGAAAATGTCACATGGGGTACTGTAGGTTCTTTGTAGTGTCTGCACAGCTTCATAGTTTGTGCTCGGTGTACTGCAGTTAAAGCGGTTTTGTCCTCTACTGATCATTGCTCAGACAGTTCTCATCTCCTTCCACTGGATACCATTTCCACAGAGGCGTTTCTCTCTCATCTATTGTTTGTTAAGGTTTTCACTGAGCGGGGCAGCTAGTCTCAGACAAGCTGGGAACATTTCTCAGCCATTCAATTTGCGGTCAGAATACAGCCGCCTAGCCATCTCTGGGATGAGGTCAAAAATACAAAGCCATCAAGTCCGTAATGATTGCAAAGGCTGATTTGATTTAGGCAAACTACAAGTACATATTCCAAATAACAGTCATGTATTTTGTAAAAGCATTTGCAGCCAAAAATATCAGCATCCTTCATTCTTAAACATAGATTGTACTCAGGCTGAGTATTATCAATAGCTAATTGTGTCATGGCTGCTGCCACTTACTGCTGTTTCGGTATAATGAATTATTAATTTAAGGAATGCTAATGTCTCTGCTGTGGTGGAGTTGGGAGTTGTGAACCTTGAGTTAGTCTGAATTTTCCTCCTGCCTTCCATGAGTTACTGTGATGGTGTTTCAGACCTGTCAGTGCAATGACTGATGCACAAACACCCACAACTCATGAAAAAAAATGTCAGCTCTTTTCCACTGCGGGAGAGATGTTCGAAGACTCAAAAGCCATGTTCATCTTTGTCTTCGCTGTCTTTCATGAGGAGGAAAGTGTTTTCAGAACAATGCAAAGGGACTCGCGCAAGGACAAAGACGAGCAGGCTTCGTGTCCTACCCACACAAAGTTGAGCATCGCTCTCCATGGCAACAAGAGATGGCGAAGGAGACGAGAGAAGACGATAGGTTTGCGCGGTCCCTGTGGAGAGTGCTGGGTGAGGGTGAGAGACGGCACTAGACCGGCCCTGAAACACAGTACGCTCACCTCTCCTCCCTGCAGACAAATAGCAGCTCAACTGCCCTGACACGTACTGTCAGTGCATCAGACGACCGGCCGGCTCTTTTTAGGTTACGTTTCTGTGTGAATTAAGCACAGCTCAGTCCACACATTGTGCAGTTTTAGAGAAGTGCTCCGCCTGCAGATAGAAAACTGCAGCTCCATCGGTATTCAAGCAAACGCCTCATCTGTTAAAAGCAAAAGAAGTTGCAACAGTGCAGTCTCTTTGCTCCCATTTATGTTAATTCCTTTGGCATTTCATTCTGCTTTGTAAATGATTCCACACATACAAGAAGAAGAAGGCCTGAATTAATGTGTGAAGTGATTGGAAACATGTTTACTGGTGTTGTTTTGAGACAGAATGAGAGAGGTTCTGACCTCCACAACAAACAGCCCAGCAAAGCTTTATTCTCTTCATTGTCATCACTACAATAATGTGGCGGGATGGGAGGGGGGGGTATATAATCCCTGCCTCTCTGTTTCCCCAACTCTCTGTGGAGAATTACAGGGAAATAAAAGCTGCAGATGCCACCAAGGCTTTCCACCAGAATACCTCCAGTCACTCACTATATACTGCAGCTCTCAGGCCTTTGTATGCGTCTGTACAAACATGTTTACACGTCATTCCAAGCAGTAACATTTCAAATTTCAATCTCAGCTCTCAGGCACTCGCAATTAAACAGCTGCCATCCGTCACAGGGCACAAGTAAACAGGTATAAATAACAAGAGCACAAATGGACTTTCAAAAAAAGTGTTCACCGGTAGACAGGAGCACTTTGTCCTGCACTCTCATCGCAATTGTTGCGATGACAGTGTCACACTACTCCTCCGCTGTGGCTTTTGTTGCGTGCTAGTCTGTGGTTATGAATGGGAGCAGCACAAAAGTGCACCAGGGAGTGGGTGAACATCTTATCTTCAGACATTTACTGAAGAACAATCCAATAAAGGCAGGTCACTGAGGCTGTTGAGTGCCTGCCTGCCTCTCTCACCCAGGTCCTAATCACATCTGCATGAAGCCATCCATTCTGATTACAGAACAGCAAACCAATTAAACACCGCCATGTTGTTAGTCCTCTCTCATTAGCGTGTATATGAGAATAATCCCCCCATCACCGACAGGGCCAATCTCTCTCACACACACAGAAACTTCTATCAAACCAGTACAAAGCAATCCTTCGGGAGCAAAGCTTATTTATTTATAGCGCCTGTGCCAAGTTCAGTGGCTTTTCAATTATTAATGATAATGAAACCTACCAAGCCATGTAACACACAAAATTTTAAACAGCCAGGCTCACTTGTGTCATAGTGTGGCATATTAACGGGGTGACAGATGTAAGCGACTGTAAGTCTGCTGTGTGTTGTCAACAGAGTGCGGCGTTGGCAGCTATAGTGATTTTAAACAGCTTTGAGCTCTGATACAAAAGGAAACTCGGAGCCAAAATTGATCATGTGACTCAGAGAAATTCCCAGCAATGGTCACAGTGATTTCAAAAACTGGCTGCTGCTTCACTTTAAACAGATGCTACTGAATAATTATACTTAGATACTTATACTATATCCATCGGGAAAGTGTTAGAGCCAGCAGCATACAGAAAGTTTTCACTGAGGCTCCATAGTCTATAGGGAGGACTGTAGTGGAGCTCTATCAGCACGGAGGGAAGAAACTTCAAGTTTTTAAAATTGCACATGAAACTATTTTTTTTTTTAAAGATTCAACTTGAAACTAGTGGAAATTTAACACCAGGGGATTTAAACCACATATATTAGGTCAAAGATTTCAATGGTAGGGCAGTGGTTAGCGGGTTCAAATCTCCCACAGTCCAAAGACTTGCAGTTTAGGTTAATTGATGATTGTAGGTGTGAATATGAGTGTGAATGGTCATCTGTCTCTGTGTGCCCTGCGATGGACTGGCAACCTGTCCAGGGTGAACCCTGCCTTCGCCCAATGTCAGCTGGGATCGGCTCTAGCCCCCCCGACCCCTAACAGGACAGTTGCAGATAGATAGATGGATGGATGGATGGATGGATCTCAATGCTCTGAATTCAGTGGTTAACCCTTCCCTTTCCAAACTTTGGAAAACTACGATGGCCTTCAGATAACGTAAAAATGTAAAAGGCTCTCTCTAGAGTCAGCATATGGTTTGTCTCGTCAGGGCAACTGTAGAGACACGGTAGAGCAACATGGCAGACTCAGTGAAGAGGATCCGCTCCCTATGTAGATATGAAGGACTCAGTCTAAGCTAATGAAACCACAGTTCGTAGCTTCAGGTGATTATACACCAATAAAAACATGGTAATGAATATTATATTCCATTTCTGACAATAGATCACCCAAAATCCTACACATTGTTCCATTAAGCGCTAATTAATTTTTACAATCATTAAGACCTTTCTTTGCTTCGTTAATAATCAATACAACACCGTGTTGGAGTAGGAGCAAAATTAATTAATGCATGTAGGACAAGCGGCGCATATGTGGTTATTAATGTAGTATTTCTTGAATGCCAATGAGCCTGTTTTCTCAAACATGTTGTTAATGAACGCAGCTTTGTAGTGCAACCACTGCTGATCTGCATTGAGATGTAACAACACTTACTGTACCACCTGCCCTTGTGTCGGTGGTGCACATTAAACTATATGAAGCGTGATTAGCGATGAGAGCTCTTGGTGCATCCCCAGCTAATCAGCAGAGTCCCAGTACCAGATTGTCATATTAATAATAATCAAAAAGTGAATGGGGAGACAAGTTTTTAATTAAAATGCTGAATTACAAAAAATAGCGCTTTATTCTCATCCAAAGGGAGTTTTTTCTTGCTACTGTCACGTAACAATGCATCCTCATGGGGGATCTTTTATTGGGACTCTAAATTATAGAGTATCGTCTAGACCTGCTCTATGTGAAAAGTGGCTCGAGATAATTTCTGTTATGATTTGACGCTATATAAAAACAAATTGAATTAAATCTATAAAAGCTGTGGTTACATTTATTTGTGAGATTGATTAAAAAGAAGCCACCATACCTGTTTTTATTACATCTATTTAATTGCATCTTTTTAATGTAATTATTGGACTGATTTATTTGTGAAGTCTTTTATTCAACACTATTTATTGTCCAATTGTGTAATGTGTTTTTGATTAACGGCTGAAATTTGGCCTGTTTATTGATGAGTTCATCCACTTGTGAAGTATTTTATTATTCCCTTGCTTATTGTCCAATTACATATAATTTAATAAACTGTTTTACCATCACTGTCAGGCCTACATAAAACACCTTGTACATGTAGTCCCATTTTCATGTCAAACCTTGCAAACTTTATAGAGATGTCAGCTCAACATTACTGCGGCATCACCAACTGCACCTGACACAGCGGGAGATGAGCTGCTCCTGAAGCTTTTCACTAATTTGCAGGATCAGTGCCATCGCCCCATCGCTCAAAGCTGAGCAGAAGTCTGCAATCACTTTAATTCAGAAATATCACAGCTTTTGCGTCCAAACCCCCGTATGCAGCTGCCAAACACGTCACATGATGCAAAGTGTGCTGGTAGAGCTGTGCACGGCGTGAAAATCGAACCTCAGCTTATACAGTTAGCACTATAACAGTTTTGGCACGCCAGCTTCATATTAATGAAGGGAAGCTTCTGGGAGCAGTGGCCAAATTCACAACCAAGAACGATACGCAGAGGGCTGCTGCTGCCATTTGGGAGGTTTCCAGCCACATCAAAGCATCAGTTTGGTGAGATGGGATTGTTTGCCTCTGAAGCCTTGTCCTTCATTTCCACTGCTATGCTTTGAGATTGCACCATCAGCAGCTGCACAGTAAGATGTGATAACAAAGAGGAGCTTTGTTTGCTATCAATATTCTGCATATACATTATTATTATTATCTGTTAAGGTATGGAAAACCATTTGCACAGATAATGTTCATTACATAGGGCTGCTAAGTGGTGCAGTGGTTACCACTGTCACCTCAGTAAGAGGGTCGCAGGTTCGGATCCGGCTTGGGGCCCTTCTGTGCGGAGTTTGCATGTTCTCCTGTGTTAGCGTGGTTTTTCTCCCAGTTCTCTGGCTTCCTCCCACAGTCCAAAGACATGCAGGTGAATTGATGACCCTAAATTGCCCGTAGGTGTGAATGTGAGCGTGAATGGTTGCGTTAGTGCCCTGCGATGGACTGGCGACCTGTCCAGCGTGTACCCCGCCTTCGTCCAATGTCAGCTGGGATCGGCTCCAGCTCCCCTGCAACCCCTAACAGGAAAAGCCGTATCAGATGAATGGATGTTCATTACATTGGGCTGGCAGATAATGGAGAGTATTATCAAGTATATTCATATACTGCATGATACTGCACACTGTACTGGTGTCAGCCACATCATAATGCCTGACAGCCAAATGTCAGAGGCGAAAAACAACAACAACTTTTGGGTTTTGATAGTATAGTATATAAATAACACAAATAATAATAAATATAATATATAATAATATATAATAATGTTGCCAGTTTGAAATGATGGATACTGGATGTGCTGCTGAATGCCAGTGATGGCAGTGAAACTGATTTCTTGTCGTTTACAGAGATGCGTGTGCTTAAAGAACAAAATTCTCCATTTTGAAACAACACTTCATGATTTACATGAATGCTGACTTTTGTTTATTATTTCAGAAATCCCTATTTTGTCCACAAGCAATTTCACCTGAGCCCAAGTTTTGTAAACACCCTCCAACTATAATTCAAATGACACTTAATAAAGCATAGATACAGTATGTCTTGTGATTAATATCAGTCAAACTCCATAAAAGCAGTAAAATAAAAAAATATGAAACATTGATATTTCTATATAACCAATTTATATTAAATTTTGATATAACCTATTTTCTAAAAGGATTTTTTTTCTTTCCGTTGGTACAGTACCGTTGATGGGGATGCTACTGAGAGGCAGACAAACGTCATGCATATTTCTCAGTCTTGCCTGCACAAACGCATTTACTGCGATGTTACAGAGACAAAGACTGGCACACACCTACAGGCTGTGGCCCTCTGGATTCGCTTCAAATTTGTGATAGGACATTTAGAGCAGAAAGAAAAGCGGCCTGGGGAGCGCAGACTGCCGAGCACCTAAGGAAGGATTTTAACTGAAACACGGGTCAGGCTCCGCTACACTCTGCTCAACTCGTGTAGACACTGGTGGGTCCTTAATACACAGCCACAGAGGAAGAGGATCCCACAGCGAGGCGTCCCTAAAGAGAGAAGCTGCAGATAAGGAGTGTATTTTCCAGGGAGAGAAGCCCATCTACTCTCTACATGCAAGCCGTATTTCTTAACTGTGTTCACAGCAATGATGGATCCACTTTACAGTTTTAAACCAGCCCCCAACTTAACGCAGCAAAAACACCCACACACTGTAAGAAATAGGGTCCTAAAAGAGTCCTTCCTGAAGGGCTGAGGTTCAACCCAGAACCATTTGCTTCTGAAGAGCCCTGATTTTCTATAAAACTTACCCATTCAAACTGTATTAAGGTGACCAGGTCGCTAGCTGCTAGCTGCCTGCTCTCTGCCTGCCTCAGCTCCACTAACAATCTACATCTTTGACCACTTTTGGACTAGCTGTGAGTTAAGTCACTGCCAAGATGGCAGCGGTCAGAGCCACCCACTTTGAGCTTCACCACGGCTCTTCAGAAACCTATGGGTAACGTCACAGAGACTATGTCCATATTTATGCAGTCTATGGTTGCATCACGCACATGATGAGACATATGCACACAATTCTAGATGTGAAAATGATGCAACACATGCTACAGGATATTATTACGATTATCGTGACAGAGGGCACGGCCACCTCGATCGCTCTTACTTGATCTCATGGGGAAGCGGATGTAAACAAAATGAAGATGTGGTGCTACAAGCCACTGTAATAATGATTTAGAGTGAGAAAAACAAAAACAGAAGGCTATGAGTCTGGATGAGAAATGGTTAGGGAGAGGCAGTCAACACAGATTGTCTTTTCTTGAGAGAAAACTGGAGGGGAGATTTTAATCTGTTTTATTATCTGTCAACAGTAGTATGCTAGCTAACGTTAGCCTCATGGGCCAGAATATTTGCTTGGAAACACCGTCAGATGCTCCAGATTGTCTCACTCATTGGCTATTGTGGTCCCACTCGGAAAGCAGTGACGTAATCTTCCAGATGTTCAAACATGTTTGAACTAATTGAGTTGAGTCTGCAAACAGTTCTGGAGGTTTGAGATTGGATCTGTAAACCTCTCACATGTAATGGATCATCCCTTACATGTGCAAGGCGGTCACTGTTGTGAAATAAACCCCTTCTGGACGATGCATCATGGTTTATTTCACAACAATGACCCGCCATCTGTATATTATCCTGCTTATTACATGATTACTTAAGAAATCAAAAATTTGACACAAAAACGGTCCTCCAGAGTCTGACATTAGAACTGCATCCATAGCAACGGTCTGTTATACATAGCAACAGTCTGCGATAAAGAAATAACAGGCCGTAGAACGTCATGATTGACCAATCAGAGTCGAGTATTCAACAACGCCATGTAATAATACCAGATAATCTGTGGGTAACACTGGTATTGTTGAAAGTATGGGTGTTAAAATGTCCTCCAAGCCCACACAGGGCTAATGGTGGAACCAGTTCTACCAGGAACCTAAAAGGGTTCTCCTGTGGGAAGAGGCCGAAGAACCCTATATGGTTCTAGTTAGCAGCTTTATTTCTGAGTGTGCAGCCACCAAGGTTCACACAGAGAACAAGCCAACAACAGTGGAAAGTGACCTTGGCCTGCACTTGACATAAAATCTCATCATTTCCTCCACACTGTAATATCCACAAACACCAATAACAGACACCACATCAGGTCTGCCTCAATCCTCCAGACTGAGGAAAACCACTCTAGCACCAGCACGCCAGGACATTCAGCTCTATATATTATATAACACCATGTCTTCACCAAAGTCTTTCTCACCCAGAAGGCACAGGATTTACAACTGTTTTAAGAGAGAATATTCACAAAAATCAGGCAGATGTACAATCCTGAGCAGACAACGATAGAGTAACATTGACATACCTGACCAGTTGGACATACCTGACCATTCTGGAAGAGTCACATTCAGACCTGGAAGACAGAAAAGCACTGGTTCATTGATTTTGCTGAGCAGAAAAATGCTGCAGTATGTCAGTAATGCAGCTAAAGACATGTACAGTAACAAAAATGCCTCATTGACCAGCATCCCTTGATTCAGCAACTTCATTACAGCAGTAGAGTTTAGTGAGGGGTGCAACAGTTTTTAAAAGATCAATCTGGCATCTGAAGAAATGCCCACACTTTAAATTCTAGCCACAACTTAGTGACATTCACAAAATTATACATTGATATTCCACTGGGTGTCTAAAAAATGTCTCCGCTGGCAATGCAGGGCACATTATAAATGCAGTATATTGTCTGCTTTCTTTTTGTGCATTGTTGTTGGTTAGAATATAATGAATTGTCATTGCACAAATTACAACAAAATTCAGTAGCAATCCTGATGCATTCACACACATCAAAGAGTAATAAAAATAGACAATAATAAAAATATAGAAAATGTGTGTATATGACTAAACTATATGGTCATTTTTGAGCCATAGTTAGTGGTTGAACAATATGGGATTGCTTGGAGTTTTCGATCATTGTGTTATCTAAGAAAAAAAGGGGGATAAAACCTTAGAAACACCTCAACACCTCATGGTCTCCAATATTACTATTAAACAGGTCTTTTACTCATAAGACATCAAAATTGATGATGGCTGACTTCCACTGAGCTGCTTCAGTCATCAATAAAAAGCCAAAGTCTGTGTCCATAAAAGGGACAAGTCAACTCCAATTCCCAAGGTGCAATTCAGCAACAAACGTCCACCAATCATCAAGCTTCAAATTTGGTTATGTGCACCGTTAACAACAAGTGGAAGCTAGAGGCTGTGTCTCAATTTGCATACTTCCATACCTACACGTTATTTTGATTACATAAGTGTGTTCACTTCACACTGAGAGGTATGGCAAAATGCAGTGCACTCTAAGTACCCGGATGCTGGACCCAAAATGGTCTAAACTTTGAGCATGGAAAGCCGGACACTGGCATTGGGCAAAGGCGGGTACACCCTGGACAGGTCGCCAGTCCAGAAGGTGAGAGACCAACAACCTATTTCAAACTTGTGAAAATGGCAGGCAAGGAAGCTGCAGCAGTTGTGATTGAAACAGCACCAAACTACACAAATTTAAGTTATATAAATGTTTTTTGCACTAAGTACCACTATACTGCAGTCAGATAGAAGCCATTATAGTTACTCAATCTGAATTACTGCCAATACGGAGTAATGTCTGGATGACACCCGCTGATCTACTGAGCTAGCTTCTACAGTCGTGAAATTTTAGACAACACTACCTTGTCAAAATTCATGCACTACACAAGAAAGTAAATAGTGTGTACTGTGTACTAAATGGAAGTGTACTAACAGATGTATCTCATTTGAAATACGGCTAAAGATTAGACAGTTGGGAAAATTGAAGACACAATCTGCTCAATAAATCAATGAACTTTTTGTGGTGAATTTTGGATGAGTGCATCCACTAAGGCACTGGCTTTTCCTCTATAGCAATGACAGCCAAGGTTCATGGGATTTGTGGTATTTAGGGCCATCTGCCCTAAATACAAAACATCAAATTTTCAGAAAAGAAGTTTCACTAATCAAAACTTGTGGTCATAACATAAACATATAAGACTGTTTAATTATCCAGGAGACTCTATAACTATGGCTCACATTGTCACACCTATGCTTCTCTACTATGACAAGACTTAATGTCCATTGTGAAAAAGACCTATTATCTTGCACAGGTTAACTTAATATTGCTCAAATACTTCGGTATATATGGAAATTTTGGGTGCATATTTTAGAACAAAGTTCTTCAAACACAAGGTATCAAGTACCTAGTAAAACACACAAACTATGTATGTCATCATGCCAAATGCTCTCTATTTCTGTCATGAAATTTCATGAGCACTTTTGGAAAAAGGCTGCAGTAAATGGCACTCCAACAGCAAGGAAAGTACTCTTTACACCAGAGAAATAAAATGGAGCCCGCTCTGTGAAGCATAGCACTAAGGAGCAATAAAGCTCCTGCATGGCTGCATCGGGGCAAATTTATGATCCCCTCTGTCGTCCGTTTTTCACTTTTCACATGGAGAAAACAATGAGGTATTCATGGCAAAAAGATGGTACACTGACTGACTATACCATTAAGGTAATGTAGGCTGCAAAGGTTCTCCTTAGAAGGCTTTAAAAAATATCCTGATCCTCTCTGTTGTATAATGCTGTGGCTGTGTCAAATTCTCTGTTGGGCTGAGTGAATTTTTTTTTTCCTCCTATCTCATCACTCTTTGTTACTCTACTGAGCCAAGCACTTTGCTCTTTACTCCACAGTCTCTTGCATTACTTAAACATCTGCTTCCTATTGTTTGGTATATCGGCAAAGAAATCCAAACATCCTTTAATTATTCCATAAAGCACAGAACAAACTTGATACCGCTGGTGTTTTCATTAGAGCTAAACTCCATTACGACTGTTGGAAATAGGTTGAGGTGAAAACTACAGCTGGGTCAATATAATGCAGTGATAGGATGAGATTCATTGACACACATGCTGCAGTCCAGATCCAATGGCAATTACTGAAGCTATCGATTGCTGTGTATACAATGCATCACTGAAAAAAATGATCAGACCAAAACCGTATTTCACAAATGTTTTGCTGAATGATATGTCCATTTTTTATGCTAGTTGCACCCAGCCATGCAGACCGAACATCCTCAGAGAAGACCAGAGCAAGGGAGCAGTGGTCAGAACCCTGGACAGCTCCTCTGTCCTGCAGAGAGCCCACCACAAACTACTACTACTACTACTAACACTACTAATTACAGAAATCCTAATCTGGGTCATGCCTAGATTGTTAGTTTGGTACATCCAGAGATGGTGGACTGAGAGTTAGTTTCTTGTATCTGTGTCACATGGGTTTTGCCACTGCCCCGCCCCTTTAGGAGACTAGCGGCATGTGCCGAGTCTATTAACTCCTACGGGTGAAGTGAACGTGAACACAGATTATAACTGATTCTTTCACCCCTTAGTCACCAAAGTAAATACTGCACCCATCTTTCACAAGCCACATATCTTTCAAACATTCTGACACTAAAATGGCATTTTTCAGATGTACAAATCAGGAAAAAATTAACAACACACTCTCGCGAGATCTGGCAACCAACGTTTGCGAATGTCTTAGCTAACTAAGTGTAAATGAATAAATAAATACAACATGCAAATATCTGATTTCATTCATCCACACAACATTCACACCACTTCCAAACGAGGAGGGAGGATTGGGGGTAGAGGCGAACATGCCATGACTGTGCTCATTTAGGAGGAAGTGTATTTCAAACCATTGGCGGAGCTTGAAATGTGTGATCTTTGTTATAGAGTATATTTCAGTATAAATGTCAGTGTAAAACTGTGCAGAAAACAGATGGACCCAGTGTGGGGTGTCATCATCAGTCATTGGTATTCAAGTGGAACTTCATCACTTCATGCACTTGATTTCTGAGCCACTAGCTTGATCAGTTAAGGCTGCAGGTGACAACAGAGGCGTACTTTACTTTCATCTATTGTCTCCTTTTCATGAAATTCGTGATACCTGCAGCACTGCAATTTGCATGAGTTGTCTCTTTGAGACAAGAAACAGAATCAATAGAGCTCTGTCTGATTGGATTTGGGGTAAATTGCTACACCTTTGGTATAACCTTGAAGCACAGCAGGCTATAAGACAAAGTAAGACAGCTCTTTCTGAATTTATGGTTATAAGAGACACATTGATGAAGTATTAAATAATTGCACTTGCAGTCTAGACAAGGCTCATTTGTCTGGTCATGAATGAATAAATTCCACATTTTAATGCCTTATGTAAGCAGCATCTATCATCCTGATAACGATATGAAACGTGAATGGAAGTTAGGATGCAAATAAAACTGTTTTTCCTCTGCAGAAACGCTGGCTTACAGAGGTTCTTTCAGGTGCATTCCCGAAGCCTTTTAAATAATGCATGAAATGACAAATCCCATTGGAGGTATCATCCACAGGAAGACCTCCACGAGCTGTGAGATCGGTTTCTCCCACGTAGCCCTAAGAGAAGCCAAATCTCCGGTGGCAGAATTAAAACTTCAACCCAGCTGCATCCTTAAATCATATCTTACACTGCGGTCTTTAAAGTCATGTCAGTGTCTTCAACCTGCCCTTTAACTCACTGTGTTTAACTGTGTGTGTCTCTTCACATGGTTTAAAGTCATGCCCTTTTTTTCCTGTGGCTCTATTGCAACAAGGACAGCCTGTTTCCTGTTGTGAGGGAGGAAATGGACAGAGGGCACACCCAGCGCAACTAAAAAAAATGCTGACTCAGAGTTTATCACTCTGCCGTTTTGCAAGAGCAAGTGCAACTGGACACGACTGCAGAAGTGCACTTGTCCGCTCATTTAATGCCTGGCTTCAAATGAGCATCATATACTGTAGGCCACAATGATTCACACGTCAACATCTCGCTGCCCATGCATCCCTGTTTTCCACGTGTCCTTACGCAGCCTATTTTTAGTATAATCGTTCCTGTGCTTTCAAATGTATCATAAAGGCTTGGATACTTTCCCCTAAAGCCGTTTTACTTTCCTTGCCTCTTTCAGAAAAGACTCCAATGCTCCAATGTAATTATAAACCCATTATTTGTTTTTCTCTGTAAAATATTGAGTAGGGTTAAGCCTTGAAGAAATAGCTTCTAGCACTTCATCACATTACCGCCCTTATTATGGCAATACGAGAAAAAGCGGAGTGCTAAGGTAATAAAGGGAATGCATGTGTGAGGCTATTTCCTTTCCTGATTTCTGGAGAAATTCAGAGGTAATTACAGTTTGTCTAAGGTGTATGATTGATGACATGTTTTCCAACTAACAAGGTTTTTTGAAGTGTACTGCAGATCACATTGCATGCAAAACATTAAATTTTTTTTTCATTATTTTACTTCCTTTTGCCTAATATTTTGCATGTTAATATTTTGCTTTGTATGCTCTGACAAAGGTTTGACAGACCGAAAGCTTAGTATTAAAGAATCTAGTGAAATACTGCATGGATCTAAGTGGTCGGAAATCTTTTCTATAATAATTTGGACTCAGCACTTTAGCTAAGAATTAGACAGGTGGAGCAGTTGTTCATCCTGCATCCTTCACCTTTGAAATGAGGACATGTAACCCTCATTTCTTCTTTGACTATATGCTGGAAGACGCAGGAAGTCCATTTTGAACTTTACAGAGTCCTTAACTGAACTGCTTAGACCGGAGTTATTTCCAAAGTTACCCAAACAGTTATTGGGTTTACTGAATATACTGTGTCATTCGGCGGCAACCGTGACAGCCATGAAATGCTTCCAGCTTCAGCAAACAAACCTCTCCAAGATGTGATGAAAAAGAATAAATCATATCAGAAGTAACACTGAATTTACTGAACTTTCAACTAAAAGAAAAACACCACAATCTTGTGGCTCTGGCCTTAATTTACAATAATGTCACCAAGTGATCAATGACTTGAATCTGCGGTCTGCTACAACAGCTCATTCACACTGGCAGCTTTCACAGAGGAACACTGAGAAGCTTGACGTTCTTCTGCAGTATTTCATAGTTATTGCAAGTACATATTATAAGATTTTTTTTTTCTCAAAAAGAACCCTGCAGTCGAGATAAAGGACTTTTTGGCGTTTGTAGCAGATTTTGCTCTTGCTTGTCTGATGACTTGCATGCACGTCTGCTTCCCTTGGACTTTTTTCTCAGTCCAGTGCATAAATGAAGGGCATTCATCATGCGTTAGGCTCCTTGGTACGCCACATACAGTACTTGTAACATTCATATAACAGACCTAAATGATCTGTATTAATCAGTGACTAATTATAGGCAGAAATATGTCTGACTAAGCAGATCTAATGAGACGGTCCAGTCCTCTGTAGTGGTTTGCTTCTCATGGTGCTGTCCAATTATGTATCTCTAAGGAGTTAGTGGTGCGTGACCCCCACTGGCAGTCTGCCCCAAAGTCCTTCACACACACTTACACACACACATAGACATTTGTACATGCAACTGCTCAAAACAGTCCACCAGCTTCCTTCACCCACTTTCATTTCTCATCATGTACAAATCTGACGTTGCCCTAAAAGTCAATATATTATTTAGACAAATGCCAAGGAGCAGAAAGTGCACCAGCAGAAGAAAAAGACCTTTAAGAATTGATAGTGACTCTGTCACTCTCATCAGTATTGTTGTCAAGGCAGTAACGGTGTCTTTATTAATGAGCCTTTCTAAGACATTTCATCTATCTGCCTTGGCTGCATTTAGGCTGTGCATACCAAGGTGAATATTCAGTTATTTCAAGCTAAAGGTAATACTTAAACAAGCTGTATTCAGTCTCAGTATATAAAATTCAGAAGTTTCAGTATTCTGATTTCAGTAGGATCTGAATCTCCTTGCCACGCTTCTTCATGCTGAAAAGGCAGACTGCTCTTTCTTCACCTGACCAAACACAGAGAGCCGGATACAAGAAAAATGTTCACTCTGGCTACATTCCTGAACATATTGCTCGGATTTAGATGAGCCCTCACAATCTCCAGGGTTACACCGAACACAAACAGCAGGGCACACCGCGTGGAAACAAACAGCTTATAGTCCAACATCTAAGACTGGAAGCAATGGAAACTGCTGAACTCCCTCACTCAGCCAGTTGAATGTAGACTATGAAAGACTACGCAAACAAGACACAAGAATCAGCAAAAACTGACATCGTGCACATATTTCAGCACAAATATTAGTTGTCAAAGGCCCAGCCAGCTGTCAGGGAGTCCAATGTTTGACATCTACCCGTGATTACTAAGACGATGTGTGAGCAGTAGGTCCTCATCCGTGTTTAGCTGTTGACTCAGCCTTCGCCTTGTCCGAGATCCACACACACATACGCGCAGATACTGTACAGCACTCCCACTTGGCAGAAAACTAGTGGCAGCCTTTCAAACAGCTCTCCACAGGTACTGTGCTACAAATTGCCTTCGATTCAGCTGCTGCATCAGCTGGTTTTGACAGCTCCAAGGCGGATAATTGGTTCAACTGTGAAGAAATAAAGAATGAACAAGCGACGGCACTCTGGCCTCGTGGCCCCTCCAAGTGTGCTGCTATAGTGTTGATCACAGTTTGTAATGATAAAAGAGGGTGGAAAGAGATTTAGCTAGTTAGACTCTATTGGATTTTTCTCAAAAACTGACAAAACAGGAAAATTGAGAACATTTTAGGGAGTGTTACGTAATGTATCACAGAAAGTTAGGCTTGCTTTCTGAGAACAACTATATAAACAAACTTTTCATGTAAATTTTCATAGTAATGTATTTTTATATCCTGAGGAGATTATACTGTAGCATTTGATAGTATTAGCCTGTACAGCAATGTAAGCAAAAACACAATTTCTATGATGCTTCTTATTATTTTAATTAGCTTATGAGAAAAACAGTTCAACATTTTGGGAGAGTAATTTATACACTTTCTTTTCCAGAGTTGAGAGGATTCATATCTCATATCTGTTACATTAGTCTAAATATGAAGATATTGACAGGCAGCAATCGGCTAGCTAAAGTTAGCATAAACAAGCGGAAACAGTTAGCCTAGCTCAGCCTAGCTGAGCTCTGTCCAAAAGGTAACAAAAGCTGCCTACCAGCACCTCTAAAATTCACTGTTTAACATGTTACATGTTAGCTTGTTCATTTAATCAATCATATCTTGTTTGTTTTATTTAAACACAAAAAAGTTACAAAGACAAATTACAAGTTTTGTTTTACACTAGCTAAGCTAACTAGCTGCATGCTGTAGCTTCATGTTTAGCATACAGACATGTATCTGCATTGTGCAGTTCTCTTGTGAACAAATGGTGCCTTCAGATGGGGTCGTATTTAATGTGTCTACGAGTTGGGCCCATGTGGACGCCCCCCTCATGTCGTATTCATGACCTCGTAAGCAGAAAGTTTCTAAAATCTCAGAGTTCACGACTTCTGACGTATTTGTTGATGTGAGAAGTGGCAGAGCCCACGGAAGTTCATTTATTGGTGCATAATAAGTTAATACTGTACAGTATATTGTAGTTTTAGTCATATGTTGTTTTTCTTGGTAATTTTATGTCTGAGGAAAATGTTGATATTCTCAACAACCTCATCTTTATTCTCTGTCATTATGCCTTTGCATTTCCTCCATTATGTTACCAACTTGCTAGCTTGCTAAATTGTTAGCCTCTGTGGCTTCCAGACTCAGACAGTAATGTTAATATTGCTTAGCAATGGTGTTCCTCACAACTTAACCTCTTGAACGCCATGTACATCATGTACACAACTTCCCATGTCGTAAACAGGTAAACACAACTCCATTTGAAGGCACCAAAAGTTACTATTAATATTCAGTGTTACTCACCAAAATGTTGCGTGTGTCTCCTCGAGGTATAACAGACATACTGAATCTACTGTTTTCCTCATAAAACTTTTGCAAAGCAGATTTTTTAAACATTTTTAACCATGCATTGTTTACAGCTACTGTATGCTAACTAGCTAGCTAACAATCTTCTCTCTGCCTTTGCCGATACATACTGTGGCTCATTAACACCACCTGTGGAGCAGTGAGTAGTGTCAGTTGGTGCCTTCAAATGCAACTCGAGAACTCATGTTCACCACTTGCCATGTCAACATGCATTGCGTTCAAGTGGATAAGTCATGAAAAACTGTCCAAGTCCAAAAGCCACAGAGGTTAAAAATTTAACAAGCTGGCAAGTGGGTAACATAATGCCCTAAGCAAAGGCATAAGGACAAGATGAGGTTGTTGGAAATATCAACATTTTCCTCAGACATGTTATAAACTTACCAAGAAAATCAATACACAAATAAAACTACAATATATGAACTTATTAAGCACCGTAAAATAAACTTCCATGGGCTCCACCAGTTCTCATGTCAACAAACCCATCACAACTAGTGAACTCGGAGCTTCCAGAAACCTTCCACTTACTCTTCTTGTGAACACGGTAAACACGACCCCATTTGAAGGCACCATGAGGCACAGGGCGCTGCTCTCACACCTTGATCACAATCAAAAACGTCAATGCTTTTGGAAATATATGCCTGAAATGAAGCCACATTATCCTGCACATCCACACCCACAAAGGAGTTTGAAAACAGTTTTATTAAATGTCAAAGGAATTAATAGCAGAGCTTTTTTTCTCACTTGTTGAAAATTAAACAAAAGTCCAATTGAACTGAAGCAGCGGTGCAGAGTTGAATTTAGTGATTTATGCCCTTCGTGTGGCTTTTAACAGCAGCACCATCAGATGTAACGGTGCTTGTGAAAGTCATCATTATCCTCTCTCATGGGACAACTAGCTACATCAAAGGACACAAACCAACCTTAACTCTTTCTTAATGGTCCTGATTAAGGGAACCAGAGGTCAGCGGTGCCTGCCTTTCCTTTCCTGCATTATGACTGTGGCCGGCCACACCGGGATGCAAGAAGGGACAGCCCATTACAGATGAAGGCAGCCTGCAGTTGATTTTGAGTGCTAGTTGCAAATTATCTTTGCCCATTGCTTGAGATTTATAGGTTGGTCTGAATGCAAATCATCCCTGCGTGGACATTAATCTAGCAGGGGTATTTCATTAGAAGGGGCTTTGCTGGAGAGAGGGAGTTCATGTGCTCATAAATTTGGTTTGGCACACTGATTGTTCAGCAGATCGCTGGGTAAATGAGTGGACGCCGCCAGCCACGAGAAACAGCTTTCTCCATCATGCTATTATTTTCTGCCGTGGGTCCCAAAACACATGCTAAATGCATTATGCTGGCTTGGGATGAACTATTTATGAACTTGCCAATCTCCAGTCTACATGAGGGGATTTAAGGGCAAATTACAGTAAAGAAGCCAAGACACACTCGCCACAATCAAAACAGAAGGCAATACAAAACCACCAATGGCTTTAGATTCAATTTAATTCAGTATAGACCAAATCCACAACCAGAAAGGCCCTTTATCAAACACTTCAATAGCTATTGAATAACTCCTGACTATTTACTCCTCTGGCTTGATGCCAAACTCATCACAGATGTACTGTGTAACATCAAATGCAGATCAGTGTTGTGATGAAATACCTGTCATGCAGACACAGAAAATTGAAATCAGTGACATATTGCAAAACATTACGTAACATTAAATTTGCAGTTTAACAGGCATCTAAAGAGTTAATGTAACAATGTGGGGCTATAAGTAGGCCTGAAACAACTATTTTCAATATCAAGTTATCTGCAGATTTCTTTTGTCTATTAAATTTCAGAAAAAAAGTCCATCATAATTCCCCAGAGCCCAAGATGACATCCTCAAATTTCTGGCTAGCTGTCCAACAGTCCAAAACCCAAATATATGCAGTTTATTACAAGGTAAGACAAGGAAAAGCAACAAATCCTCACATATCAGAAGCTGGAACTATCAAATATTTGTCACTTTTTTCTTAAAAATGCATCCTTTTCTGTTGATCACTTCAACTTAACTGTAAAGCTTGAACAATGAAATCCAGCATTTATTCAGGATGCATTAACCCCACCTTACTAACTTCAAAACTACATCAGTATCCCTCCCACATGATGTATTCCAACTTTGATGGAAGTGAAAAAGCACCAAAGCAGTGAAACAGGCAGAAATATCACTAAAATACTTTATCAGATCACTGCTTAGTATACAACTAAACACGTTTCTATGACACTCATCTTCCATCAAAAACTCTTATTTGCATAAAACCGGCAGCTGCTTTAACTTGTCAAAACATTTAATCGCAGGTTTAGACCATCAAAGCAATTACAGCATAGAAGCAGCTGGATATGTGCAGTGAATGTAAACCATCCTACAAAATATGGATATACTGTATGCATTGCTTGTGGATTATCTTAACAATTTTGTTTGTTTGTCTCACCTTCTGGCACAAATCCTACCCGAGATCTGGCCCAGAATCAACAACTCGGGAGCCTCGCTGCTCATTCATCAGCATTGAAACATTCATATTAGCTCCATTAGGGCATTAACAGGGAGAGAGTTGGAGTTAGCAATGATTTGTCACATTATTCATCAATATTTGATCACTCAAGATTACTTATGCTTCTTCACTGACTGGAATTCATGCTGAATTTAAATGACTGCCTGAAAAAAAAAAGAAAACACTGCCACCACAGCCATCATACTCAAATCTAGCAGTGCTTATTTGAGAGGTTACACTCTTCTGAATGCAATTTTTCCGTGCTAATGCCTGCATGTTAATGCATTTACGTACATTTACAAAAGACTTCATGTCACGTCAGGTCTTTGCCATCTGCAGCTGAAGAAGTTATCTCTCCAGCAATCACGTCAGCGTCCCCAATATTGTTTACACTCGGTTGACTAGCTGGGCCTGAGACAAAGTTTGAATGCTAAATGTGGGCTGGCGGATGCATCCAGCAGCACCGAGATAAGAAGTGAAAGCACTCACGGACGCTGTTCCACTGCAAGCCCCAGAGGACAGCACGGTGGATCCACTCTGATTAAACTAGCAGTGTCTCCTGCATCATGAGCAAAAAACATTTACCACAACCACATGTTCCACTTTTTGTTTCACTTTACAGCGTATCACATTCACCGGCCAGACGGAGCAGATGTGTGTGCTTCACAGTCTGCTAAAGCCTTTAGTCAGTCAGACTTTAACTGCTAAAAAAAAAGTCATTTATCACTAAGGTGCGCTGCTAAAACTTGCAACCCAATCTTGTATTACTTGTCATTTAATTCCTAAGTGAACCCAAGGGATATAAATAACTGTAGAGCACTGTTAAAAACAAACACCATTAGGAGAGAAAACTGCATAGGGTCAGCATAAATACTGCTGGACGAAAGGGCTGACAAGGCAGGCAACTCAGGAGCCATGAACAGAAGAAAACTGATACGTGTGTGATTGCTAATTCTCGCCAGAGAGATACAGCAACCATCTGTTTAACACAGACTTTGACTTAAACTCGAAACTGTGAATAATCTGTTGAACCGGAGCTTTAGCTTTGTATTTACAGAAACCGATCCACCAAGAGAGACACTCCTCCTCTGCTGATTATGCTCAACCAGCACCTGGGGGTTACAATTAACCAGGTGGACGAGTTTATAGATCTGCGTCAGGGTCAGTGCACAACGAAGATGACTATCCGATACCTGCGCTGCACTCATACATCGTGAGAGCCAGACCGCCAGTGTTACCCAGGAGCCTGTTCTGCAGGATTCACAGAGAAATCTGTTGACTTAGCACCACAGGTTCCACTATCAGTGGTGCATCACATTTCCTGCTCTCTGCATTTTGTTTCTAAAAGGAGGGTAGAGGGAATAAAACGTACAAACAACATACTTCCATTTACAGCCAACCCAAGATAGCAGCAAACAATCTCATGCATCATTCAGGAGCAGAAACTCTTTATCTGACACTTGTTTTGGAACAGAATATGACTGATATGTTTAACATTTTCTTTTCTTTTTTCCCTCCCTCTTTTCTCTCCATCACAAAGTCACTGATGTCATCTTTATCCTACTGACAGCACAGCGCACATATTTGCATAAAGTAAGAACAAACAATACACTCTGTACACTGTGTTCAAGATGACTGTAACACAAATATACAGCTGACAAACAGCTAACTGAATAAAAATGGGAAGCAGAGAGGGATGAAGGATTCAAACTGACAGATGTCTGGATTGTATAAAGATCCCCTAGTTGGATATATATGACTATAAATTCACTACTGTACATGTTACATGACAGCTTGAGAGAGGTGAAGGTAATGGATTTAAACTATCTAAAACAGATGTGCAAAAATCTGCAAAAGCAGCAAAAGAACTTTGCATAAAGCAGGGTCACTTTAGGCTAGTGATAATATGCTGTGAAAAAAAAAAACATAGCTACATAATTTGGCCTTAAAGAATAACTTTGGTGTTTTTCAACCTGGGCCCTACAGTATTTCCCCATGTTGCTGTGTATAAGTGGCTAATGAGGACAACATTTTTTGAAAATGGTCCAATATTGAAGGAGGACGCTGCAACCAGCAACAGCTAAATGAGCTACAAGGGCATGTGAGCAGCATCAATGTAACATTGTGTTCACTGTGTTTTTGCCACTGACAGGCTCAGATTATTATAAGTGTCTGACAACATTATATGGAAAGGACTGTACAGAGAAATAAATTCATTTTCTCACCTTTTGCTTGATCTTTGTTATTGTGTCCAAAAACAAACACTCAAGGGGAAGTTGTGAAATCTGAATATCTGTATATACTGTATATCCACATTGTCAAAATCATCTAAATATCCAGCCATGACATTGACAATCTTTTAGATAACACCAAGTTATGCTTTCTGTGCTTCAACACAACAAACCCTGTATTCCACCATTGTCTTCCACCTCACCAGATTTCAGAGCGAGACTTCTCCTTGAGCAAGACTCTTTTCGTAATGTTGTTGGACACTTATGATAACAATCAGAGCCTGTCCTGGCAAAAACATGTACCTTTAGAGGTCGTAAATGTCGGTGCCAACTTGCCCCTATAGGATTACATTGCAGCCCATGAGCAACAGTCGTCTACAGCGCTCTCCGAGTGGCAACCTGGCAACCCTTACTGCGGAGCCCTGTGTCTCCCTGCTATAGCTTCATATTTAGCATACAGACATGAGGGTGGCATCCATCTTCTCATCTAACTTGAGGCAAGAAAGCGAATAAGCATATTTTCCAAAATGTCCTTCAAAGTCTAACTTTATCCTTTCACAGATAACTGAGGGCTGCAGGGACTTTAAACTGTCTGCTTGTGCTTTATGGGTAGGTAAATTATAGCAGAGCATCTACATTCATGATCTTCAAGACCCAGAATGGGATACATTAGTTTTCCATCCTACTATAGCTATGAAAGGTTTTTTTTTTATATAACTGCTTGCTCGCCTGCTTCCTTACAGCAGGTGCAGGTCAGGCGCTGATTGCATACTGTAGCTAGAATGACAACCAGCATGGTGAGAGGGAAACAGGACATGCTTAACAGGACACAGAGCTGTGTGTCTACATTCTTGGCTTTATGTCAAAATAATTGTCATGTCTCTGGAAGCCGGATGCATCTTGTTTCAACTACTGTATAAATGACAGTCTAATGGAGCCAAGGTCTGACGAGTGTCCGTTTAAACAACATTAGCAGCTGTTGTTTGCAGATGATGTTGATATTCAGGCTAAGGATCTCTGATTTGTATTTTTCTTCAGTTTTTTTATGAAGTGTGCATCATTGTTTACATAAACATTCAAAATGGGCGGCTTTGTATTTCCTGTTGCATTGTTCGTTAATGCAGTAGCTAACAGGAAGTAAACTTGGACCAAATCTGTTGCCCTGGCAACAGAACGACAATGAAAATGTCTATACAAACTAGAGGTGGGACGGTTCATAAAATTCACAGTTTTCGTTTTGGTTTGGTATATTTGTGGTAGAGCAGGAGGCCAATTTCCAACTTCAGTTTAAACATGCATTTCATTTATTTGGCAAAATAAGTGAACTGTTTGTCTTCACAACAGTTTAACATCAGGAACAAAACACTTCATTGTCACATCTTATGGCTGGACTTCTGATCTAAAAGAAAAGTGCCACTGTGTTATTTAAAATGAATTTATAAATAAAAACAAATCATCAGCAAAAAGTGCAGCATCAGGTCAGTTTTTTTAAACAACCGTAACATATATTAGGTCAGCATCATATGAGGAAAATCTGCCATGTGCAAAAACACTGCTCAATATCGCAATGATGATATGACTTGAAATAAATAAACAAATATTGAAGTGTGCATATTAGCTATACTTATGTCAGTCTGGTTGTTTCTAAAGTCAGAACCAGATTAGAATTGAATATTTAAAATACAACTAGGACACATGTTGTTTCTAGAGCAGCAACAGTAATGTTTACAACAGCAGAGTCACCAAATAAACTCATTAATATCTCACTGGAAACAATCTAACATGTTAATAAAATAAATCATATTCCTGAGTGAAGTTTATAAAGACTGAAAAACATAAACATCAGTCAGTATCAGTCCTTCCTCCTGTCCTCTGTCCTCCTGTCCTCTGTCCTCCTGTCCTCTGGTCCTCTGTCCTCCTGTCCTCTTGTCCTCTGTCCTCCTTTCCTCTGTCCTCCTGTCCTCTTGTCCTCTGTCCTCCTGTCCTCTGTCCTCCTGTCCTCTTGTCTTCCTCCCTCTACTGATGTGAACCACTACAGGTCCTGCTGGTAGAGGAGGAGCTGCTTTGTCTCAGCCAGCTGATCAGTTTACTACTAAGATACAAACTAACCTGAACAGTCAGACTACAGAGTTACTGCCAGCTTTAGTTTCAGCTTGTGTAGCCGAGGGTTACGTTACTCCTAAACGTTATGAGGATAATATATTAATAACACAGAGGCTCCGTAGTTCGGACACTTGTAAATAACAGCGCATCACTGCCTCGCGGCTACATTTGCTGCTAGCCAGTGAGCTAACGTGAGGTGATCAGTTAATAGCTGTGGTAGTGTAAACATAGTGGCGGTGGTTGAGAGACATACGCAGTAATATCTGGTCCACCCTCGCCGAAATTGAGCCAATCACAACGCACAACCTCAGCTTCAGCCACACTGTGCATGTCTTATGCCCCATACCCTGTCCGCCGTATCCCAGCCACTTTCCACAGGCCTTGATTTCTAGTGTGTCAATAAACGCGACGAAAAAAATACACAATCGGCCTCATCACCTCTTTCAAATTAACCGAACGGTACATACGCAACCCGAACCGTGACAAGCGAACCGAACGGTTCAGATTTTTACCCAAACCATGCCTACCAATTAATACAAACCATGGAGGTACTAAGAGAACTGGATACAGCGTTGGAGGCAGGCTCCCGTTCATACCTATGTGAATTGCTCAGTGGCACATGAAGCTAAAATGACTCAACTGCTGAGTGATAAAGTACCCCGATCATCCGGCAATCTTCTGCATCCATTGGGCCCATAGAGCAGGCGCACCTCACCTAACCCCACCTCACAGCCTTCAGTCTGGGGCTCATTCACATGAACGCAGGAAGGGAAATTACTCTGGATTCGGCTATTAGTGCATTTTACAACTTTTAGGACCTAACGATTTAAACAAGGGCTAAGTGTTTGTACTGGGAAGTTGATTTACCTCCAAAAAACTATCCACTGAGTTACAGGTGTCTCTTCCCTATGTAATTCTATGGGAAAAAGTCTTTCTGGGCCCAATGGCATCACGTGACAGACACAGAAGTTCTAGTACCACCATTTGGCCATTACGTAGGCTTGAATAAAAGCCTGGTGCACTTCCTGGTGGCTTGATACAAACAGACGTCGCCATCCCTATAGCCATGCTACTAGCATAGCTAAAAAATAATAAATGTCCACCAGAGGTGGGGGCGGCAGTAGCTCAGTCTGTAGGGGGTTGGGTTGGGAACGGGGGGGTGACCGGTTCAAGTCCCGGGATGGAAAAAAAAAGGGGGGGGAAATGGGGGGGGGGGAGGGGCCGTTTTCCCCTTGGGGGAGGGCGGGGGGGCCCCGGGGAAAGGCACTAACCCCCCAAGGGGGGGGGGGGGGTGGGGCAGCGCCCCCCTCCTCCAATCTTTCATCTATTGATTGTGTGTGTGTTTTTTTTTTTTAAAGAAAATAAAAAAAAAAAAAAAAGAAAAAAAAAATTCGAAGAAAAAAAGGGTTCAGAAGTCACCAGAGCTCAGGATGATGACTACAAATGGCTTCTAGGCTCCCAGCAGCTGCTCAGACCTCCCTCTGGAAGTATGCAGTCAAAGGCAGATTGGGAGAAGACCCCCAATCTCGGAATTCTTGTGAATCTTTCAGGAAAACCAGAGGTAAAGCTAAGAAACAGACATCTGAGCTTCAACTGTGTCCCCGACCTCAGTAAATGGCAAAAAAGGAAGGATCGACAGTTTAATTTCCAAGCACACACTATTTAAATCCTATTGTCTCCATGCTGAAATGACCTTTGCAGATCTTAAAACCAGTCTTGCTTAAGACCACCGCATTCTTTAAATTGCTCACTGCACTTAAATGACATTTTAAATCCCGTATCCGCCATAAACCACGCTGTTAACAGCTGTCATATTTCATCAGGTTCACCGGGGTAATCACAGGCTCCACGCTAACCTCTGTGTCAGTCTAGCAGAGGTCTAACTGGTCCACTGATATAGTGCTCAGACACTGTGACCATACAGAATGAGAGATAGTGACAGACTGATTTTCCAGGGAAATCACACAGGATACGCCGTAGTGGCCGAGACAGATTTATAAAGGGAGCGCAGCAGTGTTACAGTATGTCCTAATCTCATGAGTCTGGTTTTATCAGCCAGCAAAGACATACAGTCCATGAGTCATCAGTATTGATTTGGTGCCACTGATCTTGGTGACACCAACACGACCCTCCACACAAAAGTCAAGCATGATCACATGAATCTACACACTGGCAAAAGCAGAGTTAAATGTCTTCATGCTGAGGCATTTAGGAGATATAGTGTGAACTTCACCACAGAACTATGCAGGGAGGGTAATCCTGAATAAAAGGTCTTTACCAGCACTCCTGCTCCACTACATCTGCCCTACCTAAACCCTGCTTTGCTCTGCCCGTCTGGGGTTTAACCCACCGCCTGAAAATAGGGCCAGCCCTAAAACATATTGTAAAATGGATCCATCCCAAGTATGAGCCTTTTTTTCCCAGGGGTTGAAGATATTGCATTCCATATATCATAGATTAATGTGCCTGTCCATGCTCATGAAATCCTCTGTTATGCCCACTGAGGGCTACAGCAGCACAGGCATAGTTCAAAGTTACAGAACCTGACAAATAGCAAACCATTACAAACAAAAGGTGACAAAGCAGATCGACTGGGGACTGTTTTGAAAAGGTTTTGCGGTTGTGTATAGAAGCATGCTTGGATCAGAGTGTAAATTACAGCATGCCAATCAGAATTTGATGCTGCAAAATAGTTTTAAACACTGACAGATACACACTCTCAAAAGCAACCTGAAACAACTGGATTGGAAATTAATCTGTTGGGGGAAACTACTAGTTCGTCCATCATATTTCCAGATATGTCCTGTCCGACAATACCCGTTTTCCTTGGACCCATTTTCCATCTGCAAATATCAGTTAAAGATGCCAAAGTAGTCTAGTTGCAGCTGAAGATCACTGTGTGGCAGTGTTGCGCATGAACTAGTTGGAGTCTGATAAAGCAATAATTACTTCAATCAAGTAAATAAGAACTTTACATACTTATGAAGGGCTAGATAAAGATTATTTGACTTTGATAAAGAGGTTGGGTCTTACTTTTCCTGTGTGATGTGCTCCTTTATGGCTCCCAGTGCGACCAGGCTGTTGCTGCCCTGCAGCAGCCTGCAGGTTGCCAGGTGCCGCTGGTACTGCTCCTTCAGACAGCCGTTCTCCGCGCACAGATCGGACACTTGCTGCTCCAGCTCCTCTATCCGTCCCCTCTGCCTCTCCAGCAACTCCTGCTGGGTCTCGATGATCTTGTTGAGCTCCTTCAGATATTCCACAGCCCTGGTTGGGTTCTCGGTTGGGCTTTCCATGTCTCGCTCCGACGCTGATATATCGCAGAAGCCGGGGCGGGGGGGTTTGGAGAGACGGTTCCGTGTTAGTCCAGACTCGGGTTAAGCGCAAAAAAACAGCAGGTTGCGTCTTTTACGCCTCGCCATTGTGTTTAAGTGTCGCTCTGGGTGATAATTCAGAAGCAGTACGCGCGTTTACAACGCTGCACACTAAACTACAAGCTCGCGTATCAAGCTGCAAAATATCAGTCAACCGACATGTGACAGACTACATTATGAGGCTCCTAGTTTGTGCTCCAGTCTGTGAAGTGGTCCGGTCGCTCCCCCGGTCGGCTGCACGGTGTGACATGTTCAGTGAGGAAGCAGCTTACCTTTAGCTCCATGCTGCTCCCGTGACTTTTCGTAAACAGACGCTGGCTGTCAGGTAGGCGGGGTTTTCAAGTTTTATGAATCTGCAGGTCGCATTGAGAGTAACGCGGCTCTGCAGCTGCTGGAGGAAAAGGGGTTGGGGTGGGGGATCTGGATGCCTTTTTTCCGTCTTTTCTCATGACAACCAGAGCATCCTGGTGTGTCCTCAGTGCACACAAGCATGCACCCTCTCCCCTTAACACTACACAACAACTTTGTTGCGTTGTGGTCCGTTGCTGTAGCACAGTATACCGGTGCTGCAGAGTTGTCTAATGACTATGTGTTGCCATTTCACCAGCAGGCTGTAAACCCCCTTCCACTAGTGAAATGATCAGGTTAGGTGGAAGCAGTGGCTGAATCAGCGCATCTTTATGTGTTTGCACAGGAGGCCCATGAGTCCCATGGGTGCACCGGAGCAAACTGCAGCACTGACCCGCTGATGCTTAAAAGTTTTATGGGTGGCCATCATAGTCCCATCTGCCCTCATGCTTTCACAACACTGTTGGATTTCTACCACACTTTCAAAGCAGAACTAGAAAAAAGCAGCTGTTGATCAAACTAGGCAGCGCTGATCAAATATGAATCAATATTCTGTTACTGTGATGACTATTTCTCTCTTTAAATGTTTTCAGAAACATCTTCTAGTTACTGTTTAGCTGGAAAATGAGAAAATTTGTGACCTGCAGCCATGTTGAGACCAGCTGAGGAAATACCAAGTACCGCCCACCAGCTGGAGCACAGCCAATAGGAACGCTCCCTCTGAAATAACCTGTGATTGGCCAAAGTCTCCTGTGGCTAGATTTTTTTAAAGCCTGAGAGCAGAGCCATGAGGAGGAGCAGAAGTCTAGTTTTCTCTCAAAACAGTTGAATTACAATATGCTGAAAGGTTATAATGGATTCTTTTAACATTGACAACCAAAATTTCTGCTTATTGAAGCTTTAAAGCGAACACAACCTGTATACCGGAAAGAATATCTGCCATTTAAAAATATCCCTTGCGGGATATATTGCAGACATCTGCAGAGGAACCGAGAGGTTCAGATGGCAGTTAGCATTATTTGCTCTGCTCTCTGTGTCTTGTCGCTCCCCGATGGCTGCCTTTGTTATCAAAGCAGCACTCACATTTTCATGTCCACTTCAGATTCATTTTGCTGCTGATTATTTCTTTTCAAAGCTGAGTTGAGATGTTATATTCCTGGATGCAGTTACACTGCAAACATAGCTGCATGAGAGACCAGAGCTGCAGCAAACCAGTGACAGTGGGAAGCAGTGGAGTACAGATGGAGTACATTAGGGTTTCTTTTTCTCTGTGGCTCCCTAATCCACATGGCGGGAGGCCAAGAACCGCTGCAAGAGCCTTGATATGCCACCCAGAAGGATATATAGTACATTAACAGCCAGTAGTCGCAGGGCGGTGTTGCACATCAACAGTGCCAAATGCCATTTCTTAGGACGTCAGTTTGGACGTATTTCCAGTGGCGTATACCCCACAGAAACTGCACACGCCATCATTACATAAATGTCTTTGTTGTGGGCCTTCAACGCAACAAAACTGCCAAGATCCACAAGCAGTGTTAGAGGGGAGGGAGGCCATCCGTCAACCGGAAGGCCTGCGTTCACATCCATGCGTCGCAGGACCTATTAGAGCTGTTAAAGTGTCCTTCAGTGAGCTATTGAATCCCTTCCAGCTCTGACACTGCTGTTCCTCACAGATATAGTGTTTGAAAGACAATAAAAACAGTACAACCAAAAAAATCACATCATAAAATCCTATTCTATAAACCTAAATCTTCTATTTCCATATTTTCTGGTTCACAAGTACACTATGAAACCATGCAGCTCCATCATTCATGCATACAGTCAGCTCTTGGGAGTCCTGGAAGTACTGGAACTCATAACTTGTGGATGAGGGATGCCAGCAACCTCAGGATATTAACCACTTCAAAAAAAATACTGCTTGTCATTATTATGCTCTTGGGCTCTCTACTCTCTTCCTTTGGCTGACCGGTCTTATGCCGGTGCCAGTGCGGGTGCTAGCCAGAAAGATTTATTTTGTGAAATCGCTCATATATTTTGCACTGAGGCAAACCCACTCGGAAGTCCTCTGACTTCAGCCCTGATGGAAGAAGGGCCACGATCATTTAACCAGCAGAGGGGAAAAATTTTCAGAGAACGCCAGACACTCTCTGCTGAAACCGACAAGATAGATAGATTAGACAATATATGTACCTTTATGTGGCTGATCTTATCTGGCACACAAGAGGCAAATATCGTAGGCAATAAAGTAATTTATTTACTTTTCTTTTATTCCTACAATACATAAAGGTGCTATTGATAATGCTGATGACATTCAGCCACTGGATGTTGCATTCTCCCTCCCCTGTTCTATTGCGTTCACTTCATTCTGGCCTTACTATCAATCTCAGCCATTTATTAATATTTTTCACACTGACTGACGACCTAGAGATACTACGTGATACCACCATTGTTTTACTATCGGCTCACAACCCTTGTTAGAAGTGGGAGCCACAGAGATAAACAAAACATTCTGCCGAAATTTTTTAAATGATCAATTCACAATCATAACATTTTTTTTTGTCAGGAAAAGCTATTTTATTTGGCACCTTTCTAAAAGCTCTGTGGATGTTTTATTTTTATTTTTAAATATTCATCTACATAAAACTGTTCATATATCAATAAAACCTTGAAAGTCATAAATACCAAGGAGGGTGAAAAGAGGAGATATCACGATATTGCGTCATCAATAATCTTTAGGGGTACAACACGTGCCGTAAAATCTGGTCTGCCCTCATTGAAATTGAGCCAATGGTAACGCACAACTGCAGCTCCAGTTACACTGCATGGTTAACACCCCATAGCTCTACACCCGTGTCCCAGCCTCTTTCAGTAAGTCTTGATAAATACCCAAACCAATAGGTCGAGTTTCTTCAGTGGTGCTCCTGCAACAAATCAAAACAGCAAGAATATAGACTGACAGCTTGATTAGGTTTGCAATGAATTCTTCATTTCAGCCTTTCTCTCATCATCCTGGCATTTTTTTTTCTGAGGAAAGCACTCACAAAGCCAAGGGAAAATGCCTAAATACCGACCACTAAATCCAGTTCAAGCTACAAATGACCAAATCAACAAACTAGACCAACCTGACTTCGCTCACACAGAAATTGCTTTCCAGGAAGACCCTCTCACACCATCCTGAGCGAGCAGCTTCACTTACATTCTTGTCAGGTTTCATTCAATGCCTACCTCATTGATCCCCTCCACTGACAGCACAGTAAGCCATCTGGAACAGTGGTGGTGTCCCTTCACCCAGGACGCAGCGAGATGGCTCTCAGCTCGACAGGCTGACAGGTGGGGTTTATGCAACCCGTGTGCCTTAATGGAGAGAATAAATTGAGTGTCATTTCAGCTTAACATGGATGACTGCCTTAATGAGCTATAGATATACTGTACGGTCACGTTTAAAACCCACACGCCGCTATCATGTGATGGGAGTCATTTCAAAAACGGTCATTTACACATTTGAATTTCATCACATTTAAACAGAAGCGGGCAGTAAATCTAAACTAACGTGCTGCCGTCTCCTGAAAGCATCTGCTGAAGCGGAGAGCCAATCAGTTGGTGGTTTTCCTTTAACACAACACAGCAGGTAAAATGCTTCCTGCTCCTAAGCCAACCAACATCTTAAGAATACCCTGGAGCTGCTGTTGACAGCCAGAGCTACACAGCTGGTCCTCCCCATAAACACCTCTCAGGCATGAGTTGAGTCTGTCTCTGAGAAACAACATGTGGGAAATAATGCAAAGCTGGCAATATAGCTGGTGCTGCATACAGTATGTTCCACTCAGGATTAGATTTTCAGTGGGGGAAGAAGTATTCAGATATTTGAGTAAAATTAACACTAATACAGTGTAAAAATACTCAATACAAGTAAAAGCCCTGGATTCAAAATCTTACAAGTAAAAGTGCAAACGTATTGGCATGAAAATATAATAAAAAGCCTTGACAACAATAACACTCATTGTAATAGTGAATTTCTGAAAATTTTCAAGCAAAAATGCCAAATATTTTTCTTCTTAAATGTGCAGATTTTCTGTTTGTTTGCAATATATTATGGTCAGATAAAATAAGTATTTTGATCCCATCACCATGGACATTTTACACAATTTTTGTCAGACTAAGAAACTGATTATTGCACATGAAAATAGTTATCAGCTGCAGCCCTAAATAACACAGACACTTGGATTCCCAAAAACAAATTACAAGTGCACACATAATCCACACAAACCAGTCAGAAGGTTGCACCCAAAGAGTGCACCACAGCTGATGTTCTGCTGCTTGACAGATAATTCGGTGGTGCTCACTCTCGCCCGTTCACCCACTAGAGGTTGTGCAGCATTTGCTGACATGCAGGCGGCTGCTGAGGGCATACAAATGAGCTGGGTGACCGGGACCGACCACAGCAGTCCAGTGCGAGCAGCGTCACAGACAGATGGGAGATATTTGATCAGATGTCGCAGACCTTTACACATCCTTGGGGAGCCACAGAGACAGACACTCTGCTAATCCCCTCTCAGTTTGTGTGTGTGTACCACATCAGACTGTGCCGAGTCTGTACAGGCTTTAGGATAAATGGGAATTCAGTCATTGTTCATACACAACATCACTAGTTTCTATAAAGAGGAAACTTTACATTAAATACATTGCATCGCTAATATAATTTCTTGTGCTGCAATCGATTGCAGATTGCTAAAATAATCCTGTTAAGATGCGTTTACTTCAGTGTTTTTTTTTTCCACAAATACAAAATAAACCAGGGAAAGAAATAGTGAATAACAATGAAACAATGAAACGGTGAAAACTTCTGACCAAAAAAAAGGAAACACTGAATAGGATAAGATAGATTAGATGTCAGCGAAATGCAACAAGGAGGAAAACAAAGTGAATAAATGACCAGATAAGTGAAACCGCGCTGATGCAGAAAATTAATTCATAGGGATGTTAGTGTAGGAAATTGCAAACTGAGTGGCTGTGAGTGACAGAATCAGTATTGCAAGTGGAGGAAAAGCTGCAGGATTTAGTTCAGACTGGATCTACATCTGTATTTCTAGTTAGTCAGAAAAGAAAAAACTCTTCTGTACGGCTGCTCATCTGTCAAAATCCTGACTACAGGCAAAAACACTTTTTTTGATGCACTGGTCAATTTTGCTTCCATAACACAACATAACAAAAAAACATCCACCATACACATTTAGGTGTTTATTTTACTACTTTGTCTATTTGCGTCGTAGATTTCTCCTAAATTCACCAAAAGTTTGCATTAGATAACATTAGATAACACCTCATTTGCATATTTAAACATAACATTTCAAAAAACTAATTGTCTTAATGTAGAGGGCGATGCTGAATGTGAAAAGTACAAATTTTAATTAGCAAAAGGCAAGAGCATATTCACACAAGCAAACAAACCTGTGTCTGAAAGCTGTTCAGATATGATTGTAAGGCATGACTAACAAAAATAAAACAGCCATTTGATCATCGTACATACTCTTACAGTAAAACTGAATTTCACTTGCTAACATAAATATACGATTCCTTGTCAAATACAAAAATATCACACTCTTGTGTCTGTGCAGTTGGACAGTGCTACAATAACCTCCTCCCAGAAATGTGGTCTGGTAAAAACAAACCAGAACAGAAACATTACAGATTCAGAAATGACGCTGGGTCACATTTGATTGCTTCTGCGCTGAAGCAACCTGGGATAAAATCTGAAAGATGGTTCACATTTTTTAACTGGTTCACATTAATGAATTACACCGGAGCTGCTGAAAAAAAAAAGCACAGTAATTAAGAAATGTCCAGTACAGAAATAAACCAACCTTTTCCCAGTTAGTATTATGCACATTTGAAGGGTTCGTCACCTCTGAGGACGGGTTCAGTGGACAGCCTTTTTAGCTACAACAAAACAAGACGTTTCCTGCTCATAAAAAATAAACATTTTCAAGTGAATGTTCGCTTTCCGTCATACATGGATTGAGGTTCCTCCTGAGATACTAAAGTTCACATGTCAAACATATTAAGTAGAACACAAGTAATGGGCGAGCAAACACAAAAAGTGATCTTATTTAAAGCACAAACTAGTGGTTTGGTTTTTTCAAAAGATGTCAGTTAATAACAGAGCGGTTTCGTATAAAAGCTATTTCAATGGCAAACCACAAAAAAAAAAAAAAGACACACGCATATATAAGTCCACACAAAAACATACACAAAGAAAAATAGCCCTGTTATCACACGTTGCAGCTCTTAACTGATCTGCTATTCTGAAAATTAAGTTTCTTTTAAGCATCGGTACCAACGTGTGAATACAATGGAGATTTTGCAGTCCCGTCCAACAGCGTCCGTACTGAGGGGCCGAGGCACATTCAGTATGCGTTAATGGCCTGTGGTGTTCTACTTCTGAAGAATAGAGACCAGACAGAGAGCTTTATCAGGACTTGTAGTCTGGAGAATAGAGACGCGACCTGGGGCTGCTGTTTGGCTCCGTCCTCGGTAGCATGCGGCTGAAGGAATTCATTACTGGAGAGTCCAAACCTGAAAAAGATCCAAATATAGCACAGAGTAAATAAAGCATCTACAGCAGAATAGACCAGTCCCTTTGTGGAGAGAAAGTATTATAAATAAGAAATAAATGGAGCAAATCAGTTGTTCAAATATGGCAGAATTTACAAGGAAATGCCACTTGCTTTAAAAACTAATTTGTATTGCTAGCATGTATAGATCCCTCCAATACATACAGTAGCAGTCAGAGCACGGGCTATAAATTATGATATCAAACAGTGCCTGTGGCAAAGTCATTCACAATAAACTTGAGACTTGATATAATGCTTTTTTGCTTGATTTTACATCCAAATGAGCTTTAATTTATGATGGGTGAGGTAGTATTTCATCAAAAAATCTATTCTGACAGAAAACTGTCCTGGATTTTCTAATTAATTCTCATTGGGGCTTTACAGCCTGGTAGCATCACAGATTTAGGGGTTGAATAAACTTCTCTTTACTGCCTTAAGAATAAAGCCAGACAGTGCTCAAGTATTAAAAAAAAAAAATTGAACTGACATTTCGTGGCATATCCCTTTGAATGTACGCTTTAGTCTTTATTTGCTTAACAGCCGTAGCAAGGGAAGTGTCACAGCGACGGTGTCCTACCTGAGATGGGTGGCGGTGTCCTCTGGATGAAAGCAGGGTGATAAGCTTGTTCCCTTGGGCTGAGCACAGTGTGGAGGACTGCAGGGGATAAAAACACATTTAAAAACAAATCAGCACAGCGTCTGAGGAGCTCAGTATCAAAAACAAACCTCTTGTGAATCACAGTTTCTTCACAACTTTTAGGTGCTTCAAATTAAGATACGATAAGATAAGATAAGATATTCCTTTATTAGTCCCACAGTGGGGAAATTTACACGTTACAGCAGCAATACAAATAAAAATAAATTAGTATATACATAATAGAAAATAGAAAAAAGTAAAGACAGAAAAAATGTGTCCATCATATCAATGATATAATTGTGACCGCCACTGATGAACACAGGCGGGAATTGTACCAGTCCCTTTGTTATGAAAGACGAGCTGAGCCAGCAGTGCCTTGCAATGTTGGAGGTGTTCATTTTCAAATATATATATATATATATATATATATATATATATATATATATATATATATATATATATATATATATATATATATATATATATATATATATATATATATATAAAAGAAATTGCAGTATTTGTCTCAGCTGCCATTATTACAATGATGAATCTGAAAAAAAATTAATGTGAAACAAACAAACAAAAAAAAAAAGAAATCCAAGTATTCAAACACTGTATTCATATTACTATACCGCAAACCATCTTAATTTTACAAGAATATAAGGTTTCCTATAGTAATTGACCCACCGATGATGATGATGGCTGTACCGGCCAGCAGAGCGAACAGGGTGAAGAACATCATCTGGTAGCTGTTTATGAAGCTGTGCAGCGAGTGGCCCCCCTCCATGTTAACAACTGGAGCAGCAGCTGCTGAGAGAGAGAGTGAGCGAGCGGTGGGTGAGATAACAGGCTGTCAAACACCTCCTCAAAGTGCTGCGAACATACGATACAATAACAAACATTAGCTAATATGGCACTGACGGATAACGATGCTCGTAACAGTGGTGGTAAATCTGAAATCTGAACGAAATCAGCCTTGTCTGTGTGCTTGCGTCCCACAGATGACAGAAATATTACTGAACAATATACAGGGTTTTACTTGTTGGTAAATAAAGTAAATGTAGAAAAATAGCTGAAGCTATGACAATAAACAGGTTCCCTTTTTTATATTTCACAACTACTTTCAGGACTGTCACTTTTGATTTGAAACTGAAACAACTGTACGAATATGAGGAAAATTTCAAAAGAGCAGTGTGTAACATTTCAGGGGATCTACTGGTAGAGATGGAATATATATGAAATAATGTACAGTGAGCCGGTTATTGCTGTGAAATGAACTGAAGGTCTGCTATAAAGAAATAACACACCATAGAAGGCCGTGATTGACCAATCAGAATTACGTACTCAAGAAAGCTGTGTAATAAAATACAAATAAGTCTGTTTTCTTTGTTTTCTAGGCACACAGGAGAAGTTTCAGTTGGTTGCAATTTGCAACCTCATTGGCTAGATATCGCAATAACCTACACACTGCACCTTTAATATTCGATCTGTAATCATCTGTCCAAGGTTGAAATTTGCAGTGTTTAAGCACAATAGGCCTGGACTTGTTCTCCAGCAGGGACGTACCTAAAATGTCCAGTATATGATCTGCTGTCCTCAGTAAATTACTGTTGACATCCTTGCGAACATAAAATGAGGGAAGTAATGCGACGGACAATTGACACCATAGATGGAAAGATTGTGGATAAAGGTCCAATAAGGCTGTATTGTTGATGTTGTAAAAGAAACGGCCTTACAGTAACATTAGCTTGTCACTCAGTGAGACAGCAGAGGCATCGGGAATGAATGGCATAATGTTAATTCGACCAAGTATTTTAGGATCAGACTACGTGGATCGCATTAAAATGAATTAGGAAAAAGGTGATGGCTCTACTACCTTTCCTGTGACCTCACACATAAGGACGCTTAAAGCAACATGACTTTGTGGTTTGAGGTACAGCTGTCATTTGCGCTGAGAGGATATCTGACCTAGCTTGGCAGCGTTGGGATCAGCCACGTGAATCAAAGTGACTGGGATGTTGATAGTCTGGCTGCAGGAGGTGCTGCTTATGGAAATGGAAGCTGAGACGGCCGCCTGAGGGTCCACAGCGCTGACGGTGTACTTTGAGAAACTGGGGAAGCCGTGATGTACTTCACTCTCTTGGACATCAATACTGGGAGAAGAAGACGCCACCTACAGTGAAGGTGTGGAAAAGTGTTATATACTTTGTTATATACTTTGTTCTTAAAAGGAAGGTTATTCTAACAGGGGTCATACTAACTGACCTCCATGTTGGACAGTGCAGCAGCGGGGCCGTAGACGGTGAGTTCAGCTGACGGGTGCAGGTTTGATAGAAACAGCTCAGTCTGGTCAGAGTAGAGGCCTGGCTCTATGGGCAGCCTGGCGCTCACTTGTTCCCCAGAGAAGGCAATGCCCTCCAGACCGGCCCTCACCAGCAGGTTGGTCATGGACATGCTGAGCACACGGGTCTGTTGGTCGGTCATTGGCTGCAAGGTTATGGAACACGTGTAGGAGCCTGGGGTGAGGATTCATAGGGGTAAAAGAGATGGTTCAAGGTTAATTATTGATGTGTACATTTGGGACAGAAAAGACTCAAAAGGTGCAGGATACATAAAAGCAATATATATTCCCACTGAGTTTTAATATCTGAATTTGTCAGGGAGGGTCATTTCACAATGCTCGCATTAGGACCTCAGTGGGATTCGGCTGAGCGGTTACAGCCTTGTTCACACACAGTGGATCCCCTCAGAGATAAGCCAACAACTGGAATTCCCAAAACCCCAAACACAATTAGACCAGTGCTTTCAAGTAACAGGGAGTCTCCTCCGTTCAATACATCACCTGGACACATTTTACAGTCCCTGCTGAACTCATTCCATGGGCAATGCGGATATTGATTATGTCCTTGTAAATAGTGTTTTCCCACCAGTAGTGAAGAGCGTACGTATAAACTGTGTGCCTAGGTTAGATTTTTACCTTTTTAAAAAAAAAAGGCAAAAAATGATGTGAACATAAAAAAATTCCTTTTCAGTCATAGATGCCAATAGGTCATTTTCAGTCAGTACATTTATAAGTATAATCCATGACCTAAATGTAAAAAAGGGTAGAACCAAAATTTATGATACAGGATTAGATCCTACTATGACATCCAAATTAATCAACTGACATTAGTCATCTAATTAATGCACTTTATCTGAATATAATGATCAAATGTTCACAGCATTTATACCTAAATAAAAGACTATTCTGCACCTTTGACCATGAACATGATCCCTGGTCTGAACTCAGATGAGACTTACCAATGCTTGAGTCAAAGCCGGTGTGTGTTTTGAAGACATCGTTAGTGGGGAAGTCGACAGCATCACTGGTGAAGCTCAGATGGCAGCTGACAGAGGTTTCTGGCTGCAGCTGAGAAATAACTTCAGTCTGGGCAGAAGAACAGGTTCCTGCATGGCAGAGCACACTGGCATAAAATACAAAACCTGCGTGCTTCATTACACACTTTGTCATTAATGTTTGTATAACCGTTATAATTTACTAACAGTCCTTCGTTTTTCAGCAGGGCAGATACGAATGGGAACAGAGACTTGAAGTATTTTTTTTTTTGTTTTTAAATGGGCTTTTGAGAGTCGGATGAAAAGATTAATACCACTCTCATCTGTTTATCCAACATGAAGCTAGCCAGCTGTTTAGCTTAGCACGACTAGAGACAGCTAGCCTGACTCTTTCCAAAAGGTAACAAAATCCTCTTACAACACCTCTAATGCTCACTAACACAAGCAGAGTCAGATTTACTTCATAGCTGTGCATTATGCCCTAAAATACAAGATTTTTGGGATGCAATATTTTCATTCTTTTCAAGGATTTTTTAAGTCCAAATAAGATGCATCTCGTTCACTTCATGCACTAGCGTAAAAGCAAAAAAAAAAAAAAAAATTGCTGTTTTATGGGAGGTTACGTGTCGGACTATTTATTGGCTCTGAGCAGTTGCCAAGCAACCAGCACTACAGGTCGCTGTTGAAAAATAGTTCAGCACAAAACCTTATCATGCCATATATCATCATTACGATCCTTAAAACAGAGCTCTAGTTTCTGTACAGATTAATCAATCGAGAAATAATATGTTAAATACTGAGCTTTATTATATTACTTGTTGAATACTCGATTCTGATTGGTCAATCACAGTGCTCTACAGTCTGTTATTTCTTTATAACAGAGCGTTGCTATGTATAACAGACCGTTGCTAAGGGCGCAATTCTGATGTCGGACCGTTTTTGTGTCCAAGAGATAATAGAAAAGATTTCTGCACACTTAGATCTATGCAGTATTTCACTAGTCTTTGATACTATACTTTCGTTCTGTTGTTTTGTGTCAAGTTATTGATTTCTTAAGTAGCAGTGTAATAACTGGGATAATGCACAGCTAGCGGGTCATTGTTGTTAAATAAACCTCTTCAGGGTGATGAGAGACTGCTGGATCACCCTGAAGAGGTTGGTTGAGGTTTATTTCACAACAATGACCGGCTGACTGTACATTATACCTTACATATTCCATGTCTGCCAATAGATCCCCTAAAAGTTGCACAGTTTTCTTGAATACGCAATTCTGATTGGTCAATCACAGCATTCTACGGTCTGTTATTTCTTTATAGCAGACCATTGCTATGTATAACAGATTATTTCTATGGGCACAGTTCTGATGTTGGACTCTGGTGGACTGTTTTTGTGTCAAAATATTGATTTCTTCAGTAAGTAACTGTGTAATGTCATTGTTTGGAAATAAACCCCTTTAGGGCAATGCAAGACCTGTCAGGGTTTATTTCCGTACATTATCCCTTACTTAGATGTACTGGTTGGCAGATATTGTTCCTGGTGGATAGAGCCAGGCTAGCTGGTTCTCCCTTTCTTCAAGACTTCGTGCTAAGCAAAAAAAAAGGCTGCTGACTATAGCTTTATATTTACCACACAGAAGTAAGAGTGGTATACATCTTCTCATCTAACTCTCTGCAAGAAAGAAAATTAAGTTTATTTCCCAAATGCTGAATTATTCTTTTAACCAATTTTCCCACTAAAACCGAGTCTGTACTGTACCAATGAGGTTGGTTCCTCTCTCCCTGGTAGTGAGGATGACCTTTGTTTCCTTTCCGATCCTGACAGGTGACGCCTGCGCCATAACAGCCGTCGTTGTAGTTGCTTCTATTACTACCTACAGTACAGAACCATACAGAGAAAGAAAACAGCTCATAAATCCTAAGAACATTCAGGTGTGTGCTTGGAATAACCACATTATAATTTAAACCCACAGCTAACTGTTTACATCAATCATACCAGACAGCGAAACAAAACTGATTAAAACACAGCTGAGTGTACTGCTACCTATATCAATGTCTCCTCTACCCCTGATAAAAAAAAAAAAAAAAAAATTCTGTTCATTTTATTAAGATGCTTGTGAGCACCTTTCTGTTTAAGATAAAACACCTCACACCAAATCCCATCAATTCTTGTTCTGTAATAGAAATATTTATATAAAATAGCAGGTTACATTCAGCTCACAAGCAGGGAGGAGCTTGACTGCATGTATGATGACGATTAATCATTTCCACGCTCCATCATGTATGAGCATCTCAACAGCGGTAATGTCATGCACACAAATTAGGCAGAAACAAGGTGTTACTGAAAGGTGATGATGGATTTACTGTACGTCTGTTGCACTTTTATTCTCCTTATGATATATTGCTGATAGACTGATACAGTGTGATGCACCAGTGGAGAAGATGAGAAATCTCTAGAGAATAGAGATGTCAAGAGCAGAAATAAAGAAACCAAAGAGGTGTGCCGTTTGCATAATTAGAAGCCGTTTCTTATAGCTCATTCATCACAATCATGACTAAAACGGAAACAGTCTGTCAGTGAAGCAAAGCAGTTAAGATAGTAGCTACTGCCTATGGATAACATACCTCTCTGTACGTTTTCAAAACGCCAGGTATCTCGTAGTACACAGTAACTGTCCCACTGTCTCTGGCTACTGCTGCGCCACTTTTAGGGTCCACCTGAAGAACACCAGTAGCCGAGGAGCTCCAAATACCATGAACACCTGCAGCAAAGGGAAGATGATGACGAGCTTTTAAAGTACACGTACACTTGAACACAAAACGGCTTATAATATGTAAGCTAAAAAGGAATCTTCTCAGCCAAATGAAGTCCTAAAATCAAAATGAACGTAAAAATAGGTTCTTTGTCCTTAAAGGAAGTTAAATAAATTGTAGCACCAGAAATATTATAATTCCACTTAATCACAGAGAACAAAATAAAATTTAACTGCATAAAGATTGTGGAAGAACACAAAAGCACACAATGCACAACTAGGCGGTCATCAATGGAGTGACAAATTTAAACTATTAACTTTCCAGATGTTCTTCCTAAGATAGTACAACTGCTGTTAAAAGAACATGTGGATCTCTCACCATCCGGGCTGCTTAACTGGGCGGTGAAGCAGATCACATCCCCCACCACCAGTCTGTGGGCCTCATCTGGGTGGATGGCGTGCTCGACAGGTAGAGGAACGTAGTCCGCCACACCTACATTCTCGCTGTCCCACACTGCAAGAAGAGTGAGGCCGACGTTGATGGTCCTCACTGTCAAAGTGTGGTTACTAGGCCCGATCCCCACCTGCACCAGGTCGTCTCTGCAAAAACACAGAGGTCCATGTTGAATTATGGATTCACTAGTGTTTATAACTAATCAACCAGTGTCTTAATACAGTTCTTTAACAGAAGTCAAATATGGGCCAATACAAAGTTATTGTAGGTTCAGAAACAAAGACCTCACTGTGACACCCTAATGGCCCATCACCCATTTGACCCTTCATTCATGCTTTTGTGCTCGATCCCTCGACCCTACAGTAATTCATTCACACACTCCTTATCTGTCACTCCAATAAACTAATTTGCAAACATAAATGGCATTGTGTTTATTACTGGAGAACTTTTTAACTGGGTAAAACTGGGCCAATACTATTCGGCATGCTTAAAAAAAAAAGCTATTGAGACAAGTTTTAGAAAAACAATACATCTCATTCCTTGGTTTAGTTTTATATATAGGGATATATAAATATTTATATATTTATCTGTTTTATCCTGAAAGACTGTCTTGCTTTTTGCCTCTATTTTCAAAGAATGTGTGCTGAATAAACTGGACCAAACTGCTCCCACTGCAGATGCCAGTAAAATCCAATTGGGTCTTTGGAGACTCAGTAGACTCTAATCACAAACCAGCCCTTTAGTCCCGAGACTACGAGCCCTTTGCTACTCTGATTTTTCTACTTTTCCTTAAAGTTGTCTGTCAGCAACTGGAGACCCAGGTAATAGAATCAATTTATTGTGCAGACAGATGACGGGGGTCCCTCATCAGGAGGGCAGCTACGCTCCTCCCTGTCCAACACTCCTCCCATTAATTTAGCACTCGCTCAGGTGGAAACAACTCCATCTGAAATGAGGTCAAAGGAACAGCCCAGTAAATTAATGCTGTGAACTCCTGGAGAAGCCTGTCATGACCTCCACTCACTCTGGTTGTACTCGACAGATATTAATGCACACATGGTGCAATCTATCAGGCATTGGCTAAGTATAGAAAATATTGTCAGTGTTACGGATGTAGCTTATGTGGATCAATATCATAAAAACACACCATGTCAAATACATAAAATAAAAATCTATATTGTGACAGGAATCCAGGTTTTTATTTTTGACATTGTAATGCAGAGAGCAAGGATGGATCCCAAATAAAACACAATTTTCTGTGGTGAAGGGTGAGGATTGTGTGGGCTGACATGTCATGTCTGGCAGAAATTGAAATACGGGGAGACATTAGGTCACGCAAGGTGAACGGACCGCTCAAAGAGAGGCCTTGCTACTCTATCTATACATATAGCTCAGAACAGCAGGGTAGTAGCTTTTCAACTCTGGGGCTCTAAGCAAACTGCAAAACATATCCTCCTCCCTCCTGTGCTTGTGTAGAAGTCATGTTTCTCTTACTGAGTCACACTGTTTATGAATGCATGAATTACAACAACAGCAACATTAATGGATTAGAATGTTAACAGACCTGTTTGTGGAAAATGTGAGGCGGGAGCTGGAGCTGTGGAGGGCGTCTCCAGTGCTGGCATGAAAGTGGACGGTGAAGGTGAGCACCATGCCCAGGGGGAAGGCTGTGAGGCGCTCTCTGGTGTGTGTGTGAAGCACTGGACTGGTACTGAAGCGCACGTAGGACACAGGTACCACCTAAGGAACGAAGGGAAGAACCAGCGTCACACTCAGTAAACGCAGGGACTGTGTCAACTGTCATTTCAAGGGTCAGTACTGCTATTAATGATCACAGAGGGGCCATACACCTTTTGAGAATTAGCCTGTAGCAGATGCAACAATACTACAAGGTTCAGAATGACAGATGACAATCATTACATAAAAATCTAGGACATCAGAATACGCCATATGTATGCCTGCTAGGGCTGAATGTATGGAAAAACAGTGCTTTCACATTTAACCATTACTTTTTCTAATAAATCTAATTTTTAGGGCTGTCAATCGATTCAAATTATTATTCACAATTAGACGCAAATTAATCGCACATTTTTCATCTGTTCAAAATGTACCTTGATAAGAGATTTGTCAAGTATTTAATATGCCTATGAATATGGGAGTGGGCAAATACGCTGCTTTAAGCAAATGTATCTATATATTTACTATTGGAAATCAATTAGCAACACAAAACAATGACAAATATTGTCCAGATACCCTCAGAGGTACTGCATTTAGCATAAGAAAGATGATCAAATTCTAACATGACAAACTGCTGCCCAACAGGCAACAACAGCTTGGCTTGATAATGACTTGCCTCAGACTGCATGTGATTATGATAAAGTAGGCATGTCTGTAAGGGGGAATCTCCAGAGAAGCCGCTTTCATTCACATATTTTGAGGTCAGAGGTCAAGGGACCCCTTTGAAAATGGCCATGCCAGTTTTTCCTCACCAAAATCTCATGTAAGTTTGGAGAGTATTCAGCCTCCTTCGCCACAAAACTGGTATGACATGGTTGGTACCAAGGGATTGTTTAGTTTTTCTAGTTTCATGTAATGCTAGTATCTTCACTCCAGCTTTAAAACTGGGCCCACTACAACCTCCGAAAAACTGAATAGCAGCCAGGCCCGACAGCGGCCCACTGGAGTTTAAAGAGTTTAATTAAAAATGGTAAGTTGCATTAATGCATTAAAGAAATTAGTGGTTGGGTGCTGTTGTAGCTAACTTGGTAGAGCAGGCACCCCATATACCAAAGCTGAGTCCTTACTGCAGCAGCCCCAGGATCGAATCCAGCCTGGGACCCTTTGCTGTATGTCGTCCCCTCTGTCTCCCCTTTGAACACTATCACTGTTAATAAAAATGGAGAAACTCTCCAAAAAAATGATATTGAAAAAAAAAAGAAAAAGAAATGAAAACAAATTTGCATTAAGTCGCAATTATTGTGTTAACTTTGACAGTCATAATAATTGTTTTCTAATTGTATCTATAGATTTGGGGGCAAGATGCAAACAGAAAATAGAAAAATACATCAGTTTTTGTTCTTTATATCTATGTCAACCATAATTTTCCTACATAATACAAAAACTCATGCAGACGTTCAGTAGTCTTATATTAAGGCAAGTTTCTTAACTCGCATTCCCAAAACATCCATTGATGTTCTATTCACATTGACATATTTCCTTAAGACAAACTGCTGTATCATAATTTAGTGTTCAACCCACAATAATTTAAAGTGGGTAATTTGAAATATCTAAAAATTACAGCAGACTGACACACATTTCATATAATAACTACAGCCGAGAGGTCATTGAAATGGATCTCAGTGTTAATACCCTGAAGATACTGAAAAATATGAACCGATTTTCATGCAGTGGCTCTCAAACTGACCTTCAAAGCGAGGATGAGAGTTTGATTGACACCAAAGGTCTCCTGCGAGGTGATCAGCAGAGAGGAGATGCCGGTAAGAGAGCCAGAGAAGAGGAAGCCCTTATCATCCACTTGTGCGATAACAACCTGGTCAGGGCAGTCCAGTATCCGGTAAGAGAGTACGCCTACTCCATCCCTATTAGACACAGAGAAGCACTTCCACATCAAGTTTATCCGAGTTCTGTCATTTTGCAATAAGAGCTGTTGGGGAAATCCACACATTTGTCTATACTCATGCTTTTAGAATAGACAAAGGCTACTGTATAGGAACTTGTGCCTCACCTGCTAGTCTGGAGTTTGAGAGCTGAGTTCGGGGCCATCAGTAACTCCCCAGCCTCTACTTCGGGATTAAGCATGTGTAGCTTGTCATAGACCTTAATCAAAGCAAAACATTGAAACCCCAATTATTACAAGGCTTTAATCTGGATGTTTCAAGACAAGAGACATGTCATAGTTTAATGCAGTTTGAAGCTGGATGCATTCAGCTTCAACTAATCTGCAGTGTTATCACTCCACAGAGTTAACAGCTTCAGAAATTCCAAAGCTCAGAAACTTCAGTGCTCTGTTTTAAATGACAGCTCTCTCTATTATCAAGAAGCAGCAATGTAGTCCATGAAATAGGGTCTTTATAAAATATCTGCATATGCAGTATCTATCACACAGACACAGTGTTTACAGCAGTGTTTTAAAGGTGTATCCCAACATGAGGAGAGTTGTAGCTACGGTGCTGTACCTGGATCTGGATCTCATCCCTGAGCTCCCGCAGATCCCCCGCTAGCTGGCCAGCCTCTGGGTCAGTAACTCTGAGCACCACCTTCAGCCCTGTCCGCCCTCTCGTTCTTCCTGTCACCCTCATGCCAAAGTTGTGCTCTGACTGGAGCTCCACGTTTGCCTGATGGAGAAAGGCACCATTATAAGAATGGCAAAAATAGCAGCAGCAAATCAAATAAAGATGACAACAGTGACGAGGAAGCAGGGATAAGGCAGAGGCTGACAAGGAAGCAGAGACAAGGCAGATGCAGTTGTTTTTGTTTTGTTTTTTTTTTTAATCATAATGTAATGCAGGGACAGCACATCTTCAATCAATCTGATAAAATGAATCAAAGAGACAAACAGGAGCCAAAAATAGAGATGGCTCAGCATGTGCATGTGGTATCAGATGCAACAGTCAAGTGCAGGGTACCTCAGTGTTTCTTGGCTGGACATCCAGAATGTCTCTCTTGGTGGTGGACCACGTGAAGGTGAGGCCAGGCACAGCGTTGCCAAAGGAGAAGGGTGTTTGACTATTGGTCAGACCCATCACATATACAGGCATCTAGAAAAGGAAAGGCGATGCATGAAGGTGACTAGTGTGTACAATAATGCCCATAGAGAGGACTGAATTAATTGATTTCCAGCTAATTGCAGGAGTCATTCAGTGGCACTCTCACTGTATGTTAATAGTAGACTAGGGATGGACCTAGTTTTTCAAAATAAAAGCCCTAGAAGGTAACTGTTTCTTAACATGCAACTTAGGATGAGGCTGTTTTTTCCAAAATAAAAGCCCTACAGAGTAACTCTATTCTAAAAGGAAGCTCAGGATGAGACTTGTTTGACAAAATAAAAGCATGGATGTATTATAAGAGCAGGTAGCTCTGTACAGGTCTTAGTAATGATACTAACAATAACCTTGATAGCTGTTGTGAGGATGCCATTTACTCAACCATTTTATTTTCTCTCTCTCACTGGCAAACAGACCCACCAACACCAACACCAACAGAATGTGGCGTATGCACCTCAGTGACTGGTAATATTGGCATTGGAATGGGCACCAAAGCATCAGGTGCACTGTCAAAATTTCTCGCAAAATTTCCTAGTTTTACATATAGACATACCTGTGCTTTTGTCTTCATTCTTGTGATAGGTGCTCTGATTCGAATGGCTGTCAATTGCACAACCTCAACTTCTACTTGATCCTGTGGACACAAGAGAGAATAACCTTTTCATCATAAGATCTAAATGAGCTACATACCAGTCATCATTGCTATATATTCATATATAGTATTTACCTCAGACACAACGACTAGCTTCCCAGTCTCTGCATCAACAGCTTGGACCAGTCCAGTCACAGTAACATTACCAATGGTAACACCCCTGACATGGCCCATGCCATTAACAGAAGCTATTTCCTCATTGGAAATAGAGAAAAGGATATTGGACTGAGGCTGAGGGCCACCCTCCGATGTGATCTAGAAATGACAGCAGGAATGAAAAAGGAGGAAGAGTTTTAAAGAGAGAAAAAATGAGCATCACACTCTTACATGAATGATCTTGACAACACTGACAGTTTAGTCAATAGCTTTCATCAGCAAAAGGTCTGATAATAATTTACTGAAAAACATTATCTTTTATGTATTAAAGTACTCAAGATTAGAAAAATGGATATCCAACACAAATGGTAATACACAAGCACTGCACTTTCAGTTTAATGTTCAGCAATTAGGATGCCTCTTGGATAGATGGTATATGAAGCTGAGGCAAAGGAAAGGCAAGTTGGATGTTTAAACTAAGAGTGATTAGGCTAACATTATCTTCCAGAAAAGTCCTGGCAGAGGGCTCTTTTGGAAGATTAACTGAGGACCAGATGAACTCTTCTGGCAAGACGAACTGAGGCCAGCTGTTTCCAGACAAAGCCTAAGCATCAATATTACACATACCTGCATCATTGCTCCAATTAACAGAGTCATTTTCCTCGGGATAAGTTTGAACGGTGGAAATACCTAGAAGTGGAAAAAAAGTTACAGCATGTGCAACACATAAGCAAGAGTCAAGATTTTATATTTTAGAAATTCACAGAAAATTATACCTCGATTTGCTGAGGTGCAGATGCAATTTTTTTCCCGTTTTTATCCACAACAACAGCTGACAGAGTGGTCTGACCAATAGAAGCACCTTTCACCATGAAAACAGCTGTGTCATTTTCCATGAACTCTGCTAAAGGTCTGCAAAAAAACATTTAAGGTTATTCATGAAGCCTTGCTAGTTCCTGCCTCTTCAACCTAAACAACAAGTTTCACATTACTTACTTCAGAGAGACAATTGCAGAAGCTGCCTTGAGTTTAAGATTCATGAAATGGAAATAGCTGGCTGGGAAGGGCTTCTTATTATCATCCAAGACTCTGACATAAGCTCTCACAGATTTGCCAATCTCTACCTGTGATACAGATGAATGACATCAACCATTAGGGAAATGATCATTTTGGTTCACAGGTTGGGCAAACAATGATGCATTCGACAAACTGACTTTCATGAAAATTGGGAAGAGCTAGAAGAAGACAACCATATTTAGCATGTAGATGTCATTGAGGCATTTCAGGAATGTGTGGTGCTGATAATAGGGATCATCTAACACAATACTGTGGGGCTGCAAACTCACCTTGTCAACCACTCTCACATAAACCTCCAGGATGTCAGAAACATGTACCATGGCCTTTGCCGGTGCTGGAAATGCCAGACAAAGGTCGTGAACCATCACCTTCACCTCCCCTGGGTGGATGGGAGAGACCTGGGAACACAAACAATTATCTGCATTCAGTGGAGCATTTTTGACTAATGGTGTATGTATAGATTTCCTGGAAATCCACAGTATGTTGCTTAATATCACAATGGTGTGAACTCATCCTAGCACAGTCCAGATGTTCCCTCTTACCTGAGCTGTTCCTTGGGCCTCCTGAAACACCACGTCCGCAATCCCTTTAACACTTGTATTGACATAAAAGTGCCCTGAACCTTCGCGCAGGGCCAAGTTCGCCTGCAAAACAAAATATAATGAACGTCTGAAAATGATTATCCGACTAAAATGATTACATATTGTGTCGATGATTCAGAAAACCGTCCCAGTTCACTGTCATTTTTTTTTTTTTGTGACAGCCAGCTGGCCTTGCATGAGATAATCAAAGAGGACCTCTGACCACACTCACTCTTTAAAATCCTCTTACACAGGTCACTAGCTGTTATTTAACCCCCACACCTGCCAACCATGGCTCCAATATCACACAGGATTAGGTGGGAGGCCCACTTTCATCCCCCAAGGATGAGGGATATAAGTTTGTGCCTAGAGCAATGATTGTAATGTTTTAATTAATTTGGTTGTTACCAGAGTGATTTAATGTTTTGTTCGGCTTGATTGAAAGAGCAAATAATATCCTGTGTGATGAAATATCAAATGCAATTTTACTTTTAGTAACACAAGCCATGAAAAACCTGTGTGTCTGCCAGTGTTTACCCTTTTAAGGGTAAAGAGATAAAGTAGTATGTATGTGAGGCCACAGCATTGATAAATCTGTCCCTTACCCGCACATCTGGATGATTGTATATGGTAACTGTTTCAGGAGAGACTTTCACATCTTCAACCAATAGCAGCTCCAGAGTGGCTGAGACAGGGGTCAGGGGGTCGTACTGTCCAGAGGAGTTGAAAAAGAATCAGTGTTATGGTTGCAAATGTAAATATTATACATATAATACAGTATGCTGGCAATGCTTGATTATGAAAGCAAAACTGAGTGTGTAAATGAAAAAAGGAAGTAAGCTGAAGTTGGAACAGATCAAAAGAAGCTTACTTATCACATGTCGGTGGACGTTTAATGGAAAACAGCAACAGCATGAAAAGAGTATAACCTGCACACTGACTGTGCACCGGCGCCCTCAGCTGACTTTACTGTCTTTCAGAAGTTGTACCAGGCTCAGTTTTAGAGCTAGAGTGAAGGTACTGGTGTCATATGAAACTAGAAAACCATGTCATGCTTGCATGTACCCACAAGTCTCCCCTTTACAGACAAGCACACTTTATGCTAATCCCATAAATTGGGTATAACTGCAAAGCTGAGACTCTTGTGGAGACTCTCCAATGAGCCCAACTATATTCATGCATGATGATAGTAGCCATTTCACTGTTTGTTTAAACTTGTCCTCTCTGTGTAAAATGACCTGTTGTGATCACAGCCTAGAGACTAGAAACTAGAGACCTTGAGCGTTCAGAGGATGGCCGGCTTTTCTTGCTAGATTGACAATAAGGGGGTTTCTGAGCAGTTTCCAGAACAAAAGTGCTCACTGTCCAATCTCTAAAAAATGCAGTTCTTGCAGAAATCTCCAAATGTCAAAAGTTTTTGATACCAAATCACAGCGTGGCCTTTTCTGTAGTGTTCCTCAAGGTCTTGGTGTCTTAATGTGGTATTTTGGAGGGGTTATTGATCATTTTTATCAATTTTCGATTGGTAAAAAATAGTTAAATTTAGCACCAAATCTGTGTAACAAATGGTATAAACTGAAAAAATGCTGCAACAACTTAAGAGACATAATGGAGCATGGGAAAGGAAATCATATACTTCTAGCCCTTATACACTTTCAAAATGTATTTTTTTATTAATTAATTTTTTTTTCTGATTAGTGACTATAACAACTCGACACACAGTGCTGAGCTGCATAAGATAAAATGAACCTTCAGTTTTTATACTCTGTTGTTAATTTCACACAGTACACACACATGCATTAATGGAGAGATGTCAGAGTGAGGGGGCTGCTCCTGACAAGCGCCCCGAGCAGTTGGGGATTTGGTGCCTTGCTCAGGGGCACCTCGGCAGGGGCCAAGAGGTAAACTGGCACCTCTCCAGCAACCAGTTGGTCTTGGTCCATGTTGGGACTTGAACCGGTGACCCTCCGATTCCTAAACCAAGTCCCTATGGACTGAGCTACTGCCGCATCTCAAATTAATCCTCAGTTTCCCAGCTTTCAGATGAAGTACACCATTTCTATGTAACATCTACTGGTGCCGCGCTATCTCCCACTAAATCCTCCTGTGCCCCCCCAAAAAAAGACATAAATGTGTGTTTGGAGTCAGACCTTCATGCAGACAAAAAACCTCAGCTGGCACTGATCTGACTCGGAGCAAAATGTTCACAGATCAACTGAACAACATTAAATGGATATTATGAGTTAATGTTCAGCTGCTTCTGCTTTTTAGAGGAAGTGAAAAACATTTTGACATATCTTCAATGGTTGAGTCACTTACTGGACTGGGAACTTTGGCTGCAGCGAGATGTAAAACCTGGTAACCCAGAGCTGTCACTGTGATTGCAGCAATGCCTGTTTGATGATGGACAAGAACTGTCTGTCTTCCTGTAAAAGATAACAAAACAGTAATTAAACAAATAATCCAAACTCTTTATCGTCACTAATCCATAGACACAGACAGTAAAAAACAATAAAAACTGTAGGTGGATAGATAATTCCCTGTCTGCTTCCACCCTGACAGAGTTTTTTCTCCTGCCTTTGCCTCATTACTTCCCAAATGTCTAAATAAATGAATAAAGTTAAGCCGACAACCCACTCTTTCTAAAAACATAAACCAAGCAGAAAGGTTAACGGCCAGTCGCAATGCTTTACCGTGAAGTTTCATCTGCTTGTTGCCGTCCTCGAACAGCTGGAGCTCCATGGGCAGAGTGGGTTCAATACTGGCCAGCGACACCATGGTCGACTCCCACAATATGCTCAGAGAGCTGAAGTTGTCAAACTTCCTTCCTTGTTGATCAAAAGCAGCCAAGTCCAAGATGGGATTACGGTAATTTGAAACAGGTACCTACGAAAAGGCAGAGAGTTGATCAATTAACTTTCCAAACATTATTATTATTATTATTATTAACACACAAAGCACATAATCCTAATCATCATCAAGCTAAAGATATTTCCTAATCATTTTACCAGAGATATGTCTTCATTTTTTGTAAGATGGTGGTTTTGTCAAATGTCACCAAAATGATATTTCTTCAGTGATTTCAGCATTAAAGGAAAATAGGGCTGCAACTGACAATTATTTTCATTGTTGATTAATCTGTATATTATTTTCTAGATTAATCGATTAGTTGTTTGGTCTATAACATGTCAGAATATGGTGAAAAATGTTGATAAGTGTTTCTCAAAGCCCAAGATGACCTCCTCAAACATCTTGTTTTGTCCACAACTCCGAAATTTTCCGTTTACTATCATAGAGGAGTAAAGAAACCAGAAAATTATCATATTTAAGAAGCTGGCATCAGAGTTTAGGATTTCAAAATTACTCAAACCAATGAATCGATGACCAAAATAGTTCATGATTAATTTAATTGTTGATTTAATTGTTGATAATAAATCGATTGATTGCTTGCTAGAGTTACAACGATTAATGTGAAACATAAATGTATGCAGCTAAACACAGCAAGTTGAAGCTTGTTGAGCCTTGTGAAGGGACCACCATACGTACCACTTGTTTGTTCTGCTGAAGCAGCGGGCAGGTCAGGTCCAGCTGTGGGCTGGTGTACACTGGGACTAGGGTGAGGCGAGACGGAGGGGCACAAACAAACTTGACCACTGCTGGCTCCACAGCAGGAAAAGGATTGGTCACACTGGCCTTGTTTCCCACCATCACCTCCAGCACCTGAAGAATAACAAACATTTCTATAACTACTGGGAGCCATCTCAGTAACACAACAAGGACACTCCCATATACAGAGGGGTCATATGAATACCTACAGGTGGATTATAAAGCTAGGATTGTTTTCTATTGTATTCACAAGAAAAAAATCCTAAAATTTAACCATACAATTCTTCAGTTGGTGGCATGAATGGTAAATAGAAAGAATGTGATTTTAGTGGATCCCACCTGCTCTCCCAGGGCCCTGCAGGTTGCTCTGACCCAGTGCTGGTTATAGTTGTGAGATGAGGGACTGGTCAGAGTGAGGGTCACACTGGCCTCATCCTCAGCACTCAAGTTGCAGAAGAACTTTGAGGGCTCTAACACCCAAGGCCGTGGCCCGCCCTCAAACAACATGTCTTTAGATGATCCCAGAGTCACCACGGCCACAGATACAGGGTCAATCGCCTGCCAAACAACATTATTTTATCATGAAATGTTACAGCAGGACACCCAGAAATGCTTCTACAAATGTGCAATATATTTGGGGAACCAAGATGTAATAATGCAGGAAAGTAGGTGTGCAAAATGTCATGGAGGGACATTTTGAAAACCAAAACCAAACCAAAATATGAGAGCAGCCATTTATGTATATCAGCTTGGCTATTCTAGCGTTAAGAAGAACTTCACTGGGGAAATCTTAGCTGAAAGAAACAATATTTCACTTAAAAGAAACTAAACTGGTCCAACCTTTAGCTGCCAGGGTAAAACACAAGTTATGAAACCATCGAGAATACTACTCAGTCAAAAGTGGTGCTGTACTGGTAACAAAATGCTTCATGATTGGAGATTTGGCCACCTCATCATAATACAGGTCATACTGTTAAATGAAATGACATACTCAACCACAACAGTGGAAGTAATTTTCATTCCTGTGCAATACTAGAGCCCAGGTGTAGAAAACAAATGAGTGTATAATGCATAATTAAAATGCACAGAGGAAACCCAGGAGGAGAAAAATTTTAACACTCACTGATCATCACATTTCTGCCTCAACTGTAACGAGAAGCTGTGTATGGATGTGCTGCAGATGAGTGAGTTTATTTCCTTCGAAGACAAAAGCTAATTGGTGCTTTGAGGTGAGTTGAAAGAATTAAAGTAAATCACAACAAAGACTCCAGGTAAAATTTAAGATAATTAAACCCTGCAGCATGCAAAGAAAGAATATGTGAAGTATTACAACAAATAAGCAAGTAAAAACAACCCACAAGAAAAAGGGTAAGAAAATCAAAGTTCATGATGAGCCCTGGAAGGACAACAGCTTTGCACTCACTCTGAGGGGAAGATAGGCAGCGATGGTGATCTTGACACTGAGGTGAACATTGCCATGGGTGTAGCTCACGGTAAGTACTGTGTAGCCAGGGGCCAGAGCCTTGGCTCTCACCCCGCTGCAGTGCTCCTGGCCTGGAGTCAGCCTCCCTGGATCAATAAGGACAATACCAAAGAGTAAGCGAGAATGCATTATGACAATGTACACACTTCACCCAGGTGTACTCATTTATCTTGAACCACGCTGGAGTGCAGAGAGGTCTTATTATTTGTCCCGGCCCAATCTTCTGATTAATAATACGAGATTCCAAAAATAAAAACTGTAAATCTTGCTAACAGAGAAACTTTGAAAGAGATAAACATTGCAATGACAATCTGAAAGCCGTAAAAAATGTAAAAAGCCTTGATAAACTCAGAGAGCATTATGCCCATATCATTTGTCAAGCACTGGCCAATTTATTTAGATGCCCGACTAATACAGACTTGCGTCTTCAAAAAAATATATTATTGGATTCATTATTTCTATGATTAAACTGCAGCTGAAGGTGTGAATTGATGAACTGTAAAATGTTTTGCTGCACTTTTAACGGAAATTGTGCAGATTAGAAATCAAGACTAATAAGTTTAGGTGTTTTTTTGTCTTTTTTTAAAGTTTTTATTCCAGTCATTAATGCAACAACCATAATGAATGATCCTACACGACGCACAGGACCGAACATAGCTGCGCATCAGTAAGCAGCCTACACATCTTCAGTAAAAGGAAGTGAGCAACATGATTACCCTCCTCATATAAGCGGGCAACATATGCTTGTTTATTCCAGCAGTGCTAAATAAACCGTACCCACAATGCACTTTCATGCCTGCCTCTGGTTTAATTGGCCATTCACTGGCCAAGAGTCGTGATCAGTCATAACTCATTTTAACGCTAAACAGAGTGATGAGTATATGAGCCTCTACTGGTTAATGACCTTAACTGAATGCCATTCTTCCATGGGAATCCACGAGTGTATTCATCTACAATATGTGAAGACAGTGGATCAGCTCCTGTTGTGTGTTCATTTTATGTTGCATGACAAACTGTAGCATCACAGTACGACCCAGTCAGATCACCCAGACTCACCGTCAAGTAGTTGGAAGACGCCATGGTTCTCCTCCTCAACCTGCAGGTCAAAGTGGGAGCAGTCGCTCAACATGACACGCTCTTTCTCCACTTCCCCCAGGAGGCCGAAAATCCTGAGGGGTAGGTCCAGAACCAGGCCCACCCTGGACTCTACCGGGCAGGGAGCGAAGTCCATGGCTACTGGTTCAACAACATACACCTGACGTGATCAGAGGTATAACAGATTGTTAGCTTGAGGGCTGGAAATGATAGTAAAATTGGGAGATTCGAGCTATAAACCTGCAGTGTACTTTTATGGCCGCACAACTGAGTAAAATAATTACATGTCACAATGTTATGTTTCCGTGATTAATAATAATACACTTCAGAAATAATGTATTATCTGTTGTGTTTTCAATTCCCTTGAATGATTTACTCAAGTACATACTTCCATTATATGTGACAAATTACAGCCTTTAATAAAAATTAATGATGGAAGAAACAGAGCATCTTAAAAAAAAAAAAAAAACTGCAGTAAAAAGTAAAATGAAGTTGTCTAAGCTTTCCAGATTTTAAAATTGAAATTGTTTTAGCTCCAAAAGGGGATTACACATTGGGCTTTGACATACATGTAAAACCCAATGATGCCAAACATGCAAGTACATTTTGTGCAAAATCTGCATCTAGAGTGATGGCTTACTCTAAAGTAATTACTTGGATAGTTTGGGTGTTTTGAAGTTTGTTTTATATGAGGTACTTATCCATAGTTCGTGTATTACATACAGTGGGTGAAGGTTGGCACGCCTCTAATTTGGAGAAGCAGACAGGAGTACCAGCATGGGAGCAAAGCAATGTACTGCTGAGGATGGGGCCGGCAGAAAAATGTATTTAAGCCACCTAAAAGAAAGGCTCACCTAAGAAAAAAAAATAAATAAATATCAGTTTAAGTGTACGCCATATTTAGAATATTTTCACCGCTTTATCCTGCCGTCAGACAGCCCTTTCCGATGGGGAAGTGAATTGCAAGTGAAACTTTTCTGCACTCTCTTCAAAACCGGCAGACAAAAACAGTATAGATACATTTTACTTTCAGTTCCCTGTCAGAAAATATTCTAAATATAGCGTACACATGGATATAGATTTTATGGTTATAGATCTTTCTTTTAAGGTGTCTAAAATATATTTTGTTGCATCCCCATCCACAGCACTGTGTTGCTTTGCTCTCGTACTGGTACTCCTGTCTGTTTCTCCAAGCTGGGGGCTTGCTGACCGTCATCTACTGTGGGTAATACACTAAGTAAGGATCAGTACCTCATACAACCCCACTTCAACGTTCCCTTTCAGGAGTAGCTACTTTGGCAACAAAAATGATGAGGAACACTTTTTGAGTTTGCCTTTTAAAATCCCCTTTTAAATACCCTTGAAAAAACAATCAAAGTTAAAGCATGTTAAATAATATATCAGGGATAGGTCATGATTTTTGATAATTTGAATAGTTTTTATATATATGTGTAAAAAAAAGTCAAATAGTTTATGCGTCTATTCGTCCCATTTTCGTCCCATTTGCCTATTAGTAACAGTACTCATGAGTGGCATGTTCAGTTTGGCTCTTTTCTGTCAGTACAGGTGCGAGTTTCAGCAGGTAGATCAGCTGTTCGAGCAGTGGAACATAACGTCATTCAAAATCGACAGAAACAAAATAAAACTCACAAAAAACGTCATGTTTTTTTCTGTGGGAAAATGTGCTGATGCTACATGTCGTTTCCCCCAGCTGTGTCTGTGCCTCTCCACACTGCAGCTGCTGCAAGGGGAGGGTTATGGGTCATGCGACAATTTTCGAATAATAATCAAATAATTCCCAGTGATTTTCAAACTGTAGTTTTGCTTGGAATGCAAATCCCTAGAATATATTGCGTAGGTGGTGTGGTTTGATCAAATTTGATTGACAGTGCAGTCTCAACATGAGTCTCACAAAAAATGTCACCACATTTTTAATCAAACCAAATCACATTGCTGATTGGTGCATCATCTTTTCCAGCTGAGACTTGCTCACATTAAACCAGCGAGAAGAGCCCGTATGAAACAGCACAGACAAATATCTCATGTGAAAAACAGACAAAACTGTCAGAAAAGTGTGCGAAGTATGGAGCTGATACAGAAAAAAGGTTTTCATGGCTTTGAAATGAAGAAACAAGGGCCATAACACCTGATAAAAGCTTAACTTGCCACAATAGGTATGTCAATTACATATAGATTTAGAAAAAAATTAATAAACTAAAGCCTTAATCCCCTTAAATCCCTTGGAGCTATTTTTGTTGTAATTTGAGAGTTTGAATGTCTACGCTTCAAGAGTAATCTTAATTATTAATTAGTGAATTGTGTGAATTATCTGCTGCTCCTTTGACATAAACACTTCTCAAAGTGAAAAATGTAAGTTAAGGTGCTGCTGAAGTGCAAGTGAATAATTTTGTTTCCATGAAAATTAGACAATCGTCATGAACTATAAAACTATTTAACAGGTGCGTTTGTTGTTTCTCAATGTGACATCTCTCCAGGTCAACTTACCTTCATCTGGCCAAAGTGTAGAGGGTTGCGTAGATCATGAGCATAGACTACACTGACGCCAATGTCGCTGACTGTTGTCATCACTCCTTTCACAGTCACGGTGGCCACAGCTGTGTTGGAGGAAGACCAGCTGAAATTTCCACTCCCTCCTGTTGCCTGTCACAAGCACCGGGAAGGAGGAGTCGTCACATGTACCAGAGTGACACCTCTCAGTGGTAAGATGATAAAAAATATTTGACTTGTATGGCAAAGATTGAATTAAAGCTAAAAACACATACATAAGTTGTCATACGGTGTAATAATGCTTGATGCTTCTGCCCAGCGAAAGATTCAGGCACCAAGGTTTTCATGCTGAAAAGGAATAGTTACCTTTATTGTGTACTGATAGGCTCCGACCTTGGGCTGCCATGGAAATGTGAGAATACTTGGACTGAGGACTATAGGGTTATAGATTTCTACATCCTGTTCATTGTGGACTGGGTTGGCGAGTGCATGGACGCTTCCAGTCTGAAACAGAAGAGAGGCCACAGGAAATGATTAAGCTAGCTCTACTGAAGTGGAGGAAAGGGGCAGAGGGTAAATGATGCTCCAGCTGAAAAGCAGACTGAAAATAAACTCACTTCATCCACAACAGCTTTTAGGGTAGCATCAATGAGAGTCAGGCCTTCTTTGAGCGCTTTGACTCGATGATATGATCCATTCACAGAGGACTGCAGAACTTCCAAGTACTCGGCCGGAAAACCAGTGGCAATACGGACATTCTGCAAAATAACCCAAACCAGATATTTAAACCACTGCCTTTGTATGACTGTAGACAGAAGCCGGGTTTCAAACTTTTACAGACTCTGAGATTATTTTTTAATGTGTGTCAAGATTTTGATTAGTACACACTTTATGGTTGACAGTTTTCTTATCACTGGTTTGAAATATTGGCTAATAAAACTCATAAGCTACGGAAGGAAGGCTCACAGTGCACTAAATCTTTCTTCTCTAATGTGTTTCAGGCTGCAGACGATTAAAGATGACCAAATTAGTTTTTTAGTTTTCCATTATACAGGAACTACAAAATCCTCCTTCAAATTACTGGAATGCAGGCCCTTTATCTGAGCAAGTCCACCAATAAAAACAAGCAAGAAAAACAGTTTAGCTTAAATCAGAGGTTTTCAAAGTGGGAGGCGGGCCTCACCGGGGGGCTCTAACAGTTTCAGGGGAGGCTCAGTGAGCGGAAGTGAAAAAAAAAAAAAAAAAAAAATTACATTACTTATCAAAAGAGGATCACATGAAACAGACAAATTGTGTTTGACTTGGTTAAAGATTTTGGTAAAAGAGTTCAGAGATAAAACCCGGAACATTCTGTTTTTTGAGTCAGAAACTAATAAATGTCTTAGGACAGACTGTTTTATGTATTTGGTGTAGTCTGAAGTTATGTCAACAGTAATAGTATGCTGTCTTGTTCAGATATTGATTGTCTGTGAGGTCAGTTACAATCATGATCCCATAGACATCCAAGAACTGAGCGAAAATACACAAGTAAACTAAAGGGGGGTGAAGGGGCGCCTCTTTCCAAGACTTTGAAAACCACTGGCTTTTTACTGTATAATATACAAAATATTGGATTTTATCGACAGCATAACACAATGCTGATCATATTTTAGAAGAATACTTATCGGACTTTCAAAAATACTGTTATAATCTTCATAGCGATAGATATAACAATCATACAAATACACAATTAATTTTTTAAAAAATGAACAGTGAGTTTACTGAAGCATACTTACATCTGAGAGGTACATTTTGTTGCCAGATTTATCAAAGACTTCAATGAGGATATCATATTCTCTGCCTGTTTCGAGAACCCAGCTGTCTCCTGGACGGATTTTAAAACCTGAGCAAATCACAGAGAAAACAGACGTAAGTCATCATTTTTTAAAAACTGACACTATGACATACTTTATTCAATAGTAAGCGCAGGAAACAGACCTAGGTATCCTGGTTCAACCACATACAGAGTGCTGTTGGGTAGGCGAGACACTCCCTGCATTCGTAGGCCTGAGTAGTAGCTACTAAGGAACGTTAACTTACGCAAACTCATTGATAGTCACAGCTCTAAACTTACTTTCTTGTTTCTTTGCCAAATGCACAACACTACTCCTCGTAGTACCACTCCGCTGTTCACAAAAAAAAAAAAACGAACACCTTCATTACTGCGGTTAAGACAATTTCCTACACTATATATCATCAGCTGAAGATGTCATGGCAAAGAACAAGACATTATACCATTATAGTAACAGCTACAGAGTACAAGTGCGGCTTGTCAGAAGGATACTCTTATGATCCAGCACCACGTTGATGTGTCCAAGCTGAATTGCTGTAACTGTGGAGGTGCTTTGGTCCAGACTGGCCACAGCAACGTCTGGGTTTCCATTAGTGCCAATCACACTGTTCTGAAGGTGAAGCTCATACTGATCACAAGGCATAGCGAGCTCTGGACAAACACAACACAAACACAAATTAGCTTAAGAGCTGGCAATCCTGTACCGGACAGATTTGAAATTGAAAAAAATGGCACAGTTGCTCCACTCATCTAGTCACAGTGAGCTGTATCAATGACTCAATGACCACATTTTTAATTCATATTTTAGGAATTTATGCTATGAGGTACGAGTTTGCTTAAATACAGCTTCAGAAACAGTACAGTATCTATAGCAGTAAAAGTAAAATAATGGATTTTACTTTCCACTAAGCAGAGTCAGACCTGTGATCGTGCCCTGTCTTATCTTCAGGACTTTGTATCGGATGGAAGTTCCCGCCAGCAAGTAGACGTCGTGCGCAGGACTGAGTAGGATGTTCTCTAAAATCAGCAGCCTTACCTCGGCGGCACCCACATCCTGTGGCACAGATACCATAGTTACAGAACAACACAGCTCCCCAACTTAACAAACCACACAAACTGGCTACAGTGTTCTTATATATTAGTTATTTTTATTACTTAAAATAGCTGTTCTTTCTTATTTGTTGGACATCTTATATGATAATTACATTAAAAATGCTATATATTATTAAAAAGGTTAACTAACTGACAAGAAACGTGGGCTATAAATTCACTGACAAGACAGATATGCAACTTAACTATCACTACTACTGTGACATCATATACAGTATATAAAGCAGGAAGGACCCATTACTAGCATGCAATAGTTTGCTATTTTTAGATGTCTGCATCTCAGGAGATAAGCTATCACACAAAGAGAGGGCATAACCTAACTAGAGCTTAATCTACTTGTCTGGGACTCTATGACCATTACAGTGAAGTGAATTATTTAAATTTTCTTCTTCTGTACCACTGAACAGCTCACCTTGTACAATGGCTCTTGTATTTTGGCTTTCAATTTAGCATGTCCTGTTTTCTGTCCTGATACCAAAATAATATCGCCCTGTTTCCCAACACGCTCCATTTCAGATATGTATCCAGGGGGAGTGTAGGTGGACTCTGAGAATTTAAGTACCCTTGAAGAGAGAAAAAAAGACCTATTAGAAAGACAAATTAGTATGAACTCTTGCTTCTGTCCACAAGAACTATTTAATTTCAGAGAAACAAAGAAATAACAAAGCAACATCACCCTGCATCAGCAAGTAACAGGATCCCTGTATCACAGATTTCATGGTCAGGCTAGCACATCTGTGTAGGTTGAAAGCTGACTACTTTTGGTGTGCTATCAGAATTTAAAAAAAAAAAACCAAACGTATACTCAGTGGAGTTTGAATGCAGTATTAACACAGAGAAGCCTACCGTAATGAATTGTAAGAGTCCGAGAATCCATTCACATCTACATCTTTCACTAAGGTCCAGTCGAACACTAGACCAGCAAGGGTGCTGAAGGTGTTTCCTGTAGCATAAAAAAGTTCAAGAGTCAGACCTGCTATTTCCTTTAAGACCCAAACTTCAAATCTAAACTCGTGGGGTATTATATTAATATTTGGGGAGCAGCGGAGGATATCTGCCTCTCAACTTGTGTTATATGAGGTCACTATACTTGAATGTATAATGGATGCTGAGCACAATTGTCTGAAAGCTCCTGGCTGTCGAATTAGCTACAACAAAAAACAATAAGCATTTCATTACAGGATACTTGCCGTCCTTTTGCAATCTACTTCATCTGAGGAATCTAAAATGCACTTTGAGGCCAAAGCAAACTAAAACAAAACATCAGGCCCTGGAGCCATCATCAAAAAGAATCAGGCTGGAGCTAAAGCTCATTAAACTAAGTGTGTCTGCCTTAAATTGAACCAGTCGAACAGAACAAACAGCCACCTCACAGTAGCAGCCTGAGGGGAAAGAAATCGCAGCCTGGAGCCAGCTCAGTCATTACCCTGGGATTTCTTTCGAGTAGCAAATAAACAATATGGCATGGATGGACGTATTGTAAATTATTCTTAATAGTCTTAAGGTGACATTTAATTATCAAAAACACCAGCAGTGCATTGTGAGAATCACTTTATCCTGTGATGAGCCAGCATGTGTCACCTTCAGAGTCCAGTGCATGAATTTTGAGTGCCAGTGGTGAGTCCTCCAGATGTAGCTCTCTGGTGGTCGAAACTACCTGGATCTCACTGATGATGTCGACAATAGCGTCGCAACGCAGTACCTGTCCTGTAACTGTAAATGGATGAGAGGACATAACATCACTTCACACTGTACTATAACACTGTAACAGAAACCTACCTCCTGATTAAAGCACATACACATCTTCTGCTTTGAACACAATTCTCTACAGCGATCAGTCTAGTCAAATCTTGTGGCTTTTCTGGTCTGCTAAGTGGGCTGCTGCATGAGCAATAGAGATCATGATCTGTGACTGCAAAACAGGCAGAGCGAGTTAAGTCACATTCACAGTCAGCCACTGTGGTCTGAACAGTTTTACTTTGTTTTGATTTTTGGTTTAAAAAGACATTTGAGATGTATGGAAAGGTCAGTGTGTCTGATTTCCTTACTCCAAAGCAAATGGTCACAACTGCCAGTCATCCATCAAGACTGGCCAACAGTGCCACCAGCAACAGATGACATACAGCATCGGCATTACACGAGGAAAGGACGAAGAATTAAAAAAAAAAAAAAATGTTGTGCAACAGAATGACCATTAGACTTATTACTCAGGAGAGAATGGAGCACAGACACATACCGCATTACACACTACACTATTATACTATATAATGTTATACCCTACATACTGTACTTATACCATCTTCTGTGGCTTTACCTACTACTAGCTTTTAGGGGGCGGCAGTAGCTCAGTCCGTAAGGACTTGGGTTAGGATGCGGAGGTCCCCCAAGTCCCCCATGGACCAAGACCAACTGGTTGCTGGAGAGGTGCCAGTTTACCTCTTGGGCACTGCCGAGGTACCCCTGAGCAAGGCACCAAACCCCCAACTGCTCTGGGCGCTTGTCAGGAGCAGCCCCCTCACTCTGACATCTCTCCATTGACGCATGTATATGTACTGTGTGAACAACAGAGTGTAAAACTGAATTTCCCCACTGTGGGACTAATAAAGGAATATCTTTCTTTCTTTCTTTTAGAAATCCTTAATTGTGTTTTTCTTTATGATAGTATCCTGCCATAAATCTATGTAAAAACAGAAAGATGATAGACTTAGCTGCTATGCATGCATCCTCATTCTTTAACATGAGACCTTTAAACAGCTGAAGGAGTATTTCACAGTGTAAGTTTTCGGACTGCATGTTGCACAGTGACAAAATCTGTCCACAGACAGACAAACATATAAACACCAGGCAAAGTACTCAAAACTGCTTCTGTGATACTTCCTGCTCCCATAGGTGTCTCCAGGACATGTTGCCATGACGACACACACATACAGTAGACTCACAAGGTGAAAACAACACTAGCCACACGCAGTTGCTGCTGGTAGTGAACATGTATTCACAAGATATAAAACTAAACCCTAACAATATTTCGTAGGGACCATTCACCTTGCCCGTAAAATATGATAAAGCATCTTTTACTGATACTAATCAATGTGCACTTTTGACCTCTGATGCTCTGCTTTTGCACCATCTAGATCATAGTATAAAACATGCATTTTTCATGGAGCAAATCAACTGAGCGCTGCACAGAGTCTGATTTGAAAACCAAACCATCACTAGCATCTTATACTTGTCAAGAACCGCTGGGCTGGCTGAGGAGGTTTCCTTATCTAATCTATGTAGCATGTATGTGACCCAAGATGCTCTAACTTATTTAAAAAAAAAAAATCATGAAGCTTTCATGGAAATCTTAATAGTTCATTATATTAACAGCCTCCCAAAGTAACCCAACTTGAGCCGCCAGATGGTTTGTTGCTCAGAATTTTTATATGATTATGTGATCCTGCGATTCTAGCATGATCTCATCACGTCGCGAGAATCCAGCTGCCGTGCAAGGTAAAAAGTAACCACTGTTTGAACAGCATCTGCTCCTGAAGACAGCCCAAACGTGGGTATTTCCACCTACAAACCTTGCATTTGTGTCTGTAAACATTTCTGTCCAGCTCTAAGCAACAATATCTCAGTCAGTAAACACACCTCTATATCACTGTGTTGCTGCACTAACTCAGACTTTCAAAAGGAATTCAGGAAACATACAGCTGGACCAAATATTCATAATTCATTTCCTAACTGCATATAGGAACAATTATTGAATTAGCTAGTTGTGCTCACAGGCACAGTTTGAACTTTAAGGTTGGTGGTTCACAAAAACAATCTAGAGGGAATGTAATATGTATAATGCAGACAGGCTTACTAATTGATTAATAAAACATCCACGTATTTACCAACATCTTCAGCCAGAATGATGCTGGTGAGTCTGGAGGGCTGGGTGGAGAGGGCCTGGAGAACAGCTCTCCGGGAGCAGCCTCTGCTGCTCTCTTCATCCACAGCCTGGATGCTTGCTACCTCTGGTCTGGTGGACGACCTGGAAAAATATGACCAGAAACAAATACAGGTCATGGACAGAAGTGAAAAAGCCATATAGTTTTTGTTTTTGTCACAATAACACTGCTGATCTCACAGAAAGATCTGAGGTGGAATTACATTTTCATACTTGGAAATGTTGCAGCTTTACTGTAAACTTGGATGGCTTAAAAGGTGAACACAAGAAAAGACGTTTTAGCTGTGACTACCGTGTAGGACACATAGTATACTTGGCCATGTGGCCTCCTTTGCCCCATGTAATACGACACTCCTCCACAAAGCAGCTCTGGTTCAGTTTAATGAGGCAGACTTTAGTTTGGTCTACTCACCATCTGTAGCAACCTTCAGTAGTTTCCAATGTGAAGTTAATTCTTGTACTTCTAGCGAGCGGTAGCAACACTTTGGGGATATTTAATTTCGAGGAACCGTTAACTTGAATAACGGTTATTAATAATAATACCAACACTGATAGTTTTAACGAAATCATTTCCGTGTCATGGGATTGTGCAGATTTACTGGCAGCGATCCAAGCGGTCGAATGAATGAATGAATGCTAAGTTTCTGTAACTTACTAGCTGAACTTCTCCCCCCGTCCCATTAAGCTAGCTCTCTGTGAAGCAGTCTCGAAGTTGTGAGACGTTTAGGTGAGCTTACATCGCTACAGAAGCTAACGCTGTTTCATACACACGCTGTCTTCCTGTTCAGTTTCAGTTTGTCAGTAGTTAACAGACAGCAGCCACATGATGATAACAGTTACTGTGTCCTCCCAGTCCGCCAGTCCAGCTCTTCCGCTTCGTTTATCCTCCAAAGTAGTTTGAAACAAACAGCGACAACTAATTTGAAATCCCCGGTTTTATATTAAAGTGTACAGTCAGCGAACAGTAGCTTAACCACGGACACATACAAAAACCCGCCATTAGCAATAATTGGACTTCCAGTGTGCATGCTGGGAGTAGACAGACGTCATAGACGAGAGTGGGCAACGTGCAGGATGACGCGCTTTCTTAAAGGTACAGTGTGTTGTTTTGTTTGTTTTTTAATTACAATTGAACTGAATTGAATTAAACTGAATTGATAACCATATAATGTTTGCAAGTCTGGATTAACAAATACAGACTCTCTCTCTCTCTCTCTCATATATATATATATATATATATATATATATATATATATATATATATATATATATATATATATATATATATATATATTTTTTTTATATATGGGTGCGGTGGTGCAGTGGTTGCGTGTGCCTCACAGCAAGAGGGTCGCAGGTTGAATCCGGGTTGGGACTCTTTGTGGGGTTTTCCGTGTACTGGTTTTCTCCGGGTACTCCGGCTTCCTCCCACAGTCCAAAGACATGCTGGGATTCGCCCCCCGCGACCCCTAACGGGATAAGCGGTTGAATATATATATATATATATATATATATATATACTACTACTATATATATATATATATATATAGTATATGACACACCCATATGGTTAATCCCATTTCACACAGTCATGTTGAATGAACACAAGTACTTTAGTATAATTAAGTGACCTGAGTGCAAAATGAAAGGACAGTTTTATGTGAAATTTTAATATAGTATATATATATATATATTATCATTTTCTCTCTCTCACACACACATACACACACACACGTCTATAAGTATATATACTCCTGTCGTTAGTTATCTTGAGGAGCTGTCTTGTCAAAGACTTGGAATAATAACAAGTAATCCATCCATCCATCGTCAACCGCTTATCCCATTGGGGGTCGCGGGGGGGCTGGAGCCGATCCCAGCTGGCATTGGGCGAAGGCGGGGTTCACCCTGGACAGGTCGCCAGTCCATCACAGGGCACATAGAGACAGACAACATAGAGACAACGGGCAACTTAGAGTCATCAATTAACCTAAACAGCATGTCTTTGGACTGTGGGAGGAAGCCGGAGTACCCGGAGAAAACCCACGCTTCCACGGGGAGAACATGCAAACTCCACACAGAAGAGTCCCAAGCCCGGATTCAAACCTGCGACCCTCTTGCTGTGAGGCGAGAGTGCTAACCACTGCACCACCGTGCAGCCCCATAACAAGTAAATTTTTCCATATTTAAATTAATATTGTGCCCATATGTCTTTATCCCCTTTAAAAGACCTAGATCAGCAACTTTTAATGTCACTTATAGCCCTTGCTGAAGAAATGCCAGTTCATAGGCACAATCAAATCCAGTCAAATCCAGCCCAGAAACCCTTAAGTTTATTAAATTTATCTCAAGGTTAATGTGCAGCTTTTATTAACTCTCTAGCAGAGAGATGTGCATTCATGTCTTGTGCAGATTTTAAAGCCCTTATAGTGGTATTGTATTGTTTACTGATGTTATCCCTCTTGTGGTGGACAACACTTTAAACACCAAAGCAGTCAAACATGACATCATCATCAAACATGTCTGCTGAAATGACCACTGAGTTGAACTAATGTGTAAAAAAGGTTTGTTTATTCACAAAGATGTGATTCATTGCTCTCAATTAATTGCATACAGTAAGTTTGTATATTCTTGCTCTGGTGATAACTTTAAGTGTTTGGCTAATCCTTGACACAGCCAATAGATCTACCTGTCCGGCGACTCTGGCCATGCAAGATAAATGAAAGCCATTAGGACGCAAATCAAACATTAGCCTGCCCTACTACACAAGCAATGTCTGCTCTGCATGGCGAATGTCTACGAAGTGCAGGGCATTTAGAAGTTGGTTGACACAAGTAACTGAATAATTTGTATACAGTTTGATTGATTTTTGTGTTGTTTTATATGAAACTATATATTAATCTAAATAATGAGACAAAGCAGACCATCATGAACGTCTTGCTGCCAGTCATTCTGGCATTGCGTCCCACAGTTTGGCTGTCTGGGTCTTCAGCATTCAGTCAAGAACATGCAGTGTACAACGTTTTACCTCTAGGTGTCACTGACAGCTACCTGTATATTATTCTCACCCTTGCATGGATGACAGCAGTGAGTAGGGGATCAATCTATCCTAAGAGATATAGGTAAAAAAGGGGGGAAATGTCATTAGTGCCCTTTAAACAAGGCAATATTTAACAAAATAACAGTGGTTTAAAAGAATATGGCAGAAAAATGGCAATGTGATTGAAACTCTAATAAACCAAGACCCCAACACTAAGAACATTTAAACTAAACGTTCCCTTTGTTTGTTGGTGTGTGAGATCATATTCTGGCAGTAAAATTGACCCTGTGCTAAAGCATGAATTGTTAACAGAATGATAATTATGCATTCTCAGTTCAATTGGCTGCATTATTTCTGATCCATCCTCTCATCCACTTTGAAGTTAATACAGCAACACTCCTGACTGGTTTGTGCGTGTTGTTTTCCTGACACCCAGGGATGCACAGCTTGATCAGCAAACACTCTGTGGTTTTTGAAGTGTTTTACACAATGCTGCCTTGTGCCAGAGGTGACATATTGTTTGAGTCAGAGTGCATTAACAATGAAAGCCCGTCACTGGCTGCAGCTGTGTTCCAATGGACTGCTTTTAATGACGACCATATAGTTGCAACAGCAGCAATCTACACTCATACTGTATTGTATATTCACAAAGGTGACGTAATCTAAATTGACTGCTGTTCCATCTTAGTTTGACTTTTTCAGGTTGTTTTGGGTTAAAATGAAATGACGTATCTTTCCCCAGTACAATGGTGAAACCTAAGAAGACAGCACAACTTTCATTTATTTTGGCAAAGCCGCTCATTTCAGTCCTACATTTAGTTTAATCTTTGTACCCTATTCACGGGCAGAGAACGTACAATTCATGTTAGGGAGTGAATGATGTAATGTCTGAGAACATGCAAAACAATACCTGAATGTCACGCTCTGTCTCTGGCACTTCACATGGAGGCCCATGTCTAGACAACACAAAGTGCAGCTCCAGACTGAACTCAGTCAAAGGGAAAGGTTCTTGTCATGTAGAGTTGTTTCTCGGTGAGTTCCTCAGTCCAAATCTGGCAGATTTAGAGCTCAGCAACTATTAACTATATCCAGTGAAAAAACTGGAAGTCCTCAAATGGTAGGAAATATACTGTAGGTTTTGTGACTGTGTTTTTGGAGAGTTAAGTGCTCATAACTAGAGGCCGATTAATCGGGACGATTATTTGAAATTTTTTAAAAATGGCATCGGCCGATGTCAGAGCATATTAAGCCGATTATCAAACAGATGCATAAATGCTGCTCAGTGCGCTAAAACTTTATTTTTTCATCCAAAAGTTTATTTGACAAAGATTATTTTTTTTGAATAACTGTTTCATGTATTCAGTATTTAGTTTATACATTATTTTTATTTATCGTAAAATATATAAGTCCACTGCAGTGCAGTCACAAAATGTAGATTGGACAGACAGACCATAGGTGTTGTTCAATAAATGTTTACTGAAGTTGAGAAATTTTGTGTATCATTTGTTTTTATTTAGCTGTTATATTTTATCAGATGGAGGCAAAAAAAGAAAATCACAGAAACATAACGGCCCCCCAAAAATCGCCATCATGTATGGACATTGGCTGTCCTGATTCTCCAATAAATCAGCATCAGCATCGGCCATAAAAAAAAACATATCGGTTGACTTCTAGTCATAACCTTTAAAAGTTGCTGATTTCAGTACATTTTATTACCTTTATTTAAACCAGCAGTGGGCAGAAGGTTTTTGGCATCATTGGGCAAAAATTCCATAATAGCCTTTCAGCATATTTTCAATTCAAGTGTTCAGAGAGAAAACTAGACTTATACATCTCCTCATGGCTCTGGTTTCAGGATTTAAAAAAATAGAAAAAAATAGTAGACTTTGACCAATCTCAGGTAATTTCAGAGAAAGAGAGTGTTCCTATTGGTCATGCTAGTGGGCGGTGCTTGGTATTTCCTCAACTGAGGAACCTCAACCTGGCTGCCAGGTCACAAACATTAGCATTTTACAGTTAAACAGTAACCACAAGATGTTTCAGAAAATATTTGAGGAGAGAAATAATCATTACAGTAACAGAATATTGATTCATATTTGATCAGTGCTGCCCAGTTTGACCGTTTGATTAAGTGATTGACTGCTCAGGGACGGCAGGCTCCAGCTCGGCTCTGATTGGTTGTTTTCCTCCGGTCTGTGAAATCTTGCAGATGCCATTAGGAGCACCGGAGGACACAGAGGAACATGATTTTTTTTTTCAGAGTATTCTCTCATGTACTTCTGTCAGGATATAGTGACTGATTTTAGAAAAACAACTTGTTTTAATCAAATTTGCTCCATTTCTACCCACTGCAGCTTTAATTCAATAAATCAATTATTCCTTAAAGGGTGACCTTTCAGATTAGCAGTGTGATAAATAATGGCCACCCACTTTTAAAATGGGCAGTGGTGCTGCATTATATATCACACCCATCAAAGCCTTTCACCTCTGCTATTAGACTAAAAGCTTGCAAAAATCACCCATATGTTTCACATCAAATATTTTCCTATGTCACACATGGCTGCCGCTGCTTTAAAATCCCATCTAGTGTCTGTTCATCTGGCATGCATCAGCAGTCACATCCTTCCTGGTGTGAAGTCGGGAACATCTCTTGGCCACCGTGCTTGGCTTGGTCTAAACAAGTGGCGGGTGCAGAAGGCCATGGCACTCGGTGGCAATGTTCTCAGCTGGCGGCTCAGAAACGTAATAGGCTTTGGAAAGAAAGGGTCACTACTTCAAATAGTTTGGAAGTGCACAGCTTAAGGCTCCCCTACTGTAGGTGTGAGGCGAAGTAAAAACTGCTGTAGGCAGGCATAATAAAAGGTGTTATACCCAGTGAAATCAGCTTTTGCCTTGGGGAGCTATCTCGTGTGTTCCAAGAAATGTAAAAAGTGACAAGGAGGTGGGACTATAGCTCAAATACCACGGTACAATGAGACTGCAGACGTCCAGAGGGTCTTGAAGGAAAAAATTTCCTTCAAATATCAACATTTCCCTTGAGAAGTAAAACGCCTTTTCCCTTTTAGATTAACTTGGTCTACAAAAAGTAGATGAGGGCAGTTCTGCAGAGCTGTGCTTTAAGTGTTAAATCCCTTTACTACATGCTGTAAATTCCCCTGCCATTTCCATGGTGTAGGCATTAGGTGGACAGGGCTGAGTGGGTTTGTGTTTGCAGCTATGGATCATGGACAATGGAGGTGTAATTTTGCCAAAATGCTTCCACATGCCCCACATTTAATGTGCCCAAACTACAGGACTTGTTTTTTACAACTTCAGTAGATTTGTTTCTCATCCAAACTCACATCAAGTAAAATTAGATTGATAATTTGAGACAAGTTTGTGGCATTAGATGAGTTTCACTACCTCTTCACCATGTTAATGATATCACATCACATTTAAATGTGTTAAATATTCAATGCAGAAGTGAAGTGGAATTAAACATGTTGCTGAGCCAAAAGCTGTTATATACTGTGGAGCAGACATGCCATTTAACTACAGCCTGGAAAGTCTTTACAAGACACAGGTGGGGAGTCACTTTCACGACATTACATTGGCTCTTAATTTCCCATGGTGTAGCCCCCCGTGGAGCCACAGTGCCCTGTCTTTGCTGGTTTACTTTAAAGACTTCCTCTCCTCACTTTGTCTAATAGGGCTGCAGAAGCGTGTTGATGGAGTGTACAAAAGTAGAAAAGCTACAACATTTATTGGTCCATAGCCACATAAGACGTTACTGCCAAAAGACCACTATTATTGGAAGATCAGGTATAATCATCTGACACTTTGTATGTGTACTTATTACCGGGTTTCCTTCCATAATTCTGTAATGGGATGATTCCACATTCAAGTTCTTGTGAAATTACTCATGAAAAGAACAGATAATGGCCTGAAGCATACAATAAATCAATTTAAACCACCCCACACACTACCTCTCTGGCCTAACAAAGGTTACAACAAACATTACGAGGCTCTACCCATCTGTCTAAACAACAGAAGAAGACCAGGACAATGCATCACACAATGGACAGATAATGTTAACGCCTGCTGCATTAGGTGGCCCTGAGTAGACAGTGATGTCACCGTCACTGGCATCAGTTTTAATGAAGAATATTAAAGCTATTGTCGAAAGTACTGAGGCAAGAATGACTTCACTCTGCTCAGAGAACAAATAACAAACACAGCGCATTAAACTTTAAACTTTAATTTAATATTAGTGTGAAAGTGCCCATTAGGCCACATTATTACGAGGCAGGGGTGCAGTCAGTGGGCTTGGGCAATTAGTAGTAGCATAAGTCACCGTTCAAACATGCATGAATGAGAAATTACAACAGTGTGGGGTGCAATTACCTCTCCCAAATCAGAGCGTGTCAGATGACATTATCTCGCAGGCTGAGAGCCATTACTGGACTGAGGGGGAGTAAGGAGAGGTCAACTACTGTGGGGGGAGCAGGTCATCTGGTCCCTGCCTGTGACATGAGGACATCTCTCTGGAGTCCAGAGAGCCTCAAATGTTCCCCAAATACGAGGCATTTAGGGACTCATATCTGTTCGACCACCTATTTTTTTTTTTATTACAGAGATGATTTATTTGTATGTAGAGACTGTTGAAAGTGTTCAGTTCAGAACTGAAAGCAGCACGGAGCTGTTGAAATGGCACAGGGGATAATTTACTTTTGAAGTGGTATTTGGCAGAACAGTACAGTGTATAGCGACAGACATGTTACTGCAGGTGGCCGTGCCTTATGTGTGTTATGTAATCTTTTGTCGTTTGTACAACATCTGTTGAAGAAAGTGAAACGTGATGGTGTGACGGTCAGCAGCTTGTGGGTGCTGCTTGGTTGTGTTTAAAGCTCCACAGCAGGGCAGGGCTGCACAGAACAGCTCTCCTAGGGATTAGCCACTTGGCTCATGTGTCCACGTTTTTAATGAATATATGAGCAGGTCAACCGTGAGTTGAACTTGCGTTCAGTGCTCCTGCGTCATACATGTGTCTCCCGTAGGGGTATACCATGGACTGAGATAACATTTAAAACTGAACCAGGCAAATCAGTACATCTGTTATTATGTAAGTGATGTTAGTAGATGTAGACGTGATTGGAGGATTGGTCTATCATCGTAAGAACTTGGAGAGTTGTTATGTACAGTATGTCTACCTGATCCATATGCTGATCACAATCACAAGTATGCAAAATTGGAGAGTCATTTTTAAGCTGAATTGTGAGTTAGATGAGAGACAAACATTTTATTTGACATTCGTGAGCATCTGGGGGGTCTCCATAGTGTGTGACTGGTGCAGCTGCACATGCATTTTGATTATAATGAGCAGAGAAAACTAATAATGGGACCAGTGACTCATCTCTGTCATTGATTAGTCAAGGAAGACCCCTGAAACAAAGTGATTAATGGCCCCAGTTCACAAGGCAGCTTTTATTCTCACAATGATCCTGAAGATCAAACTAAGAGAAATCTGGAAAGATAATGAAAAAAATGCAGATTCCAGTGATAACAACAGCTGTAAAAAGCTCTTTTGACAAAGATCACAAACATCATGTGATGTCTAATGATGCTTATATGAGCTGGATTTATAAATGTGGCTTGTTGGCTACTGGAGGAGTAAACTGCTGTCAATAATTTGGCACCTAACTGATAAGCTGTGGAGCTGTAAATATACTGAGGTTAAACAGTAATAATTGTGGACATGTCCAAATAAAAACTACAAGAAAAGTCTGTGATTTTAATACCATTTTAACTTTCTTACAAGATTACAGGTTACCAGAGGCGCAAGCCAAGTGTTTCTTCGGTATGATCATCACAGACCTGTGTTTGGGATCATCGCAATCATTTTCCACTGAAGTTGCTCCATCTTAGGTCATTTCTTGTATTTTCGATGACTGTAATGCAGAAAAGGGAACTTTCGAAAGAGCTGGAAATCATTCTATAGAAGTTTGTCCCGCCCTCTCCCCCCCAACAAAAAGGGAGCAGGGCGCTCCCAGCTGCCTCCCAAGTCAGGGCACAAACTTTACGCACAAGTTTGTTTCAGGAGCACAGCAGCGCTGCAGGGTCATAGACGCAAGGTAGGCAACGTGCTTTATATGGATAAAACAATTGATAGCAATGCATAAATTTGATGTATTGAGCATTTTGATTTCTACTGGGGAATATTATTTAGATTATACGTTGTGTGATCAACATTTATCCCGTCTAGTCGCCTTGTCTAACACGCTGAGACACAATTAAGTGATTTGATCAAACTTTAACAAGTGCTGCTGAAGTCCAGCCAGTGCGCATTTTCAAATAACCTGTCGTACACACGCGAGTCTTTCTTTAATTCATTGGAGTATTATCTGCTTGACGTTTCAGCGTGTTCGCTCGTGGGCTCAGGAGCTAGTAGACGCGTGAAAACAGTGTTTGCACGTGAGCAAAGTGTGCGCGCGCACTGCCGGGGGGGGGGGTCGCAATGAGCAAAAAAGGATAAAGGTCATTTTTTGGCTACTGGGATGACAAGGCACACAGTCGCTGTTTGAAACCCGTTGTGGGACATTCCCTGCGCTGATAGCTGAACAAACAACCCAGCTGACAGTAAACAGCCCTACCAAGGTCTGCAGAGCTCCAACCACATGCGTTTCATTCTCACTCCATCAGATTTCATTATCACTAAGTGGCCTTTTTGTTCTGTGTTAATTTTCCTCTTTCGCTTTCCATGAATGTTGTAGACAAACACAGTTGTACAAAGTTCCAGAGAGCCATGAGCCTGTTAAAGACTCCAAGATGTGGTAAAATGATTTTGTTCAGGCAGAACACAAAGACATCATTGATTCTCTAAACAGAGCTGCACTGCACTCTGTGTTGTTTCATAGCTTTGCCTGAGTTATAAAGGAAGACAGATCTACAGATACTGTGCTTATGATGCATGATGACCCTTAGATTATTTCAGCCCAGTCGCACATCAGTCAGTGAAATAGTCACAAATTTGTCACAGATGTATAGAGTTGTGTACATAGACACTAATTCACAATTTTTCTTGATCAGTTTGTATGTAATCCATGTGAAAAACGTCAACAAACCACAGGATTTTTACCCAGGAGGTCTGTGTTTGTGTCCTGTGTGAAACCACAAGTCGAAGTTGATTTATTTGTCACGTAACATCCGTATTTAAGTTACAGCACGTTTGGAATTATTTTAACCCAAACCTCAGTCTTTTCCTAAACCGAAGTAGTTTGTTGCCTAAGCCTAATCAAGACAATCTGTTCCTAAACCTAACCAAGTAGTTTTATTTTGAAAAGACTGGAGTATAAATTGACAACTACGTAACATGTTGCTGTACATTTGTAGGAAAATGCATGAAAAATACATTGATGAAAGTCGTGCTAAGCGTGTATGTACATGAATGAAATAGATTAAATTTTGTGACCGTTTCATGAACTGCTGTGAGACTGTTCATTTTTTGAAGGGCTCTAATTTTATGAGATTGCATCTCTATGAATTATTTTCATAGAGATGCACTGCATGTTTTGCTCAGCACAGCTGGAATTGGGATTCACCAATATCAGTGCACAGTCAGGTAGATGCATTAGAAATAACCAGGTTCACACATCTTTATTTTCTAAAATGATCAGAGCAGATAGTGTGTTGCAGCAGGAGCACCACAGTTCCACTGAAGAAAAAGTCATCTGCAAACATCTTTTATCCTCTGCTTTCTATTGCTGCTCCTCTTTTGGTGGAAATCCGTTCCAAGGTTATGCAGTTTGGGAAAAATGTGATAACAGAATAGGCTACGGGAAGAGCACCACTGAAACTGGTTAGAAACATTTCAGCAGGAAATGTCTAAAGACAAGTCATGCAGAACGATTTGGAGTTAATCTCCAATTTTGAACCAGACTTTGTTTTGGTTTTATTAGCATGAAATGTCACATAAGTCTCTCGTGATTGGCACAAAAGCGAGCAGTGAGGAAAAACAGGAAAAGTAAAATAGAAAACACCTGGTTCTCAATGTGCTCGCTGATTCAAAGTCACATCACTTACTCACAGGATCAAGCCTGTCACATTTTGACTGTGCTGCAACTCTGTCTCTGCTCCAATAATCTCTTTATTCTTTACAATATGTCATATTTTCTCATAACAGCACTTCTACTAGTTTACACAGTATATCAGTGGCGTGTTATTCCTGCAGGAGCACAAGCTCCACCAGCTATTACAGGGAGAAATGAACAATGGACTCAAATAGCTGTACAGTATTTGCACAACATATTCTGGGGAAGCAAAATATTTAATAAGAATTCACTAACATATGCTGCAAATAGATAACACAGATAAGCAGTTAGCACACTGTTTATATGGCAAACTATAACATCGTCATAGAAGGGAGGTTTTTGTTATTTTAGCATTGTTTTTTCAACAACTGACAATTTTTGTCTGGTTATTTTTGTTCATATTTCCCCCAGTTAATCTTACCTTTGGCCAAATTTCCATGTGCAATCATCAAATGTAACCACTAGCTTTCATCCCCTATTGCGGTGCCAAAAGAGTAGGCATGGAAAAATGTGCATTTGGCAGGTGGCCAAATTAAAGCAGACGGGTTATTAAGTTAAAACATGTGCTTTTGATATTAACTGTGAAAACAAACCAAAAATAATAGGATGCTGATTGTTATCAAGTTGAATGCCAGACGTTTCTACTGTTCATATATCATTAACCGCTGTTTACTTTCACAGGCTAAAACTCTTTCTCATCTGGAATAAAGTCTAGCCTGAAGAGACGCCCCTACTTTAAAGAACGGACTTAAAATATTCCTCTTTTTTTTTTTTAATACACAATGAACATTCAGAAGGAAATGCTGTTTTTATGTTGGCTGATTCTGTGCATGGACCCCTGTCTGAGCCAGAAAGACTGCACAGGTGTGGACTGTCCTGTTCTGCAGAGCTGCATCGAAACAGTTTTAGAGAAGGGCGCCTGCTGTCCCACCTGTACACAAAGGGGCTGCACCTGCGAGGGCTACCAGTACTATGACTGCGTCCAAGCAGGCTTCCGGAAAGGGAAAGTCCCGGAGGGGGAATCTTATTTTGTGGATTTTGGAAGCACTGAATGCTCCTGTCCCCAGGGAGGAGGGAAGATAAGCTGTCATTTTATCCCATGCCCTGAAATTCCCCCCAACTGCATTGACATTTTACAGCCTGCAGATGGATGTGCGCAATGTGGGCGGATTGGCTGCACCCATGGCAACAAGAAGTACGAGGCCGGACACTCCTTTCAGATGGACCGGTGTCAGGTGTGCCACTGTCCTAATGATGGTGGAAGGTTAATGTGCTCACCTATCCCCGGGTGTGACCTGCGTGATTCTAATAAGGCCATGTGGGTCACCACCACTGAGAACAACAACCCTTTGAGAGACATTAGCAGCCGCCATGACGGCCAACAAACGAGTCCTGTGGAACCATTTTCCAAGCTGGCACTAGGAAACACTTTACCACTGTATAAGCAGGACCCACCCGGTTTTGGCACAGGGGAATATGACTACACACTGGCAAGGCCGACGTCTTCCACTATCCAAGATCTGGCCCAACCACTGGAATCTACTACGGCACCACCAGCTTACCCCGAGTCAAGCTCCACTTCTTTCAGCTCTCATGATGACAGGAGACATGAGCTGAGGGAGGCACAAAGAAGCTCTGATGCTGAGAGGAGCAGTGTGGCCACACATAGTATGGACGCAACAACTACGGGGGCTCAAAGTGAAACAACAACAATCACACAGAGAGTGACCACAGAAAACCACAGGCCGCAACAGGAAATCAGTGACAGGACCATTAGACATAACGGTGGCAGAAACAGAGTGGTACAGGATGCTTTTAAAGACACAGCATATACCGCCAGAGGAAACAAGGGGGCCAGGAACTCTGGCCATCACAAACACAGTCAAGGCAGTCACTCGAGGAGTCATGGCGGCCATAAGGAACAAGAAAAAGTGTCAGTGGATTCCACAATACAGTTCAGCCCTACCAGCAGAGCTCCAGTCAGGATGAGAGAGGATGAAGATCAGCCTCAGAGACAACCTCAAACCCTCCACAACTACCAGCCTCAGGATGTGGAGGGAGACACTGAAGGTATGTTGGCATATTTTAAAAAGTTTTAAATTAGAATAATAGTTTTAAATAATCCTAACCTTTTATAATCAACAGTATCTTTCTTGTTAAAAGTAGTGTGTAGGATTTGGCAGCATCTAGTGGTGTGGTTGCAGATTGCAAACAACTGAGTGCTCCTTCACTCTCTCTTCCTGTTACAAGACTGCTGTAATGTGAGCAGTTGAGTGCAAAACCGTGGTGACGCCGTTCACCTCGCTCAGAGGTCATCCTTACCATTATAACAACAGGAGCAACGGAAATCAGATGCCAGCTGGCGGTACAACGGTTTTGCTCTCTGCGTGTTACCACAGTTTCACAAGTGTGTTTGAGAACCATGATGGCCTTCCGGTGAAGTGAAACTGTAAAAACTCTCACCAGAGCCAGTGTTTGGTTTATTTGTTCTGGGCTACTGTAGAGACATGGTGGAGCAACATGGCTGACTTCGTAAAAAGGACCTGCTCCTTTTATAGATATGAAGGGCTCATTCTAAGCTAACGAAAACATGATTTTTAGTTTCAGGTAATACAGTAATAAAAACATAGTTATGATTATTATATACCATTTCTGCTAATAGATCCGCTGAAATGTTACACACTGGTCCCTAAATAAAGCAGTTGAATTGAAAAGAAATCTGAAACATAAAGTGTTTTTGATTCATTCAACGTCAAGTACATCAGTGTGATGACTTGCAGCCTGATAATGACGGTGTTAGGTAGTTAGTATTTCAGAAGACATCTTCCTTTTCCTTCTCTTACATCCTGTCTTTTGAAGAGGAATTCATAATCGCTCTAGTGGAGCTGGCAGAGGTCCAGGAAAAACAATTGTTCATGGAAAGTGTGTTTTCCCTGGATAGCATTTATCTACCTTACCCAAGAGAAAAGAACCATACACTCATTTTCATGCATTTAAGTTGAGATCATACTATATTCATTTCTCTAGAGGTTTTGTAAGTAGCGAATAATATTTAGCCTGGTGCCATATTTACATTATCATACTTCTAATATAACTGATAAATCCTTTAAAAGCAGCTGAAATTGCTATTTCTCTCCCTACTTTGCTCTGGTAAGACCTCCGGGGTTATGCCTCCCGTCTGTATCCTTCATGTGATTATCAGCATGTTCGGGACATACAGGCCAATCTGCTGCAGGCACCAGGAGGGAAGCAGATGATGAAGCGATTACTAGAAGATGAGTTACCCTGCACTGTGGAAAAAATGAGTAAAACATAATGTCTTTCACCAAAACATGATGTTAGGTTACGTCTTCCCCATAATCTCAATCTTAGACGGTGCCATATTATAATAATCCTTGCTTTAATTAATCAATCAGATTTGATGCACTTACATAGGAGTTAGTGATATAATGTCCTTGCTGAGGAAAAACTAATTGCATCATAATTCCCCATACTTTGTGGCTTCATGGCACAAGGTAGTCTCACTATATTATAAGACTTCCATATGAAGTGAGTGAACTAAATTATGAAGGAGTGAAATTTAGTAGCCTCATCATTTCATCCGTACAACCACTGCAGGGACTGAAAGAAATTCATTCAGGCTTCTGAGAACTGATTGTTGGTGTCCAACAAACCGCAATCTGGAGGCATGAAGTTAACCTACTTTACAACACTATGATTTTTGTTGAGACCTGTCAGGGCTTTTCTTTCCTTTCAGCGCCTGGCCTCCATAGGTATGTGTAGTACATGCTGAATGCAACTGTGAGGTGTTTCTGTGGGAGTGAAATAACTGTCAAGTTCCTCTACTAGCACAAAGTTGGAGAGTATAGGTTAGAAACTGACTGTTTGCTGCAGTTTGCCACAACATGTTTTATTAAGGAGGGCTACAGACTCAAGGTCATGTCTGGGTAAAAATGTGAAACCGTGTGTGAAGCGTCGGCGAGCCAATATGCAAACTCTTTTATTCATTCAGGGGGAAAAAAACAGATATTTGCTTTGACAGATTTTCCACAACGTTCATAAGTGCATTAGGATAAAGTCCAGCTATTCAGTTGTGAATTATAGCTTCATGGAAGACAGAATGAGTTGAAAGTGTTTTTCTTCTGGGATACAAGGAGCTCCAACTGCTTTGGTTACCCAGTTGAAGGATGATATGACACTGTTGGTGAAGGTCATTAAGGGATGATTTCCAGAGCGATGACATGCTAAAACACAGACGGGAACAACTCAACTGATAAGGGCCACGACTAATGCCTGTTATCAATGCCATTAGCAGAATGGCTATTTAAAAGTTATTTGGGGAGGGAGCATGATTAACAAGAACACAACCGTTTTTCTTTAAACATAAATTGTACGCCTTTGCAGTGGAACACGGCCCAAAACAAATGTTTTTTTTTCTTCCAGTCAATAACTCCAGCTCTCTTTTTCCAGCCAAACACATTATGTGTGCTCTGGAGGGGGATGGGGTTCAGGTTTTCTGATGCTGGGCTGGACCCGGTATAGGATTTCTTGGGGGTTGTACCTGTGAGCGGCATAATACCCATGTGATGAATGAGACCACTGTTGTGGCTCGATTGCCAGACGCTACTCACTGCTCCCTCATGAGCCGGTGTGATTACGCGTCTCCCGTGAGGCTGCTGGTTTCCCAATCTTCGCAGTAATCATCTCATCTGAAGCACACACCTCCACACATTCTCCCCTCGGTAACTTCCCTTCCCAATTTAGCATCAGACATAATATTGGACTAAACTAGCAGTATAGCAGAATATTAGATGGATAAATCAATGAAACTGAAATAAAAATGATCTGATGTGAGGTGGAACAAGTGAAGAATTGCTTGTTTTTATCAGCAGCACAACATGCTGTGTATGGGAGTGGGCTGGGCAGATGTGTAATTTCCCTTAAAGGATGAAAAGGAGGGTGATTTCCAGAGTTCATCCCTATTGTACTGCTATACTGTGAACATCAGTTTGAAGAGCTCACTCTGGTTAGTTTAGGGTGCCTTTGCACATCATTTCCAGGAATCTGGGCGTATCTCCCAGTGGTGGAATGTAACTAAGTACGTTTACCCAAGTACTGTCCTGAAGTACAGTTTCAGTTCAGTTTATTTTTATATCACATCAAATCATAACAGAAGTTATCTCGAGATGCTTTTCATATAGACCACACTCTATAATTACACTTTGACATACTTGTACTTGTACAAGTACTTGTAATTGTACTCCATTTTCTGCTACTTCATACTTCTACTCCACTGCATTTTTAGAAATATTGCACTTTCTACATCTATATTTATTTCACACTTATGTACATTTTACATAAAAATACATTATATTTTTACATGATATGATACAGTACTATGCTTCAAGAAGAAGAAGATCAACCTTTATTAGTCCCACAGTGGGGAAATTCAATTTACACTCTGTTTAACTTATACATGGTACATGCACACAAACACACACACACATGCAGTAATGGAGAGATGTCAGAGTGAGGGTGCTGCTCCAGACAAGCGCCCCGAGCAGTTGGGGGTTTGGTGCCTTGCTCAGGGGCACCTCGGCAGTGCCCAAGAGGTAAACTGGCACCTCTCCAGCTACCAGTTCACACTCTGTTTTTGGTCCATGTCGGGACTTGAACCGGTGACCTTCCGGTTCCCAAGCCAACTCCCTACAGACTGAGCTACTGCCGCCCCAAGTCTACCTAGTAGGTAGTATCTCCTATTGTGTCCGTGTAGAGGAATAAAACATTAAGAAGCTCTTTCTCAAAAATGAAATAATATAATATTCTGTAAAAATAAAAAAACTGAAAAGAGCCACTCTACATAATGAGTACTTTTACTTTTTAAATGTTAAGTGCTATTTGCTGATAATACTTCTGTTTTGTCACTGATGTAGCATTTTGAATTCAAGACTTTTACTTGTAATGGAGTATTTTTAGACTGGTATTTCTGCTTTTACTTAAGTAAAGTGTCTGAGTACTTCCACCACTGCCGCAACAGATCCTTAACTGAAAAAACGCCTGATCCGCATGTCGCCAGTGCTTATAAATAAAAATAAGCATCTGCTGCAGATGCAGGAAACCGCTCATAAAAGAGAGCCACTGCATAAGTAGAGAGCAATTGGTGATAAATTGCAGCACAATAACAGATCTGCCTCTTGTACCCATCTGTATTTTTGTCATTAATATACAGGCAGCTGTATACAGATATTTTCAGACTCTGAATATCAAACAGAGCAAACCTTTCATGTGAAACCTTACATATTTATGCTTCATTGATGGTAATGATTTCTAATGTAGAAACTTCGACTAGGGCTTCTGAACTCAGGCAAGTATCATCCCTCAGTGTTATTTTCATGCACTCAGGTCCAAAATCAGGATCTGGATGGATTACCTTTGGCAAGAAATGTGCAAATTTCCTGTGTTCTGGTTTGTGAGCACACCTTGGAATATAAAAGGCATGATAAGGCAATGGGAAACAGGTTCAGATTACACGACTGTGGAGAATATTGGATCAGAGGCGCGCAGCAGAATATACTTAACTAATTTAAAATGCAAACATAATCTGTATTGCTAATGTTGCCTAGTAGAAGCTGTACAAAACATTACAGGTGCATGTATGCTTGGGTGTCTCAAGGACATGTGTGGCTTCCTTCGAAGCTATAAAATCAAGCTTTAAATCGCAGTAATACAGTGCACTACTAGTGATAAATACTCAGAGCAGTGTGTATGTTCATTCAAGTTATGTAATCATGAGGTGTAATTGGACTGGAGGTTGCTGCGTGAAAGCATCAAAGACTGAGGCAAGCTCTCTGGGTTCGCATCAACTAACCTTAACCCCGATTAAGGCTACAAAAAGATGGATTACACGAATACTGGCTCACAGTCTCAGGGAGATTAAGACACAAAGTTGTCAATAATTGAAACCCGAATTGGCTGTATTGGAAATGAGGTCATGGTGACAGCAGGAGAGCCCTCCCTGTTATGTCACATCCAGCTGCTCTCGGACGGCGATGATGTGTTTCAAAAGACATGATGTCTCTGAAAGCGCACATGTTGGAGGTGAGAAGAGCATTGTGTCACTCCCCCCTGAGCTTACACGGGCCTGCAGACACACATACATAGTATATACATGCACAAACATGGACATGGCTTTAAGCTTTCATCATCAATCATCTGACAACCACGTGGGTTTGTATGTCACGGCCCTTTTGGCATGTGCTGTTACTCACGTTGTCAGTCATGTTCTCTTCACTCTACTTGTATTATAAATCACAAAAGAAAAGACAGATGGGCCTTGAATAGTGGCGGTGCGCTGCTTCATGACACCTTCAGACATGTTGAGGTTTGCCCTCTTTTGGTTGTTATTCTAGCTTCATATTTTTAAAGGGTGTGATGTCACCCGTTTTGGATTTGGAGCATCTGGTGTTAATGCTGGTCTAATGGAAATGTATAATGACAAGTCTGGAACACGGAGAGATGCTCCTCAGCCACCTTTCAAGAGTGTATTTCAGATCTCCATTGTGCAAGCATGATAAATCAGCTTAGCTAATTATTGCACAGCTGAATGGAACAAGTTGCGATATATAGTCTTTTAATTAGAAGGTCTGTCAAAGAGACAGGAGGAGACCTGGTTAGACTCAGACAGAGCTCGGCTAAAATAGTTTATCATTGTTTTCATCCTCAGTATTTATTTTGGTGAAATGCACTCTCCTTCCAAAGTCATTTCATCTGCTAAATCCTTTGCAAACATGGTGATAAACTGTATTATAACTCTGTATTCATCTCACGTTCTGGATGGACACATGGAGATAATTTGTGTAATGATTCCACCTGGAGAAAATTAATAGACAAAAGAAGGAGGATGAATAATTATGTTCTCTGTCTTTTAATATACATTCACTCAAGTTCAAAGGGATGTGTTTAACTGCACATCTGGCACAGATACTGTAGTTATGTATCATTGTGCTTTTCAAGGTTTAGATTTTGTCCTGTGTAAACCTTTAAATTATGCACACTGCTGCAGTTACATACTCTTTTCTGAGTAACTGGTCTTATTCTGTATAGGTAAGTCAAGGAGAGGTATTATTTCAGCTAAAATAAAGTGGGTGTGGAAGTTGAAATGACTTCTCGCATGTCTGTGCTGCGTTTCATGTACAGTATTTAGAGTTGCAATAATTTTTTTTGCTTTGACCCCTGCGTGACCACCACTTTCATTTAATACTGGAACAGACCACTTAAAAAGCTTTTAGAAGGAGAACTTAGATGGCGATGTCGGTCCGTCAGCGTCGATCACTTGGTCTACCACTTTCGTCCAGGCTGAAATATCTCAGCAAATACTGTACGTGATGGATTATTATGAAATTTTGAGGCGATTTTTATGGATTCTACTGACCTTTGTAATCCCCTGACTTTTCCACTAGTGCCACCGGTAGGTTCACATTTGTTTATTTTGGTGAAATGCCTTGACAAATATTGGATGCATTGACATTAAATTTGGTCACGCATTCATGTTTGCCACAGGATGAACTGTAATCACTTGTCTAAGTGATCCCCAGACCTCATCTGGTGCTGTCATCAGGCCAAAATTTTAAGTTGCTTTGGTTTATGACCAAACACCTGCAAAACTAATGACATTCCCATAAGCCCATAAGCCTCAGCTGTATTTTGTGTTTACAGCATGGATGTAGATTTAGAGCATAGACTGTATATAAGATGGACATCATAGACATCTATAGACCTATTTACAGCAGCCCACTGCTCCTAAGAATGGGTTAAATGCAGAGGTTTAACTTCATGTATGTGTTATGACAAATATAATAAAGTTTCTTAAAGTTTAAGCTCCCTGTTAGTGTTAAGCCAAAACATTTTGATCGCCCCCTGGTGGCTTTCCATAACTATCACGAGTCGGTGTAATAGAACATGTGTCACTTTAAATGCAGTATTATGGTTAGTTGTTGTGTCCTTGTAGCTGAACAGCTTCTGTGGTGCTAACGTAGCAGCTAGGTGGCTCATGCTAGCAAGCTGCGGCCATGCTCAGCTCGAGATTGGCTCGGGCGGGTGTGCGGGCGGGACCTCGATACCTCCGATCACTGCACAGACTCGGGCTCAAAAACTACGTCAAAATATAAAGTGCAGATGCGTCATTTGTTGAAGTTAGTTAATTAGCAAATAGTATGCTGACATGCTAAATTCATGGTTGAACTACGATGGTGAACGTGGTGAACCCAAAAATGTAACGTTATATTGCTAAGAAGTGAAAGTCAATTGTTCATTTCATTGCAAAATCAGTGCCCAGCAGCAAAACTATGCTTCCACCATTTTGGACTGAAAGTGACTACCTGTAAAACTAAAACCAAACTATTTCTATTATATTATCATATTCTACCGGAATAGCCTGTGTTAAAAAATGAACTATTATAAATACAATCAGCATTTTCTGCCCAAAATGCCTGCAGCTGCTGTTGTCAAAAAACAGCAGCGTTTCGTCTCTGTGCATCTAATGTTATGCTCAAAGCGCTACTGTACGGCCTTGCAGAGCCACTACCATGACTTTAGACTCTGGTTGTAATATGTTTTTTTTTTTCTGTTATTGTTTTTGTACTGTATCAACAACAAACATGATGAATAATCAGAAATTCAATAGTGGTTATTGTCCTCACATAAAACATAAAAGACAGTTTCATTAAATTTAAGAGGGTTAAGTCTGGTTCTTATTGGATAAGTTAAGTTAAAGTTAAAACACTCAATGGCAAAAGAAATTGTGTTTAGTGTATATCCAGAAAGACAAATGTGTTGTCCTGTATGGTGTGACTCAGACTGTTAAGACATGCATGTCATGAGTTGAGTCTCCTACCGTAGTGCAGGAGCCACAAATCAAAGCAGGAATGTGCTGCCCTGTTATTGAAGGAACATGGACACATTTTTCCCTGTAAACTGGATAATGTGTTTTTGCTCTGTCTCTTCCCTGACCCAGTTTGAAATGAAGTGCTAATGTGTTGCTCTTTCATTCTGCTCCAGCTCTGATCAGCCAGGATGTAACAAAAAAGGACAATTTTACTCTGAAGGTAATTTTATAGAGTTTTGGGTTACTTTTCCCTGCCAATGAAAACCAGAGCAGAGTCGAGAAGTCTGAAAAGAAAAACACGTATTGTACTTGCTATTCTCAAACTCTAAGTCTATTTCTGAGACAAGTGTTCCACCAAAGATGAAAATCAGTACTTCCTGTAACCACATTTTACAGCATCTCGCTGATGGGATTCTGTGATGGTAAATGTTAACCGTCCTCTTCTGGCTGAATTCACATTGTGACCATTATTTCACGTCGTTCCTCTAACACACATGGCTGCACTGAGTGGGATAAAGCTGGAACTGTTTGTGTTTCATTACAGTTTCTGCCAAGGAGCTGGTGAAGACCTGCTGTGAGACAGGGGAGAAATGGGCTTCAGCTAATGGTCACTGCAACAACATGGAGCCACCCACAAAAGATAGGCACTCCATCTGTTGGTGAGGCCATTATTAAATACCCGTTCACATCATTTAACTTAATTCTTATAATTAAATACAATGCACCGTAAATCATCTTGAATAGTGTTGGTGTTGAATAATAGTGTTGTGTGGTACGGTAGATGACTGTTTATCCACTTCATTTGACTTATTAACAGGTTAGATTAGTAATTAAAATGCGCAAAAGACACATTCGCTGCTCTTTGGAAACACTGAATAGTCCTCAGACCTTTGACTGGCAAATTATTAAGATTTTGATTTCAGTTTCTCTGAAAACACAGTTCAGTAAGCTCTGTAGCAGCACTCGTGGGGAAAACAGCCAACGCACTCACTATTGCAGTCCAAATACTTAAACAGGCCTTTCTCCTTTGTGCTTTTCTCTGCCAGGACTGCCCAACAACAGTGCTGCCGCGGTTCCCGGGGAGAAAGTCAGTGTTTGGCTGGAATGAATGCTGCCAGAGCAGGAGATATGTGTCAAGAGGATGGCGGCAATACGTGTGGGATCGATTCCTACAAGGCAAGCATCCGTGACCTGACAGCCACGCAAAGGGCAAACACAGTTCACTGGGTTCACAGTCAAACTTAATGACATTGTAAATTTCAAAATAAGCCTAATACAGTCTGAATTAACAATTGATGAATGCATTAGTCATTGTAGAATTGAAAACACGTGTAGACGGTTTTGTAGCCAGTGAGAGTCTCGTTTTCTTCCAGATATCTCCTCTGAGCATCACTGCTGTGGTGCCAATTCTCTGTTATTCAATTACCTTATTTCATTTAGACAAAATGATTTAGGGGCAATTAAAACTGAAGATTCCCACAGTCCTAAAGCTTTACTATCAAAGCAGACCAATTGGAAATGTCAGATGTCAATAGTTTGGCCTTTCTGAAATTGTGGAAACACAGACTGATAATTGATGTGGTAAAACAGTAGCAGCAGTAGACACGAGGCTATTATGGCGGTCAATAAGGGTCAAGTCACGGTGACTGTGTAACTCTATCCTGTTCGCCCAGATTCCCAAAGAGGCTCATTCACCATCTGACCTGTGTGTTGAAGGATACCTGCTCAGAGCAGCATGGGGCCATCACAGGCTCTATGCTGCAGTATGCAGCTGTTATATATTGGTTTTCACCACCTTTCTGCAGGACCCCTGTAGATTTAGTAATATTATACCATCTACAACCACAGTGGTCATTACCCCAGTTTTATGTTTCGCTACTATGCCCCCATGCACTCTAAGTGGTGATCCTGCTGAGAGCTACATGGGAGCAGAGTGAGAGACTGTGAGCAAGTGGAAAGTACTCGCCCCAGATTCACACTTCTAACTGTCAAAGTTCATTTCAACAAGATTAACGGTCTAACATTACAGCCACACTAGCGCCCCATGCTGAGACCATTTACATTGAGCTAAAGGCTAACATGCTCACAATGACAATGTTAACATGCTTATGTTCAGCATGCTAACATTTACTAATTAGAAGTTAAAGCAAAGTACAGGTGACGATGATGGAATATCATTAGTTTTGTAGTTTTTGATCAAATTTTTAAAATTGACCTGATGATTACACTAGGGGAAAAGTAAAGGTATGACTAAAGTACAGTTCGTCTTGATGGGGACTTGAGTGTATTTAAGCTATCAGTTGTCATGGTAATCCAACACTGGTTGAAACATTTCACTTAAAACAACAAAAGCTTGATGGTTGTGGACATCGTGGTTATCTCTGCCAAATTTCATGGCAACTTATCTAATATTGAGATCCATCCATCTGCAACCGCTTATCGTGGGAAGGGATAAGCAATGGACTGGACAGGTTGCCAGTCCATTGCAGTGCACAATTAATCTAAACTGCATGTCTTTGGACTGTGGGAAGAAGCCGGAGCACCCGGAGAAAACCCACACTAACATTGGGAGAACATGCAAACTCCACACAGAAGAGCCCCAAGCCGGATTTACCCTCTTGTTATGAGGCAACAGTGCTAACCACTAGCACCGCCGTGCAGCCCCCAAAATAGAGATGTGTCCCTAAAATACCAGATCGCTCTCATTTCCAGGGCATCAAATACCGAAGCTTTGTCACAGCCATCATTGTTCAGTACTGCTGAACAAGGCACCCTTTAGCGCCGATATGAAACACACTGGTATTCCATTAACGACAATGTAAACCCATCCACGGAAACAGAAAACATTCTGAGAAATTGTGCCGGGAGTGTGGTGACATAGTTTTAAGAGCGACAAGACACACACCAAGAGGGCAGGATGGGTCCAAGAAACACAAGGCTTTCATCCAGGAGACTGCCGTTCATGTGTTAAGTTTCACTTTCACATTACATTCGCCTATTCCTTCATGTCCCATGCTCACAACGTCCAGGGTTGTTTTCAATGTACTAACGTAGTTTAAAACCAACTGTGTATTTCTTTCCTAAACCTAACTATAATCGGTTTGATGCCTAATCCTAAAGTGACTCCAAGGGCAGCTATAGTAGTTTTGATGCTGAGTGATGCCACAGGGCGTGACAAAGTGGAAATATGTGACGAGTTGGGATGAGAACATGTTACAAATACATGACATGGTGGTGGAGGAAAAGACCTTGCATACAGTATGGACCACTGAATGTAGTTTTTTTTTTTTTCAAAAAATGCATAGCGACTACCCTAAAGAGCCATGAATACATGTGTTAAGACTGACTGTGACCTGCAGGAGTGCTGTGACTGCTGCTCTCTGGGGATGCAGCTTCGCCGTGAGGGGCATCGCTGTGAAGCCCACCAGTACCTGGGCTCTCACTGCAGACACGTCTTCCTGACCTGCTGCGAAGGGGAGGAGAGCAGCGCCGGGAGTCAAGACGCCTGGCACTCTGTCAGAGAGAGGCCCGCTCTCAGCTCCACTGCACGACCGAAGAAAGGTACTGATAACAAATATCTGCACACACAAATATATACACCCCAGATTGTGAATGCATTGCACGCTCCGTGCCAAGGGAGGGGATGTTGCTGGGCGGGGGTAATACACACACCAGTGCACTGCCAGGGAAAAGTACTGATTTAAATCAAAGACAGTCCGTTTTCGTTGAAAGGGAAGTAAGATCCCCCAACCCTGCTGAAAAAGGTTGCGCCTCATTAGCCTCCCAGAGCAAAGTATAGTAGCCCAGTTTACCTCAGTGCTGTAATTCTAAGAGATCTAGTACCTGTCTGGCATTGCATTTAATCCCTTGTTGGTCGTTTTTTGTACTGATTTGGTTTGGCAACTACAAAGTGAGTGATCTGTCTTGTGGTCATGAGTGATCAGGTGCTTCTCATTAGGATGTTTTTCTCTTTTATGGGTAGTTAGTTTAATTTTTATTTCCACCTCATGACAAACATTTTGCCAGTCCCATTTTGGGATTAGACAGCACAGAATCCTCAGAAATACAGCAAGGTGCAGGGAGCAGAGCAGCAGGATGGACCCAAATGTAGAGAGGAGCAGCTTCAATGCAGATATTTTAATAGAACATAAGTCTTCAGGCAGACAGGCAGGAGGTAAAACCAGACCTGATACAAGAGGAGTGGCCTTTCAAACTAAAACAGGAAACAAACTAACAAAAACCCAGGACTCTGATGGTATATATACTGTATTAAGTGGTAACTTTTATTGTAACTTGTATTGAGGCATTTTGTGCATCTTGTTGTGCTGCCCATTCAAAGAAGGGCTTTCAAAACTCAAGATATGAATAATGTGTTAATGTGGCAGTGGTTGATGTTGTTTATTCATCCCTGCAGAAATAAACATTACAATAAAAAAACAAGAAATCATCATCATCATTGTGGCCATTGTGTCTTTCCTGTAATTATTATTATTATTATTATATTTAAAGTATTTTCCTTCAGGGAAAGCTTTTTCTGCAGTTATTCACATCATACATTTTTACAGCCTCACTTTCCCTCCATGTGCTGTAGTGTCTGACAGCCCATACCCCAAGGAGGCGTTCTCCATAGGTGAGGAGCAGGATGGGGGGAATGCAGCAGAGGGTCCTGTTGAGGTGGAGGACATGGATGAGTGTCTGATATATGAGGGCGTCATCTGCCACCACAGATGTGTCAACACGCCTGGCTCCTACAGGTGCGAGTGCTTCCCCGGATACGTGCTGCAAGAGGACGCTTCCACTTGTGCACAAGGTAAAGAGAAGACCACTAATAATGTTTTGTCACACAGCACTAGCAGACATTTCCAGTGTTGTTAGTACGCAGGAAAAGCAACTCTGTGTGCCATTTTGCTTCTTGAGATATGATTTACAGTCGGCATTCCTGTCAGGAAGACCCCATTTGTTGTAATTTGTCTACACATTCACAGTGTATTATTTTCCTGCTCTTTTTGAGTTCCTTCCTGTCTGCCAGCCCTGATACTGCCTAATAATAGCTGTTTTAATCACACACTAACATCCCTTTCCTGGACTGACAGCATTGCTAACCTTATCACTTCTCTGCTGCTGTCAAAAAGCTGAAGACAAAAAAAGCATTTTCACTATTTACAAATCATTCTTTGCACCAAACTGATTGTCCGCTCAGATGTAGACTTCAGAAGTATGTTCAGGTGATGTTATCAGCACTGTTGCATACTTTAATCAACACCAACACGAGCCTGTCTCAACAGGATGCTAATGCCAGAGTTCTCAGCAAATTACAGTGAGGGATGGGGCTCACTAATAAAACCAAATGTTTGTCTGCAGGCAATGTTTTTTCCTGTCTCACCTTCATTGATATTACATCTTTCATCTGTAGCTACGAGCCTTATATCGTTGCATGAGGATGTAGGAACTGCACGATGTTTAAGCCTCTAACTAAGACCGCAGTAGATTGAGAGGTGGAATTCTTGATTACAGTGTAATTCATGCGATGGGATTATTCATGTTTCTGCAGAGACGGTGGACGAGGAGAACAGACTGAAGGAGGATGACAGAGTGGCGGTGGAGCCCACTTCATCGCTTCCGCCCTTCACCCAGCCCGTCGTCCCACCCAACCCCTGTGAAGGTTAGAGACGTACAGTTTAATGAGGCGAGAGGAAGCACACAATGAGCACTTTCAGTCATCCTTAAGTCTTACAGTAATGGGAGACTGGAACATGCATCTTGATGCAGTTGACTAGAGGAGAAGCCAGCATTGGCTGCTGTAGATTGACATGTTATTATGTCAAACTCTCTCCATGAAATGTAATTGTGCTGCAAATGTCAAACACAATTAGTGAAATGGTATCAAAGCTTAGATTGTTGTCAGCATTCTCACAAGCTCTCCATATTATAATCTGTGCAGGGTCATGTCTTGTTTGGTTGCCATGGTACCAGGGTGGAGGCCTACATGTACCACACTGTGGGCCAAAAGTAGGAAATACAATATGACCAGGTCAGGGATCGACCTGGAAAAAGGAAATGAGTAACGTCAATACAGTAAATAATGTCCTGTCTCCCACCCAGAGCCACAAAGCTCCTCTCTGTTTCACCCTAAATACTGTGTGTGTGGATCGGTAGTAACGTATATTTCGTTTGACCTCACTATACAGTATTATTTTCAGGAAACAGCCCATGTGAGCAACACTGCACCCCAGTGAGCGGACGGCCACGGTGCTCCTGTTTCGCAGGTTTCTCTCTCATGTCTGATGGACGCTCCTGTGAGGGTAAGGAACTAAAACTTGTATATAATGCTGAAAACATTTTCTTGCTTAACACCAAGACAGCATGTGGAAATTCTGGGCAATCAAGTGAAAAAAATGGCTCATTTCAGTTCATCTTTTTCAGCCAGAGGAGTTTAGTTCCAGTTGAGGAGAATTTCGTGGCACTGATTTGTCTTTTGCTCTAATCAGCACCTCTAGATGTGCAGAAGAGATACAGCCTTAATCCCCTTCACTCTCAGAAACACACCAAAACAACATATGTGTATAAATGCCAACGGGGAGGCATCATCCCAGCTATCCATGCATTATCACGATAACAACCGCATCCCATATGTACCATTATTTCCACTCAGAATGGTGGTGGACTGTGTGTTTTATCATGAGGCTGATCACCTACTATGAGTCTAAGCTGTGTCCCTGGGGATATATCTTTATGTTAAGCCATAAGCACTGGTCTGTCTCAGTAGCAGCGACACCGAGAGTAGCTCAGTATGGTGACAAATTCCTCATTATGTGGATGTTATACCCAGTGGTCTTGCCCCTAATCTCTCTGTCCCAGTGGAGGGTCCGACCTGTCTCTTTAATCTGCTTCTAACTGCTGACTGCTACAAACAGACCATGGCTCAGTGTTTTTGCGCATCTCATCCTTGGCTTTTTCCAAACCTATTCATCCAGCGTCTTCTACTGTACACTTTTATTCTCTTCCTTCACACTGACACATTTGTCTTTTATACTTTTTTTTTTTAAACCTCCAGACGTAAACGAGTGTTTGTCCGCGAGTGCCTGCCAGTTGAATGAGCGCTGCGTGAACACTGCAGGGAGTTATGTCTGCCAGAGGCCGATCACCTGTCCCCCGGGATACCAGATCAACAACGACATCTGTGAAGGTACACCACCACACCTTATCGGCATCACAGTATTTACCTGCACTCACAGTGAGCATGTTGTTAATACCAACAGGAGAGCACTTGTATCACTGCATGTTCACAATGTGAGGAAAACACATTGTTCGGGCAAACAATCGCAGGTACCGCCCTGGAGAGTTGCTATTGAAAATGAGATTTTTTTTTAAATTTTAACACGAGTCCAGTGAAGTGATCATGTAATTTCACATGTGAGCACGCACACATGAGGGAATAATAACAACAACTCCAGAGAGCTATTTCCATAGTATTCGCTTGCTGTTAACTCTCACTGTGAAGAGCTGCTTCCTGGCTCATCTTTGTGGGTGGCGCACAACTTTTGCGATGTAATACTAAACCTCCCTATACGTCTCATTATTTCCACGCTCCATAAATTGTGCCTGTGCCGAGGTCTCATTCATAAAGCAGCAGCGGTAGTGTTCAGGAAGCTTGACCCCTAAGAGGAGTTTTATATTGTACAGTAAGTGCTGTTTGCCACTGCAGATTGCGACTCGGCTCATCTGCACCTTCTTGTGAACTTAAAGAATGTTCAATCAGGCAAAATGAGCATTTAACAACTTCAGGTTGTTGTGGTCTTTGTGCTGTGCTACCAATTCCCTATTCATGGTTTACTATGAGGCTGTAATGAAACGCCCACAAATGAAGCAAAGTTACCAAACAGGGAGTAACTGAGTTGCATCCCTCTCCCTGGCTTAAGACCATGATGCACAATCTTGGATCACTGTTTTCCTAACTCAGTGTGTTCAGTCTTTAATATCAGATTTGTGCAAAAAATCACACCCTTTCTTTTCTGTGTCGCCAGAATGGACAGATGCCACACAAATTACCTAAATCACTACAACTTACTATTTTCCAGTTATAGCTATCAAGTTTAAATTTCTCGTAGCGAATGTAGCATGAATTTCTACAGTGCAGATTTGATAAAGTGTATTCAACATTAGGTGAACAGGAGACTCAGGTATGACCTACAGCTGACTGATAGTGACATTACACTTCCTGTTTACATTATCCAGGAGAGATTAGGGCCAAAACATATCAATCATGAGTCTATGAAAATAGTTTTTATATTTTACACAATCAGTGGATTTTTTTTGACAGTACTGAGGCAGAGCATGTCCTATTATACACACCAATATTCTGATCAATACAGTCATGTTTCGTTCAAATTTTAAAAGAAATAATTTTGGATATAGACGCAAACAAGACCAAGAGTCTGCAGCCATGCTGGTGACTCTGTGAGGCTGCACTGATGACAACGTGCTCACAATCACAATGCGAAGCTGCCGATGTTTTGCAGCAGTTTGTTTGCATGCTAATGTTCAGTAATCAGCTGAGGCTGAGGGGAATGTCATTTGTTTTGCAGGTGTTTAGTCAGGAGCTATATGTATTGGACAAATTAAACTTCTGACTTGATGATGGCGCTAGATAAAAGGTCAGAGGATACCCAGGGTTATTACAGTTGATCCTGGGGGGAGATGAATATCATGGCAATCTGTCAGAATCACGTTGCAACCTCACAGTGGTGTTAGAGGAGAAATCAGGGGATCATCAGACTCATTGTGCTGCATTAATTCCTGCAATTTCATAGCAATCCTTCCAATAATTGTTTAGATATTTTAATCTGGACCACAGTGGTGGACCAAAAGACTGAACAACAGACAAGCATTGCACATAAAGCTTTTCTTTTCATAAACAGTGTCTTTGCACACAGTATCTTGATCAGTCAAATTCATTCTGGAAATAACAATATATTGCATGTCTTTCTAAGGCATGTCGTGTGACCGTATCATCCTGTAAATAAAGGGAGTGAAAACAGACAAGGGCTCAGATGTTCGCAGGAGGTCACGGCCGTTCTCTCGCACATTCATCCTGCTTCCTGCCTTTTCTCTGTCGGTGTCGGGCTCACTCAGCTCCTGCCAACTTCTGCCAGGCTGCTTCTGACACCAGCAAGATGCTCAATCACTGTCTGCTGCTTAGAGACCGACCCTGTATCAGCAGGGCTGCTTGCCAGAGTTGTTGTAGGCCTCTATACACCACTTACAGTGGTTAAAAACCTGCAATCCTGCCTGAAACTATAAGACACACATGCATGATTCACACACACATACACACAGGACTACTGCTGGTCTGACTCATTAGATGCATTCATCTAGCTTGAAATACTTGGTTGTAGCAGAGTGATTAGAGTAGATAAGACCCCTGAGTCGTAACACAGTGATGAACTTCTAGAGTATTGAAAGGGGTAGCTGTATGATGGATGAACAGCAGTATACAGTAAGTGAGCACCTGTACACCTGTACAGTGTTTAACCACAGTGCCGTTCAGTGGTGAAACATGGCATTACATGCCTGTAGTAGTGATTATTAGACTGCAACTAATAGCTTTTGATTTGTGCTTTATTTGCAATTAATCATCTGCTCAGTCCTCGTGAGCTCATTTATTCATCTTCTTCCTCAGATATCGATGAGTGTGTGCAGCGGAGCCACAACTGTGGGCTCGGCTTTGAGTGTGTAAATGTCGAGGGCTCGTTCAGGTGCAACCCCAAACCACGATGTCCTGTGGGATTTAACCAGGACGCACAGGGTAACTGTATAGGTGAGAGAAATCACTTTCTGTTTCTTCTTTTTTTCTGGTTTTAACTGTACTAATAGAGGAAATAAACTGATAGTTGTCTGGGGAAAACAAATAAATGAATGAATATGCGGCACTGTATAATAATATTTAAATCCTACATAGCAAGCAATCAAACACCTTCAGCCTTGTTTTACATGACAGTCAATACTGTTTTTATTTTTAGTAGGGCTGTCAGTCGATTAAAATATTTAATTGTGATTAATTGCATGATTATCCATAGTTTGAGATTAATTTCACACTTTTTATTTGTTCAAAATGCACCTTAAAGGGAGGTTTGTCAAGTATTTAATAGTAATAATTTATCAACATGGGAGTGGGTAAATATGCTGCTTTATGCAAATATATGTATATATTTATTATTGAATAGTAATTATCAACACAAAACAAAGACGAATATTGTCCAGAAACCCTCACAGGTACTGCATTTAGCGTAAAAAAATGTAGTGACTGTCAGTGTGTTGACTTGACTATGACCAAAACTGCATATTATTATCATAAAGTATGTGAAAATAGAGACTCGTGGGTACCCATAGAACCATTTTCATTCACAAATCTTGAGGTCAGGGGTCAAGGGACCCCTTTGAATATGGCCATGCCACTTTTTCCAAGTTTTGGAGCGTTTAGCCTCCTTCACAGAAAGCTAGTATGGTACCAATGGAGTCCTCAGGTTTTCTAGTTTCATATGATACCAGTATCTTCACTCTAGCTTTAAAACTGAGGCCGCTACAACCCAAAAATTGCAAGTTGACTTAATGCATTAAAAAATTAGTGGCGTCAAAACGAATTTGTGTTATTATCACATTAACTTTGACAGCCCTAATTGTTAGACATTCCCAATCTTGTTCCCAATCACAACATTCCCCCGCAGGAAATGTCTCACATAGACACACGGTTGTTGAACACCGTAGAGGTGAACTGGCACAGCTTCGGTGACAGAAGGGTTAAATGCCACACAGACAGGAGATCAGACAGGTTGCTGTTAGGGGCTGCAGAGGGGTGGATAAAAGCCAACCCTCTGTCCTCCTCCAGTACAAACTGATGCTGTGGAATTAGCCCCCAGGGGCAGGAACTGGGGCATGTCGAGGCAGCCGACGCCCCTGTGAAAGCAGCGTAAAAGAAATGCTCTGAGAAATGAGAAAATCGAGAAAATGTCAGACACGCACACAACAAAGTTATCTGAGGGAATGCGACTGTGTGATGTGTGTTTGCTTTGATATCACGGTGTAGCTAAAGAGCTGCCCGCTGGTCTCTCGTGCCCTGAGTGCTTTTTCTGTCTTTCTTCATCGCCGTCCCTCTCCGTAACAGACATTGATGAGTGTGGCGCTTCGGCCCAGCTGTGCAGCCAGGGATTCAACTGCATCAACACGGTGGGATCCTACGTTTGCCACCAGAGGAAGATAATATGTAGCCGTGGCTATCACGCCAGTCCTGATGGATTCAGATGTATCGGTAGGGTTTGTAGCTGTCACACATGAACAGTGTGTAATCCGGTGGTTTGATATACAGACTTGAGGACCTAGATGTGATGATTACAACAACAAATTGCATTCCTTCATGAAGTGGGGGCAGTTGAATGTCACCATTGTCACTTTATTGATGTTTGTTTGTGTTGCAGATGTGGATGAGTGTCAGAGCAATCTGCATCGATGTGGAGAGGGCCAGCTGTGCCACAATCTGCCTGGTTCCTATCGTTGTGAATGCCAGACAGGCTATCAGTATGACTCATTCAGGAGGATGTGTGTTGGTATGTTGGACATCATACGTCATGCGGAAGACATACACATGGTACATGTTGCACATACATGTTTTAAGAGAAGAAACATGGAGCTTTTTACTCTCTTGTCTCTCAGTTTCCTTCTCACTCTGTTCTGTCCTTCCCCTCTCCTTCACCCTTCATCACTTGTTCACTCTTTACTGTACAGCCACCCCTCGTCTTTACCTACCTTCTCTGCTGCTCCTTTTTATTATTCTGCGGTGCTGTTTCCCAGGCTCTGTTGCCGGCTCCTGCAGTATAGCCACTGGGCCGATCACGTCTCCTGCTGCAGAGGACTCTGTTCTGCCCCTGCTGCTGCTCCCTCTGTTTGTGATTCACCGTGTTGTGACTCTCATAATAATGGACTCCGCTCAAGTGTTTAGACTATCAGCAAGCAGCTGGTCCCCTCTCATCACACTCTCGTTGACACGCACAGGCATGCACACGTGTATACGCGGCCATCGAGCAGGGCAACAGACCCACTCATGCTCGGTTGCACTTGGATGCGAACACACAAGTGCAACACACTCTGAAAACAGAGGTTTGATGACACTACTCCTTCTTCTCAGATGTAAATGAGTGCTGGCGCTACCCAGGCCGCCTGTGTGCCCAGACCTGTGAGAACACCCCGGGCTCCTACATGTGCTCGTGTACCTCTGGCTTCCGCTTATCCGGCGATGGCAAGAACTGTGAAGGTGTGTGTATTAACGTCTGCCTGCTTGGGTGCGAGACAGCATGTGCATCTGTGTGCACATGTTGGTGCATGTATGTTTTTGTGAATCTGCGTGTTAAAATATGCCTGTGTATGTTTTGTTGTTGGTGTGCATGAACGGTGCAGATTCCTAGACTGTGCTGATATTAAAGCTGGCCATTGTGCAGCACATTACTGAAGAAGGATGTTAGTGTTGCACTGTATATCATGCCATGCCTTAAAGCAGAAAGCAGTAAAAACATAATTGGCTTAATAACAACATCGTATTTATATGTTAGGATGAAAACATTGAAAATGCTTTGATCAAGTGAATTGTGACAGTAATGAGCTCCAACCTCTAATCTCCAGATGTGAATGAGTGCTTGGCCAGCCCATGCAGTCAGGAGTGTGCCAACATCTATGGTTCCTACCAGTGCTACTGCAGACAGGGCTACTACCTCAGGGAGGACGGGCACACCTGTGAAGGTGGGGTGCACTATTACACATCACAAATACCATCAAACGAAACATATGTTTGGACAAGTTTCACTCAATTTCACATGATTTACTTCCTCCTTGTCGTTCAGACATCGACGAGTGTTCCCAGAGCATTGGCCACCTATGCACCTATAAGTGTGTGAATGTTCCTGGCAGTTACCAGTGTGCTTGTCCTGAATATGGATACACCATGTCTTCAAACGGACGCTCTTGCCGAGGTGAATACCCCCCTAAAAATGCATGCACTCGCTGTACTGTGGCTGCTTCAGTACAAGTGTTGAGTTCTGCTCTGAAATAGATTTTAAAAGCGGCTCTGCACCATTTAACTCTTCATAGAGTGCATAGTAATGATTATGCTCAGATAAATATAATTGGTACTTTTACAGTGGCTCAGTGATTACATGCAGGCCATAAAACTTTATTGGCCTAAAAATATTGTCTTTCTAATTTGATTTTCTTTTACTTGAGCAGTTTTTTCCTCCCACAAGGACTCGTTTTTGTTTTCCTTGTTTCACAATGAGGCTTTCCCCCAAAGTTTAACTGTGCTGTGACTCGTCTCCAGGCAGTAAACCAGCACATGTGCATTAACTGTGTGTTTTAGATATCGATGAGTGCACCACAGGGGCCCATAACTGCTCCCTGGCTGAGACCTGCTACAACATCCAAGGAGGGTATCGCTGCCTTTCTCTCGACTGTCCACCAAACTATCGCAAAGTGTCCGACACGTAAGTGATACAATCGGTTTAAAAAGCTATATCACTGTTCAATATGATGTAGGGCTGCATAATTAATCCGAATTGTATCAATTTTCATATCACAGTATTTGTGCGCATTTCAAATTAAGTATTGTCATGCTGCAGAGATGCTCTGGCTGACACATCATATTCTACATATTCTATGCTTAAGAAAATATTTTTTGGTACACATACCCACAAAAATCACACCATAATCATTTTAATGTTTTTCAATGAAAATGACAATACTGACAAATTATCATTCCCTGTTAATGGCGCAAAATCGTGCAGCGCTAATATGATGCCTCACTGATCTTCAATGAGGTTGACATTTTGGTGTTTATGATGCATATGAGGGAGGATTATTGAATGAAGGATCTACTTTTTGGGAGTTTTCCTTTAAAGGACCAGTGTGTAACATTGCAGGGGATCTATTAGCAGAAATGAAATATAACATTAATAACTAACTGTTTAATCGCCTAAAGCTAAGAATTGAGTCTGCCATGTTGCTCCGCCATGTTTCTACAGTAGCCCAGAAAGGCCAAACCAAACACTGGGTCTAGAGAGCCTCTTTCACATTTTTACATCACCTGAACGCCTCCGTTCTCCGGAATGCTGGTGAAACTGCAGGAACATGAGCAGCAGAGTGGAAAACCGTGGTATTGTCAGCCATCATCTGACTTCCGTCATTCTTAAAATAGTGTTGTTATGGTAAGGATGACCTCTGAGTGAGGTGAACGGCGTTGCCACTGTTTTGCACTCTGTGACTCATGTTACTGCAGTTTCGAAAGGGAGGAGTGAGCGGAGGGGTACTCAGTTGGTTGCAATCTGCAACCACACCATTAGATGCTGCCAAATCCTACACACTGTACCTTTAAAACTAAGAAGAGGAAGTAAAATGACAAGGAAAAATTTATGGACAATTTGTAAATCTACATTAGATGTATCAGTGAGTTTAAGTGGCGGGGAACCTGCTTAATACATGTATAATCTTCATTTGCTTTATCACTCCTTTTGGAGATATTTGAGTTGATAACACCCTTCCCTATAAGACAATAAATCTTGCACTTTGCCTTGTTGTTGCCTCACCTTGCTTTTCCCTCCCTCCATCCCTTGCAGGCGCTGTGAGCGGATCAGCTGTCCCAACTACCTGGAGTGTCAAAACTCCCCTCTGAGAATCACCTACTATTATCTCAGCTTCCAGTCCAACATCGTCATCCCCGCTCAGATCTTCCGCATCGGACCCTCCCCCGCCTACTCGGGGGACAACGTCATCGTCAGCATCACGCAGGGGAACGAGGAAAACTACTTTGGCACCCGGAAGCTGAACGCCTACACGGGCGCTGTGTACTTAAATCGACAGGTCGAGAGCCCCAGGGATTTCTTGATCAACGTGGAAATGAAGCTTTGGAGACAAGGGACATTCACCACTTTCCAGGCCAAGATTTTTGTCTTCATCACAGCCAACTTGCTCTAACAGTTAGAGGTGTGCTCCAGCCACTGTGGACCTTTTCATATCACTGTTTAACAATGTCATAAAGTATACCACTGTGTGTCATGATTGGTCTGAGTAGCTACTCCTAGGTCCGGTTGAAGTTAATATTAAAATGTTTCTGTGAGAGTAGTGGAATATTCAAAAAGCAACCGCTTTGCCTCAGTGTCTGTTTTCACTGCAATTGCATGATGTCAAATAATATATATTTTTTCATTCCTCGCTTGAACTGCTATTGTACATGTCATTAATTTCCATGGCTCAGGAGACCCATGCAGATCACATTCCATATTAAAAGAAAACATTCAAATCTGAACCCATAATGCTAACATTGGAGATACGAAGATATTTATTATACCTGAATGAAACAATTTGCCATTGTTTTGATTATCCTAACTAGATGTGAGCAAAGCATGAAAGTGATAACTAGCTTCAAGCTTAAGCCAAGCTCTTATTCTTCATACTGAGATATTTGTATCCCAGTATTGAGCTCATATCTTTTGTTATCAGATGACAATGTGTCATTTGATAACCCTCTGGTGAAAGCAGAAGAAATTATTTCCACGTCTCTCTTCTTTTACCCTACGCTGCTGTTTTTGTTTAGTATTTTATAGTATATAATTTTATATTACTCTATATGGTGTATTTTTGTATCCCTGTAATCAGACACATTATAGATGGATGTATCATATTTTTTATGCTAGATTTATATGTTGCAAAGTATTTTAGTAAAACATTAAAAAAATTAGGTTTGGTGAGTGTTGGCTAATTGTGTTTATCATAAGGGATATTATTCGCAATTTTCATTTGACAGACTTGCTGGATTACGCAGCAGTTCTTGCTAACATGCTGTATATAGTGAACACAATCATCCTCAGTGAAAAGTATATAATCCACTCTTGTCAGGACATGTCACACAGTAAATATCCGTGCCTATTTACATACCTGTTCACACCTTGCTAGTGAACTCAGCAAGAGCATCATCCATCATCAACACATGCCTGTTTGACACGCGCAATTTATTACAGCTAATAAAAGCAATGATCATGTTGATATCGGATATTAAAGTAATTGTAGTCTTCGGCGTGTAACGTCTACCAACATCTTCTAGTTTAGGTAGAAACATAGGAAGAGTTACACTCCCATCTACAGGATGGATGCAATGCTACACCCTCATGTTCTGGCTTCCCTCCAAAGCCACCAGCAGTGTCTTATACAACAAAAAACAGACAGATGCACCGAATTATTATTAATTGTGAAGTCATTTGAGCCAATTAAAGCATGAATAACTTAAAACACACGGCATTTAAGATGATTTCCTTTTTAATAAGCTATACTTTAAACTATAAAGTAAGCTGTAAACTCAGAGTTCATTGAACCTCCTGGACCTGCTGTAATCATCGGAAAGGGTGTGTGTGTCTTTGACAGCTGTATTAATGCGTGTTTCTCATCCAAACAGAGCTGCTCGCCAGTTTTCTGGTCTCAGAGATGAATTATACTGTCAAAGGTCATCTCAACAAAACAGACTGATTTCTGTGATTTCTACACTAATTTTAGTCCCTGGTGAAAATGATAATAGCCGGTTACTCCCTAAAGAGTCGAGGAAACATTCAATACAGAGTCTGAGACGTTCCTCCTGACATAACTCATAATAATAGCTATGTGTGTGTATGACTGGCTCAAGCTCTCAAACACACCCAGTGACTGAGATGCCACTTGTGGTATGTACAGTGCAGAACGAGCCCTGGAGCTATGATTGATGTCTCTTTCCCCTAATTAGCTTTATCTGTTCTTCAAGAGTAGGTGGTGCTGCGTTTCAGGGACAGTGAATCACGCATCCCAGACAGGGGCAGATACACATATCTATTATGGGTTAAGGGATACTGACAGGAAGTTTGGAAGTCCTGGACAAAGGAAGAGAGGCTGTAAGAGAGTTACAGGACTTGATAGTTACAGAAGAGACAGATGTACAGCTACAAATGTTGGTGACTAGTTTGCAAATCATCTACAATACAACAAATCTTGAGTAAGGTAAATCAGAAATAGGCCTTCAATGATATGCTGCAGAATTTCTGTGTTAAATTCATTCGTCTTTGGTTGCAGGGGATGTGACGGACACTCTGGGAAAATCTGGGTTAGGAAAATGAATGGGGAATGCTTTCCCTTCAGTCTTTAGTAAATGATGACATGCCCTTAAGCAAGGCACTCAATCCACATTGCTCCAGTTGAGATGCGCTTTTAGTTGAAAACAAAAGACTGTTTTCCAGGTGAAAATCACTGGGTTGAAACTGACCCAATTTGAGTCAATATAGCATCAACACAGTATGGATTAATTTCACCTGGTACTATTATGTATATTACTCCTGCACTATCACCCCAAACGTTGCAAACTTTCACAACCTGCAATCTCCTAACTCTTTCTAAACTTTCATGTCAGTATTTGTTAGTGCTTGTGTGCATCCTTTGCAGTTTGAAAAATCGCACGCATAGTATTGTAAAACTAACAATATACATTTGTGACAGTTTTATGGTAAAACTTTTGTTTCAGTTTGTTCACTCAAAATAACCATTGTTAAATAACCCAACAGTGAGCACAGACCTCCTCCAAAGTGTCGAGTTCAGCTGTACATAGTGGAACATCGTAAAACACTCAAACTGGACAGAAACAAAATAAAACTCTATATGGCGACTCTACATTTCAGCCCCCTGCTGTCTCTCTCTCTCTCTCTGTCTGGAATAAGTCACACATCATCAGCTCATCATATCACTGTGTTATACCCAGTGGTCTTGGCTGATAGGAATCCATTATAAATTCCTGAATCTGGATCATAATCTGGATCACCACCAGTATCTAATGGATTGTTCATTGTGCCACACCCCACCCCTCCAAAAAAAAATAAATAAATAAATATTCAAATCCATCGCAAACTTTTGGAGTAATCCTGCTAACACACAGACAAACAAACTCACTGAAACAAAACCCTTGGCCTTGGTGGAGGTATTAATGGGTTAAATCAATGTGTTAGTACTGGATGACGTTAACTCATTGTGTCAGATGCAAAATGTGTCAGTTTTAACACAGAGCTGCTCACTACTATCCTGCACTGGTGGCCCAGGGGTTTGAGTGCCAAATGGTTTGAGTTCGGCCACCATGTTCTCATCTGTCAAACTATGATGCTCTACTATGTTTGTAGTAAATGTGGTCAACAACACAAATCCACTTAGTTACATTTAGGGAAAAAAACATCATGGTTTGGGTCATAACCAAAAGAACTAGATTGTGGATACAAGCGGCTGAAATGGGTTTTCCCAGGAGGGTGGCTGGTGTTTCCCTTGGAGAGTGAGAAGCTCAGCCATCCGTGAGGGACTCGGAGTAGAGCCGCTGCTCCTTTGCTTTGAAAGGAGCCAGTTGAGGTGGCTCAGGCATCTGGTAAGGATGCCCGCTGGGCGCCTCCCCAGGGAGGTGTTCCATGCATGACCAGCTGGGAGGAGGCCCCTGGGAACACCCAGGGCTAGGTGGAGAGATTATATATCCACACTGGCCTGGGAACGCCTCGGGATCCCCCAGTCAGAGCTGGTTAATGTGGCCCGGGAAAGCTAAGTTTGGGGTCCCCTACTGGAGCTGTTGCCCCACGCGACTTGACCCCGGATAAGAGGGTGAGTGAACGAGTGATGGTTTAGGTTAAAATTGTGTGTAGGGTGAAAGTGAAACTTAACATTGTTAACAGACAAATAAATAATACATTGCTGGTTTCACACAGGAAATGAAGAGCAGAAAGCCTTGTGTTTGTTGGATCCATCCACCTCCCCTCCCACCTGTCCGATGCATATTTTTTCACTCTTTAATTAAGCTACGTCACCACGCTCCCCTTTTACGGATGGGTTTACATTGTAGTTACTTGAAAGCCTGGTGTGTCTCATACAGACGCCTCGCGTGTCGGTATCACCTGTCAGTATTTGATGCCCTGGTGCAGCGGTTGACCACTTTGTGCTCTCTGACATACAGTATTTTCAAAAATACGTCACAATCTGTGCTGGATTTAAAAATTGTTTATGTGATGATGATAATTACAATGATGATATACAAAATAGAACCACTCTAAAATGTAGGTGAAAAAAAAACAACTGCAATCTACTACTCAGCCGAAGGGGAGGAGGAGGGTGGTGTTACAGACACACTTGTGTTTGATAGCTCAGGTGGTCATCACCCGAGGGGGGAACAGAGCGTTAATGGGCATTCTCAGAAGCAGACAAGCACAGGCTAGCACTCCCTCTTCTCTGGCTGCCATAAACAGGGGGAAGTATGCATCATTAGATTAGGCTGAGGCTAACTACCTGCAGTCAGGCCCACTTCACACAGTAGCTAGCAACCTGCGGACTCCCACCACTCAGCCTGTGATTGGCTGGGTCAGATGTGGGTCTTGAAGCACAGCGGTGTGATTGGTCAAATTGTGGAGTGATCACCTGCACTACAGATAGTTATTACTGTAGATTATGTTATATGTCAACATTTCCATTATAAGCAATTATTCTGACAATAGGGTATGATGATTGATCATTGACTGAACACCTTCATTTCATCAGGAGACAATAGAGTTGCCCATGAGAGCTCATGTGAAAAGTCCAATAGCTGAGTTTAATAAAAGATTATACAGCAAACATGATTTCCATGGGTGGGTGGAGAGAAAGTATCTGTAAGGTTAAACCTCAGGATAGAAAAGTACGGAGCGAGAGATCACGTTTGTCTTCACTCCTGTTGTACAGAAAAAAGCAAAAAAAGAGATGAAGAGTTGAGAAATGCAGAAAGAAAGACAGCAGGAGAGGAATTTGCCTGAGAGGTGAATGAAGGAAGGTATGTGAGGTTGCCTGTCACTCTGAGGCGCCTGGTCGCTCTGCCTGGGTGTCATCTTATGACACTTTAGCAGATATTGCACCATATCCCCCATATTCCACATTTTACAGTGGGATCTATCAGTGTGCATGAACAGAAAAATCCAATCAATCCCTTTAAAACAGACATTTAGCCTCCAGTCTGACCTGTGAGAAGACGAGAAGGAAGAGATCCGAGTTTTGGCCTCGAGGGCAGATCCAGAGGAAAGCGATACTCATCCCTGCAGGAGTGGATTGACCTGAGGGGATGATTTCCAAGGCTCCCTGGGTGGGAAGATTTACTGGAGTCCTAATCACAGGTCGACACCTTGGAAGCAGCTTCTCGGACCAATGGGATAGCAGCCGCAGATGATGCGTTGCCTTGTTAACTGCCATTTTGACAGCACGTAATGCCAGACATCTTTGGCATGTGTGACTTTTGACACCACAAACCATGTTTTTAACTTTGTGGATGTACTGTATGGACTCAAAAAGGGACTACATGTATAACATGAAACATGTCAGTAAAACGTCAGATCACCAAAATAATGTATATAAATAGATTTGGATTAATGCTGATAACTGGACATGTTCTTAATTTGGGGGAAATTTTCAACAATCACTTATTAATTTGCAGATATGAAACCAGGGATACATTTATTTAGACTAGTTGACTAGAATCCGGTTTAAAAAGCCAATAATATGGGAGATCAGGGTTGATTGTCACAATTTCACAATGGGACAATTTTACTTTCATTTGAACCTCTCAAAAACTGTATCCCTAATAGATTCTCTTTCAATGTGTAATGGAGGCGTAAAGTGTCAGGCAGGAAAGGAGAGACCTTACTCTGCTTTAGCATATACTATTCAATAGATATGGACTGTGAAATATGTCTTGTTCACTTGTGATAATCATCCCCATCGTGGGGTTGGCAATCACACATTAAGTTGATTGTCCCTATGCTGTTTTAATGGAGAAAAATAAAAAATAGAGGCAATCTTAAAAAAGTGGTGCAGTGGTTAGCACTGTTGCCTCATAGCAAGAGGGTGGCAGGTCCAAATCCAGCTTGGGGCCCTTCTGTGTGGAGTTTTTTGTTCTCCCTGTGTTAGCGTGGGTTTTCTCCAGGTTCTCCAGCCTCCTCCCACAGTCCAAAGACATGCAGGTTAATTGATGACTCTAAATTGCCCGTAGGTGCGAATGGTTGTCTGTATATTGTCTGTTTCTATGTGCTCTGCGATGGACTTGTGACCTGTACAGGGTGTACCGGTGACCCCTAAGGGGATGAACAGTTGCAGATGGATGGATGGATGAAGTTTAAAAGGTTTAGTTTCAATAAAAAAAACACATCTTCGGTATCGAGAGATTATAAACAGGAAAATCCTATAAGTGCATTTTTTAATCCTCATACAATGCTCAACTCATCCTCATGTGACAACCAACCCTTGTGGGGCGGTTGTGGCTCAGAGGTAGAGGGGTAACCCTGCAAAGGTCTGTGGTTCGATCCCTGTCTCCTTTTACACACCGAAGGGTCCTTGCACAAGACACTTAACCCCAAACTGCTCCTAAAGGCTGTGTATTTAGATTACATCCTGATGGCACCTTGCATGCCAGCGTTTGCCATCAGTTCATGAATATGTGTGTGAATGCTGACATGTCGTGTAAAGCACTTTGAGTGGTCAGAAGACTAGAAAGTTGATATATACAAGTCCATTTACCCTGAGGAGGGGTATGGGACTGTGACAAGACTTACCTACTGGGATTTTTTGCTAGCTACAAAGTTAACGACCACATGTTGTAGCCTAGCTAAGACAGTAACCTATAGCTCTAAATTCAGAGTTTTAAAGGTAATAATTATTTTATTATATTTACATAATGTACATTTTACATGTGCAAGCCTAGAAGAGAAGCACAACATACTGGATATTTACATTTTAATCTGAAAAAACACCAAAAGTCCTCTCACCTCAATGTCAAGTGTCTTACTCCTGAAATGACCCTGTCGGTGACCTCTGACCCCAATTCTGAAAATTTCAGTACCAACATATTTCAACAGCACCCTCTAGGGGGCGAGATTTAATGACCGTGACAGCCAACCCAGTTCTCCCTGACTGTATTGATATGAACAGAAAAATATAATAAGCGTAAGAGTTTATACAGGGTGTACACTGTAGTTCAAACTGATATTTACCAGATTTCACTAAATTTTTGGTGCACTTTTACAGCCCTCAACATCATAATTAAATTTTTATTTTGTCTCTTTGATGATGACGTTAATGAGGATGATGATGCATCAGTGAATATCAGTTGATCACCTGTAATCCAAACAATTTGTGTTTATCTAACCGTACCACCGATCCCTTGAGTTGTAATTAAAACAAACGGGCCTCCCCAATTTCAGCAGTGAAATTTCACAATATTCAGCAAATGAATTTGCAAGATGCAACAGGTTACTGCACTGCTTTCATGGCTGTCTGCATACCAATGTGACCGCAGTCTAACTATTACTCTCTTTATCTCGGCCCCCTCCGGCACCAGGGTAGAAAACTCTGTGTTCTCTCTCCAGTAAAGAACTCTTCGTTAAAACTTCTGTGGGATATGTACATTTGTTTGCGTTTACCCCTACAGTAAAGTCTTTTTTTATGATGGGTCAGTCATTTATAGTAAGCCAAGTGAAAACAGCATTATGAGAGATTGTATTCTTCCTATTTTTGAGTGATTAGATGTGAAACAGCACAGTTTATAGGATACATGCTGTTGTACACTCAGCTGTGTTCTCCTGAGTGCTGGCAGTGTTTTGTTAGTGACATTGATGCCTGTGTGTTTATTCGGTGTAAATCCTGCTGTATGTTTCATTTTGACTGGCAGCTGCTCAATATTCTTATTCATAAACACAAGCAGTAATCAGCATAAATCATGTCATCCATTGCACTTTATGCGCTTTGAGAAATATTTTTTTTTTTTAACGACAGGTTGATTTGTTGTTATTTCTGTCTAATTGTCTAACTTGTCACTGATGCACACGCTTATGACTCACCATCAACACGCCCAGATAATGGTCTTGTTGCAGTGGGAAATTTCCCTAACTCTTCACAATAACTTGCAGGTAGCCTAGGGAACTGTACAGATGCCCGTTTGCACTCAAGGGGTTTAAGATATTTCCAGATCCATTCTGGAAAACAACTTAACCTGACATCTAGCCATTTTTCAGGCTGACAGCAAAAAAAAAAGGATTCCCAGTGGAAAGTCTCATCATGTTGAAACAGTGTCACTGTAAAGGTATGACAGAGAGGGCGTTCAGAGTCCTGTCAGCTCTGTTTTCAGAGTGGACAATGACAGCTGACGCTGTTTGTGTGCGGCATTGAAAATAGGTCATGTTGACTATATTCAGATACCCCGTTTAGCTTTGGTTTTATTTGGCCAGGTTTTGAGATACCTGTCTTCTGCCAAGTATAGTGCAAATAGAAAGTCCTGTCTCTGGTCTGTGGATTATCCCAAGTAAAAGGAACACTTTCTGGACCACAAAAAAAATCTCCTTCACCTCCATTGTACTGGGCAGAAAACTACGAAAGTGCTTTTAAAGTTTTTTTTAATTCTCATCTTGGTGTGATCTTCAGAGACATTTTAAACTTGGTTATTTTATAGGCATTCAGGATTTCAAAAACAGGATTAAAGGTACAGTGTGTAGGATTTGGCAGCATCTGGTGGTGTGGTTACAAATTGCAACCAACTGAATACCCCTCCGCTCACTCTTCCCTTTCCAAGACTGCGGTAACATGAGCTGCTGAGAGCGAAATCGTGATAACACCTTTAATCTCTCGAATAATAATACAACATTAGGGGCAACAGAAGTGTTTTTTGGTTAACGTAAAAACGTGTATTAGTCCGTTCTTGGCTACTGTAGAAACATGGCGGAGTAACGGTAAGAGGCCCTGCTCCCTATGCAGATATGAAGGACTCTTTCTAAGGTACCAAAAACACAATTCTGATTTTCCGGTGATTATACACAAATGAAAACCTAGTTATGAATATTATATCCCATTTAATTGAGCACTGAATAACAGTGTTGTGTCTTTTATGTGAAATGTTTTGTTTTTATGTCATCGTTAGCTTCTTGCTGTTTTGTGTTTTTATGTGGTGCATTATGAAGCTTTAAATGTGCCATTTGAGCCTGGACCCTAGCAAATTAGATTCAAAATCACAATGGTATTATTATGGTTAAATAAAATTTAAATAAAAAGATAAGAGAAAATCTCAAAACTTTAGCAGAAAACTATCTGCATGGATAGTTACCATTTTAGGAAAGTGAGAAAATACACTCCACAAGCACTTCAGTAGCTTTTGTACAACAGATTTGCTGCACATTCTACATTTAGTTCGAAGATTACATTATTGTATACTTTAGATGTTTTGTTAATTAACCTATATGTTGATTATTTAGGTTGTATTTTAGTGTTGCACTGGACTGCAGTATATTGAAATATGTTTCTAATATTCTCCCTTCATCTTTGTAAATGGGGTGATCCAAACATTCGAAACACCTCTCAGTATAAGTTCGTCCAGTTCAACACCACTGTGAACTGCAACCTCTACAATAAATTATCTGACAGTGTCAATTAAAACTGAACATTATAACCTTTGTGAAAGTAGAATTTATCGACGAAAAGTTGGATTGAAATGCATTAGATTATGCAGTACCTATTAGTACCTAATAAAAGTACCACTGAGGTTATGTTTCTGTGTAAATTGAGTAAGTAGTAATGTGTTTAAAAATATGTTGCTATTTCTTTGATTTTTATTCTATAAAATAATTAAACAAAGAACAAAAGCAGTTAAAAATTCCACTTTCTATAAAGCCATTCAGTCACTGTTGCTGTTCTGTCTGTGTGTCCTCACCCTCCTTTTATCTCCATTACCTGCCACATAACTCAAAGTTACAGGTGTGCGTTCTCACAGCTTTGGCAGATCACCATCCACCTGACACATTCAACCTTGAACACACAAGTAAAAGGCCGATCCGGTGCACAGCCGTGCCACAGACGGCTAACAGAACACCAAACACCAAACGAAAATGAAGACTCCCTCTGTCGTCTTACTGGTGCTGATATTGTGCCAGCTTTGCAGAGCTACAGACAATGACATCTTGCGTCAAGCTCCTGATGTTGGGAGCAGTGAAGAGAAGGCTCACGGTACTGAAGCTGATGAAGAGCTGGTGCTTCAGCCTGACATCTGGGCTGAGCTGAGGAGTCTGAGAGACATGGTGGTGGAGCAGAAAGTAGAGCTGAGGCAACTGACGGCCAGAGTGACAGCAGCTGAGACACTGGTGGAGGCTGTGCAGAAGAAGAATACAGGTACACTGCAATGAAGGATTCAGTTAATAACAAAACAGATGTAGCTGAGCTTACAAGAGCACTCTCATTACAGCCATGGAGGTCAGGATGACCGCTGCTGAGAGCTTGGCAGAGGAACTGCACATGGAGAATGATGGTAAACATGAATTGTACTCAAAGTAAATGAGGTATTTTTGTGTCTTGTTAATCTTTACAATATGTTTCCACTTTTCTGTCACTTTAGTTCAAACCACAGAGCTTGCAGTTGCTCAGCAGAAGCTCTGGACTCTGCAGCAAAGACTGACAGTCAGTGAACGCCACATGGAGGGGCTGGAGAAACAGCAGGAAGGTAAGAGTTTATGATTTGTGTGATGAATCAGCCGATTAGACTGTTGTTAGGATATTAAATATGCATTATTATTCGCTATAAGCCCCATAGATGTGGAACAATAGGGGCCTGTTACACCCACTTGTAGGTTTTATAATCTATCTAATCTATCTATGCTAGTGACCGTAGTTATTATGACATGAGCAGAAGCAGAAGTTCGGTGTTGTAGTATAGACAGAGTGAAACTCCATACTGGGTGGAGGTCAGGACACATGTATGGGACACAAAACACAGGTTTTCACCCAGGAGACCAGAGTTTGCATCCCGTGTCAAAACAATAATGTGGGGTTCTCTTTGTGTTTGCAGTTATTTACAATACTGTGATTTTCCCTGAATTTAATCAAGTGTATTTTTTTCCTGAACCTAAAGAAGTTGTAGTTTCGTTGTCTAAACCTAACTGTTTTTTGCCTAAACCTGGAGAAGTTGTAGTTTTATTGCCTAAACCTAAATAATTTGTATTTTTGTTGCCTAAACCTAACAAAGCCTTTTTGTTTGTGTTCATTCAGTTTTACAACGTTAGAATGTGTAGCTTTTAATCTCCACTTTCACTTTTACAACATAATAGGTGTAATGACCCACATCTATGGTGCTTATAGTGATTGATACTGCTTATTTAATGGCCTGATAACAGGCAAAAAAGGTGAAGGCATGAATTGTGTACATTATGAATGTGTGTTTTGTGATTTCAGGACAAAATGCTGCACTGCAGGAACTACAGACTACCAACAAAGGTAAATCATTTTTGCCTCTCTGTGTATTTGTGTGAGTATACACAAAGTAATTCATAAATGATCGTGCTTTACATTGCCACAGTGAGGAAACTGGCTTTTTCTGCCTCCCTTCTGGAATCTGGTGAAGGAAACAAAGGCAGCACAAATTTTGCTTCACTCATCTACAAAAATGTTTTTACCAACATCGGAAACCACTACAACCCAAACACAGATAGTCTGACGAGGCTTCTTTGCCCTGTTGGTTTGGATACATCACATCTATCCATTGTGACCTTTTTTTTCTGTCTGTGTTTTAGGTTACTTCACTGCCCCAGTAAGAGGAGTTTATTACTTCAGGTTTACTGGTCATGTAGCACACACTGATAATGGTATGATTTTGAGACTTGTCAAAAACGGACATCCCATAGTTGTAGCTGCTGACCGTCACACCACGTCCACAGATCCTGAGGACAACGCATCCAATGGCGCAGTGCTGCAGTTAGAAGTGGGAGATGTTGTTTCGGTACACATTGGGGGAGATGTTTGGGATGACCACTACCACAGAACAACCTTCAGTGGCTTTCTGCTCTTTCCTCTGTAAGTTAAGGTAGATGAGAGCTACAGTACATGCAGGGCCCAGTTTGTGTCATTTCATCTGCTATGTGTCACTCTGTGTTCTGTTATTTCTCTTGCGTATGTCTGTTCTAAGTCATCTATGTCTATGGTCTATGTGCAGCTCTGTGTTTGCTGATTGAGGGCCCCTGTGTAAAGTTATGTGCTGGGTCTGATGGTGCCTTCAAATGGGGTCGTGTTTACGGTGTTTACAAGTTGGGCCCATATGAACAACCCCCCCTCGTCATATTCACAACCTCATATGTGGAAAATTTCTGAAAGCTCAGAGTTCACGACTTGTGACGTGTTTGTTGACATTGTCAGAAATGGTGGAGCCCACGGAAGTTCATTTAATGGCGCATAATAAGTTATGTTGTTTTCATTTGTAATTTTCTAATATTTCTGAGGAAAATGGTGATATTCTCAATGACCTCATCTTTCTCCTCTGTCATTATGCTTTTGCATTTCCTGTATTTTGTTACCCACTTGCTAGCTCGCTAAACTGTTAGTCTCTGTGGCTTCTAGACTCTGACAGTAACGCTAATATTGCTGTTGTTCAGCAGCAGTGTTCTTCATGACTTAACCACTTGAATGCAACGCATGTCGTGTTCTTGACTTCCCATCTCGTAAACACGAGTTCACGAGTTACGTTTGAAGGCACCTCAAATTATGAGGCTTGTTACTGCACAGTCTGTCAAGTCCCTGAAACAAGACATATGTAGCTGTTAGTGTATTATGTTGTATTTAACCCGGTGTTGTGTCCCTCGCTGTACAGCTTTCAAGCCAGTTGTAACACACCAATGACAGCAAATTTATTAAGGTGTCGTAATAACAACACAAACGTGCCTTGTGCCTTTGAACAAAGTTTATAAAAATAAAACCAGTAAAATATTTTTGTTATATTTGTTGAAATTCTCATTACATCTCGAGAGCAATCGATAAATCAAATGCTCTGACAAAAACAACAGCAACAGTAACTACAAGATGTTTCTGATATATTCATATTTGATCAGCGCTGCCTAGTTTGATCAGTTTGTGAGTGACTGACAGCTGTCTGTAGAATGAGCAGCCAATAGAAATGCTTTCTCTCTCTGAAATGACCGGTGATTGGCCAAAGTGGTCGTCTCGGGCTGGCCTTTTTTAAAGCCTGAAAACAGAGCCATGAGGAAGTGTAGAAGTCTAGTTTTCTCTCAGAACAATTACAGTATTACAGGAAGGTTATTATTGAAGAGGCCAAAAATATTCAGCTTACTGCGGGTTTAAGGCTTGTGTGCATCTTTACCTTTAATGTAAGGATGGATGCTACTGTAGAGGAAACTGACCTGCACCTTATTAGTGAGAATGAGGTCAAGCTTTTTCCAAACAAAGCCTTCTCACAAAGGCCCACTTTGGATACGGTGGACACATTATGTTATGAAAAAAAAGTGGGGAAAAAACTCAACAAATTCCTCAGATAAAAGTGGAAGAAAATGACATGTCATGAATGTGATCATTGTTTCCTTTCCTTTGGTGTTTCACATCATAAACCTCCCGGAATGCAGCTGCATCAGAGTTTGAGCTTTGACTAAATCCATTCAGACTCTTTGTTGTGCAGTCATTCAGATCACACAGGTCCACACACACACACACACACACACACACACACACACACACACACACACACACACACACACACACACACACACACACACACACACGCTTACACAAAACCACACCTCAGTTATCAGCCATCTACTATGACTCTGATAACCACGATCAACGCACAACACAGAGCCGTGCGAGCTACACCTCCATTTACTGTCAGTGTCTGGTAAATTCTTTCTACTTTCCTTGTGATTTCCCACAATGCGCGGGGAAGACTATCAGTCACAATTGATCTAGCTATCAGATGCCCTTGCGGTAAAATTTCACACCCTTGCTGGCAGATATAACACAGTGATACTCTGCGGGTAACATTATTCCATATCTACCACTGTTGCATTTTCTGAAAGAGAAATGGAGGCCAGTAATTCAGCTGTGTTTATGGAAAGAGCCTGGAGTGCATTGGAGACACGGTGTCTCCTTTGAATCTGATGAGGAGTTTAGATCATACCTGCAGCTATGGTTCAGCTAAGGAGTGCTGTTAGTCTGATCAAACAGCTGCCAATATGAAAAGGACTGCCATATCCTCTCGGCAGCCGGGGGCTGTGTGAAATGAATACAGCTCCTCTGGTTTCCGTCTCACAGGCTCCTCTTGGGTTGGAAACATTTTTTCATAATTACATTTAATTCTATGTTGTGTCCCCACAGTGCCACTATTAAGGTTAAGGCTATAAGCTGGAGAAGCCTTTCAACTTTTGTCATCAGGGCTTTTTGCTCATTTAGAAATAGCATCATTGATCCGACTCTAAGAACATCAGAAAAACTGTATCCCTGTTATTTTCAATATTCCAATCATTCCACTGAATACAGTGTAGTTTAATTGACTGTGTGTGTGACATTGTGAAATCCACCTTTGTGTTGGCATAATTTGATGAGTCAGATGGCTTGGGAAATCTTAATTATGAGTCTTTAATGAGAGAGGGTAGTCCCAATTTGAAAACCTGAGTCATTGTTTCATTAAGGTAGTCTTTCATTAGTTTGTTTCTTCTCCCCGGGAAGCTTAAGCTCATTAAAGCTGTGACAGTGCTGGGAAGGCTGCGTGCCTCCTCCATCTCACTTACAAATTTTTGTGAGAGGATCTATTGAACTGTGAATGTTTTGGTTCAAGGTTAGTTCACCACAAAGGGCTGTGTGAAGTATCCCTGATATCATTTGTGGGCATCTTCTTGGTGGGTTCAGGATTTTGTTGGTTTAACACACAGAAAACTCACAGAGAAAAACAGCCAGCACCAGGCGGACGTGTTGGAAACGTTAGGTGAAAGTGTGCAGACATTCTCATGCCTCCACTTGCATTTGTGTGTTCTCCCACACACAACAAGGGAATGACAGTTAGCTCTTTTGACTTCAAAATTAAAGGACAGATTCATTATAGGATTATAAAGTCGGCTCTAGAAAGAAGAATCGGCATTTTGTGAGATTAGTTTCAAATCTTCACAGATAATAACTAATTATGGGGTAATTTATGACAATAACATTACAGATATGGTAACGTAAAAAAAATCAAGTATATTGTCCTCTTAACCTAATTTTCTACACATTTACAGATGTGAGACAACGTAAAAAGGACAAACTACAGTACATTTTTGCTCAGTCTACCCTTTTATTAGCACATTTGCGATTTGTAGATTTGTTTATGATACCATAAAAAAATTATAAATCCATTCTTACAAGAACTTGGAAGTGTGCCATGATAGCAGTTTATGATACAGTTGTATGCATGTGGGAGCCCCCAGTAGGTGCCATTAGTCTTCTTTTTTTGTACTCCAAAAACATGTTTGGTGCAGGCTAAAGGCCCCAAGGCAAGCAGAGAGTAAATGTGCATTCCTTTCTGCCTGATTTAAAAGAGAAGTCTCATCTTTATTTATGCACTTAGTTGATCAGAAATGAGCAGGAGGCATTCCTTGATCAAAATCATAACTATAAAAGAGGTAGAAGTCATGTGGCCACCTTGGAAATATACCTTTAATGCTGATTTCTTGAAGTTTCAGATGCCCAAGGGAAAGTCTGAAAGTAGTGTTGAGAGATGGAAGATAAGAGCTCATTTCAGATGTAGTTTAAGACCGAGAGCATTCCTTTGTCAGCACTTGTTTTATTTCTTATACTCGACATGTTTGCATATTGCAGAATATTGTGTAGAAATACAAAAGATCCCAGCACCAAAGGTACAAATCCTCTTCTGCTGCCCTGTATGAACTGTGCATAAGGCAAGGTGCAAGCAACAAACACACAAAGAGCCACACAGACACATGCCGAGACTCATGCACAAGCACAGGTATGCACACAGAGGGCAGCTCTGAGCCAACAATTCAGTGGAAATGAAGCCCTGCACCGTGGCCAGAGCCTGCAGATGCATATCTTCTCAGAACCCTGAAAACACCTGACTGTGCTCAGATTCAAATGCTGAACGTTGTAATTGACCAGTCAACAGATGGGCTGCACCAGTAAAAACACACAGGAATGTTTTTATTTTGAGTCATATTCAAAAACCCACAAAACAACCTGCATTATTGAGTTTTATAATGGTTCAGTGTGCCCATGAAGTACATTATGAAGGTCCAACTACATTAAGGTTGTTGACTTAGCCCAGAAATATGGTTAGCCTGGATTCCTAAACTCCTTGACACTTATTAGACATATTATAGTCTTGAACATGTGAGTTTGTGCAGATGTTTTGGCTTACAGTAGAGCCTTAAAAAGGACACAGTCTCATTGATGCAAGACACCTGAAACAGCCAGGCTCAGCCACTGTCATCCTGTTTCAGATCTGCAGTTCTGGACCTGCAGTTCCGCGCAAACCTGGGTCACCGTAGATCAGGAAAACTAGAGACTTAGAGATCTGGTGATGGGATCACACCACTTCCTACCCCCTACTTCTAGCGCCCTGGTTTGAACTACACCCTTCTTCAAACTCAACCTTCATGTTGATCTCAACTACACACCTAAAAGTTTTGTGTCTTACACGGTTCTGATGCTATTGTGTTCACAACACGTCACACATCTGCCCACAGACAGACAGAAGTATAAACACCTGGCAAAGTACTCAAAACCGCTTCTGTGGTAGTTCCCGCTATCGTAAGTGTTTCCAGGACCACAGTTTGCCATGATGACACACACCCTGACTTGCAAGGTGAAAACAATGCCAGCTACACACTGCTGCAGTTGCACTTTAAACCTGCAGATGAAGACGTGCCACTGTCCACATCTCCAGGTGGGGAGAAAAACAGCAATTTTGAAGACTTTTGCTACTCGCAGGCAAAGTGCTTTGGTTATTTATTTTTAATATAGTAAAAATGATACAAAGCAGCCAAATACTGGGAAGACTTCACACTGCTCTGACTGTAGTAGTGTGTCATTTGTCCTGGTTGGACAACACGTCTCCCCTTCCTCCCACTGTAAAAAAGTGAAACCAAAATGTCCTAGATATGGGAGCCGCCATCTTGACCTATGACCTATACTGCAGCCAGCCACCAGGGGTGATCAACATGTTTTGGCTTCACTATTAGGGAGCTGTCATGTCGTCCATCTTTGTATACAGTCTACGGTTGGAAGCTGGAATAGTGTTAGTTGGAATAGTGCAACATTTAGCTAACTACACTTGTTTGCTTTCTTGTCAAGAGGTAAATAAGAATATGCGTCAGGCCTATTTCTTAGCCTGACGCTGTCACTTCCTGGAGTCTTGTAGTTGCCGTGAGGTTGCCATGCGACCACCGGAGACGGACTCCAGGAAGTAACTGCGCTGTTAAGAAACTGGCTGGGCATTGCCCTCCTTAAAACCATGTGTCATTTTTACACTTTTTACATGTATTTGCACTAAATAAAACAAACAAGCGATCCCGTTTTAACTGTTGAACTTTGGAGGTGCTGATAGGTGGAGTTTGTTACCTTTGGATGGAGCCAGGCTAGTTGTCTTTGTGCTAAGCTAGCCGTAGCCTCATATTTATCATACAGACACGAGCGTGATATTAATATTCTCATCTAACTCTTGACAATAATGTGAATAAACATATTTCCCAAAATGTGGAACTATTCTTTTAATTTTACTGCATTGGCATGGGGACATCACATGAATCATAAACCACCGCTGATGTTACTTTCCTTTCCTGACTGACATTTGTTCCATGAGGCGCTTTGCATCCAATAAAAAAAGACTAAAAAAAATAAAATGATGACATGGTCTGTTTACTTTGGCTTTGTGCTTATCAACCTTGATGACATTTGTTTGGTGATATACAACCGCTGGGTGGCCCTAAAAGGGTCCTGGGAGTCAAATCCTGGAAATTACAACTGTGACTATCTACTGTATGACAATCTCATACAACTTCAGCTTTGAAGTTGCAGATCTGGAAACATTTTGTATATTATCTTGTGTTAGTCCTTGCTGTTCAAATCAAGTGATCTTGTTGTGTGTGAGGTAAATTCATGATGGGAAAATAGATCTTTCACAACCCAACATCTCAGTGAGATATTTCTCCCCCAACACAAGACGTTCAGTTTCGTCTGAATGCCGAAATCTCTCATCTTAGAAAGGTCATGCCTAACTTGGTGGCTAAGTTGTGTTCCAGGTGCAATGCAAAAAAAAAAAATAATCACGCATTCGGCCTGTTCTCTTGACATTTACTGACGTGGCCTATTCCAGTTTTGCACGGCAGTCTATTCAACCAGTTTTAAGCTTCCTCTCTACATGAGTATTTTTACCTGCAGGGCTGTGTTTTCAGTGTTTTTGCTCTACCCTGCCTCATTGACTCTAATATGGGCTTCCTGAATGGGTTATCTTCAGACTTGTTCCCACAGGAGCTGATGACTCAAAATGATTTCAAAGATGCATGATGAGAACGCAGATCTTTGTGGTCTGAAACTTACTGGATTTATTGTGATTTATCCCACAGACCCTAATCAAAACTTCAGACAGTTAAATGTAGTAAATGTGGAGCACAGAGGCCCACAAAAAACATCAGGACAGCTGTGTTTCTCTCTTCTGCACTTTGTGCAGGTTAGATGCCCTGGGGTCCTGAGGCAAGTGTGTTCCCCAGTCCACACCCAGTCACGCTCCCTCCACATCAGATCGCTTACGCAAACAACAAAAGCTTCTGGAGACTACTGACTTAGTACTGAAATTAGAATCCAAGAGAGAGTCCAGAGCCAAAAAAAAGCCATGCTTTTTAGTCATGTGAGCCAGTGTGGATTTAGATGACAATCTTGTTCTGATGGTCAGTTCACCGCTGGCTAGACTGAGGTAATACACTACTGGATGGATTGCCAGGAAATTTTAATTTTAACCATGATAAAAATGAATGGTCACCAGAGGATAAAGTTGTCTGATGTTGGTGATCCCTGAGTTTTCCTTCGGCACCACCATTGAGTTGACATATGTGGTGAAATCTCATGACAACTGTTGGATTATCCAGCAGGATGAATTGTGATCCCTTTGCTGATCCCTTGACCTTTCATGTTGCACCATCATCAGCTCAAAATTGTATTTGTCCAATACTTTGACAGACTACTTGCAAAACAAATGACATTCCCATCAACCTCAGCTGCACCTTGTGTTGAGTGTTACTTAGCAAATGTACAGTAAGCATGCTAATGTGGTAAGGTGAATTTTTTGGTTCACTTAATAGAGTCGGTAGTTCTTGAACCTGACTCCTCCTCCACCAACCCACTAATCAGGCCAGGCCTGGGCTGGGCTATATAACACACCTGGGACCAGTTAAGTCTTCTTGCTTCTGCCTGCCATGTTATTGTGGTGTTGTTGCAGGTATGTGAAGCTACCATTTTACACTGTGGTATGTCTTTTAAATCATGTGTTTAGTGGGATTTTTGCTTTTTTGGTTTTAGCTTTTACCATGTGACACCCTTATCCTGGCCCATGTTTCTGCTGTATCTGCTGAACAACTCTGTGATGCTACATGGTGGAGAGTAGGGTGGCTCAGTATTGAGTAACATTAAGTTGCAGCATTATTAGCCTGTTAATATTATTTATTAACACTGCTGCTGATTTTGCCCCATATTTATACTCATTGTTTTGCCCCTTTTTAAAATACTTTTGATTTGAGTAATTTTCATTTGCCCTAGTTTAGTGTGGTTAGTTTTTTTTTCTTTCAGAAGCTGAGAGGCTTGTTAGTGAAGAACCTCCACCTACTGTATGTGTGTTCGGAGCACTGGGGTACAAACTGACTGTACCATAGTTTTACTATGAGGAGTGCTGTGTTGTACCCAAGGTGAGTACATAAGTGGTGGCGAGTAAGCACCTCTGCATCCTCAGTCTTCTTCGAACAGTGATCTCAGTTTTAGTTTAATTTTGGACTGGTAGCTGTAATATTGTAAGGTGTCATTAGACCTTCAATTTTGTATTAGGCCTTCTTAGATATTATTAAAATAAAGAACAATTTTAATAACCCCATATTAATTCCTTTCCAGAGAGTTTCCAGAGAGGGCCGGTGATGGTCACACACGCATAAAATATTAAGACATCTTACTGCACGACTAAAATATGCATCAATCTCATAAAAGGCTGACACCGCCCACTGTGGTGTAAAACCATGAGAATAATTGCAGACAAAGGAAAAAAAAAAAAATTCCTTTCATTTTTAATCTCTTTAATCATTTCTTTCCCTACAGATCCAGTCCTATATTTAATGCTTTTTCTTTGATTAATTATAATAAATTTGACTTCTTTTGCAAATGTTCCTCTTCCTCATCAGTAATGAATCTGTGCCTTATCCATTTACCAGAAAAGTGTTTAAGGTTCTTTTATCACTCTGGTTTATGCATTTCCAGGGGTGCAAGTCCCCAGGTGGCGTTGTCCCTTTCAACTTGCCCCCACAACTCTTTGCCACACTAGCATGGTAATACCATAGACTGTATATAAGAAGTCATTGTGACGTCACCCACTGGTTTGTGGACTGCCTTTTTGAAGCCCTGAGTTATGCATTTTGGCCATCGCCATCTTTGAATTTTGCAACTAGCAGTGGCAAATTCAAATAGTTGTAAAATGAAAACCCAGACTGGACAATGTTGTGGTAGAGGTCTCATGTATTTGGATACATATAGCCTACATATTACAAGCATAGGTGACAAAATTGGTTTGATTGCATTGTTTTCTATTACGATGTTTGACTCTTAACTAGCCGAGCTGCACAGATTGATCAATAAAGTATCTATCTATCTATCTATCTATCTATCTATCTTCTATCTATCTAAATATCACAATCTAAAACCTGTTTTTATATATATATAAAAAAAACACAAACATCAAAGCAAGTAGTACTTAAGCATCTTTTAGATGGTCATATCTCTAGTCTGATGTTGACTGCACAGCTGATGGGTATGTGGTTTGTTTATATTGCTTGACAAAAAAGCATATTTATGTGTCTGATGCTAGGCTATAAGTAAATAAAAAGACCACAAATCTGTCTTATCTTGTTTCTTTATTCTGTAAAGACACATAAAGGTCTATTAGTCATAATACATTAATTCTGTTATTAAATAAATATATAAGATGCATTTCTAGTGGGTTCAGTGATCCCCTGTACCCTGTATCCCCTGTATCCCCTGTACCAACAGGGGATCCCCTGTACCCTGTACCAACACAAACTACAACTATGGCCCTAAACTATACTATATGGCCCTAAACTATACAGTGCTTTATGGTCTATTTGACTGTAAATGGGATGATGATTTCCCTCCGGGGATTAATGGGGACGGCAGTAGCTCAGTCTGTAGGGAGTTGGCTTGGGAACCAGAGGGTCACCGGTTCAAGTCCCGACATGGACCAAAAACAAATGAAAAAAAAAGAATGCAGGTTTAAGGCACTTCAGCTTTGGCTTCACTTCTCAGCACTGGAGGTTGCCACCTGGTTAATACACTAAACTAAGATGGTGAACACTGTAAACATTTTAAACATCAACATGTTAGCACAGTGACATTTGACTCAAATATTTGTGCCCAAATACAAACTGAGCCACTAGCATGGCTGTTGTTCACTATATCCTTCACATAAACATGGTGTCATTTTTTTTGTCCTCAACAGACTGCACAAATCAATCTGCAATAATCTGATTGTGGTTAAAAGCGCTGGAGGCGTGGCTTCATATCTGACATCTCATCAGCTGCTTGGCTCTCACAGCCAACCAGCTACGGTATGCATGCTGTCTATTAGTGGATTTGAGAGCGGGTAATACATTTTCTGTGGGTGAGCAATGGGCAGAGTTGTATAATGAAGAGTTGAGGCTTGCCTTCCTTGGAAGAAATGTCACCCAAGTAATAAGCTGGCTTCAAGTGTTTGTTATTTCAAAAGGCATTTTTTTTCTCTTCAAGGTGCAATCGTCATACAGTTTTGGACTGTGCTCTGGCATGTTGTACTCAAAGGAACACATGCAAAGGGATTTGTTATTGGCGTCCTCAAAATACAGTTTGTCTGCTAAAAAAAAAAAAAAAAAAAAAAAAACACTCCCAGAATCCAAAAATAATACCACTGGTTATACAGAACATAATGTGATTTGAGAGGTTAGCTTCAGATTGATCACAAAGTGTGGCCATGCAAAAAAAAAAACAAAAACTCTGATTTAAAGAGAACCTATTATGCTTTTATGCTTTTTTCCTTTCCTTTAGCGTGTTATATTGTTTTTGTGCATGTAAAAGGTCTGCAAAGTTACCCACAGAAACACTGCTCCTGAACTGCCTGAAACGCCTCGCCTGAAGTCTTCACTAACGTGGTGATATCACCAAGTAACACATTTGCATAATACCTGCCTAGCTGTTAATTTGGCACGCCCTCAAACAAAGCTAGTTAGAGCAGAGCTGGAGCAGAGTCCAAAGAGTTTAGTTCAGTTGACCAATCACAACAGACCAATCGGAGCAGACTGGGCTCTTCAGACAGAGGGGGCGGGGCTCCAACAGAGCATTTCAGACAGAGGGTGAAAAGAGGTGTTGCACAGCTGGTATGAGAAAAGTGAAGTTTTTTTGGAACATTAAAGCATGTAAACATGATCTAGTAGAAACCCAAAATACAAGTATGAACCTGAAAATAAGCATAATAGGTCCTCTTTAAATGCCTTAATCTGTTTGATGCCCTCACCTTTGCTCGTCTTTAACTTACTGAAAACATACTTATTCTTTTTCTGGGCTTGAATGGGACGCATTTCTTCTTTTCAAATCATGGACCCTTTAAAATGAAGATGTTCCAGCACACAAGAGGAAAGAACCACCACATGGTCGGCAGTGTATGTATGTCATGAACAGGTACGCCTTAAACAAATTGCTGCTTTAAGAATAGGATAAACATTCATACAAACAAACAAAAGTGTTTACCACATTTTAACTAGCAGTTGTGAATGTAATGAGCAGCTGCCAAATCCATCTTTTAGTGTCCCACAGTATGCAAGTCAGCTTACCTAAACACCTGGGGCTGTTAAAGCACACCTCTGCATTTTGGCATGTTATCGACACTAGTATGAGATACATTTCATGACTGTCTGTTCAATCTGACGAGTGTAACACAAGTTTTTCTTACCGTAGGACACTGTTTACCTAAGCTTGGAAGTTACAGTATCGGGCAGCGTGTTGACTGTTTCCTTTGCTTCTACCAGCAGCTAAAACATCTGGAGTTTTGATGTTAAATCATTGTGTCTTGGGTGTTAATGTGGGAGGATTAACCTGCTATCATGGCAGGGCTTTTATTGCCGTTCACCTAAAAGGGGCTTCCATGTGCAAATACAGTTATGCAGGTTGGCACAGAACTCTTAAGGAATGTGCTGCTCTTCTTTTTATTGAATGCATAAATTCAGGAAGTCCAAACATCGGCCGACAGCGCTCGCTACCCGAGGAGGATTCTCAGAAAGCGTGTTACCAAATGAAAATGTGTGCACTCAAGTCAATCCCACTCATCCATGCTGGGATGATACCTCTGTCAGTGTGGCCCTCTCAGATGGAATTACTGTCATAGTTGGCATGATGACTCTCTTCAGGTGATAAAAGAGGTGTTGATACAGAAGCATCTGGCAGGCCTCTGAGCCCCAGACAGATCCTGCTCTCGCCCAAATCTATCAAACCACAGAAGCAACATCTGCTCAGGCTGTAGATTAGACTAGTTAGCTGATATTGTGAACTGCAATTAGCTTGTTTCTTGTGCAAAGCAAAATATTGATTTTGTTGACACAACTTAGATTAATCATAAATTCAGAGGTGGGTTTACTTAAGTCATCTTCATCATCTCCTCCGCAGCTCTGAAACTGCAGGGTTTTTCCTGAATATGTTGCCCAAGGCTTGCTTTCGAAAGGTTTTGATTGATCACCAGGATTTAGGGAGGAATCTCGCACAAATTTTAACACAAACTTTGAGAATAAACCACAGGGATGTGTGTTGCCAGTGGCATTTAGAGTTTTGCACAGTCTGAAACAGATTGCAGACTCTTATTTGTGATGTTGACAGATCTGTTAATTGAAATGTCTCATGAACCTCACTGACTCTTGTGTTCTTCATATCAAAGAAGGGCTGACAGACAATTTGATTCCCAGCGTTGGTATCAAACAGAGGGGTAACACAATGAGAGATGACCATCCACATAAATACATACTAACCCCTCACTGTTTCTTTTGTATGTCAGTATTTCCCCTTGCTCACTTACACACACACACACACACACACACACACACACACACACACACATATAAGCATGCAAAGACACTTCTGTCTCTGATGTGGCCAAAACCCCAGAGGGACCAAAGCCATTTTTCATGTAATTACAGAAAACCTGCCTGACTGGCTTTGTGGCAGCTTGTGAAAGGAGGAACCAAGTCTCTCTTACACTGTACAGTGCATCTCACCAGTTACTAGTAGCAAAAGATAATTTCACTTGTTTCACTTTCAGTCGTTGGTCCAATTTTGTCGGGCACATCTAAGAGCTCTTATACAGCAGTTGTGTCACAGTGTGTCTGCAGGACTTTCACAAGTGTGAAATGTGTACTGGCAATATACTGATACTGCTTTCTTATACGAAGCATACTTTATGCTCTAAAATGTGTTGATCCAGATTTCACTTGGACTTTGTCTTCTCTTGTCTGGTCTCCATCTTTTATCCCGCACTTGTCTTCTTCAGTTCAAGCTTTCAGCCGTTCGCTGCTCATACATGCGTTCACGATAGTGGAATTTTTCCATTGTCGAAACACACAAATATATCATCATATGACCCAACACTGACAACTGCAGTCTGCTGCAGAGAGGGACAGTAGTAGAAAGGAATTTCCCCCAGGACACATCAGTACAGACTCGGTGAACTGACGCTGTCTTCGGGGTGTGCGGCAAGTCTGCAGCAGCAACTGGAGGAGGCAGCTCTGAGGTAATGTTTGTCTCTGTCTCTCTTCAAGATAAACCTGTCATTAAAACCTGTCACTCTGTTTTCCTTTTTTATTTCCTCTCAGAGAAGATGTGCCAAACTTACCTGGATGTTGTGATCCAATATACTCATCATCTTTATGATACCGGTCCCTGACTGTAGGGGGCGAAAGCATTGCTTTGCATTCTCTAATAAATACATTAGACCCTTCTTCTTTTCCTGCTTAATAACAGTTGTTTTAACATGTGTGCCCCCAGGTTGCTCATTACCTCATTATAAAACTCTTCCGTGTTACAGATTTTGTATGTAAAACGGAAACATGATTATTCTGTTGTACATCTGACCTCTGACCTGTGGCTGTTTGTGATGTTACAGCGGCAGCATGCAGCTTCCCTCGACACAGCTGCACAGTTGTTTGATGTCCTAACACGTCTCCTACTGCTGCCTTTGAAGGCCTGCCACCTGCAGCAAGCTTCCACCTGTTACAGGACGCCTCCCACCGTCTCCTCTCAAGCTTCATCTCCATTCAAGAATTAAAGCTCTTTTGCCAATTTGACATTAATAATGGATCACATGGCTGTGTGAAAAAGGTTGCTCATACATGATGAACTTGCAGAAAAGATTGACTTAAGCAACAAAACTACTTAAGTTTAGGAAAAGATGTACTTGATTAGGTTTAGGCAACAAAACTACTGAGTTTGGTTTAGGAAAAGGTTGACTTGGTTGGGTTTAGGCAACAAAACTTCTGAGTTCAGTTTAGGAAACAATTGTCTTGATTAGGTTTAGGAAACAAAACTATTGAGTTCTGTTTAGGAAAAGATTGACTTGGTTAGGTTTAGGCAACAAAACTACTTATTTAGGTTTAGAAAATGATTGACTTAGGCAACAAAATTAATTAGTTCAGTTTAGGAAAAGATTGACTGGATTAGGTTTAGGCAACAAAATTACTTAGGTTTAGGAAAGAGTGGTTTGGGTTAAAATAACTTAAGTGCTGTTAGGCTATGTGACAAATCTATCAACACGTTGATGTCTGGTTTCACACAGGGCACAAACACCAGTCTCCTGGGCAAAAATCTGGTGTCTTCTTGACCCACCACCCATCCACCCTGACCTGTTCTGGTTCACAATTATGTGGATTGCGTACAAATTGATTTTGTGGGATATACTGTATATGAATTACAGTGCATTAATTTACATAGGTATAGTTATGGACAGTATATGAAAGCAGCCTGTTTACAGCTATATCTAGCAGCTGGATCAGTGAAAAAGTTCCAAAAATCCACTGTATGCTACCCTGCTTAGCATTAAACAGCTGGTAAGTTAGCGACTAACTAGCAGCTAAAGAGCCAGATGTTTCCCTCAGGTGTTGGTGGAGACCAAAGCAGAGCTAAAAGCAGAGTAACATTGGCCAGGTGACCAGAAACACGACTCCAAATGAATGCTAATGTTGTTCTGATTCAGCTGGGTGTGTAAATAAACTTAAGCATATCAGATCAAAAGGTGATAATATGTCGTGTACATCTTGTTTCCAAAAAATTGTCAGTTGCTGATTAGCAGCATAATACACATGCGAGAGATTTGTCTTAAAGATTTGTGAAAAGTGAAAAAAAAAATCTCCACCAATATTCACCATTGTGTACATTATCTTTTCAGCCACTGATGATATGAGGCTGCCTTCAAGATAAGGAAAACTCATTTGACACAGTAGTTTTTGAGGAAGGCCCTTAGTGGAATGCATCCTCATTCTCTCAGCAGAAACCATCGTTCCTCGTAGCTTTCAGGCGCTACGAGGAACGACACAGCGTTGTTGGGCCTCCTCATCCCGTCACCAGACACCTATCCTTTTGAAGAGCGGTGATTTATGATGGAAGTGCTCTGTGCCGACTGACAATGCTTCCGTTGCTCTTGTTCCCTCTGGTGACATCAGATCATAATCCAGATCATGTTATACTCTTCTCCTTGTGGCAACTGCAGGCGATATACTTCCTTGTCCCTTGGCTGCAAAAGAGCAGAGAATCCAAAGACTTCCTGCCAGCGACCCATTAGGGTGTTTGTCACTGTCTGGCACAGTATCAGGAGTCACTACCCATCAGGCTTTCATTCTGGATTTAACCAGGCCAAGAGGAGACACTCACTAATGAATGGTCAGACAAAAAAAAACACCATTTGTATTGCCTGTGCTCTGTATTGTAAAGACAACTGCAATATAACATTACCATAACCATAAATCAACATACTGTAGGTAATATAAAGCCTCTGTAAAATCATTAAAAGCGAGTGAAAGTGAGATTTTATCCCCTCCATCGCTCTCTTTATTCCATTTCCCTTTTGTCCTATTCTTTATCTCATTACCATCACTGAAGCTGACCTCAGAGCAGCAGCATCCAGCTGTGTTCCTCTGCCCTATAGACAAACCTCTGACCCTGCGTTGAACTGGAGGATCATCTACTACTGTCACAGCCTCATCTAGCACTGTCACCAACTGAGTCTGAGGTCAGTCAGTGCACATTACTTACTTGTTTCAATACAGGTTTGTTTCAAAGTGGATGAGGAGCTTAATAGTGATTGTGCACGTATTGTAGGGGAATAAGTGACGAGTGGAAAAAATGTTTAGAGGAATGAACAGAATGACCTCAGATACCACCTGTTAGACATCTCTATGGAGGCTTTTACCTTGTTTACAGCCAACACTGGCTGTTATTTACAGGGAGCCAAACTTTATACAAGTGGTTACTTCAGTTCATGTCATCTCTGTACGCAATTAACCTCATGCTTATAGGCCACTTTGTGACCCATACACATAAACTGTCGATGTGCAGATCCCTTTCTTGCGTGTTGTTGAAGCAACATTTTTCTCTTCTGGGATGCATTTCAATCCAGCAACTGGAATCTAAATGAAGATAACATGATTGAAAATCTCTGTGGCACTGAGTTCAAAACACTTTTGTCACCAGCATTGTGGGATACATATCAAAAGAAGTACTTTCAGGTATCTCTTTACCTCCTCTGGGTTGAAGGTGAGGGTGTTTCCATTTCTTGGCAGAGCATGAGTGGAGAGAGGGAGAAGATTAATGATATAATAGCTCTGACCACATGGTTTAGTTATTTAAACTGGCAGCATCAGCTCAAATTGTTTCATAGCTTTTCTGCAATGATACATTAAGGAGCGTGTCTGGACAGGTTGTAAGATGCTAGAGGAGCGAACTCATTGCAACTCCTTCTGAACTGTTCAGCCAAAGACACTGGAGCTTGGAAGCTATGACACCATGAGGGAAGAAGACGCAGAGTGTTTACTAGTGTGTGCACCTTTTTCATTTGTCAATTGATTGCCTAATATGCATAGGAAAGATCACGCTTGTCTGTGGTCATTTCTGTCTACTTAAAAAGTTCTGACTTAGTGTGGAAAAGGTTTCATAAGCAGGAGGTGACTGATGCTTGATGCTTGCGGTTTATAATAAACCTGCCTTCATGTCAAACTAACAAGAAACAATCAGTTCAAGAAGAGAAGAGCGCTGTCGGGATAAAAATCTGGCTGGTTGGCTATCATGATGGTGGATGAAGATCAGTAATATTTCCAAAGAGTCTTAACAGGGTTGTAGTCAGTTTGGTGTTTTTGTTCAAAACATCCCGTGTCAGGACGCCCAAGACGTCGGAGGATTACTGTAAGCTTGGCTCAGGTGATGTCTGGAGGAGGGGAGGGGGGCAGGTATGAGGGCCCTCCATAGCCCTGCTCCAAACCACTCCAAAAACAAGGAAAAGTATCATATGGGGTGCTCAGATCATTTGAAGATACACACCATCAAGGCAGCTTTTAGCACACTCACTTATTACCCCATTTCTCAGATGCATCACTGTTCCGTGATTACATATTTCAAAAGCTTTCAAAGGCAGGTTAAGTGGGCCGGTGTGTGGCTCCTCCAAAATCCCCACAAAGAGCTGCTCCTGTTCTTACCTTAATGCCGCTGACAATGCCTCCAAGCTATTTGACCACTGTGTTTACATGTAAAATCAGATAGACCATGGGAAGTCAGATAGACACCCCCCGTTGTGAGGGCCAAAGAGTTGTGGATCTCTCTTGCAGGGAGTGGATATTGTCTGCTATCTCCGGCTTCCATCGCTTCGAGTCTCAAACAGCACTCTGTTAAGAGAGTGCATGAATGAGCCGCTGCGCTCCGTGCAGTATATCTCTGGAATCACATAAAGACAACCTTGTGCTCTGCAATTTACTGTGCAGCAGTGCTCAGGTGCTTGTGCATGTCTCAACCAGAGGAAAAACAAAAGTATGACTGACATAATCATGTGTCAGAAGATTTATGGTCAGAGAGAGCGAAGGGGAGAGAAAAAACTGGAGAGCACATTTTCTCGCTCCTCCTCCTTCAAATTATTGTCTTTAACGCTGTCCACTTGTTTGAGTGAAACGTTGGAAGCTGTTGAAACACACACACACACCCAAGCAGAGTGCTGTGTTAATGAAGGCCCTGTAAAATGTATGTTTTAACAACTCTTTTACTGTGAAATTATTAGTCATTTCCTTCGCCATTGGTGGTATATCTTTGGAGAAGTAAACACAGGATGCTATCTACGTTTCGTGGGTAACTTTAATTCAGCCGTCATGCAGACACAAAAGAGACAAATCCAATCAATGTGTACACTACAGCTGAGGTTTAGGTTCCTCAGATGAATTGGAAATAAATCCTGAACTCTATCACTGGTTTCAACAAAGGTCTACATCTTATCTTAGGATGGCTCTTGCTTAAATATGTTTTAAAAGACTCGTTGTTGGCTTCGATGCTAATTTCTGGCTGGAGCACACCGCCGGGCCGCCCTAGTGTAACGGGTCATGGGAGCAGATAGGGAAGCCGTGGCAGGCCTCCAGTAATAACACAGGGAGTGAGCCAGACTACTAACCATAAATCTACTGCTACCACCAATTTCCAACTACTGCAGGTGACGGGCGAGTATGCGTGTTTGTGTGTGTCTCTGTGTGTGTGTGTTCTTATAAACAAGACTCCAAAGGGTATAACGCAACCCCACTTCACAGAAACATGGATATTACACCCCTGAACATTTTGGCATGGGCCTGGTCCTGTTTATGGAGAAACACAGCTAAGAGTATAATTAGCACTGCAGTGATCCTGCAGGGTGTCTGACTTATAGGCTGCCATATCAAAGAAGGTGGTACTTTGTGCTTGTGACTCAATAAGGATGAAGTGACTGTGGCCTCTGTGTGCTGGTGGTGTTTTTACACCTGACTGGAAATCACTGCAGGTGGATTACCTGGAACAGCAGCTAAACTACAGTGTTATGCTGTAAATAATAGCATTGGAGGTTTGATGGTGTAAATCCTTGTGATTAATCTGCATTAGAAGCACCACATTCAAGGTATCCACACAAGCCCTTGTCATTCAAATGTTAGATTACTGCCAGTGAAAGTAAATAAGTGACACATAGAAAGGACTCTGAGATGTGAGCATTTTGTCCGTAAGATAGTGTTGTGTGCATCTTATACACAAAACCCCTAGTTTAGGTTTAACCAGAGCTTTTGGAGCAGCTGCCCTTTCTTATGCGTGAGTCTTTTGTATCAATATTATGAAAGCTGAAAGCTTTTGTCAGACAGAGACAGGCCTTCCCCTACACGCCCTTTTCTCTTTATTCTGGGCAGATTATCACCGCCAGCGACACATGATACAGCTAATTTACTGTAAATTAAACCTGAAATCTCTCTGTTTTTTTTCTACGAGGGAAAAAAAGGCAGTTTTACAAAGAAAATGCCCATGTGGGAATGGAAGATACGGCACAGGTGAAAACTTTACAGGGCACATTTGTCAGTCCCAGGAGATTATTGGGAGCAGGTTTTCCGTCAACACCTCGGGCCCGTCTCCCCACTCCACACTTCCAGGCCGATGAGAGTGGAATCTGTAACAACTGTGGGCTTTAGCGTCGTTAACATTTCCCTGACATGTCGGCCCGGCCTCTCTTGGAGACTGCCCTGCATTTTCTCCGCTGCGCTGGAGTTGTTGTAGCAACTAGTGGCCCAGGAGTGAATGAAGCAGATGTGCGAGTCATCTATCACCTGACAGCTCCCACTCCCCCGACTGAGCAAGTCATCTCCGTGACAGTCTGCCCGGCCAGTCTCATCAATTACTGCGGTACCCTACCATTAGGGCACAAACACTTTTCTCCTCCTCTGACACATTCAACTGCTTCCCAGTCTGCAAGATGGGCCCTCAATTAAGGCTGAATAACTTTCCCCTCTCAAAGGACATCTCTCTTTCTGCGGCCCGGTGTTGAACACATTGTACTTGTAGGATAAGCACTTTGAGAACTGATTTATCTCCATGGCGACCATATGATATTTGAGAATATTTATCCCTATTTTATGACTTTACAATTGTGTAATGATGATGCAAACCACAATGTAGCAACCATTAATAAAGATTTACATTTATGTTCATGTTCAGCAGTTAATTGTTTCCTATATAATGAACAATTAAGATAATTTACGTCATAAAGGTTCAACAACTCCACTGCTATGCTGGTTTATAGCAAGAAAATGTTACGGTCAAGGTGATGTTTCTTCAATTTTCAATCTATTTATGTATTTTTTTCTGTTATCTAGCCATTTAAAGTACATTACAGCTGTTAAAGTATGTTTTATCCTTGCAAAACTACACATTCTCCGTAGGTCTTTTTCTTTACGGCACGGCATTCCCATTAGTTCATTTGTGTTCAGAGTGGCACTTGGATGTATAAGGAGGCAATAATGGAAATCATGGCTTGTTAGTGTTAATCTGTTCCTGTATTCCATCAGTAGTAGTCATGAAACGCAGTAAACACATTTGTTTGAACACAGACACAAATAAACAGTTCCTATCACTTACAATATACAACTATGGCAGTGACAGCAGGGGCCAACTTACACATATATCAGCTTTTTTTTTCCACAGGGATTTAAAAACAGGTGTCAGAGCTTGACATTGAATATGCAAAAAGATATAAATAAGACATTCATATAAAAATAGGCTTTTACAAAATATACTCTATGAACCAATATTTATCAAAAGTGGAAAATGTGCCTGTGTTTTTTGATCAGTGAATGAGTCCTGTTGAGCTAAATCAGCTTGAAGTAAGCGATGCCATTGAAGGCAGTCGGTAGAGCGTACAGCCTTCAACCTCAACATCTCTAGACTAGCAGCAAACAGAGGGAAGGCAAACTCATGAGAGGGTCAGGAGGTCAATGTGAGTAGCCTACAGCAGTTTCATCTGGAACAACGTTATTCTAAAACACATTATTATTCCAGGCAGATTCAAATCCAGTGTGTTAACAAGTGTGTGAATTGCTTTAATAAACTAAACCCCAACATTTAGTTATTTTTGATCCATACCGGACAAAATCAGTAGTTTTCTTTCTTATAGAATAAATTAATATTAATTATTTTCATTCTCTAAATACAGCATGTTAAATATTCCAGATGGCTGTGTCATTTCATCCGCACACAGAGTGAGTACTACAGCAGTGTGTCCTGCCCAGCAATCACATCCACCATAATTCATTTGCATTGGCAAAGTCCATTTCCTAAACGTCCGTATAGCTTAAAAGTTTTGAAATTTTGCATCACCGGCTCACGCTGTGGGCCGCCGGTCCCACACGCCAGGGTACAGTTTTTCCCTTAGTCACACTTTCAACATTGCACCCCTACAAACACACCAGTCCAAGAAGAGGGGTGAAGAGCTTTGTGTGCAAAAGAACCATGACGCCTCGTCCTCTGCTTACTGCACATGCAGCACAGTGGTTCCTCATTATGTATGAAAAGACTGCAATAACAGCCTTCATTTTGAGGTTTAACAGTTCCAGTTTGTCCATGAAAACACAAAGACATGAACCCACATGCTCACACACACACCATCCAATAAATATTCTCATTTGCATGTGTACACCTCTGTCCTCTCGCTGCAGGTGTTGCATTTCACGTAGCAACACCACAGGAACTTGCAGTTGCACTGCCAGACGCGGGAGTACTGGTGTGTGTTGTATCCCCGGCCGCAGCACATCAGGTCGCAGCCGCTGATGTGCTGCATCATAGTCTTGTTACACACCCTGCCTTGCGTCCCCAAGCTCCCCGTCACGAGGTCCGCCTCGCAGTAGTTGGGCGACTTGTCTATGTACACCAGGTCTGTATCCATGGGCTTGCGGTAAGAGTAAGGCTTCTTGATCTTGAGGAATTTTGGGCGCTTGTTGCGGCTGGCTTTGATTGGCTCCACGTGCACGGCGTGGGCATACTTCTCCTTGAGAATGTAGCCGAGCTCGCGGAACTTGGGAAGTGTAGTCCAGCAGGTTTTGGTGGTGCAGGAGCCCGAGACGCCATGACATTTGCATTCCAGTCGCATGCTCTTCTCCAGGACCTAGACACACAAAAACAAGTTAGTAAAGTAGTAACTGTGAAGCTACTCCAGTGATGACTGACAAATATACTATGATGATAGGTTGATAACAGCCATGCTAGATTATTAAAACCAATTACCATTCAGTTTACCATAATAATGATTTCATCTGCTCAGGAAATATGATTTTTCAAATATTTTTCAGAATTTAATTGGTTAAATAGCAATTCAAGCAACATATTTCAAACCCCTGGTGTATTTCAAACTGTCTTTCTTCGCATTTCAGCTCTTGCACTACAAGGCAAATGACAAATGTGCAATCTAATAACAATGTCACTGACAAATACACCCTAGTTGGGGATTAAATACAGCCCCGTCACATAGCTGTGTGATACCATATACACAGAAGCCAAAATAATGTATCAGATTTCAGGCTCTGTGTGTGTAGTCACCACACACAACGTACAAATGTCAAGAGTGACTGTACAAGGCGCCGAGTGACTGGGATTACTGCTAAACCCTGAACTGATGACAATGAGAAGTGCCATTGACTGAAACTGGAATTTTCTTTAGCAGCAAGGTCAATTGCAATTTCCTTTTGCTAAAATGCTGCGAGCTTGGTATGCGATATGGTCTCCTAAAGCCATTGACGAGATATTTATGCCTCCGCGTTCTTGGCAAGTAAACTATAACAATAAAACCCAAATACAAATGTGTGAACAGGAACCTAAAAAACAACTTTTCCCCGAGCAAACCACTTCATAAAACCCTTGGCTTCAACTCGCTAATCCATCAGTTGTTCTGTGACCAACACTTGTGACAGCCTTTGTGTGGACGTCTTCGACCGGGGAGCTGTGAACGGCGCTCCCACTCAGTGTCACCGCTTTTGATTAGCATAAATAAGGGGGGGCTATCAAAACAAAGTGGCCATTTATTAACAGAAAGAAGAGAAATGGAGTAGCAAAGTTTGAATCTACAAGTACAGTCTTTTTTTTTTCCCTGAGAGGCAATTTAACTGTCCAGATAAGCCAATTTGAATTCACGGTCCTGAGACACATGTAGAAAATGATCTACTGGGTACGATTGTGTGCTTGCTAGGAGGCTTTTCAGCCCAATGTGGGGATGGACGTGTCGGTTGTGTGAATCAGGCTGTTTGGCACAGTGAGGCAGAGAGAGAGAGAGAGAGAGAGAGAGAGAGAGAGAGAGAGAGGATATGAGTTAACTTTATCCTTTGCTAACTCCAACCTCATTTTAACCATTTGGCACATTATTCCACCCAATCTCTAACCTCTAGACTTACTGGAGTCTCTTTGTCAGTCTGCAGTGTTCTGCAGCCATGCGTGCAGAAAAGCCATCAACACGTTGTGAAAGCCATCCTTTCCTTATCGTATTATTGTTGTCTCTCATTCTGTTTTCATGCTGTAATGCCCTGTGTGACTTTTGCAGCAGGGTCTGATAGTAAGCATGGCATGTTAAAATGGATTTTTACTTCATGAAGATCGAATTTGGACCTTTTGCCTAATGACTGAATTATAACCTTGGATTAGAGTTGCTATGCAGGTGGAGTGCATATAACTACACTATGCAGCAACAGAGACACATAGCCTGCTGCTCAGTGATGACCAAACCTGGTAACAAAGCAGGAAATGTTAACATTACACCACAGTAAACACCCTAGTGGTGTCTTTATAAGCACCCTGCACCTGATGTGGATTCATGATATTAGAGCTATTATGGGTGGGGATTGTCATAAAGGTAACTGTACACTGTCCCAGTGGTGCAAATCCCATGGAGGGGGTGGGGGGAGTGGGCCAATGCCTTTTTGTACAGTGTCAATCTGGTTTCAGTGCAGAGATCTGGGTTGTAATCAAACCCTGCCACTTAGACAGCTCTTCCCTTAAAAGCAGCCCTTTATTCCCGCTGCTTGTTCAGTCTTGGCCTCCGCTGCCCACATCTTAAGCAAAGTTCACCCACACCACATCATGGCAGAGACTTACTAAGACTAGTTAAGCACCGGTTAACCATCACATTTAGTCTTCAATGACATTCTTCGCGTCTTGAAAGAATGGGAGCAAATTCTATGATCTTTAAAGTGCTGAGCGAAGAGACATGACTTTAATCACTTACCTTGCGTCCCACCTCATTATTATGGAGGTTCATAAGTGTCCTTGCATTCTGCTTGACCTCCCGAGCATCGATAAATACTTTGGAGAAACCCAGGCCGTAGCTGATGTCCGCTGAGCAGCCTCCCCACTTCCAGCCCTGGTCTTTGCTGTAGAAACCCTGCTTCTCCTTGTCACAGCTACAGTCACTCAGGTTGCCCTGCGTACAGGCGGCTGTGATAGCATGGGCCACCCCCGCTGCAATGATGGCGTAGGTGAACGCAGCCTCTTTACTGCCTGGCGGAGCAGAAAAAAAGGGAGATGAATAAAATGTGCCACATACACGTTGAGATTTTTTTTAAATAAAAGAATATCATGGTGTTTCTCCTCCTAAAAACGAGATTAATTATTAACAGTATGTGCGCTTACATCACAGTCTTGCTGACATATCACTCAAGGGCTGCAGTGTTTTGAAACCTGACCTGGAAACTGTCCTGCCCGTGAACCAAAATGGCCACTGGTGGTATAGTCAACAAAGTGGTATGAATAAGAGGGCTGTCAGCAAAGGACGGGCTATTGATCTGCTCAGAAAACTGTCACATTCTGTGTAAACTCATAAGGCTCCGACATCCGCATCTTCATCCTGCCGTTATCTCCACCAAGTCCAGCTAACAAATCATTTACACACACACAGGAATATCGACAAATATCTGAAGGTTAATCTGACAGGACTCATACAGACAGATCCTGAAGCAAAGCTCTCCACAAGCAGAGAAAGAAAGACTCCAAAGAGTCTGACGTATCTTATTATATAATGCAAACAAAGCAATACTTTCTCCTTCTATTATAATGTGAAAACAGCATATAATGTAATATTCATGTCCATGATCAAGTAGGCCGTTTTTCTTTTCAGATCTGTGATTTATTATCATGCAAACAGGAAACTCCTGGTTATAACACCCAGCATATCAATGTGTAAACAAACTCCTCTTGTCTCTGCTCAAAACAAACATCTTTGTGCTTCCTCCTGCCTCCCAGCTCACTTCATAATGCTGCCATGTTTTTGATAAACATCTTGAATGTGTGCCCTTGCCATTGAAAAAAAAAACAAACAAAAAAAACTCATATTGAGGCATCAATTATGTGGACGTTTTTATAGACTCGATCGGCTCCGAGCCAAAAAAGAAGGTGTGTCAGTCAGCTCTGACTGCACCGTTGTTAATTTTTCCCCTGCAGTTCTGAGTGCATGAGTTCACCGCAAGAGATGGTATGAATTCTTCCTAAGCTTGTAATGAGAGGTGGAGGATATCAAAAAGAGAGGGGGACGAAGAAAGAATCCCAACGGCTGTTTAAGTTGAACTAGAAGTGCCAGTTTGCTGTTTTTCTGCCATGTTTGTCTCTCTTTCATCTCCGCACCTCTCAGTATCCGGCCTCTTTATATGGACCTCATCTCATACAGCTTAGTGGGACTACAGAGTTCAAGTGCAAACATAGTTGAGGCCTGAAATGGCTCAAAGCTGGATGCACCTTGCATCACCCATAAGGATTATGTCAGCTCACGGGTCATTCCTCCTTCACTTCAAGAACAATAACGCGAGCTGCACAGCTCCACTCGGTCTGGGCATCAACAATGGCATTCGTTTGCAGCCATTGGCCTTCTACGCTAATCTGATCAGTGAGACCAATCTATTTGGTATGGCTGTCCAAGACCCCTGTCTTGGAAACACAAACCAAGACTCTTGATGAGCTAAAACCACTCATTCTTAAAGGAACGCATTGTCAAACACTACTGTTTTCATTTCAACAGCATAAAGAGATAATCCTTTCTTTCCAACAGCAGTGGGCAAGATGGCCTCAAACAGCTGGTCCAAGCTACTCGCCATTGTGTAAAAGGGTATTTGGATTCTTTGTTTAACATCAATACTTCATGCTGATCTCAAATATATTAAAATTCTTTGAAGGTTTTAATTTAAATGTTTTTTAAACATGCTCTGTTATATTGAACACCTTGCAGACTGTCACCATAAAGGCATCATTAAACAAAACATAATTATACTTCATCAAACCTTGTTAGGTCTTCCTGGTATTGAGATGCTCAATATCTAACAGTCTTTAATTCACATTATCACTTCATCAAATGAACCTCAGAACTCCAGCCACAATTTCAACATCCATCTGCTCTTTGGAGCAGACTTCTATCTCAGCAGTAGGAACATTGATTTGAACTAATTTCATTCTCTAATTTAGCACTTTCAGGCTTTTCTGCTTTTCTTCTTGGCTTTGCCCCCACTGTAACTTATACCCGTGGTAAGATCTACGTCCCTTACAGTGAGAGCCACAGCACCCATCACTAGACAGGATAAAGACCAGTGAAAATGCGTCTCCAGAGACTTTGCCGGGCTGAAAAGAAAGGCTGCCAACATTCACAGGAGCTTTGTTACAGTGCTGGCTTCAGATACCCTTTATAGAAAAGCCCTGCTCAATGAAAAGTCTGGAGGAAAAACTAGGCCTGATATTAATGACACTGATTCCTTATGGAAGGTTCCTTGTACTATGGATGCAGGGCAAACGATCATTTATGTGCAGAAGAAGTTGGTGCTGGAGTTCACCAGCTAGTACATGATACAAGACATGGAAAAAGATGCATATCAGAGTCATTTATTTTTATTTTTCAAGGCATCAGGTCATAATTTAACTCCTTGACATACGATTAATTGTTGGGATTCTCTTTGCCACTGTTTTATTTCTAAATATGAACCAGATGTGCGCATTTTACGCACAGTGCGCACAAATACGCATGGACGGTGACTGATAAATTGCGTTTACAGCTGGAACAAAAAGTTTCAAACTTTGTAAACAAACGTTAACAGACAGCAACATACCCACTTTCAACTCTTTTCCGAAGACTGTCCTCTCTCCGAGCGCAGAGCAGTTCCAGCGCCCGTTTTTGAACTGAAACTGACACTCGTTGATGCCCATTTGGGCTCCCTCTCCGATGACGATAATGGCATCGGGACGACTCTGGCAGATAATCCGCTGTCTGGGGGCCAAACCGGGGATCTTGTTACAGATTATGCTCGCACCTAGGGCCACCACCGACGAGAAGCCACTGTGGACGGAAGATGGATATAACTGAGAAAAGATTTTCCCATTCTTATATTTTTGGTTGTTAGTTTGACTTTATATTTTTTTACACTTTAAAGTGTTCAGATAACCTTTTTAAAATATGTATTTCCACTGTTTAGCTTAATACATTGTAGCCTTGCTGATGGTCATAAACAAAATATCAATATATATATCCCTGTAGAAAATAGACTGTTTTACTGGGATTATTGCATTTTCAGTCGGAATTATTACCAAAAGAAATTGTTCAACTTGCTAATTAACTAACTAATTCTGTAAATTAAAAGATCACAGACACTTTATTATTATGCCAGAATGAATTTCACCAGCCTTTAAATATTAGGGATATATCAGTAATGGTAATAATGTGGAACTGTCGAGTCTTACTGAGATAAATTTACGCTCTTCCCCTAAAGTATTATTTATCCTACAGTTTGTAAAAGAGCCTGTCTGCTTTTGAGCAAATATGGGATACAATAGGCGCCTTTGAAGGACCAGACACAGATATGTGTCATTATTGAATAACCTACAACAAACTAATGTGAAGTTAAATAAGCGCAGCTCACCCAATTTTCAAATAAACTATTCCCAGGCAAAGTAAAACTCGTAAAATCCAGCGTCTTGTTCTCCGACTCATTGCGGCCCCGCTCTCAGTTTCATGCAACGATCTGTAGAGCTGATGAGTAACTCGCTTCTCTTATTCTCCGATCGATCACAGTCCAGGTAACTCCACGGGAACTCCAAAATGACGAGAAGCATTAAAAAGAAGTAGTACACGCTCGGGAAAGAAAAACTTTTTTACAGATTGCCGGTTAGGGTATCATCCAAACTCCCTTTACGTGGCCCCGTTTCGCTGGGCCCTCTTGTCATTGCGAGGGTGTCACAGGTAACACCTGGGGTGAGCAAGTGCGATTATGTCTTTTCTCACAGTTCCTCTGCTACCCGCAGGTCTTGGCTATATATCTGGCTCATCTATCTGGGGCGTGTTCACAGCAGACATGAGGCCCTGCTGAAGAATCCCGCCAGGGCTGAATCTCAAGACGCACGTATAGACACACAACCACATACATACGCGCGCGCGCGCGCGCCACACACACACACACACACACACACACACACACACTTCTGCTGTGAATTCACCTTGACTGATTGTCTTTTCATTTGGTTATTACGTGCGTCAGGGCTCAGCCTAATGTGGCTTATTTTTACGCACGTTATCAGTTTTGCTTCACATAACTTTATAATACTTTTCCTCACTTAAAAAAGAAGCACCACAAAAAAAAGCTGCAGTTAAACATTATTTACCAAAAACAAGTAAGAAGCATTGGGGTTTTTTTTAGATTAATTATTACCTCAAAATAGATTGAAATATACTCTCTCCACTCTGGTAACAAGAGATTAAATCATACATTCGTGTTTATTACATGCATTTGTTTACTTTACTTGTTTTTTCATATTAAAAAAAAAATCAAGTCAACTCCTCATTTTTATAACACTGCTGGTGCGCTGCCTGCAGTGCGCCTCCGTCCTGAACCCTTTACAATGGCGACATCTGGTGGCGCAGTACAGACATTGCAGGCTAAAGGCGACGCGAACTCCTTCTGTCTTGTCCCTGCGACCTTTCCGTAGCTTGGATCTTGTCGCATTAATGACAAGTGAGGCGATAGTTAGTTGGTGGTGAATGGGTGCAATTTCATTGATGTCAGTATGGATATAGATCACCCACACTTGATCAGTGATTGCCTTATTCATATTTTTACATTCCTGAATGAGGAAGATTTAACCAGCGCCTCCGGTGTGTGTAAGGTAAGGTGTGTCCAACTTGCGGAAGTAGGTCATGTGCAATGAGAGCGAGCCAATTATTATTATTCCCAAAAGTAACTTTTGTATGATTATAATGTCATATTTTTAGGACTGGAATGAAGCTGCAGAAACTCCTTGGCTATGGAGGTGAGCTGACTGTATTTTCATCCATATCTTATGTTATTACAGTGGGCGTAGGCAGCATATTTTGTGTATCATTGGGGAAAAAAGTCCATCATAACCTTTCAGAATATTGTAATTCAAGTGTTCTGAGAGGAAACTGACCTGTGATTTTGACCAATCACAGGTCATTTCAGAGAGAGAGAGAGAGAGAGAGAGAGTGTTCCTGTTGGCTGTGCTCTGGCTGGTGGGCAGTGCTTGGTTTTTCCTCACCAGATCTCAACATGGCTGCCCGGTCACAAACTTTGTAATTTTACAGCTAAACAGCACACAACAAGATGTTTCTGAAAACATTTGGGGAGTGAAATAGTCATTACAGTAACAAAATATTGATTCATATTTGATCTGTGCTGCCTAGTTTGACCGTTTGATCGTGATTGACAGCTGCTCAGAGACTGCAGACTCCATCTTAGCTTTGACTGGTTGTTTTCCTCCGACCTGTGAAATCTTGTGGATGCCATTAGTAGCACCAGAGGACACAGAGGCGCATTATTTTTTTTCACATTACCTGTCTTATGCACTACTGTCATGATATAGTAACTGTTTTATAAACATAACTTTTTTTAAAATCATTTTTGCTCCATTTCTACCCACTGCAGCTTTAAGAAATTAAACATTTATGTTTATGATGCACCTGTGAATAATATTTCAAGACAACAACAACAAAATATTTCTTATTCTGTCCCCTCAGGAGGATGTGTCTGCAGCGTTGGAGTTTCTGTAACCTCGCTGTCTTGGGGGGTGAACACATGAATCACTCATGGAAGAGATACTTCCTGAGACGTTGTCACTTAGAGATGAAGATGACGGAAGGCAGGTCAGGAGGTTACACCTGCAAAAGCCTCAGAGGACACACAGGTATGCTGTCTCTCTCTCTCCCTCTCTCTCTGGTACCTCCTTTGCATGACTTCATGAAGTCTCATGTTTGCATCTGACATGCTGTCCTTCATCAGGAAAGGTGGTAGGGTTGGTGTACCTGCAGGGGAATTCAGCTCAGCATCCCGACATCTGGAACAGCAGTGCCACAGTGTGCAGCGCCTCGACTGATGGGACAGTCCGAGCATGGGACATCCTAAATGTCAGTACCAACACCTTCATCCTCAGCATATCATCCTGCATTCTCAGTATAATCATGTTTAAAGTATTGAAGATGCTACTTAATCCTAATTTCTGTATGTATCTTTAGTTTTTAATCTTCCCTAAACTGATATTTAGAGATTAAGCCTCAGAAAATATGTAAACATGTTTCAGTGTCACATGCTGTCAGCCCTTATCAGGCCAAATCTTAAACGTACGTTCACACAACATTTTTCCATGTAGTGTGTTTTCTGAGATGCCACATAAGGAAAGACAGAGGTAAAAGTGACATTATTTCAGAGCTGGAAGAAGTACTCAGATATCTTACTTAAATAAAAGTAGTAATACCACAGTATAGAAATACTTTGTTCCAAGTAAAAGTCCAGCTTTCAAAATCTTACTTGAGTAAAAGTACAAAAGTAGAAACTTTGGCTCGTTTTAGATAAATATATATTATTAGATTATACTTAAAGGGGGAGCTAATTTTAATTACTTTATGTCCTGCTGGGTAGCTGAATCTATAATAACTAATCATAATTTATTTGTTGATTTATATTTTATATCTATAATCTAAATCAGCAAATTAATTTAAGCTTTAGAATAAATGTAGTGGATTAAAAAGTACAATATTTGCCTCTGAGATGTAGTGGAGTAGAAGTAGAAAGCTGCATAAAGTGGAAATGCTTAAGTAAAGTACAGGTACCTCAAAATTGTTCTTAAGTGCAGTACTTTAGTAAATGTACTTGGCTACATTCCACCTACCATAAGCTATAAGTGAAATGTACTGCAGCCATGTGCCAGGGCATTAACCTCATGTTGCACCTTCCTTTCTCTCAGGGTGAACTCCTGTGGTGCAGTCTGGTGCAGGGTCCTTTGACAGGGATTATAAGTGATGAACAGCATCAAGTTGTCGTCACATCAGGCTCCACAGGTCTCATCAAGACCTGGAGGGGTCAGACTGGTGAGGAACTGGCTTCTTTTTCTACTTCATCTCCGCACTGTGCATTACTACAGTACAGTATCAACAACAACTGGTTTCTGACTGTAAGTAACTTCAGAGTTTCTGGGTTTGCAAATATGAAAAGTACTTTAGTTAATAAAGTAACTTGAGCTTCTCATTATATCCTCATCCAGGTTGGAACCAGTCAGGGATCTGTGTGCACACTAGCTGATTCAGCTCTGACTAAAAAGTCCTGCGTAATGGTGTGTGACTCCTTTAAAGTCAACACACTCCTAGTTTCACCGGACAAGAAATGGATCACTGCTGGAACCAAGGACAATGATGATTTAAGTCCAAAGGTATTTCTTGTTGTCTTTGACAGCCTGACTTCCTCATGTTTTCTTTTACCACATTACCTCAGTGCAAATGATACAGTGGGAAAATAGGTGTTCCCGGTTAAGAACAATGAAACATTACATACACGATTTGTAGATTTTGGTTGTTTGCTGGCAGGTGATTTACACGGAAAGTTTGACCTCACCGTCTGAGGACGAAGATCCTCTGTGCCAGTCTGTGCCAGTCGCTGGGTGCCAAGCTGCTGTCTTCATACCCACCCAGCCTGCCAGACTGGCCATCATCCACCCCAGCGAGCGCCCAAACAACAAAGCCCTCACTGTCTTCGATGTCAGCATTAAAAAGACTAAGTACAAGTCAGATATCCAGGGTGAGGACTGAGAAATGTGCAGATTGACTTTGATATGCTTTAAATGTGCAACTCTGTCTTTTATTAGCCATTAGAAAATCAGTCATTTGGTGATTCATTGTAGGAAAATCCAGTATTCCCATTGTTAAGCTGCTGGTATGAATACTGCTAGATTGGACTGATGTGTGTGCTTCAAAATATTTCTAACACAAATCTAACAAAACTAATCTGAAGTTATTAGATGTTATTAATGTCATTATGGGGATAAATAGATTGAATGAAAGTGGGCATCCCAAAAAATGTACATGACAACTTAATATATAAGAATTAATCCTGTAATCTACAATTTAGGCGTTAAAAAAAAAGTGGATTTTTTATTATTATTTTTAATGTTGTTGGCTTGCTCTGGTATGATTTTCAATCTCATGTAGTCCAGCAGGTGGAGTCCTTCCCCTTGACGCTGAACACCAGGTCTTCCTCACACATCCTTCTAGAGGCCAAGGACAGCAACAGCTTAGTGGTTGCCGCTGATCGGGAGCTATGGGTCTACTCTCTGAAAGGAGCCCTGCTGGCTAACTTTAAAGATCATACTATGCCAATCTCTTCTATATGTGTGGTGGGTTGTTTTCTCATTTGTTATTCAAAGAAATATCCCCTCACTTGTTAAAGTTATTTGTTTTAGACATTCTAACATCTGTGTGATAAAGTAAGTGTCTTCACATTTACACATTTACAGGATAGCTTTCGTGTGGTGACAGCATCCCAGGACCTCTCCTTACGAGTGTTGACGTGGAGAAATGACAGGGATCGGGGGTTGACCCTGCAGAGCCGATACCACTTACTGGGAGGCTCTCACACAATGTCCAGGTACTGTATGCTGTGTGCTTTAGAGGTGGGGCCAGTTGCATAAAAACAGACCTATTCTTTGTCTTAAATATAACTTTAAGTCAGACTTGCTATTCACATTTATCTGTTGCATAAAGCTTTGCAGAAATGTAAGACAGACTTCTGTTGCGCAATGCATTATGGGTGAAATAAGACAGTGACGCCGCATGATGGGAGAAAATAACAGAAGAGGTAAAGAGCATAAATCCAATGGCTGTTACAACTGTTTAAAAATGTTCAGAAATAATTGAAGAATATGTACTAGGAAGCCAAAAAGTTAGAGATAAACAGCTGAAATAGTTAGCTAAAAGTTACATTAATAGGTAAACTGTTAAAATAGTTAGCTAAAAGTTACATTAATAGGTAAACTGTTAAAATAGTTAGCTAAAAGTTACATTAATAGGTAAACTGTTAAAATAGTTAGCTAAAAGTTACATTAATAGGTAAACTGTTAAAATAGTTAGCTAAAAGTTACATTAATAGGTAAACTGTTAAAATAGTTAGCTAAAAGTTACATTAATAGGTAAACTGTTAAAATAGTTAGCTAAAAGTTAGCTAAAAGTTACATTAATAGGTAAACTGTTAAAATAGTTAGCTAAAAGTTAAAAGTTAGCTAAACTTAATGGCTAAACATGTTATGTTATATTTAATGTTAGCTAAAAGTAATTGGTTTACAGTTGATATACAGTATTTGATGATAGCTAAAAGTCAACATCAGCTAAAAATAATGGGTAAACAGTTGATATAGGTAGCTAAACATAATGGGTGAACGGTGGATATATTTAACGTTAGCTAAAAGTTAACATCAGCTAAAAGTAATGGGCAAATGATTAAAATAGTTAGCTAAAAGCAATGGGTAAACAGTTGAAATAGTTAGCTAAAAGCAATGAATAAACACTTGATATACTGTAGTTGGCTAAATAATGGGTAAGCAGTTGATGTATTTTACGTAAGCTAAACGTTAACGTCAGCTATAAGTAATGGGTAAACATTTGAAATAGTAATCTAAAACCTAATGTCAGCTAATAGTAATGGATAAACAGTTGAAACAGCCAACTAACTGATTGTTCTTTAGTCAGTCTTAATATTTATGCAATAGACAGGCTTAATTAGACTAGTCTAACCTGACAATCAGTCTGAGGTGAAGACTAGTTTATGCAACTGATCCCTGATCTGCTGTATCACCAACAGCCAAGTTAAAGCAACAGCCCAAATACAGGTATTGTCTCTGTTTCTTCATGTTTCTTGTCATTTCCTAATCTTGTTACTTTTTGCTTTGTGCCCTGTTTCCTAGAGGGTTCACCCATGTCACCTGCGACTACTCCAGCATCGTGGCCTCAGCAGAAGGGAAAGATGGGAAAGACGTCTTGAAAGCATACTCGTTCACCTCCTGAGCGGCGCTGCTCCACGAAAAGGTGCCTACAAGCAATTCACACAACCCACTGGAAGGAAGAACATTTGCTTTTATTATGAACTGTACATCAGACCATATGCAGATTTTAGGATGTTCTTTGGTAAGACTATGTTTACAGAAGCAGAATGTAACACTAACACTGTTGAATATGACCAGACTTAAGGCATAATGTTTGCAAAATATATTTTTGATTACCTGTTCTCCCATATGATTTCTCCACTCACCACTGAGGTAAGAAAATAAATATAAATACTGAGGTGTGTTAGAGACATTAATCTACATACTGTAAATGTTTATATTTACCTCAACTTAACAAAATCTTGAAAATGTTATTATATATTAAATAACTGTCACAAGGCACAAAAGCATCCTTTCCTCTCTCATGCCTCCACATGGAGGTACAGGCAGTGCACCATATACTATACATGACTGGTAGTACCTATGTCTAAGGGAAGGGAGATGGCGTCTTTGACGTCTCAACTGCTTTGCTGGCCATACATCTCATGTCCTTAAGGACACAACGTAGAGCTGTAGTTATAGACGCGTATTCTTGGCTTGCATCCTCTGAGTTGTTTTCCATCTGTTCAAAAGCAAACAAGACTCTTAAGTTGTTGAAACAAAAACAACGACAAGGAAATAATACAAAATAATTAAGCGTATTGATTTTCTTACCCAAGTGAAAGCCTTGACGGTACGATTCAGGAAAGCATTTTCAACCTCTTCTGGTATCGCCTGCATTTGAGCCATACAATCTAGTATGCATGTTAATGTTTGTTTAGAGGCCTGGGAAGAGATGAAGACGAGGATTAAATTAAAACAATATGTATACATTTGGGAGCTTCAGGGTCCAGGCAATTCTTTGTAGTGTTGCTGTTGTTTCAAATGTGAATCAGCACAGAGTATGCACTGACCTGGTCAAGTGTACTGAGGACAGTTTGAGCGTCAGTGTTGTTAGGTTTCAGGGCTTTGGCTTCCTGGATGGAGATGACCGGCTCTTTCAGTTGCTCCAGCCATGCCCACATGAGCCCGGTGAGGATGAAGGGATCCCGCTCCATACACAGCCTTTCCCAGCCACCGCCTTGGTTCAGTTCTGCCTGCACACATTCAGGCAGTTGTTTTAGACCCTGTCTGCGTATATGTGACTGAGGCAACTTACTCAGACACGTTCCATCATATCAGGTCTGGGTAGACTTATAATGTCATAGCATCTTTCAAAATAGAGAGTGTTTTTTTCTTTTGGATAGTTAAGACAGGAGACATCAAAGTCAGTTACCTGCCAGGCCAAGACTTTGCTCTTGTGCTGTTCTTCCCCATCAAGAAAAAGGTCCACTGCCAGGGCCTGTGCCACCAGGAACCTCCTGGCCTCCAGGGACAGCTCTGACTGCAGGGTGATAAAGGGCACCTCTGACTTCTCAGATTGCTCCTCTTCTCTATTTTGAGGCTTCACCCCATTCTTTGCTAATCCTCCCCGCTGCTCTGCCTTCCACCTTGACAACATGCTGTCATATTTGTTAGAGTCACTGTTTCCCACAGACTCACTACGTTGGATGGTTCTCTGCATCGCTTTCTTCAGCAGAATGGATCCATCTTTTTGGTTTTCTGCATTCTTTATTTGCCAGAGCGAGCCTGTCGAGCTGTGTGAAACCTCAGACATGTTGCCGTTCCAGCCTTGACGCTGGGTCGCAGGGTGAGGGACCTCAGATGGGGACGTGGACACGTCAACATTACTCTGTGACGTGGGGCCCAGAGGTTGCGTGAGGAGGTTGAGTTGTGAGCCCAGTCGTCTTAAGTCAGACTCACTGTAGCTCAGACTTTTGCGGTGGTAGAAGATGGGTGGCTCGTGGAAATGTCTGGGTAATGTGAGCGCACCTGGTAAGCGGGGCTCCTTTGCAAATAACTCAGGGCCCATCTTCTCAATGATGCTGAGAGTCATCTCTATGTCATGAATATCGGGGGCCTCCAGAATGTCTTCCTCGATCACCTGTCGATTCTCTGCTATGTCCAACAGCAGCCGAGACACTAACTGGATAATCTTTGGTAGGTACCTCAGCTCCTTCCTCTCATTGCCATGCAGTATGTGTCTCTGGCGGTTCAGGTACTGGGACAGGGTGACTCGGTTGAATCGAGGCTCGGCACAGGAAAACACACTCCTCAAAGGGGCGAGGAACTGGACAAAATCTCTGACACAACGCAGCTGACCTCGGGTCTGGATGGAATTGGGGCGTTTAGCACGTACATATAAAATAGCCTGGTTAGCAGTCATCCTGGTGGCATAGGCCAAGAAACACGCTAACAGCACACCTGCAGGGTAGAGAGGGGAAACCCTTCACTGTATGTCAGATCGTAAAAGATCAGACTGTCCTGAACACTTCATGCATCTTTCCTCATAAGTCTACCTGTTCTGCCGAGACCAGCGTGACAGTGAACCGCTATCTTTCCCTCCTGCAGCGCGAAGGCCATGACCTTCATCATGTCCAGCACAGTGGTGAGGTTGGCCACTCCGTAGTCACTCCAGCCAAAATTGTAGAAATAAACTGAAATGGTAAGGTGTTTTCAGTAAAACCTGAGCATTAATACAGATCGTTAAGAACGATTCTATGAAGCACTTACTGTTGTTTTCCATGAAGACCTCTGGGCGGTATGAGAAGCCGCTCTCTGGCTCCAGAGGGTTTCCACAGCTGGCATGTTCACCAGGTATCTGTAGGTTGATCACTGTTTTAATACCATTCCTTGACACACACACATACACACACAAACAGGAGACAAGGACAATTCATTATTCTCCTTTGCTCGGATGCTGTGTGTTCTTAGTCAGGAAGCTGCTGAAAGCCCATGAAACAAAGTCGTGTATACCTTTTGAATTGATCGATGATGTTGTACTTCTCAATGATTTCCGTTGAGGGTCTGGACATTGCGAGGAGATGATCAGAAACCCTACAACAGTAGAGAAAAACAAAGGTAGAGGGGTATATAGATACTGATACTGAAATGTGAGAAACTGATATGTTTTGTTGTACTCTCACAACTAAAGTAGATGTGTACCAGGATGAGTAGAGGCCTTTTATGGCCTGTTGGTTATCGCTCCAGTAACTTGGGTTGTCGTACTTGCAGGCTTGACCTCCGCATCCAATTGAGCATTGCATATGTCCAGGAATGACATAACGTATAGCTTCTCCTACTATTGTGTACCTCGCCCTGGGGGCTCTGACTGGAGTTATTATTAAAGGGGGAAAGAAAAGAAGAAAAATAGGATATCACACAAACTTTTCATCTAAAGTTATAAGTAATACTTGCACTCAAAATATTACTGGAAGGTATTAGTTGAGAGTTTTCCCAGCAGAGTAAATGGCTAAAATCATATAAGCAACTAGTGCAACACAGAGTCTCCACCAAATGTAGGCTGTTCTCTAATACCTAAATGATTAAGATCATCAGTGCTCCCTTACAGAGGTGTCTAATCCCTATCTGGCATTGCAAGTCTGTCATCAGGGCATTACAACTAAAATAGCTACTCCTCTGGCACATTAGTATTTTGGTGAAATAAAATCAACCTTTAGATACATTTCATGGATGACCAGCTACCATCCTTACTTACTGTATTCCATCAGAGCTCCACCTCTTGTCTTTGCATGGAGTGCCATGTGAACAGTCACATAGACTCACATCCACAGTCATAGCAGAACCTGGACACACATAGATCTATGTTACACTAAATTATACACTTTATCATATGCATTCTGTTAACAGTTTGTGCTGTAGAGCCTTACATTGAGCCTGAAATACTGTCCCATATGCAGTTTTCTAGCAGAGTCAGGAAAAGGCATCTCATACATAACATGAGCTCTGGATTATATTATTTTTGGAATGAAAAAGCCTCAGTGATCAATATGTTTTTATATATGACAAGACAAGTTAGAGAGAATCACTTATAATACACATTTTTCTCAAAGATCAAGATCATAAATCATATGCAGTCAAATGTAAAGCTGACATAATCCTTTTTTCAAGGACTGGAAAGCTGCTATTATTAGCTGGTAGTTTTTGCTCACTATCTCATCACAGTACAACATTCATTATTATTCCTCAAGACCAGTGTGCACAATAAATCAACTTTGAATTAGCTAACAAGGAAAAGCCAATGTAGCAATAAAAACAAATAAAACAGAATAAAATACATTTAATTTGACAAAAATATATTTACCTGATGTAAGTGAGACGAGATGCTTGTAACCACCATGTACGAACACAAATGGTTCACAGCTCTGACGTTGTCGTTCCCTCTCCAACTCTGTGGAAAGTCAATCCCGTGGCCTCACTTGATTTGATTCGTTTCAGATTATCTCTGTGCAGGTGGGTGGGGCAACACTAGAAATCCACAGGATCCTGTGCGCTCCTCTCTATCTCACCAGGATGACAGATCGAGCATGTGAATGAATTAAACTCAAGAATGTGTTGAAAAGAAGCAGAGATTGTGTCCTCCGTAATTATCTCCGGGAACAGGTTCCTCCTGTCTGCAGCTTTGGGGGGGGGGTGTAGGGCTATTCCTGACTCCTCCTGGATTAGACTAGTAATCTTATTACTGTACAGGTATAACATACAACACCCACTCCTCAACAAAAACTCATACTAGCCTCATCATTGCTGGTCTATTGACAATGTACATATTGTCATTAATTAAGACCCGTCCAACTGCTCACCTGAGCAGATTCTCAACATGTCTAATATGAATTTGATCGATGAAATGCCCGTCTATTGTTCTAAATAAGTACATGAACATTTGAGATTTTTATTATCAGAGAGTACAGAGGATTTCTAAAATCAACACACTTAAACTCTCCTACCCCACTTCTACAAATAGCAAGTAGATAAAAACTGATTGGCTTACCAAGCACCTCGCTAAAGCTGGTTTAGGTTTAGGTTAATGGGGAGAGATCAGATGTATCAGATCATTTGGACAGACTCTAAAGACAGTTATTGCAGTGCAATCCTAAAATGCTGCTGGTCACATTATAGTAAAAACTGACAGAGAGCCTTCATCATGGACTTATCTCTAGCTATACCTAAATTCAAAATATGCTGATTGTGTGAGCGGAACAATCTATTCCTATATCTTTTTCAATATGTGTTTTCTCATATCAGAGATTTCCACTTGTTTCAGTTTGTATCAGTGCTACCTAAATCTGTGGATTTGTGTTTATCTTTACTCATACTGGTTTTTTTTATATATAATTCATGCCACCTGAGTACAAATATAGTATGAATAGCCACTATTTTTGTATAGACATACTGTATATTTTCACTAAATCATATGTCATAAATCCTGTTATCAAGTTTTTAACTTCAATTATGCATTCTACAACTTGAATCATAAACTGTATATAAATACTCACATCTCCAAAGGGCTTTGATTGGTCTATACGAATCCAGAAAATCTGATTTGATCTGATTTGATTTTTCAGGCATATCTCACCAGTCATACCATGTCAAGGGAATGCAGAGCCAAGAGCCAACCATAGGATGCAGCTACGTGATTCTGAACAAGAGTAAAGGTACAGTGCCAAGCAGAAAAACAAATTAAGACAATAGAAAATACATCTATATTTCACAAAACAATTAAAGAAAACAGAATTCCCAACAACATGTAAACATCCAACTCCAGTTCTGCTCAGGATTTTATAGTTAAATAAAGATACTGTCTCCCTCCCCTTTTCTATTATGTGAAATGTTGTGTTTTCACTTGTCTTAATTTGTTTTCTGAAATGATACTGTGCTGTAAACAGAAATATGAAGACAAAAAGGAACATTTACACCAAGACAAATCAGACTCAAGACTGTTTATCATAGTAGGATGTAGAATAACAGCAAAATGTTTTTGACAGTTATGATACTTACTTTAAATTATAGGATGCAGATGCTAATAGAGTACAATAGAATTCCTTTATTGTCATCACAGTGCAATGAAAATAAATAGCAATCCTGAGGGTTAAAAATATACTGTTATCATATTTTATATATATATATATATATATATATATATATATATATATATATGTGTGTGTGTGTGTGTGTGTAATTGCTTATACCTATAAAAACACTTTGGATATTGCATATTGCTGAGTATAGTAAATATACTAGGATATATATATATATATATATTTGTATATTATTTCTCTCTTTATATAGTGCTAATTGTCATTGTATTTTACATCATTGGAAAGCCTGTTTATTTACCTTCACAACAATGTCCAACTTGTAAGGATCAAGCATTTGTGGGATGAGCAGCACAGCTGATTATGTGGAGAGCGCCCAAGTGAAATTTGCCTAAATTCTCTGCCAATGCTAAACAGTGTATGCTCCTGTTGGTGCTGACTCTTGTTCATAATAGGCTAATTAATTCCAATTTTGCAGTTAAATGCACTTCTCTTTGTATTTTGGGATGGATTTTTCATTAATTGTGATCATTTTCAAAGGTACTTCTTCACACTAACTAAGGGGACATTTGCCCCACTGGACGTCAAATTGTACTGTACGTGGACCCTGAACTAAAGTGAATTTGACACCCCTTGGGCTCAGGGATAAAATGTGTGAAAATTAGTGTATGTGACTATACAGAGCGTTATCTGAAAAGTTTAATTCGTTAACTTTTCCGAGAGATGGCAGCAGATACATCTGTAAAGCCTTTCTGTTCTCTTCCCATCTGACAACACACGGCTCAAGCGGAGATTTCCGTGCTCCACATAAGCAACTATTCAAAGCCTATTGGGAAATGAGTTCACTTCCTGCCGTCGACAGAGCACCAGCCATTGGCTTTACGTACTACAAATACTACATTTCCCGTCAAGCACTGCCGTCTTGTAGGCGCTGTCCCAGCTGGTTGCGTAGGTGCGTCTACTTTCAACAGACCCGTTCAGCTGTTTCAAGAAAGCTGGTAATGATAACGTGAATTTACCGGAAGCTGAAGGGATGTGCCTTCAAAATAAAGTAAGGCGCTGATATTTTAGGAAATTATCACTATATTTGCGCACGCAATGCACTCTCACTCAAATATGTTTTATCCCCGTTTCAGTACGTATACAAAGCAAAAATATGTCGGCAGCAATGCATGGTATGAAACCTATTTCGTCCTATGTCGTCGACGAGAGTTTTATTTTGAAAATCAGAACCAGAAGTTGAATATGCTCTGTCTCGTCTTGGCAGATGGTACTCCTGCTCCGGCGCAATTGCCCCAACAAGCCGGGGGAGAGGCGAAGGAAACGCAGGATCCTTACGATGGAGCATTTTTAGGAGATAACGACGTGCTCCCCCGTCGGAGATAACTGAACAGAGTCATCTACATGACCAAAGAAACAAGCCCGGCAACGAGAAACGTAAGCGTAACAATCATGCAATTTAAATACAGACGAATTTAAGCAACCGCTTCTTCTTCAAGGTTACACCGCTTGAAGACGCCCCAGCATCCCCCCTTGTCGCAGATCAGCTGGCGTACGTTGGTTGATCGTCACCGGTACCGACCATGTCCGTGGAAGAGCAGGGTTACCCCGACGCGATGCTGTTGCTGGAGGCCGCGCCGGAGTGGATGCGGGCCGAGATCGAGCGTCTCTCCCGGGAGCTGAGTGAGACCACGAACGAGAAGATCCAGGCGGCGGAGTACGGACTGGCGGTGCTGGAGGAGAAGCAGCAGCTCAAACAGCAGTACGATGACCTGGAGATCGAGTACGAGGCCGTCAGACAGGAGGTCGACCAGCTGAAAGAGGTAGGCTGCATTTTAAAATAACAGAAAATGCTCTAAGATATAATATCACCTTGTCATTAACCCTAAAACCCTGACTATTATTTAACTGGGGAACAGGCTATACCCATTTGTTGTAGACTACCAAATATAGTTTCCATTGACCTTGTCATTTTTATTTATGTGGTCTTATCACTACAATATTCTATATAGGGACTTGATTTGCTGTGACATTTGTACAGGCATCAGCCATAAAATAGCCATCTGCCTTTCATCCTACAAGGTCAAAACTGCAAGATGAGGAGGGGATGCTTCCTCTGCAGGCTGCTCCACACCCCACCCCCTCTTTACTCAGGGTGTCCCCCATTGCATTGCCACCTTTACTTATTTATGTAGCTCTTCTGGCCCCTTCTTGAAGGCATTTCTGTCTGACTTAGCCAGTATAGGTCTGGTGTGTTTCCACCCCCACAATGTTTAATCATCAGCAGATCAACTGTACAAATATAACCATTGTTACAGGTAGTGAGCTGCAGTACTTTGCTATTCATGCTTGATCTGGGACATAAAAAGTGATATGAGTCATTCATTTGTAACCTATGTTTAGGTTTAGTTTTGTTCGACCTTTAAAATGACATTTACATGTTCAGCTCACATTCAGACTGAACACTTTTACACGTTTGATTGGCATTCGATATCTTGTCAAAGTGTTTCTCTCCCTCATCTGTGAACGAGAGTGACTGGTTTAGTTGAAAGGGGCGGGAGTAGGTTTGAATTTCAAACCTTCCCGCTCAGAAGAGCGAGGGATGAATAAGTTGCATAGGAAACCAGACGAGTTACGACTCTTGGGAATGGAAAGAATGTGGAGAGTGACGGTTCAAGCTGGCCTGGAGAGTCAGATAATGGATGTCTGTTTTCTGGAGAGCAGCCGGGCTTATTCCCTACTGTTGTGTCACAGTGTGTCCAGTTTTCTTCACCAGAGCTGCAGTTTGTCACTCTGTTGTGAGACGGAGAGAAGTATGACTGTAGAGTGACGTTAGGCAGACAGTCCCGCCAACAGCTGCAGACTCCAACTCTTTCTGTGCCCACGAGAAGTCATGGAAAAAAAATCAGCTTCCCGCTTTGACTCATGTGTTCATGGTTGCTCACATCCTCCTTTGAGGTATGGGTCCTTCCTGTGTCCTCCCACTAGGCCAGACAACCAATGGCTGAGAAAAACTGTTCATGGTAAACCCCTTATTGCTTTGCCAGAAAGCTGCTCATTGTAACCCAGGGGTTCTTGTGCATTTCAGTAGAGAGATTTTCAGCTCTCTGCTTCCAATGACCCTCACTCTAGTTCTTGTTGATGTCTTTGGCATGAAGGCCTTTGGTGAGAGGAATGACAGCAAAAAGATCTGAATAGAAGATTCAGACTGGAAACTGTCTAAAAGAGTAACCATGGCAGCAAACTAAAGCAAATAAAAATGAGCGGGGACATTTAGAAGATTTGTCTAGGTTTTTCAAAATATACCAATGGAAGTCTTGTTTAAAAAAGAAGCTCTCATTGTGAGTCTGGTTGGACTCCTAGACTGTCTCAAACATCCATCTGCGTGGGCAATAAACTCAATTGTTTGCTCAAAGCCGTGGCAGAGGTTCTTTCTTTTGCCTCAGGGTTGGGTTATGCTGGTTGTAGATCAGTGATCAGATGTTAACCTTTGAAAGACCATAGCTATGGTCCTTTATCCCTCTACCCAACCCCCCAACCCAGCCACTGTATGAAGGACAAAACTGATACTATCACAAGAGAAATACAAACACATTCTTCTGACATCCCTCTCCACTTCCTCTTTATTGTCTGTAGAAGAACAGTAGATAGTGGGGAGCAAACACAAGATAAGCTACGGCCACAACGGGCTATAATTAAAGCGTATCTCAGTGGCTGGTTTCCCCTCAGAACCCAAACTTATAATTCAAGATGTCATAGCAGTTGTGAAAAGACACTGTCTTCTTTTGTTGCTCTGATTTGTGGGACATTTTCAAGTAGGCAGGTCAAACTGACTGGCGTGGCTTTGTCTGCAGCGGTTACAAAAGCACATAAAACAGTTATTTCTTTGGTCAGGTATAAATGCCATCTTCTCTTTGGTACACAACTACTGTGTGCACTGATGACGGCAAATATTTGGATGTCCCTTCCTTTTTTTGAAGACTTGAACAGACTGGAATAGATTGTCTGGGAGATTTACAGTGTGGTTCAACACTGGATCTTCTTCAGTGACCCCAAACCTCTCCTCTCCTTTACTGGCATGCGCAAACACAACGTAAAAGAAAATTTGGTAGATTTATGTATATTCATACTTGTGATTTAAATGCCCAGATACCACTCTTTTGTCTTGTGCTTGATGTTAACAGCCAATCAGAAATCATCATGACAGTGAGCAAACTTCCCCTACGTTTAAACCAATCCTCACACTCTCACCTACCCTTGGGCAGGGCACATACATTCACACTGAAACACACCCCCACATCCACGCCACTGCTGAGGCAGGAAGATGGAGGAATCCTATGCCTGCTGTTGCTTAGTAACGGCACAGCTCTGTGCTTTAATTTGAGCAGCTGTGCTGCTTCCTCAGCAGGTGTTGCTTTCTGAGTGTGTTGGTCGGTGACTGCTTATGGATCATCTCACACCGCTCGCTGAAATACACACTGAAATTGGCTGTAAGTAACTATGTGTTGGTTAATGGTATTCATAGGCTCTTCCTCTCTGTTCTCTGATGCAGCTATCATATTTGCATGCATAATATACAGTATCTGATAGTCTTTGGCATACTGCTGCAGCTGAGACAGTATCAGCATCCTGCTTTTACCCTTTCTCATTCACTTTACAACCCTCCAACCACAAAGTGATTCTCCACCCATCATTGGCTTGTGCACTGGTCTTTGCCACAGGGATAGCCTGCAGTCTATATGTTGATGTCTCCCAATCCGTATCCATCATTTACTTCGACTCAAAAAAAAAAAAAAAAAAATATATATATATATATATATATATATATATATATATATATATATATATATATATATATATATATATATATATATATATATATATATATATAGGCCGCTCAAAATTTCAGCATCATTTTGGTGAGGAAAAACTGGCATGGCCATTTACAAAGGGATCCCTTGACCTGAAAATGGGTTCTCTGGGTACCCACGAGTCTCCCCTTTACAGACATGCCCACTTTATGATAATCACATGCAGTTTGGGGCAAACGCCACGCTGTTTTTTGCATGCTGTACAAATGTTATTTTTGCCTATTGTGAAATGGTGTATCTGGTGTGTTCTTTAACTATGACAGTTTTCCTAAAATTAAATTTAAAAACCCGCAATATATTGAATTGTTACCCCCATATCATGATATGTATCGTGTCGCCAGATTTGAGCCAATACACAGCCCTACTGAAACCAGGTATGCACTAAGCTGACTGTATTTAGTGATACTCACCATTTTCTGGTAGCCCACTGGCATTTTGAAGTGTATTAGCCAGGCAGAAGGAGAGACCCATCTGCTTGTACATTATAGGGAATATGATTTACTGAGCCCACTGCCCCTGTGCTTCCTCCTGGAGACCTAGAGTCTAACACTTCTAAGACTTTATATGTCCACTTGCCTGGTCCTGCATTTCTTTGCAATTATGCAACATTTCCTAGATGGTATTTTATTTAACACACAGTATTATACTGATACCCTCTTCAAACAGCGCTCTGATAAAGGCACCCTTGCGCGCCAGGCTGCTAGAGAAGATGTGATAAGGGTGTGTGGACCTTTCCCAGTTATCATGCAAATTGCAGAGTACAGTCTCAGTCACAAGGTGAAGTAGCTAATGACATTATACTACACTCTCGCAGCATAGCAGCGGAAGGTGGTGTTCCCTCAGCTGTTGTTGATATTCTTATGTTAAGCCACTCACAGGTGACATCATGTGCCACACCTCTGACTGTTAATGCAGTTCTGAGGGAAGTGGCAGCAGCTGCATGTGGTCTGTGGAGAACTGGAGAGGCTTTGACATCTGCTGTGGGCTTGATGTTTAGCTCCTCTGCCTTTCATAGGTCTGTGTGAATGTAATAACACAGTGGCCGTAAAGATGTCATCTTATACCCAAAGACAACAGACCCAAAGAGCACCCCACAGTCCCCACTTTTTATTTATGTATTATTCTTTCTTTTTATGACTACAGACAATGGCACTTCAACAAAGGCCGAGAGCTCCTCGGGCCCTTGATGCAATGCGGCGAGTGTCCGAGCCCGCACTGAAGTCATTCAGTCACACACAGACCCTGTTCCTCTCCAGTAACGCTCCTATCAGTTTAGCGGCAGCTGTGTACTGAGTTGTGGAATTCAACCAGACAATCACAGCCCTAAATATTGTTAAGCTCAGTAAAACCTGGGTTCTCTGTGCTCGGCTCGCTGGTCCTTTGTGTGTTTGAGCCGACTGGGGTTAACAGGTCTTGGGTGTCACAGATGAAGAGAGGGTTAAATGGCAGCAGAACACAGTGTGTGACAAAGGAGAGTGAGCGAGGCGTCCCATTGTGGTTACATTTGAAAGGATTGGGCACTTTTGTCCCTTTTGAAATGGCAGATCACTAAAGGATATATCCCAATGCCCTTAAACAAAGATATCTAGTGTGACTCTATCCCTTTCTGTGGCGTTAAATGGGTTGGATGCTGATTGGATGTCAGTAGAAAATACGAGGACACAAAACCCATCTGGTCGCTTATGTGACGAGTCATAAATAATGTCAGTCTCATGTTATTGGATTGTCATACCAAGCTAGGTTTCATCTCTTAGACTTTTTTTTTAATTTTCTTTAGCTTTTCTTGTATCTTATCACAAACTCCCGGCCATCCTAATAGCTCGTTCAAGTCTCTGTCCTTAATAATCGTCTCATTTCAAGGGGCTTTCGGTCTGTGTTCAGTTTTTACCTCCATCTTTGACCTAGCATATAAACCTTTCTGCATTGTTTGGGCTATTCTTTTATCCGTGGTGTCTTTTGCTGAACGGCAAGTCTGCAGTTAAGGGGTAATCTTTTCTAAATGGCACTAAATAAAGTCCTAAATCCCCAACCCTCTGGGCCTAAGAGGATGAATCCCAGCCGCTATGCACAGGGCTTACAGAGGTCTGGGACTCTGCCAGCCAGGCCCTGTTACACTCTGCAGCCTCCATAGCCAGGAACAGGTAGGCACATTTTGGGGTAAGGCTGGACTAGTACTCTTGGGAAACTGCCCTGCTGTCCCTGTCCTGGCCCAGTAGCCTACTCCAGTGGCTGCCAAGCCTAGCAGTCTGTTCTCTGAGAGCTGTCAGGCCTGGCACTCTCCTATATGAATCTCAGCCTCAATGAGGATGTGCAAATTATTGTAAAGACCGCCCACACAATAATTCTGCGAAGAAATGTCCACCGAAAAACTGTAGTAAGTGTCCAGACGGGCTGGTCTATCCACAAGATCCCCTCACATAGAGTAATGTTGCCTTCTGTCACAGAAGGACGACCATATGGTATTGCAAAGTAATGAAAGAGTCATTTCACCCAGTTTTAGGTAAAATGGCTCGCTGCTAATCCGTAATGATTTTAAAGGCTTTTGTCCTTAACTCTGATAAAAAAAAAAAAAAAAAAAAACATCAGCGCTCGTCCACAGTTCAAGTAGAGGCCAGACGTTAGTGGAAGGCTGTTGGTAAATTGTTTGGGCTGCTTGGAATAATGTAGTGCAGTGTTTAAATGAAAAGAAAAATGCATTCATGAAGTCCTGCTTTAACAATGGGCGATACAGAAGGAACTTGTATTCAGTACTCTTGGTATGTAGCCGTGCGTTGGCCGATACGTGACTTTAGGTCTTCAGTGAAACTTAGTTTTTCACCAAGCTTCTTGGAAGCTGTCGTGGTCTACTGATAGAGCGAGGCATTGTGACTGTCCGAGGGGATATCGTATAATCTAATTTAGTGTGAGTCATCCGGTCACACTCACAGACACTGCCTTCTGGCTGCAGCAAATATGGATGAAGTTATTAGGTATGCTAAATAAAGTCTCCATAAAATTTAACCCAGAGTTTAGCGGCAGTGAAATGGATGGTTTTATTTTGAGCATTTACTGCATTCCTCAAAACCCTACAGTTACATTTACTATTAAATTCATACCTTTTTGAAATACCCTAGCCTGGCCTAAAAAGATTTCTTTAAAACATTCACAGAAATTAAAAGTGCACTTAGAGAAGCTGTACGGCAGCCCAGCAGGGTCATGATTCTACCAGTGTAATCCAATTACTGGAGACCAGGGCCAGATCAGGCAGTTCGGGAGTCCAGGCTAAAAGCAGAGGATGAGGTCATAGTAAAGGCTGTATGCCTCCGACAATACAACATAGTTCACTCAGGCAACAGGCCGGTCTCCAGTTTCCCTTCTCCTACACTGCATAATGACTATAAACTAACATGAATCTGTCAACAAAGAAGCCAGTGTGTGTGCACGTGAGATATGTGTCTAAGAAATACAATGGATGGTGTAGTGTCATTGTGTCTCTTGCATCCTATTTTGTACTTTCATCAGTTGGTTAAACCTAACCAACACTTTACTTTTATCACCATGAATTGCCTATTTTTCACTAATGTGTTATTTTTGTATTAAATTGATTAAAATGATTGTTTGTTGAGGTTTTTATGGCCATGGTCTGTGTTGGAAAAAAAAAACCCACTAGCCTCTGTGTTAGGTAAGAGTGCTCCACAGTAATACTACCTTGCTGTATAGCTTTTGGTAACTTAAGATACCACGTCTGTTACATAATATCTGAGATAGATACTCTATTTTCCCATTGAAACACGTGGTCTAGTTAGCTCTAGGCCTGTGAGCTGCTGTTCACTTTAACTTTAATGTCATCTTAACCAGTTCAAGTTAGGGTCATATTTATTTGAACTGAGACGCTGGTTTCTTACATAAACAGATGAATCAGTGAGGCATGTGAGTAGAGTACAAGTTTGTGACTGTTAGTTTTGAACCCCGCCTGCATTGCTCCTTTAATAGAGTCTAGATTAAGTCAGTTTCCCCACTTACATTTTGTGCCATAGAATCCAAGCAGCATGATTGACACAGAATGACACCCTCATATAAAATATGCTTGTTTATGGCTTTGTGTTTTGATGATAAAAAATTACTATGGGTTTCCGGTAAACCATAAAGACTCTGCCCCATCAGATCTTTCTTCTTCCTTCTATTGAAATGAAGTCAGAGCTCACGTCCCGTGCCCCCTGCTCTGCATCCTGTTTACTTGTGAGGAGCCTGGCTTTTTCTAGCAGATAGGAAGTGTATGAAATATGACTTTGTATCAGTCCGGATAGCTATTTAGTGGATCAGAGGAAGATGGTTCATCAGGAAAGTCACTTCTGTCACCTGTGTTCAACAAGCAATACGTCTCAACAGTACAGTTTGTTTTTTATTGAGAGGAATGTGCACCGTGTTAACATCAGCACTCATTATGCTGCATTTCCTTACAGTGTCTTGGCCATTTCCACGGCAACAGAGACGGGAACTGACATTCAATTAATTCACACTAAATATTTTATGCCTCAAAAGCAGTAGTTTTAGGAGTTTGTAGGTGTATGTGCTGAATCAAATAAAGTTTGCTTAGTAATCAGCAGACTTCACCAACATCCCAGATGCATTGCCCTGGTTAGAAGTGTATTTGCATTTTGCAGGTTTCCAGTCTATCTACAAATCTAATCTTAACACATAAAACAAGGATTCAGAGACCTCCAAATGTTGATGTCCTTTTAATGACCTCCTGAAATCAGAAGTCCAGATTTCCACATGTTTTGGGACGGTTTATTTTCCTGGGTGTTGATTAGTGGTCGACTGGTTAATTGGGCCAATTTTTTTTTAAAACATTTTTTCATGATCAGCATCAGCCGATGCCTGAGCATATTAAGCTGATTAGAAAGCAGGACACATCTGGGGCAGCCCAGTGTTGTTGCTGTAGAACACGTGTGAAACGCCCCTTGTGTCAATCAAATTGTCATTCTACCGGCAGACCTCAGTAGATGGAGCCTAGTGGGATAACCTTTGCAAGAGTATGTGAGAAGAACAACACCCTAACTGGGAGACACGAAATGCAGATTAGAGAGACAGACCTTGCATGTTTATGGCAAAAAAATTTGGCATCATATATCAGCCATCGGTTGTCCTGATTCTGTAAAAAATTGGCATCAGCCATAAAAAACCCATATCGGTTGACCTCTACCATATAGAGTTTATCCCTTAGGAGTGTTTTTGTGCTCTTGAGTTGAATATATGCCTTGAGAAACAAAAGATATGAGAAGGAGGTGCAACACTCCACACTTAGCATATACAAATAGCAGGAATAAGTTTGTGGTTGCTATAAGTGGACAGATGGTGGGTCCCCCGTCCCCACCCCTAGATAGATAACCACGCAGCACAAGTATCCAAAGGGTATGACTCGCCCCACCCATATCCTCCGACTAAAGAGGAGTTTTGTTGTGCAGTTTGTCCCAGGGCGGTGCGTATTTTGGTGCAGTACATGCAGAGATCAGGGATGAGATGTTGACAGATAGCGCTCTCTGTGTTTACATGAGGAGTCTACATACTGTAGTCCTCTCGTGTCAGCTATCTCCTAACTGGCAGAGGTGTGTCTCCCATCTCACCTAAATTAATTAAACCATGAAAACGTCTCCTCATTTTAAATAGGCTATCTATTGAAACATTAGCAAAACCAATTTTAAAGGGTCATCCCTTCGCCCTGGGGGTCCTTTTGACTTCAACACTAAAGTGCAATCAGAGAACAGCAGTATGTCTACAATCTCTCCATACCCACTCCCCGCCACCTTCCTCTTCTCCTCCTCCTTCCCCAGGGCAAGCTCCTATTGTAAATAGGCTAGTGGGTCTGGGTCCCCCTGTCGCAGTGTGCCACACCCGAGTCTCATGGAGCCCACACTTTGAAACCCTCAGGCATGGCTGAATACGGGAGGGAGGTAGGAGGGTGGAATTGGGAATAGTAGACGGGGTAAAATGGAGGGGAGATAAGAGGACAGGGTTGTATAGTCAGGCAGGGGGTTGTCTGTACAGCAATAACAGCATTAGGGTTTGGGCCCAGAGAGAGCGAGGAGAGGAGGGGTTTTAATTGGATGTGTGCCAGTCTCTCAGGGCTCCTTGAGAAATGGGGAAAGCAGACAGAGAAAGGGAGAGAGGTTTGAATGGGAGGGGCACCGGGTAATGCCTGGGTTTCCTGTGGGAACCAGCTCCCTTTTTAAATGGGAGAAGAATAGAGGTTCCTCTATCAGCTGGCGTAATGAGTTTAAAGTGCCGGGACTTTAAATAACCAGCCATCTCTCTCTTTTTTGTACAAACATAGCTTAATACACATGTATCTCCTGAAAGAGCGGAGGGGTGTTTTCCAGCATTTGTTCAGGTGTTCAGGGCACTGTGTTAGGGTTAGGCTTATCTTTCATCTCTTTTCATTATTTCACTTGAATGCTCTGTTGGCTCTGTTGTTCGTTAGATGTGTAGGTATTGTAGAGTTGACAATGAAAGAACTTATGTAATGCTAACCATAGATATTTATTTGTCTACTGTATACATGTCCTATTTTCTTTTTTATGCTTCAGTACTACTGTTTTTGCACACACACATTATCTGTGGTGAGGCTACTGAGCCCCCGCCTCTATTTTTTACAATCTGACATGGCCTCATATGGTAGGCTTGCCACCCTGACCCAAGATTTAACCTCACTGGTGGAGAGAATGTGCACACACACGGCCACATACTGGATTTAATTACTGCATGGGGAAGGGAGGTCATTAGTCTCTGTCTGGCCGGGAGCAAAGGCAGGACCTGCCCAAGAGACCGTCCACTGGGTTTGGGAGAGTGAATGGAGATAGAGGAAAGAGGAGTTAGGGATGGCACAGAGACTGGGAGATAACTTTAGTCTTGTTTGTGAGTGGAGGAGCATGTGATCAGGAGTGATGTCTAGCTGCATTCAAGTGAAATCATATGAGGCACCTTAGATTGAAAACCTCAGGAGGAAGAAGGGAAATCGAGTTTCTGCAGTGCGCTCCCTCCCCCATCCTGTCAATGCTTCACCCTGATTGATTAGACATGTCTGGCACTAATGGATGAGTGTAGGATGATGAGAGGAAATGCATCAGGGTCTCATACAGCATTAATGTAATAAATGCTTATTGTTAAGGTTAGATGGTGGCAGGCTATGGGTTTGATTAAAAAAAAATCCGATCTCTACTAACTGTGAACAAATACACAAGCAAATAGATTCAATGTCTGCTGCACCGTCCCCCTGCGTCCTGCAAACCTGACCTTGGACTTTAGAAGAAAATGAAATCGCACATGTATGGGTGCTTGAGTTCACAAATGTATGCTTATGTGTGTGTTTATATGTGTGCCTGACCCCAGCTGTGCCCCAGCTGCTCCCCTCCTCTATCATTAATGTCAGCAACAGCGAGGGGCTGTTCAGCTTTGGAAATCATACGTAAAGCCTCCGCAGGGAGTCGTTTCCTTCTGGGAAATATGTTGAAACACGTACTAAATAGAGACTCTGTCTTATTTACTGCCCATTTACTATGGTGTAAGCTTGGCCGGATAGTAAAGAGCAAAAACAAAAATAGTCCAAAGCAAGCTCTTTGTGCAAACAAATAGGAGAGGCATGGGACATGGGCGAGGAGGACTGTCGCCAGAGAAAGAGGGAGGAGAGCAATCTGTGCTGGGCTGAGCTCTCTGAAACCGCCATCTGTGTCGCTGCCGTGTCTCTGCTGACCGCCTCTCGCTCTATCACTGTAATTGGCATAGTAGCCATAACAACGCCTGTTCCCCTGGGGTGCGGGCGCGTGGACCTGGGAGATCTCATCCAGTCACAGAGTGTCAGGCAGAAAGGGGAGCCGACAGGCTGACTGCAGGCAGGCACAGATAAGGTTGTCTTTGCATTGCAAATGATTGAGGTTGTGAATGCCTGGCGCTGGCTCGTATGGAACATTGCCACAATATGAACAATGATAAAGAACTCAGATGGCGATATGGTGGCGAAATATACCACACCTATTGAATCTGTGTGTCTCTCCCTTGAGACGCCGGCTTTTTCTTCCATTCTGTAGCAGATTTAGCAGCTGAACAATAGACCCATTAAACAGCCAGGGATAAACAGATGCTTCCTTGTGATTAATTGACTGCTAAGATTAAATACTGAAGAAAGATGTAGAGTTTAAAACCTTGTGGTTTGTCTCTCTCGTTGCACAGGTCCGAACCAACAAGAGAAAAACAAAAACAGCAACTCGAGTCAAGACAAACCTTCTCAGGAAACACTTAACCCCACCGAAATCTGCTTTTTCTGTAAATGTTGATAGTGGGACATGGTTTGTTTTTAGACTTAGCTTGTATTTTACTTGAGTGGCATAAAAATGACCTTTTTCTCAACATGCCGCCTATTCTGTAGCATGTAAAAGCTGCCTTCGTCTTATATATCATAGACACCAGAGGCTAAATAAACTATGCTCAGACCCAGGTTCCTTAGCTCACTGCCAGAGGCATAATGACTGTTTGCACCCTGTAATAATAGGAGCGAGTCCATGAACACCACAGTATAGCTCCATCAGGCTGACACAAATGCTATAATGGCAGTGGGGGGGCTTCATTGTCCTCTCTTTGCAGGTGTTTCACTTTATAAAGGAGGTATATTTTCTCAGAGCTCCTGTCTTTGTAGACATATGATGAATAATATAGATGAGCAGCACGTTTGAGCTTTGAGGTCTGATCTGACCAAAGACTGACTTCACACAGAGTCTCTAATGCTGACTTCAGATTAGTGGCCTGTGTGAAGTGGGAATAAAACATGAAGTATAGTTTTCCCCAGCCACATCTGATGAAAGCCCAAACTAGTGCTTAATCATTACAGCCTGATGTAAGCAGTGAAAATGTATGTCGAGATTTTGTATCACTGAGCTCCTGCAGCCCAATTAGGTTATTCTGATATTTTTTTATGGTTGAGGACGACTTCTTCAGTGAGGATTGTAAAGGGCCTCATGAGTCTGATTAGTGCATCTCTTGTACGCAGAAACGTGTGTGTGTGCTTCAGCTGCATGTGTATACCTTCTCCCAGTGGCTCCATCCCTTCAGGCGTCTGCACTGCAACTCAAGAGATCCACAAGCTTTGTGGTTGTTTTTCGGAAGTTCACGCCCTTCAAGTTTAACGTGAGAGTACAATGTTCAGCCAGTCCACTTGCGGCTAAATAATTTCTTTTTGCGTCTTGTAAAATCACATGTGCTTATTTTTCTCTAACCTCTGCTGTCTTATATCCTCTGTAGAGTATTCCTTGCCTTTGGCATGCAGTGCATCGCCTGTACGTGTTGACAACAACATGAGTTGCTTACAGTGTTGGTTGAACCCCTACGAGGGCTTTGAACACTCGCCTCTTCCTCCCTTTATCTCAGAAGGGAGAGCAAGCCTCAACACGGCCACACCAGGTGCTGCAGCATGGCTGACTGCAGGGCACGCTGGGAAAATTGGAAACGGGATGTGTGTATGTGTGTGTGTGAAATTGTCCAGGCCTGCCTGTGAATAATAACCCAACGGCTCTGTGCTACGCAGTGAATCAATGTGGCTCTGTGCCAGGCAACAGCTAATATCTCTGCCTCCCTCTTTCCCTCTCCTTCTGTTAGTTTGGCACATATATGACGACTCGTATACATCCAACTGTTAAATATCACAGTTTTGCCTACTTATTTTTGAATTGCACCTCTTATAATTGTGCCATAGTAAATCCCTGCTTGAAAGGTGCAAATTTAGAGAGTTGCAGATTTGGTGAAGAAGCTGTCAGAAAAACAAGAAGGGGCGAATTCAAACCGGCGGAGAGTTAATCATAACCTCTGCGGATTTGTCAGAGGATGAAAGCGAGTGTCTGTCTTTTCAATTTCTATCCCACTGAGGACTAAAGTCTGAGGTAAATAATTAGTTTCTCTGTTACTCATTATAGCAAATGTCATTGGCTTTGGCATAACATGCACTAATCAGCAACAGTGCTGTCAGTTAACTAAAACAAGCATACACCGCCACGTGACACAGTGTGTATTCCTCAGAGAGCGCGAGAAAAAAACGGCGAGCTAATAGATCCTAAAGGAATGACTAAAGTGTAGGATTGTGGGTCAGCGTCGACATCGTATGTATGTGTTGAAGCCTCTCATGCCCCAAGAGATCTTTACTATGAACAGTTGATAATGGACAGCTAAATATAGAATCAACACACACCTCGAAGCAATCCGTCCCTTCTCGCTGGCTGCGCAGTGGCTTGTGAATAGAGATAGAGAGAGAGATGGAAAGAGGGCAAGAGAGCATGTCTCTGTTTATTATCATTAACTGACTCCACGTGAGCTGTGATTCACGAGGCAGAAGAATTCATTCAGGGTGTTTTTCTTCTTCTTCCTGCTCCAGCTATTCTCCTCCACAATCGCCTACAATTACAACTCGAACACTGACCGGCCTTCAGTGTTGCTGGAACACTTCTTTGGCCTCCAGGGTCGACCCCAGCTCTCTCACCATCTGTATGACTGACTAAATAGATCTAAACGACATAGAGTTATACTGTTCGGCATTCGTCACAGGCTGACTTTGTCATAGCGCAAGAATGCTGCCGGAGAGACTGCAAAATCTCTGCTCAACATCAGCCCACTGTAGTCCGCGAGTCTTGCCAAATGCGCTCTCGTATCACGTTTCTGCATCTCGAGGTTTTGTGGTCTGGTGTTGCACAGTCGTCATGCCCTGCCGCCCTGAGCTGGCATCATCTAGTGAGATTATCATGTCAGCATTATGCCTCGAAATCAGCCTCACTGTCTTTTTGTATTCTGTCCTGATTTCCCCCCTCAGTATGCAGATGGCACCCGTTATCTGGTTTGTGTGTTTGTTTGTTTTTTATTTTATTTCTAGTTGATCCCGAGGACAGTATGATGGTCACTGGGTCCCTGATATGTACAGCTAAGCGGAGAATATGATTAACTTCTATGGTTACGGTTAGCTTCTTTCAATCTGGCTCCGCAACAAAGAAGTAATCTGACTCCTCTCTGTTTTATCCTGTTTCCATTTCTCCATTTCGGTCTGCCTCAACTCCTGCAGCAAGCTTGACTTTCTTATTAAAGCCAGGCTGTGAGACCACAGGAGGCTAAATGGAAACCATAACAAATGAGCTGATTATAGCTGGACCGGAGATAAAAGAATCAGATCCAAATCCGGAGGGTTTCCTAATTGGGTTTTGCTCTAAAGGCAAGGGTTTTCAAGAGGACTCGTGTATTAATTGACTGGCCTCTGATAGATATTCAGATCATATGTGTATGACTGTGTGTTAACTTGAATGTACCCAGTGGTTTCAGTCTCCACTCTGCCGTTGTCTTATCTCTGGATGCATTTCTACCGACTCCCTGTTCTCGCTTCATGCCGCAGAAACACCAAAAATAGAATTTTAGATCAGGCTTCCTTGAGCTCCACAGGGCCTCTGAGACCGGCAGTATCGATCTGTTTGGTACCTGTCAGAGACCCAAAGCCCACCTCCCTTGTGCTCTCGACTCAAAGGATCAGAGAAACATGCGCAGGAGGATTCTGAGCGGTGAACTCTGTGACCTATATTCTCGCTGCTTTAACGGCCATCACCGTGTAAGGTGGAGGACATCAGCAGCAGGGCTGTAGCCGTTAGACCCCAGCGTTTAGCATTCCTCCTCCATTACTGAACACTGATCCCATAGCTGAAAGACATGATTGGCCGTTGAGTCCTGATTCATCTCACCTTCTAATCAGTGGACTTTGCCTCTGAAGGCCGTGAGAGGACAATGCAACAGTTATATCGTGTTCCAGCATGATTTGAACACAAACACAGAAGCAGTCACGCTGTTGTAGCGACAGTTGTTTTGCTGAAAGATGAACCTTTGGATATCTGGGTGTAAAAGCTCCTCACCAGAGAAACCAGTGTTTTGATATAGGCTGTACCTGAAACAAAAATGAAGGCATAGCAACGACATCCTTCCTTAAAGCCACAGTGAAATCAAATGAAAGCAAATATGATTAAAAAAAAATAATTTTATAAAATGGCCACTATATCCTGACAGTAGTACATGAGATGGGTAATCTGAAAAAAAAAAATCACGTTCCTCTGTGTCCTCTGGTGCTGCTAATGGCATCTGCAAGATTTCACAGACCGGAGGAAAACAACCAATCAGAGCCGAGCTGGAGCCTGCCTTCTCTGAGCAGCTGTCAATCACTCACAAACTCAAATGGTCAAACTAGGCAGCACTGATCAAATATAAATTAATTTTTTTTCAGAAACATCTGTAGTCACTGTTTAGCTGTAAAATGAGAAAATTTGTGACTCGGCAGCCATATTGAGATCAACTGAGGAAATACCAAGTACTGCCTACCCGCTGGAGCGCAGCCAATATGAACGCTTTCAACCTGACATGACCTGTGATTGGCCAAAGTCTCCCATCACTAGATTTTTTAAATCTTGAACACCACTGTGAGGAGGTGCAGAAGTCTAGTTTTCTCTTGATTTACAATACACTGATAGGTTATTATGAATTTTTTTCCCAGTGATGCCAAAAACCTTCGGCCTGCTGAAACTTTAAATTAGTCTGCATTCATGCACCCATGCAATAGTCTTTATTTAGACCTTTTGAAAGTATCCATGTGCTAATCTTATGACTTGGGTAGTCAGATCATCTGCTCTGGTGTGAGCAATATATGAGGAAGTAATAAAAATAATTGTGACGGCGGAGAAACAAAGAGGATCAGAGGTGACTCATCTCATTTCATCAATCATCCTCAATCACATTTTGTGTTTGATCACAGTGATTACGGACTTGGATCTCCATGTGGAGGCCTGCGTTATAAAGACCAGCCCAGCAGGGTGTCTAACTGCAGCCCATCATGTATGCACTCATCTGGAATCAGACATCGTCAGATCATATCCGTAAATCTCGTGAATTATTGACTTTTCCTTATGCAGCGTTATAATGTTAGCCCTAGTGCTCTGTGAGGAAATCCAACCCAGACAGCGTGCTAATGACTAAAAACCTGCCTTTGATTAGCTTTACAAGAGATTAATAATCCACGCTCACATGTAAAAAAACCTGCAACATATGGCAAGCTCAAGATGAATTATAAATTGGGTGGGCAGCTCACTGTGGGATTACAGGCTTGGTCGCGTGCGTCCCGAATTTACCCTAAAACCAGCCTAAACCCACGCTTGGGGAGTTGAGATTAAAGGCCCTGGGTCAGAGGGTTTTGGCTGTTGGGGCTCTATTTTATGTTTGACGGACAGGCCTCTTAGATTGGATTGATTGGAGTCTCTTCGATATTCACCATACACCAAGATTACAATGATGGGATTCCCCTGGTTTCTGATTGGGTTAATCCTGTCTGTTCTCTTGTGATGACTTTTTAATCAAATATAGTCTCCTGCTGATTGATGGTGTGATGTTTGGAGAGGAAGGGGGTGGTTGGGAAGGTATGAGGAGTTAATAACAGATACTCGTATCTAGAGTTACTGACATTAGTTGTTTATTGACAGACACTTTGGCTGTCAATAAGTCAACGGTCCAGTCAGTGTGTGTTGTAGGGCAACAACTAACTATTTCTATTTTCAATTAGTTTGCATTTTAAGTATTTTGATTATGTTTGATTTTTTTTTTTTTTTTTTTTTGATGAATCGATTCTTTTGGTCCATGAAATGTCCAAAATGAAAATTGTTTAAAATGTCCATTACAGTTTCCTTAAACATCCCCATCCAGTGAACCTTAGCTATAAGACTACTGAAGCACCATGATTACCAGATGTCAGGGCTGGGACAATTCACCACTCTCCTTATTCAATATTATCACGATACTTTGGTGCCAATTTGATATGTATTTGATGAATGAATGAAGTATTGCTATTGTACACATATTTCGATTTGATATTGGGATTTATTACAACCTGTGTTAACATTTTTAACACTAGACCAAGGGGAAAAGTTGAATCATACATTTCTAGGGACCTTTACTTTGGAAAATATCTAGATTAATACAGTAAGACTGTTTGATTTTTCAGCATGTATGTCCTGAAGTCATATATATCAGTCATTGTGTGGATTTATTCATTACATTTTTGCCACCAACCCAAAAATCAAAGAACAAAGACATTTCCCTCACAAATTCTGGGTATTTTTGTTTTAATTTATAAGGGACATGTAAGGTTTATACTTCTACTGAATATAATCTAATCAATCTTATTTTCTATATATGTATTTTGTATATACAGTTCCCTTTGTTAGCACATTATTTTGAAAACCGGATGTGCAGGTCGTATCCATGCAGACTCTCCACCGTTTTCTGCTTTTTCGTTTTGGCTCATGGCGTTTGTTTTGGTACGGATACGGAACAGGTTTGATGTCATGCTACTCAGACCAATAAAAGCAGTTACTTCGCACAGATGGTCAATGTGTAACTATTATTTCAATTTTCAATTATTTTGAAGAATTTTTTTTTGATAAATCAATATTTTGGTCCAGAAAATTGTTTAAAATATCCATTACAGTTCCTTTAATCCCAACGTGATGATTTCAAATTGCTTGCTTTTTCCAACCAAAAGTCCAAAACACAAAGATGTTAATTTACTATCACATCAGACAAAGAACAGCAGCAAATCCTCGCAGTGGAGAAGCTGACTTTCAGCTGAATTTCAGCTCTCGTGTGTTGGCTGAAAGTGCTGTCAGTCAGCAGTCAGTCATCTGTAAAAATGAAAAAGTCTTGTGACTCTGTACATTAGCACAATCATGCATGTGCTAATATGTGGTTTGCAAGAGATGAGGTTCCTCATGTTAGTGACAAAGTTAGCACCATTTGAAACTGCTGTTTCTTCTAAATACAGCATATTGCGACCCAGTAGGAGGGTTGATCTGCTCATCACCGTTGCTATCTCCCCATGCGGCTCATCATCTTTCCTGGAATGTGAGCGATACTGTAGCCGCCCTGCACGAGACATGATGTCACGCACTTCTGTAACCCACTGAAACAGTTATACACATTCGCATATTCGTCTAAGTCCTGCAAGTAGGCCGGCTCGACTAATGCAAATTTCCAGATTTTCCTTCCTCTAAAGGAATTACTGGGATTAATACAATATGCAGTCAAACGGAGAAAATCCCGCGGCAGCCAGTCACGTGCAGATGTAAAGAGGGTAGCAGGTCAGAGAGAAGAGAGAGTGCCATGCAGCTGCAAACAAGGTCAGAGTCAGCGCCTCAGGTGATTTCAGATTACCGCCCGCGCTCGAGCTGTGAGGCGAGATGAGAATCAGAATTTGTCATCGGATCACTGGTGGTTACAGGATTGGAAATGAAATCTGTAATCAGTGGGATGATTATTTTGAGAAGGCGGAGAGTAGCCTAACCTAGATTCTACTGCAGTTAAGGTCTCACTGTCGCTCCCTCTCTGTCTGTCTTTGTTTGCCTCTCTGTTCGTATGTCATTGCCTTGCAGGCCATTAACAAATTAAGGTCAAAATTAAGGCAGCATTATTTATAGTGAAACTATCTGTCATATTGCAGTCAAACTACTGCCTGTCAGCTGAGAATATCCCCCTACAGAAGGTTGAAGATTTAACCTACAGGTCTTCCATCGTTATTTAATCTTCATAATTTCGTCCCTGTAAAAGTCAAATAATATCTGCTGACCTTCTCATACTCAGTTATGATCTCCTAAGATATTAAGAGCATTAGAATACATGATCACCCAGACACTAGTCCATTTGCTCTACTTTTCCCGTTTGGTTTTCCCATCTGTGGAGTCACTGCAGAGCACGTGCAGGGGAGGCCAACATCCTGCGGGTAGGGGAGGGAGACATGGGGGAGTAAGGGGGAAGATGGGATGATGCAGCCCAGATGGAGCCGAACTGATTATCTCTACGGGGCGACAGCAGTATTTTGGGAGGGTTTTCTACCCCAGTCCCCAGCTGAACCACAATAGTGGAGATTAGTGTCACTTTAAAATGGCTGAATCACAAAGAAAAGATTTGTCAGTTACAATCCTGATTTTAAAATTGTAATAGCCTCTAGTTTGTACTGTTAACAGTGAATTAAAAGCCCATATTTCTTAACGTCATAGCTTTTAAACAACAGCTCTTCTCCTCCTTTACTGCATCTCCAGGCCTTTGGACAAGCCTACTCCAACCACAGGAAGGTGGCAGCGGATGGGGAGAGCCGCGAGGAGTCTCTCATCCAGGAGTCGGCCTGTAAGGAGGCCTACTACGAACAGAGGGTCCTGGAGCTGCAGAACGAGCTCCGCCAGGCGCGCAACATCCTCACCAATACCCAGTCTGAGAATGAGCGCCTGAACACCATCTCCCAGGACATGAGAGAGGTAAGAGCCAGGGATACACAACCAGAATTAGATCAGAAATATTCCTGGTTTTAAAGGGAGGGTTAATATATAATCTGTTCGGACAGCTTGATATGGATGATAGCATGCTACTACTGCACATATGGTTAAACGTTAACTGTGTAAAGTCCTTTCAAAGATTATTGCTGTTCAACAGAAGACACTGTGTTGTTGTGGTCTTTTTCTTGCATCAATACTTTGAAAATGAACTCACTTCTAAGTTGAAGTAGAGGACATCTACTGCAGTTTGCCTGCAGCTGTTGAGAACAACGGGCGTGTTTGTTGATGTTGTTATTTTATCTGTCTGAATCTGCAGAAAACATAACAGATATTCATCACTGATTTGAGCCCAGATACTTCGCTTCAAGCCTGTATAGATTTATGCTGATTACAGAGTCGACAACTGGTGTGTTTCTGACATGCTAAGACGAGACTAATCACGCTGTAACGACTGTAGTGCAGTCAGAGACCAGGCTGATGGAAGCAACACCTTGCCTTCAAGCATAATGTGATGTCCTCCAATCTTATTGTGATGCAGGGTGGAGTTATAATTACAGATTGAGGAAAAACACTGAGGCCTTGGGAAAAGATGACATGATCCTACCTGAAAAATTAATCAATTAATATCTTAAATTTGTGTGAACCATTGGATGACAGTAGTGCTCAACCTGTTGGCCCAGCTGTTGCATTAGAGATGTGCGTCATTATAAACACTCCACCTCAAACGAACCCTTTACCAGCCTTCTGTTAACTGAAATATGTTACACATAACCAAGCCATCCCCCTAAATCGCAGCACATCATTTACACATGCCAGCAAACATTTCTCATGTTCTACTCTTAACTATGGTAATGCTAACCTTTATTGTCTGCGCCCCACTTTGGACAATGTCTGACCTCTTCACTGCTTCCATTTACATATACTCACTGCTAATTGACCTCATTAGAAAAGACAAGAGTGCAGAGCAGAGGGTGGGTTGTGTATCTTTGCCAATGGCCATTAATGGGTGATTTTGTGTGATGGAGCTGGTGTTGAGGAGACTGCATTAACAGGAACGCAGTACAAGTTGAAACCGCACAGACTGCGATGTGCAGAGCTTTGAGGATGCCTGTTTGACACAAAGACAGGGAGACATAAAAGGATGAAAAGGCTAGAATATTAAATTAAAGAGGGGTAGCAACTTGTCTGAGGAGCTGGGCTAGATGAGAAGAGAGGGAACAACCTACTCGATTTAACTTATTTATTTGACACGCACAGCTCCAGGTAGGTGCATGGCATATCACATTCGGCACCAGGAAGGAGCTCCAGTTTCTGTTTGTTCTTAGTTGTTGCATCATATCAATATTTTGTGCAGGATTCTTTGGTTCCACAACTGAGTTTTGATGCTAAAACATCAGTGTTGTTACTCCCTCCATGCATATCTCTCCATTCGTGCACCAAGCACCATACAGTTGTTTTGTTTAAAGAATCGAAAGCAGGCCCGCGTGCTTCACATTTGGCAGTTTGCACTTCTTCCTCCTCTCTCTGTATAATGGGGGGGGGAGTAGCTCAGTCCGTAAGGACTTGGGTTAGGGTGGGGGGGGACCGGGGTTAAAATCCCCAAGGGAAAAAAACAAATTGGTGGGGGGGGGGGGGGTATTTTTCTTGGGGGGCACTACAAAGGTCCCCCGGGAGAAAAAAACAACAAACCACTCTGTGGGGGGGTGTAAGGGGAAGAACCCCCTCACATTTCTCTCTTTAAATAAATATATTTTTTTTTTAATAAAAAAAAAAAAAAAAAAAATTTAATTTTCCGGAAGTAAAAAAAAAAAATTTTTTTTTTTTTTTTTTTTTCTTTAATGCTCTCTGCATCAGGGGTGGTCAATTAATTTTCCTGGGGGGCCACATGACAAACCCAGATTGTTGCCGGGGGCCCAAACAAATACCGTTAGAAGTAACCTCTATTTCATTATAGGACACATACTGGGAACTTATTTTTCAGCATTTATTATACTGAAAATCCTGCAAACAGCATATTATTAAGAAAATTATATCATATGCAGGAGTCTTTGAACCGTACAGGACTGTCTGTTTTGGGTCGTAATGTTTCCACTAACAAAACTTAACATTAACACTTACATTTAACATTTAACTTAACATTAACACTTATATTTCCTTCTTTGGTTGCATACAGCTTTGTAAAATGTCCTTGCTGCTTTGTAGCTTAGCTAGCAGCTCCTCGACTGTTCTCTCCTTCTTATCTCCAGATAGTTTTCTGCATGTTTTGTCTCAAAGTGACAGTTCAAGTTGTATTCTTTGAATACAGTCCCATGTTTGTTGCAAACTAAGCACACAGCTTTACCACCAACCTCCACGAAAAAATACTTAGCAGTCCATGATTTATTATAGACGTGTCGCCTCGGCAGGTGACACTACTTCAAACATCATTCACATCAATTTACATCAACAAGCATTTCAAAACAAAAGCTTTTTTCTTTACTGTTTTTTAGCCTCATAAGTAAAATTGTGTGGTTTGTCTGAGACCTCCCGGACCGGGCAGAACCATCAGGAGGGCCGTATAATGCCCGGGTCTGCTCTATGTGTTAGTTTAACCCATCAGTCCAAATCTTCCTGTGTTTGTGCACAGCAGATGTAGTAGAGTCCTCTGTTTTGCAGGTCAAGTTGGTAATTCCAGTGTAACTGGGAGGGGAAGGGAGTTAAAAAGGGAGCTCCCCTTTGGAGTGAGTCTTAAAGCCTTTGGCAGGCAGCTGCAGGAATCGGTGCTGTTTTCTGTGAGTCACTGCTTGAGACAGATGTCAGCAGCATTTCCTACTGAGATTAGTGAAAAAAGACTTAAAAATGGCCTGTCTCTCAAAACGACTTACGCTCCGGAAAGCTCCAAATTCCACTATAATTAGGTCAGCTGCTGCTCAGCTCTGCATCTTAAGTTGGTGTAAGTTGGGTATAATGGAAGCCAGATGTGTCTACGTAGACATGTTTTTGAAAGAGAATACAAGTATAAAAGTTTATTGTCTGGAGCCGTTCAAGAGTCAACTTGAACATTATTGCTTTCTACAAAGACATTATGCCTCCTAAATCTCCCTCCTGAGGTTGTTTAGTAAAGGAAATACACAGTTTCTTGCAGATCTGATCTACGGCTGTGGTGTAACTGGTGTTGCACTGGTGGTCTGCATGATGGCCTTTCTGCAGGTGCCATTCCCATTATAGACACCCTGATGCAGCACCACGGGCCCCAGCCAGCTTTAATTGGCAAGAATAGCCAGATAAAAGGGGCTGGAGTGTAAATTGCCTCATGTATGGAGGATAATGACACCCTTCTAATGGTACTTCTGCGGGTGCTAGGAGGAGTGTGTGTGGCAGGCAAATGGAGGCAGCCTGGGCACTGAAGCTGGCATTGTGACCAGGACTGAAAGAGGCCTTTGTCTCCTGGGTTTCAAATTAGCCCAAAACCTCAGGCAGGGAGAGAAAGGGGGGGGGCTAGGAGACGATGAGAATGGTACGAAAGAGAGAAGGAAAATCCGTTAGAGACGGAGAAAGGCTTAATGAGAGTAAATTCAGCACCAGTGGTGGACTGTGCTGCTTTTCTGGGACAGCATGGCTAATATTGAGTCAGGAGGTTGGTTTAAAGTCTCATTTCATTATGGGACGCAACCGACAGTTGGGCTGTAGCTGTTGCCTTTTGTGTTTGGTTGAAAGTGAGTTGTTTTTCTATTCCTGCATATCCACAAGGCTCCTCTGTAACATTAAGATGTACTGTATTTAGAGTGAGAGCATTCATGACATCAGTACAGTAGAAAGACGGCTTAATCACTAGATAATGTCATTATTCCACCATTTCAAGCTTCACAGTGTAAACCAGCTTTTGTTTCTGTACAGGCCGGCTCATTCACAACCATTTAGTTACAGCATCTCAGCTGTGCACTGACATCACATTTAAACCTCCCAGGCAGTCGTCCTTCGCCAAAGACTTGAATGTTAGCCCCAAGCACTGATAAGACATATTTCACCGCTACGCTGCATTCTACAGGATTAAACCTCCACAAAGAGCCAGTAACACTGTAAGGAGGCGCACTCTAATAGGCATGACTTCATTAAATTCAATCTCATGTCTTGAGAGGAATATGCCTGCAGTGATGGCTGCCATTATCCTCACAGAATGGGCATCCCCATTGCCTGGCTCTCAGGAAATGATAAAGCAAAGCCGAATATAAAAATGCCGAGAAGTGTTCATCAGTGTTGTTCAGTCTGTCTTTACACTCTAGTCACACTCATAAAAAAATGAAACGATTAAATGTGTTTCCACCTCAGCTTCACCACAATTTCTTCATTTCTCCAGGATGCTGTGCTGACAGTAACTGTACTCGCCTTCTCTCCATTTAAAAACAGCTGTCATCCTGAAATGATTCACTTTCTCAGACCATTTTTCCCCTCATAAACACATAAATTATAGCGTTGTGCTTTTTGTCAATCAACCTAATGTGGAGGCCATTCAAATGTTAAACGTGATTGTTTTTTCCACCTCATTGACGCGGTCGATGAAGGTGTCAAACAGTAGGCTTTCCCCGTAATTTAAGTGCTGTTTCAATTGGCTGGATTAAACACCTGACAGAAATGCAGGGGGGGGGGGATTGAGAGAGATGAGGGAGGTATCTGCATTGATGTGATGAGTTTAAAAGGTCAGAAGTGGGCTGAAGTTTAAACCTCGTTGAGAGAAAGGCCATTGTAGTTCTAGCAATCAGAAGAATGAAGGCTACAGATGGACATGAGCGCAGAATTTCAGTTGTCACGGCAGACGCTTTACGCTGATTATTGAAAGGTCAGAGTTGAGTGGTAAAAAGATCCAAGGAAGGTTGCTCTTTGTTCCCTGTCTGACGTGAGGCTAATGTAATAGGACTCCTAGAGGACTCTGGGGGGTTAATGTCGACTGCCTTATTATTATATCTTGTGACTGTAGTGCCAAGACAGATCACCTCCCGCCCTGTGCTAGTTGGAGAAGTTGGGCAGTATAAAAAGACAGAGAAAAGATTGAGACCTTGGCCTCTAAAGAAAAAGACTCCCTGAGAAGGCCGAGGAATATTAACAAGAAGAGGTGTGAAAACTCACGTGCTTCTTCAGTTTCCATTTTTGCACCAGCCACTGCTAGTACTGCTGTCACATGTGGCTCACAACCAACTCTAAAGCCTCCAGATGTCAAGTGGGTTATCTGGCCACAGCCTCCAACATCACCCCCCACCTCAGCTAGCTGCCTCAAGAGCGGCATGTCTCACAGATTGATGGCTATTTTTAGCCCTTAAGAGGGTTGCGTCTCTAAAATACATTTCCAAGATGTGCCATTGATCCCTAATAATGTCCGTCTTTCGGTATCATCTTTGAGGAAGCCCTGACAGCGTGTCGATCTTGATTTAAGCCTCTGGCTTGCAGCACCAAAGATGTTTTCTATGCCGGATCAATGCATCCTAATAAATCACACACACAAACAGGTCTACATATTCACTTCAGCTAATGGGTGTATGCACGCTCACATGCACATTTCTCCACTTTTGTCTAAATGACCTCAAAATCACTAATTCACAGTTAAGTGCATGCAGGCACACTTTCACCCTGTGGGCTTGTCAGCTGTCACACACCGGGCAAAGTACCATCAGCCACGCACTCATAAGGCTCCTCTCACTTTTTAGTTTTTAATTGTCTCATCGAAAAGTGCGACCTTGGCTGTGTTTTCTCTCCATAGTCGGGTCTGGGTAGGCAGAATAGAACGGTGATTGCTTGCAGCGAAGAGGAGGATAAAAGCAGATCTGCTTTCACCCCCATTCTTAACTCTGACAGTAGCGATAGGCCCCTGAGCTTCATTATTCCTTTGCTCTGTCTAAACCTATACTAGGGGGGTTGAGCTGTAGTGCATCTGTGATTCATTTCTCGTCTCTCCTGAAAGTAATCCTGGGATGTGCACGGTTTGGTAGAGTTAGATTTAACTCGGGCTGACGTGACCTTGACGTACTGCAGAGCCCACAGGACACAAGTTTTTTTTCCTCATTAGCTCACTGAAGACCAAAAGTAGTCTCAGGGGCGCAATATCAGCAGAGATCCAAAAGCAGAAGGGAACAAGGCTGTCCGTGCCCACTTTCTTTTATCTGACAGATAGATATGATGGAGCTAGAGTTCAGTAGAGGGAAGGAAGGAGTTCAACTGTGATTGATGCATGGCCTCTAAAAGCACACTGACACATGCGAAGGAGAGAGGAGAGGTGGGGGTTGGATAAAGGAGGGCAGTAGTGTTGGTGAAATAGCAAAATGGAGGTCAGTGGTACCAGAAAGAGAAACAGAGAAAGGGGGTTAAAAAGCAGTATTGACCTGCACTCTGTGTCATACCAACTGGGAACCCCTCTGCACTTTGTAGGAAAAGTAATTTTGGGGAAGAAATCTTGTGCATGTGCATTTTAACTGAAGTGCAAAGTGGGTAGGATGGAGAGTGAAATAGAGGTCAGCTGAGAGAAGATAGAAATATATGGATATATTTTATATTGAGCCTGTCTGTGCTATTACATCAATAATACAGTCTTGTGCCATCTGGGAGTCTGGGCAGCTGCACTTTCAAGGGAACCGAATCAGGGTAAAAAGCTTGTGAATATGGATTTGCTGAAATGCATATTTACAAAACTCTCTGGAGTTATTAAAACCAGAGCAGAGCCTTTAACAAAGCATTAAAACAGTCCTAATCTACACTAGTGTTAAGCCTGAAACTTTGATGGAGGTAGAGGTTATAGGGGCTCAAACACATTGAGAAATTACTCAGAGCTTTAGTGAGATTTAAGCAGGCTCAGCCCCACTGTGCTGTCAGAAAGAGTTTAATGGTGAAGAGAAAGCCTGAGAGTTGAATGTGAGAGTGTACAGTTGGAAGGAGCTCTGACCCACAAAAATGTGTGCTGCTCTCGTGACATTTTTGCAGCGCTGTATGACCTAGAGAGGGTTCATTAGAACAACTATGCTTTATCATGCGTATACGCTAGGGCTGTCAAAGTTAATGTGACAATACCACAAATTAGTTTTAAACCACTAATTTCTTTAACACATTAACGCAGTCAGCATTTCAGAGTTTGTAGCAGGCTCAGTTTTAAAGCTCGAGTGAAGTGAGTGGTATCAGATGAAAGTACAAAACCTGAGGAATCCATCGGTACCTCCTCATGCTCAGAACTAGCAAAAACTGTAATGGCCATTTTCAAAGGGGTGAACACACCAGTCTCCCCTTTACAGACAGTCCCCCTTTTATGATTAGATTTTTTTGTGCTGAATGCAGTACCTGTGAGGGTTTCTGGACAATATTTGTCATTGTTTTGCATGGCTAATTGATTTCCAATAATAAATATATACCTACATTTGCATAAAGAAGCACATTTGTCCACTCCCATGTTGATAACAATATTAGATACTTGACGAATCTCCCTTTAAGGTACATTTTGAACAGATAAGTGTGTGTGATTCATTTGCAATTAATCTTTTAAATATTGTTGTGTGTTAACTGATTAAATATTTTAATCAATGGACACCCCTAATATACACATGCATGCACTAGTCCTCACTAAACATCTAATGTATCATGCCCATCCTGGAAGTTTATGGTATGGCTGCACAACCCACCCACTTTGCTTTGCTTGTTAGTGACACATTTGTCTGTGTGTGTGTGTGTGGTGTATGTGTGGGCGTATTCAAGCAGCTGTCCAGACATCACCTGTAGTGACAGCAGGCGGGGGAGGGGGGTCATCACTAATAGGCACACATAGGCTGGAACCTCAGATGGCCTTCAAAATACCACCCCCCAGTATCTAAACACACACATTATCACAACATATACCGAGCATTCCCAGGGAGGCGTGTGCTCCTCGTGATTAAATGTAATTCACACTTTATGGCAGTGACACACATGGCCACTGCAAACCCTGACGAGGTTACTCAAATCAACTTCTGTCAGGCAGCAGGGCAGTGTGTAAACCCACCCCCAGTCTCTGAGGTGCTCAGTGCAGTAGGAGGATGTGGAAGCAAGGTGAAAGGTCAAAACCCTGGTATGCAATGTAATCAGATTGGAGGAGGATCCTAATCAGGTTCAGTGGTGGCCTGTATTCATCAGGACCAAACAGCACTGACCCTCCAGCTGATGCACATAACCCTGTTCAGGAAAAGACCTGAGCGACCAGCTGGCACAGCTTTGTTGAGTTAAAAACAGGAGATTACTCCAGCAGCGTGGTGATCATACTGAAGGTCTTAATAAAATAATAGTATATATGTCGATTAATAGTCCGAAGCTGACGAATAGAGCATCTTTTTTGCTTTAATTCAGACTCCTCTCAGAAGTCAGGGCCGCAATCTGTATAGAGGCTTAGTGCTGATCTGTATTGTAAGCTCATGCATTATGCAGTAATGCACTAACATCAGGGCTTTCGCACAGCAAACACCCACGCTCATTAGACATGCGCAAAACCCTGATGAATATTAATGCACCTTCAAACGTCAACCACGGCGCAGCTCTGCACATAGTGATTAATTATTACACAGAGCAAATGAGGAGCATGTACTCTTCATCAGTGCGGATCCAGCAACATAATGTTTGTCAGTGAGTTCCTCTCTCAGTGAGCCAAATAAGAGGGCAAATTCAAATTACGGAGCGAGTAACTAAATCAAATAGTTTGTTGTTGCGTGATGAGTCTCCTGAGCCACATTAGTTAGAGAGCGTGAATTATTGTTGGTTATTAATAAATTTGTGTTACTATATATACTATATCCAGTTATGAGTAGAGTGCCATGGGAATGAATCCTAAAACCTGGAAATGAGTTAGCATTTTAGCACATCCCGTTCCCTCGTCTGCATGTTTTTTTTATGAATGGGTTTTTAGTTAGATGCCTGAAATAAGATCTGTGGTCAACACAAGCTTAAGAGACTTTAATGTTTTGTTTTGTTTTGCATCAATAAATACCCCACGCCACAATTTTGAAGCCTTTATGACAAGACATAATTACATCATCTCATCCGCCTTTACAGCCTCGTGTATACTCAATGTATACTAGATTATCCTGCGGAACAAAATGTGTAAATGTCATAAATGTTTGTTTGCCACAGAGTTTATTTTCTGCAATAATCCAAAACCCAGTGGAAAAATCCTATTGGCTTTCTGTCAGGGGAACCCAGGGTGATGTTAACTTCCTGATTGGCTTCCTACAAAAATACTTCATCCCTGGAGTGTGTGACTGGAGACTTGTCTTTAATGGGGTCTGAGCATGTCACTGTTAAGAGGACAGAAACCAGTGGTCCTCCTAGTTATTAAAAGGTGTTTCTAACCATCCGGATACCTGTCACCACCAGCTTATTACCCACTCTATTTCAATAAGTAATATTACTGATGTGTATCTCAAGGCACTGCTGACATGAGAAAGTCTACAAAGTGACTCTTAGGATCGACTTCCTGTGGTCGCTGAAATGATCCGAGAGCAGGGATTATGATGCAGCCGGCCACACGGTGACTACGTGAGAGGAAGGGGCCACCTGGCGTGGGACTGGGAGGCTAATTGTCCCTCTGGTATTATTAGGCTTTCTCTGCCAACTCTCCTGAGAGGAAGACACGTATCGCAGCCACAAACACACACATGCAAATCCTAACCAGACTGCTTTTCTTCTTTTGCCGTCTCACACACGTAAATATACACAGATTCTGGAGATAACAATGCTAACTGGCAGACACGTAGCACTCCATCAAAACTGCACACACTATAAAAGTTGAATACTCGCTTGCACACATGAACATTCCAGGTCAGCTCAGACTGTGTTGAGTACAGAGATCTATTTCACATGCTTCCCCCCTCTTCCTCACATTACGTACACACATGTGCATGTTCATTTATTCAGTTCAGAAAGGGTGAGGCCCACCTTCCTCCAGCGAGTATCCTCTTACTTCAGAGCTTTTATCTGCTATTTCTCTGAGAGTTGCCAGCTAAGATTTCCTCCACCCTAACATCCCATGGGGCTCTTATGTTTTGGGGTGAGACAGTCAGCAGGGGTGGGAGGGCAACCTTGAAAGAAGAGGATGCAGGGTTAAACAAGGCGATAGACGAATTAGTAAGGACACAGTGTGGCTGATCAGATCCTTCAGTTTGTGTCACAGTCTACAAGTGGGGGAGGGGCACGTCTCTTACCTCTCTAACCTTTATATAATTAATGATGATCTCCTGAGCAGCAAGAGAGAGCCACCTGCACTTACACTATATAACAAACACTAGTGCTAGCTTGTAGTATTAGTATATTGCCTCATTGACACACACTCAAATGTCTGAAATCCACACACATTTTGCACAAGTCTACAGTTCTACAGTTTGTGCCGATTACCCCTTGTATCCATCTGTACAGAGAGCCAAGCCTAATCTAACTCCTCTATAGAAAATTAGACTGGCCAGAGCTTCCCGGCCATTGAATGGCTGTCACCATGAGAGAGATAAGTAGGATTCAGTCTCTGTGGTACCATCTGAGCTGGCAGGCGAGCACACTTGTGGCCCACTGCCCAGAGAGACACCTGGCACCTCCCTCTCAAACACGAACAGGCACACACACCGAACACACACTCACGGCAGGTCTGGCCAGATGGGAGCCCTTTCTTATCCCGCAAGATTTAGAGTGTTAAATAGCCAATGTGACACTAATGGTTAAACTAAAGCAACGACATCCAATCAATCGGCGTCTCTCCCACACTCAGTCAAACAAGATTGAAATAGCGGTCACCGACAGCTCTTTCTCTTCTTCTCGTTCGGCCCTACAGAGCAGCCAGATGGTGGAGCTCCAGAGGAATCAGCTGCGTGATGACATCAAGGAGTACAAGTTTCGGGAGGCTCGTCTGCTGCAGGACTACACCGAGCTGGAGGAGGAAAACATCTCGCTGCAGAAGCAGGTCTCCGTGCTCAAACAGAGCCAGGTGAGGATGGAGCAGGGCTGCAGCTCTGAATGCAAAGAAACTGAATCATGCAGCAGGACATCCCCTTCTTGGTAAATTACCCTCTGCTGCAGTCTTAGTCAGGCATAATTAAACTGGTAGTTTCAGGCATCTCGTCCAAGTACTTTTTTAAACACACATGTACTATCTTACAGCTTCTTAGTAACCCTACAGGCCCTCTGCCTCCCACTCATCAGCTCTCAGTATATCTTCTTTTTGTACTGATTAGACAGCCCAAAGAAGCATGAGCGCCTTATTATTCAGATGTAATTATGATAATAAAAGCATCCTCTGATACAGTAAAAAGATAAGCAGCTGACTTTGTTTGTCGAATGCTTGGAGCTGCGTCTGGTTGTAGAAGTGTTCAACAGGCTCTTTAACAGCTATCGTTCTTCAGACACTTCATGGTAGAAATCACACTTCCTGGGTTTAGGAAAATGAGTGGAAAGAAAAAAAAATCCCCTTCGCACATCTGCAAACATAAAACAGAGCTGAATCTCCAAGTAAGACATTTCCATGTGACGTTAGCTTTTATGTTTGAGCTGTTAATTCGTTCCATATGCCCCTGTGTCATCTTGGATTACAGTCTCTATATTCATCACAGAGGGCATGAAACCAAACAAAAGCGACCTCCCCTTTTCAGACATCCAATAAAAAAGATTCCCAAATCCAATTAACTTAACACTAATTAGAATGGGAAATTAAATGGATGTTCTCAATCAGCGATATCTTGAATCATGCCATTCTTTTTGATCCAGCTGGTTTGCCACACATGAACCAGCCTGACAGCTTGTTTTTACTGGAGCTGCCTCTAGTTGTATTTCTCATTAAACATGTTCCCTTTCCTCCTTTTCCCAGGTGGAGTTTGAGGGTTTGAAGCACGAGATCCGTCGTCTAGAGGAGGACACCCAGTTCCTTAACAGCCAGCTGGAGGACGCCATCCGACTGAAAGAGATTGCCGAGCGTCAGCTAGGTGAAGCCCTGGAGACCATCAAGACTGAGCGCGAGCTGAAGGCTTCACTGAGGAAAGAGCTCTCCCACTACATGAACATCGGAGACACACTCTGTCACAGGTAAAATGCACACAAGCAATGTGCTCACAGTTCCTCAGCGTACACTGTAAAGAACATCAAATGACTCTCTGTTCCCACCTTTTACCCCTCAGCCCTCTCAGCATATCTCTGGATGGCCTCAAGTTCAGCGACGATGCCTCCACTGAACCCAACAACGACGAGGCTCTCCAGGGATACGAAAATGGCTTCACAAAACTGGCCAACGCCATCACCTACGACAACCGCATCTCCACGCCCAAGAAGGACGAGCTGTTCCATCCTGCGCCCAGCCTCGTGGACGATCTGCTGAGCGAACTTAACATCTCAGAGATCCAGAAGCTCAAACAGCAGCTGATGCAGGTTTGTTCCTACCCACCATGGAAAACTGAAGACATTGTCACTTAAGAGTAAAAGATATTGCTGACCTCTATGAACCACTAGCGAATAATAACCATCCATTCTGCAGAAAAATAACAATAAATAAATCTATTGCAAGCTTACAGATTGGGATGTAAATGACTTGTTTCAGCAGAGAACAATGGAGAATCAATAGCAAGCTAAAGAGTCAAAAGAAATAAAGCATCTTGACTTTTCCTCTCAATGTTCTTCATATTGGAAAAGACTGACGAGACATCTTTCCTTATTATATGATTTACCATACCCTAAAAATAAATTGACAGTTGTTACCACAAAATAACTCAAGACAGCTGAGTAGTTTGGAGGTGTGTCTGAAAGAGTGACAGAGTCAGTAGCTCCTGACCCAGGCTGCTGCACGGATCTAAATCCCCCTCTAGCAAAGTTAATCCAGGAAGGAACACAACACCCTTCAGGCTCCGCTGGGCTGCGAGGCAGTGGGTGGTGGCACCAGTGGACCTGCCATTTGCTTGCTCATCACCCCATGAGTCCTGATTGGGCACCATGGTTACCAGAACGTACTGAGAACCTGTGGATAATGATTGTTTTGAGGTCTAAGGGATTAAGGATTTTTTTTTCCTCCCTTCATCAAACAAACACGGTTGCTGGATTAATAAAGTAAAGCTGAAGTTACCTCAATGCTGCTCTGCCTGGGGCACCGTTCTGGTTCTCAGCCTGACCATTGTAAATCTGGCGCCCTGTGTTTGATATGATCCAGCAGCAGGTCATTTTGCCTGCTGAAGCCTCCTACCAGGTCATTCCACAGATTCCAGGCAGGAATCAGAGCAGAGCAAACAAAAAGTTTCCTTTTCTCATCTAGCCTCTCCTACCTTATCCCATTCTATTGATCGGGTACTCAATGATCGATCCTAGACGTCCGCTCCTCAGATATCACCCTATTAGTCCCTGGCAAAGTATAACAACATCCAATATGAGGATGGACGGGGATGTGTGTCAACTGCCCATAAGCCCTCTTCCAAATTTAAGTGATGTTGTAAATATGTGACCTTCTCACGCTCAGTGCCATTTACTTATTGAATAATTTATTTGAATATTTTTAAATGTGACAAAAGCATCATGCATTATAGTACCATGTTTTCATACTTTGTATTTTAACGTGGGATATAAAAATCTGTTTACTAATAGTCGGAATCAAACTTTCCATCTCTTTTTGAATTTAATCATGTATGCTGTTTTAATAAAAAATGTAAGCAGATGAGCATGTATGTGGTGCTTTTACATTATTCACAGATCAGCTTATAAAGTAGCTCAGTGCTTGCGTCAGCACAACTGTGTGCATGTGTGTAAAATGACCCGTCCGGGGACTGTGCCAGCGCTCAGCTGAACCTAGTCCAGCAAGTTGTCAAGGTCATCCTGACTCTGACTCTGATGCTGAGCTACTGGGCAATGAGCCCCACATACCTTGGCATCACAAGACCGACAGTGTGATAGATAGTCCACTAATTTAATATGATCATTCACATTGTCACGTTATTGATAAATACCATCATTCATTCAAATGTGAAATGTGTGTGCCATAAGCCAAGCTACTGTATTTTCATTATTACATGTATATCATTATTTTTCGGACTCATACAGTATGATGACCTCATGTCTTGTCGCTCTTTGCGTCTCTGCCTCTCTCCTCAGATGGAGCGTGAGAAGGTCAACCTGCTGTCCACCCTGCAGGACTCTCAGAAGCAGCTAGAGCAGGCTAACGGTGCTCTGTCCGAGCATCAGGAGAAGGTCAACCGCCTCACAGAGAACCTCAATGCCATCCGCAAGCTCCAGGCCAGTAAGGAGCGGCAGTCTGCCTTGGACAACGAGAAAGAACGTGATAGCCATGAAGATGGAGACTACTACGAGGTGGACATCAATGGGCCGGAGATTCTAGAGTGCAAGTACAAGGTACCGGTCCTCTTATAGTTTAGAGTAGACAGGAAAAAATGACAGTATATTTAAAATTGGGTAACAATTACATTTACATTTGTCATACATTTTGTCAAGATAAGTGAGGAAAAAGTCACACTTACATATCATCTTTGTTAATACTCAGCTTTTATATATTCTCAACCATTGATGTTGCTCTGCTAGGTTGCCGTGTCTGAAGCAGGAGAGCTGAAGGAGGAACTGAAGACTCTGAAGACAGAATATCAGGCCTGTCAGTCACGTTACGAAGAGGAGCGCACCCGTCTGGAGATTGATGTCACAACGCTGGAAGGGAAGCTGGCAACTCTGGAGAAGACCAGTCAGACAGAGAGAGAAGAGAAGGCGAAGCTAGAGAAGGAACTGCGCAAGGTGAGCTTTTTATATTGACATTCTGATAAACAGTTGATTTGGTTTAGGTTTTTATAAACTTTCTAAGACCAAGAACATGACTAATTGACGGCTGTCTCTGTTTGACTTCAGTTGAGTGACGTGGCAGGCGAGTCCCAGGGTAGTTTAAGTGTGGCACAGGATGAGCTGGTCACTTTCAGCGAAGAACTGGCCACCCTCTACAACCACGTCTGCATGTGCAACAACGAGACACCCAACCGCGTCATGCTCGATTTCTACAAGGAGGGTAAGGGCGGTCGGAGCAGCCCGGAGGGCCGTGGCCGCCGTTCTCCCATTTTGCTCACTAAGGGCCTCTTCCCAGAGCCCAGTAAGAGCGACCTAAGTGACGGAGCCCCTTCACCAGTCTCCTCATTGCCTTCTCCCGTGTCTGACCACCGCCGCGAACCCATGAACATCTACAATCTGGTGGCCATCATCAGAGACCAGATCAAGCACCTGCAGTTGGCTGTAGACCGCACCACGGAGCTGTCGCGCCAGAGGGTGGCCTCTCTGGAGCTCGGCACTGTGGCCGACAAGGACAAGGAAGCCTGCATGGAGGAGATCCTGAAGCTGAAATCCCTGCTTAGCACCAAGAGGGAACAGATCGCAACCCTGAGGACCGTCCTCAAGGCCAACAAGCAGGTCAGTTGTCTTTTTTTGGCACTGAATGTATGTTTAACTAACTGGGTACCACTCCCAGGCATTTGTTAGTTTTCAATGAAAGACAGAAACAGAGGGTGTCAGCTATTTCAAGTCTACTCAGCTGTTGCAGCAAATGCATGGCAGACAAGATCTACAGCAAACACTGGTGGAGACGGCGGCAGTGATGTCAGCTGTCCAGAGAATCGGTGTGGTTAGGGTTGGAGAACAGCCCTCCAAAGCATGAAAATACAGTGGGTATGCAGTTGCAGTTGCTCTGGTAGCCCTTTTAAGTATGTGTGTGGTAACTCAGTGACCATTAGAGCACAGACATGAAAGCCCCTCATAAACCACACACCTTAAACCAGCAGCTAACAATAACTACAGGCTGCTGGGCCTTAATGACTTGAAAAACAACAAAAAAATAAATAGGTGATATGGTCCATATTAACAGGCGCCTGGCGCCTTCCAGCTGCTCTGACCCCTTTGTTCTTCTCGTCCACCCACAGACAGCTGAAGTCGCTCTGGCCAATCTGAAGAGCAAGTATGAGAACGAAAAGGCCATGGTAACCGAGACCATGATGAAGCTGAGGAACGAGCTCAAAGCCCTGAAGGAGGACGCCGCCACCTTTTCCTCTCTTCGAGCCATGTTTGCCACACGGTAAGAAACACACCACCCTCTGCTCAGTAGACAAACTCCCCCTGCCTTTAAAGATAATATCCAACACAAAAGCATTTATCCGACATACAATCCTAACCTCACTTTATATTGTCTCATAAGCAGTCTTTTCTTGTTTATTCACATGGTTTAACACGATTCCCAAACATTGCCCTATGCTGTCCAAATGTAGATTACAGTAGGTTGAAGAAGTAGCAGAAACACAGCAGACTAATGCAAACTATGCACCATACAAAGACCATACACAATATAGGCAGGTAAACTGAAGATTAAGCTTATCATCATGATGTAATCCATGTTTATCATGTGTCAGCTGCATCTCTGTAGTATTGTCGTAACAATGATGTGTTGACATCATTTGTTTTTGAGAATCGCGGTCAGGAGGGGATTCTGGCATTGATACTGACTATAAAGCACAGAAGGTATTTAATCTGGGTATCCTTTAAATATGTCATTTAAGTAGTGTTTTTGACCAGTGACTTAGTGTTTGTGTGTGTATCAGATGGGCTGACACTCACTAATCTATTCTGATTCTGAAGAGAAGCCGGTCAAAGGTTCTGTGCATAATCCCACCTCATCTTGGTCTGGATTACACATTCACCCCTCAACACGTAGTAGACTAAGTACTCACACACTGCTTGTTTGTTTGTTTATTTATGTATATATTGGGAACGGTATGAAAATGAGTGCTAGCGCGCTTATATGTATTTTCAGATGCGATTATTTAATTATAATTATTACTATTATTATTATTAATTATTACAATTCCACTGTGGATGCGCAACTCCCCTCTTGAGTTGCTTTTCCTGTCTGTGAATGTTTTTAAGATGCTGATGCCCATTTCCTGGCCCGTAAATATCAGCTCTGGTCCAGATGGCTGCTCTGAGACGCTGAGACAGACTTTTCCTTCTGCATTTAAGACTCCTCCGCAATCCACAGCAAAGCTCAAGCTGTACAGAAGGAGGAGAGGTAGAAGAGGAGGGAGGGTGGGGATAGACAGATTACAGAGGCTGCAGGCAATGTGTGGGCAGCTCAGCGCCCCTCATCTTACGCATACAGTAGTTCAATACCTATCCGTGCGCTTGCTGAAGTAACTCCATATACCTGCAGCGTCTAATCAATTAGTAACAGGAGGAAAACTCCTCTGTCTGCGAGTGTGTAGTCGTAGGGTTATTGGCCCACTGCAGTGCCAGATGGTTAGAGAATGTAGGTGTAACACTAAACCATTTGGACCAAAGGAAACCAGGGCTAAGAGGGAACCAGATCTTGCTCCCACTAGTGAAATTCTTTTTACCGTCTCTGGGCCTCGGAGTCACTTGTCATTGTTACAGCAGTGTAGGGGAGGTGTAAGATCATATTTGCTGTGAAGACGTAGAGCCATCGGGAAGTGTCTGTGTCTTTAAGCCTCTTGCTGGAGAGGCTTAAGATAATGTCAACACATTACAGCTTGCTGTTTACCGCCTGCATCAACGCATGTGTTTCCTTCCTGCCCTGATGGCGATGTTCTTGAGGCTCAAACCCCTTTTGCCTGTCACTGTTCTGGTGCCTATGCATGAGTTACATTCTGTCTGTTTATGGGATTCATGTATTGGTATGTAAATTCAGTCCTATACGGCACAGAGCTGGGTCAGGGGACTCATTCAGGGGCTGGGGGACTCGCCTGAGCAAAGTTTCCCACACTCCCACCCCTTTTGTATCCCCGTCCCCCCTTCCGTCCTTCCTCACCGCCAAACACCCGGTTCTCTAGTCATCTGGAAAAGAAAAGGAGGAAAGGGGCAGGCCTTCAGTTAAAGCCCACTACAGGAGCCTAATTTGACAGTCTTTTTTTCATGGTAATCTCCACTTTGACAAAGTCTGTAAAGGTGGATTTCTGAGACTTTAAAAACTCTCAGATACAAATGTGTGGTCTTTGACAAAGGGGAAGAGAGGAGAGTAGAAGTGACAGAATGTAGGTTTTTGTGGGATCCATTGTGTGCATCTCAAAGAGTAGAGTTACTTGATATTTTTGATGTATATTTTGTACAGTGAGAATCGCAGGGTTTGTACGTTCTGTGTGCCTTTCCAGCTGCAGTGTCTGGTGTCATGTTAACAGTAAGCTCCTGCCTCTAACATTCCCAAGACATGCCTCGACATGCTCCCAGCTCCTCCTCGTACTGATTAACAGTCAAACTATTAGTCCAAGTCACATTTTCTCCTCAAACTTCCACCCCCGGTCATCCTGCTGGTCTGTTGTTGGTAGTGTTCCCTCTCCATCATTCTTTCTTTCACTCCATTCCTGCCTCCTCCTTCCTGCTCACTCTGTGATATCCATCCCACCGTGACCAATCAAGCTCCAGACAACAGCTGAAGAGGTTGTGTGTGTGTTTCTATGCTTTGAAGGCTTTATTGATTTGATATAGACTGTGCACCATGTCTTCATGAATGTTTGAATACTTGTGGTTTCTGTATGCAGCCATAAATGCCATTGGCTACTTTACATAATCAAAAACGCAGATAAAGTGCCTGTTTGTCAGCGGTGTGAATATGACGACTGTTCATCCTCAAAAGGCCAGCAGCCGCCTCCCGATCCCCCTTGGCCATTGTGCCACCAAACCCCATCAGCAGGCCAAAAAGGCTCCCATTGTATCCCTCCAGTCTCTAGAATAGACTCTTCTGTTTTTTCCCGGGAAAAACACACGCCCTCTCACCCCCCACGCAGGAGTGACTGAGTCATCTGAAGGCGCACCAGCCCCCCCTACCCCCTCCCCCGGGGTTGTCCCCCCATCTCATACTGGGTTTAATGAAGCAGCACTGATCCCCATTGTCTGGGTGTGTGTCCCACTGGGAATCAAACTGCATACACAAGAGAGGAGGGTATGGTTTATGTTTGTATGGTGGTCTGGTAAGGCCAGAGTTCACGTGGCGCACAACCACGTGCAGCCCCACACACAGCAAAGACAGCTGCATTTTTTTTGTTTTGTTTTGTTTTGTTTTTGGGGTTTTTTTTGCCTTCAATAATTTGCTGCTGATTTTAGACAATTCAACTTCCAATTTCCGAGTGCAGCGTCTAGAAATACCAGAGAATGAAATCAACACCTGCCACGTGCCAAATAAAGAGTAAATGTTTGCTGTGGCAAGTAAACATTTCAGGGCATGTGCCACCATGGTAGAGATGTTGTCCTTATATTGAGAAATATTTTTAAAAAGCAATTCCTAAGTTTAAAATAGTCAGGTATTATGGTTTCATGATATATTAGATATATCTCCTGCCTGGTACCACTGACTCTGTGTTTACTTTTCCAAAGCGTTGTACATAGATTTCAGAAGGTAGTTAGAAAAACTGAGTGGTTGGTAGAAATGTTCAGTGACCTGCTAGAAGAAGAAGAAGAAGAAGATAACTTTATTAGTCCCGCGAGGGGAAATTAACTTTTACACTCTGTTTGTTAACTTATCACGGTACGTGCAGACCCGAAACACACACATGCACATGCATAATGGAGAGATGTCAGAGGTGAGGGGGGTGTCCTGAAAGCGCCCCAAGAGTTGGGGGTTTGGTGCCTTGCTCAGGGGCACCTCGGCAGTGCCCAAGAGGTAAACTGGCACCTCTCCAGCTACCAGTTCACACTCAGTTCTTGGTCCATGTCGGGACTTGAACCGGTGACCCTCCGGTTCCCAAGCCAACTCCCTACAGACTGAGCTACTGCCGCCCCCTACAGTGGCAGGTTATGAAAAAAACTTAAATTTAGACCCTTTAGACCCTGTAACTATAATAAATCACAATCGATACTATAAAATATTCCAAACAACTTTATTTTGTTTAACAGGTCAATAATCTCATTTTACTGGCAGATTTTCTGCTTGTTTTTACTTGTTGGCTGTTGGTTGGAGGTTTTTTCTGCAGTGCAGCAGTTGAAGCAGCCACTAACCACTGACCAAACAATAACATTTGATCTCACATACCTGCTGAAAAAATGACAGTTATAGCTCGCAGACATGGGAACACAAAAAAGATTAACAGCGTTACATAATGCAGATTTCTGCATTCTTGTGGTTTTTCGAAGTAAAACAGTTTGTGAGGTGTCACCACAGGTTGGGGCGTTCCCAAATAAAGTAAATACTCTGCCAGATAGAGAAAAGGGAGTAGGGTGAGGCGGATAAGGCGAAACCCCCTCCCTTCATAGAGGTGTGTCAGTCATTACTGGAGAATGTCACTCAGATTACTTTGTCAGCAACACAGAACGAAGGGATGACCAAGGCAGGGAGAGAGAAAGAGACTGGCAGGAGACAGCAGCAACGAAATGACAGAGGAAAAAAAGCTGTGAGGCAAGATAAGAGCCAGGAGAGAGGATGGGATTGAAAGCGATGAATGAGAGAGCAACGTAATGAAAAGGAAAGCATGAAAATGAAAGGGGAGCACAACGACAGCAGATGGAGAGTGAAGATATGAACCCCCACTTCTAAATCCCTTTGGGTGACCCACTTTTTATACCTGTCCAGCCTTAGACACACACACATACTGTATACAAGGACACAGGGGGACAGGTGTCGCAGTGCAGCACTCAGTGATATCCAGCGGTAGGGGGACAGTTGTCATATCTTGTGCTATTTGCACCGAGATGGGAGACGGATTGAAGTGACACAGTCTCACTCCAACCGGAAAAGTGGAGGTCAGGTGTGAACGGCTTCAGCTGGGAGCAAATGAACCATATTCCTCTCTTCCCCAGCTTCATTTTTCTCTTCTGTCCGACTCCCCTCAGCCTGTTCCTCAGGTGACGTACAAAGGATCTTCTCCGTGAACCCTAGGTTAATGCTTTCATCCTTTGTTTATGTGTTCTATTCTTAACTTCCACCGCACATAATACTCCTCATATTATTTGGAGAAGCCGTAAGCTACGCTCAGACATCTCCCCTGTTCATGAATGGCAATTATGCCCTTTAGAAGCAGCCATATAAACCTCAAAAACATGCATTTGTATATACTTTTTTGGGAAAGAATTGGAAGAAAGAGCAGGATGAAGTTTACTATGTAAGCATCACCAAGTGATGGCAGCTGTGGACAGATGGAGGTTGTTGCTGAATCTTGTAAAATATCTGCTGAAATGACTCAAAAATTAGCTGTGAATGTTTTGGTTTGTGAAGTTCAGTTAAGGGGACATAAATATGTGATAAAATCAGTAATGTAGGAGTTGCTTCTGGTCTCCTTAGGTCTGGACTATGTGGATCAATGGCTCCACCTGCAGGTGGCCAACAACACTGTGTAACCAGGGGAAAGGTCATAGTGAAAGTGCTTCAGTTTCAGTTGTTTTAGTCTTCATGACTGTTGGTGTTGGTATCTCGAACATGCAGCTCAGGTATGCATGCTGTGTTTGCAGTTTTGCAATAGCTGTCATCAAAACATAACAACAAGCAAACTAATGCTTTGCTCCATTGAGGCAAAGGCTGTTTGATATTACTGGAACTGCCAGTGCCCCCTTGTGGTGTGACACAGGAAGGCATTAATGGTGTAAAAACATGCTGATAGTCCTAAACTCCAGTTCAAAGTGAAAGAATACGTACCTGACTTGACAGTTTTTTTTCTCTGTCTCTGTTGCAGTTGTGACGAGTATGTCACTCAGCTAGATGAGATGCAGAGGCAGCTGGCTGCAGCGGAGGATGAGAAGAAGACCCTCAACTCCCTGCTGCGGATGGCTATCCAGCAGAAACTGGCCCTGACGCAGCGTCTGGAGGACCTGGAGTTCGACCACGAGCAGACCCGCCGGGGAGGCAGTGCTGGCCGGGCTAAGGCTCGCAGCAAGGCCGGCAGCGGCACCTCCAACCACCCCCACGTAAGTCAGAGTCTCTCCTGCTCTGGCTCCGGCAGGCCAGAGCTCAACAATGCTATGCCCAATGGCATTCTGGGAGGCCCTCCGGTCTTTTGCAGCGAGAAGTACAAGATCTACTGTGACTGAGGCGGCTGAGAAGTCCGCAAGGGACTGCTGTGTACAGAGGGGAGGGGGCCTAACGGGCCAAACCCTCCCTGCCTTAGTGTTAAAGAGCCCCACTTGCTCGCTTAGCTCCCTGGCCAGCCTGCGCTCCTCTAGGGACTGCTGTGTGACTAACCGGCTGCTCGTGTGTGCTAGTGTAAACGCTTAGGGGAATGCAGATGTATGTACAGTGTGCACTAGACGTTTGGACTGTAGTAGACATATATGGCATGTGGATTATAGGGCCCCGGTTGCATTGGGGGGTTTTTGTGGGTATAATGGAGTGTCTATTCTTTCCACTGTCATAGTGCCGTACGTATGATGTTAAAGGTGGCAGCTTTTGTGCTCGTTTGTTCTGGCCCCCTGAGTGTATTACCTGGTAATAGTAACACATTGCGGGGGTGGGGACTTGTAAAGAAGATGTCGATCTGACGGTCTTGTGTCTGTCGGCATTGGTGCTCCTTTAATTAAAGCCCCCTTCTCTCCTGCCTCCCCGTCCTGGCCCCCCCAGGACCGACCTGTGTCCAGCTGCCCACTGTCCAATCAGGTTACTCTTTTAGAAAAAGGAACTTTGAAGAGGAAGTAACTAAAATATGCAATCTCCCCAAACAGTCTTGCAAGGGGAACACAGTATGATTCTACTCAGAAATTCAAAAACTCATCAGTGGGTCGGCTACTGGTTTTATGATGGAATTGTTTGGGCAGAAAAGGAGCACCTGTGACCACAGGTGTTTATTTCAGGATCATTTTAAAGCTGTGATGCTAGCACACCAATACAATAGGGTCAGTAGAATCGCATGGCTTTGCAGCTGAAAACGCTTTTTTTTGTTTTTCTGTTGTCAGGTGTGTGGTACGGGACGACCTTGTGTACTACAGGGCTCTACATTGTTAAAAGAGGAGTTATTTGGTGTCTGGTGAAATACAGGAGGCTATTCCATGTGACCCATTATGTTGCGATGGATTCTTTCAGAGCCATATGTTATAAGAGAGAAAGAACGTTTGACAAATCGATCTCCACACCCAAATTAAGTGCACTTCAGCATAGGTGCCTCAGGTTCCTACTTCTGTTAAAATGGATATAATGATTACTGTGAACAGAGATACAATATAGTTTTGATCAAAGATGATTTTTTAAATATGGAGTAAATCCTAGAAGAGCACAAATCAAAAAGGCACCCATATGTGCACAATAAATCTGCAAACGAAACCAACCGACCGCTCGGCAAAAGTGCCTGTCGACCCAAACACTTGATATTTATCTGTTGATGTAAAGCCCTGTCCTTGTGTCTCAACTTGAGCGTCCCCCCCATCCTCCCTGCTCTATTTTTGGGAGATTGCTCCGAGCTCTCAATAATTTCTCTGTGGTTACGTGGCTGAAAACTCTTTCCTCATGTCTCTAATCTGTGTCTTGTCACTCTGGTCGCCATAACGACCTTCTCTCTTTTAGATTGTCAGCCGCTTGCTCCCCCAGCATCACCACTCACCCTTTAACTAGAACAAGGAATTGTGGGGGAAGTTGCCCTCTGAATATTTTCGTCAGGTAACATCCTCACAGATTCGACGTGTTCCCGATATTTGCCTGTGTGTGCATACCAGCGTTTACATGAAGGGCCCTCATGTGTGTACTATGTTTTTAACCTTTGCAAATGGAGGGTCGCTCATTTCTTTTTCTTTGTTTTCTGGTGTGAGATGACAGAGCGACGTACTGTTTTTGTATCCACAATAGCTTTAACCCTTTGCAAGCTAGCGTTACGCAAATAGGAAAAAATATAAGTGGGGCTTGTGTTTAATAAATCCATGTACTACTTGTGGATCATAGACACATTAGCTTTATGATGCTAAAAGCAGGGTTGATGTGAGGAAATCCTGCAAGATTGATCAAATTATGCGTTTTCTACTACCACTATGCTATATATGAAAATCTATATTCTTAATATGATCATGTTCAGGTTATAATCTTGCAGGATCCTACTACAGTATTCTTTCCTCTCCAATGTAAAGAGAGGGAGCCTAATTGTTCCTCTGAAAATGGAACAATGTCAGCGGTCAACCCTGCTTGAGTGTGCATCCGTAAGCCGCCGCACCCAGCATGGAGACGAGGCTATATCGTACACACCTCCGTAGAGGTCGATCACTCTTAAGTTTGAGATTCACTTAACTTACAAGTGTGATATATATATACTTTCTATCAGTTTGCGCTGACGGAGAAAAAGGCTTAGGGGATTAGAGGAGGGAGAACTACTCCTGTTGTAAACCAGCTCCCGAGAGAGGAGATAAGAAAGCCAAACATGCTGGTGAAGAAATCCAGATGTCTGGCTGAGAGCTGACTCTCATACTGTGGAAAAAAATGAATCCATGGGTTTCCTGAGGGAGAAACTCCTGGTAATTTTTGGAGGAAAAATAAAGAAACTGAAGACTGGTTGCTCAGTCAACCAGAGGACATTGATTCAAATTAGTTGAGCCCTGAACCCTTTCTCTTGTATAGGCTCTGTGGAACCACTGAGCAGTAGATAGATCCCAGGATGTGATTGTGACTAGAACCCCTCTCCTTTACGTAGATGAATTCCCACTTTGCTCCGTCTAGTTTGAAATCAATGTCTGGCTTATCTGGTGATGTAACGGCACCAAAAAAGCTCCTCCTACCTCTGCTTGCAGGCTCCTCCCACGTCACCTTTAAGTTTTACCACATGATGCATCCAGTTTCTGATTTATAGTTAAGCCTGCATGTCAACATCATAACCCCTTTTTTCATTAACTTGCATGGCATTTGAGAAAAACCCGTCTCCTTTGACGTGGGTGGTGGGAAACGGCTTCAACTCTGTCCTATGAGTCTAAGCTCATGGTACTCGTGAGTAATTGGGCTTCCTAACTGCTTTCGCACCAGCTCCTCACAAACGTATCGACGATGTTGATGTGACGGTAAAAGCTCCTGGCGTCACATGGGCTGCCTCAGGGCTCCTAACACGACTCCCGCTGCTTTGACTAACTACAGCCGCCGCCTGCTTTGTCTGTGTGGACTCAGCTGCCATGTTAACAGTCGCTCTAAATTGACAAATAATGCTAACGCTGATCATTTGTTTGTTTCTCCATTTTGCAGTAATTACAGTAGTTCCGCTTGGATGACGAAGTACCAACACAAGGTCCATTCTCACTGCTGATTGAATTCGCCGAAAAGAGTTAGTACCATAGGCCATTTGGACTTGAAGACAAAAAAAAAAAAGCTAAATGAAAACACTGATTTCCAGTCGACTAAACTGACTTACTTCCTCCTTATTGCTTTTAAAATGTGATGGCTATTAGAATGACACGTTTGCGTGCTGCTGCTGCTGCTGCCGGAAGCCAGTTTCTCACCGGTCCAATGAGCTGATTGAAACAGAGTTTGATTGGCTAAGCTAACCCTCCAATGGGAAGCCAAGGGACATGGGGTTGTCTCTCAATGTAAATCAACAAGTTGTTTGGTCTGGTTTCATCTTTTTTTTTTTTTTTGTTCGAGTTTATTGTTTTTTTTAAATCCGTGCACTTTCATTATATAGGACTATAACTGACTATTATTAACCTATAAGAAAGCGTGGTAGAACTATGGTTTGTGAGTTATTCAGTATACGTTATAAGACTATAGGATTATATACGTCCTCCTGAACCATCAAATTAACAGAAACTATTTTCTCTCGTAAAGGCTCCACAAACCACAGACCTACTCTTATGACTTTATCCTCAAGATTTTATCCATCAAATAATCATGTTTAAATTGTTTTGTTACATCATATGTTATGCTGTTTTCTTTTCGTGTTTGTTCTACTGCCATGTTCTATACAAAAAAAAAAAAAAAATCCAGGGTGATCAAATTCTGGGGTTTTTTCATGTATTTATTATTCCTAGGAATAGTTCGAAATAACACGGTGAAACTTGACAACGCCCTGACTCCAGTAGGTAAGTTGCGTTTTGGGAAAAATTAGAGTGGCGATGATATGATTTTCCTAGCTTCTTACCGAGGGCGTTCCACTGAAACGGGATCACTGACTTTCAGTATTCTCTGCAAGTGCGACAATTAAATTCCAAATTGGAATTGTTTCATTCTCTCTTCGTTTATCGTGCCAAATCTTGGTGCACCGTTTAGGTTGAAAAGAATCAAGACTCGGAAAGAAGACAAACCGTCGCTGAGAAAGATGTAGTCGGGGCTCTCCCAGCGAGCGTCGGGGTTTTGCTTTTGGTTTGTTTAGTTCTTCGTTTCTGACCAGTAGTGCCTTTCATTGTTTCAAGGGAGAATCTTAGACTAGTATTTTATGTTTGCTTTTTTTTAAATAGGTGAGGACTTCGGGTTCAACGTGACTGTGAGCAGCAATAAGCGCAAAGGGAATATTCCCGTCTGCATGAGTGAGATGATAGTTTTAAAATTAGCTCGATAAAACTGAAATTGTATTGAATTCTGCAGGTCAGTGATCCCACTCAATAAATTCAGGGGTATTAAGAAAAGGTTGTTTTTTATCAAACTGTGGGAACCAAATGAAATCCCTTTGGCCTCCTGTTATTGAACAAAATGCTCCAAGCATCTGTAATGTGTTTGGGTAGATTGGTGTACTATTGGAAACATCTACGCATCTCTAGCTTTGTTTGGTGAAGGTAATGTGATATCAATAGTATTGTTGAAAAAATGTGCAGAGAGCGCATTTTCTCTTTCTTTTTGTCCAATTTGAATTTTTCGTTGTTTTTTTTTTATTCTTAATTTTTTTTTTTTTTTTTTTTTACGTCATCTATGAGCATTATGTTTTCAGGAAACAGAAAACAAAATAAGCATCAACAAGCTTGAATAGTGCCATTACAGCCAATGCTTGTTTGTTGAGGCGTTAAAGTTACCAATATGGATGAGAAGCTAGGAAATAAAAGTGCAATTCAGATAATGTTTTACATTTAAAAAAAAAAAAGAGAAAGTTTTCTGTTTGCTGGAAGCGATAGCATTGTGATAATACAATTAGCTGTGCAAACTTTATATTGTCATATTGTGTTTCAGTATTGATCCATAATGAGAGTTTGATATCTTTATATGAAATAACAACTTCACCTGTACGTTGGTATTTATTTGCATTGTCATGCAGTACTGTATTCTTATCAATAATGTGCATTATGATTAGTGGCATATTGATTCCAGCTAAATGTCATATGCATGTTTCTCAGTCATGGGACCTTTACACAGAATTGAAAACAAACATGTAAACTTTTTTCAGGGAGTTAAAAAAATTTTGGAGACAAAAAAAAATGAAAAGACATATGACGTCTGATGTATTACTGCTGAACTAATCCTATGAAAGTGTTTTGTTTGTTTTCCAGTAGAGAGGTGAGATGTCTGTGTAAAGGTAGTCATACTGGCTAAAATCAATAAATGTGACTTAAGTTCCACAGCGTCTGAGTGTTGTTATTTATAGCTCCCCCACCAGCAGCAGACGAAGGGTTAACCAAGGAACTATATGGTGTCTCCTCGAGTGTTCCCAGCTGGAAGCAAGAGGCAGGGGAACTTCCCAGCTGTCTGAGCGGCTCCAGGACATGATCACATTTCACACAATGCACAAAAACACATCCACCATCTACCCCCCCAACCCTTCTCCCTCTGTCCTTTCTCTGCTGTCTCGCTTAAACCTCGCTCCTCCCTCTTCCCATCTCTTTTCCTCTCCTCCCCTCTCCCCGCCGTCTGGAGATACGCCCACACGCTGATCCGAGCCAGTTTCGTTTGACCCTCGGTGCACCCGGCACTTCCTGTCCGGGCTCTGGAGGCCGGCGCTCTGCCCAATTAATACTACAGCGAGTTTAAAATGGAGGAGAAATGCTGCGTGGCTCCTTCAAAAACAACCCATGCTTGAATTCAAATGAATTCATTTCAACTTTTAAATGTTGGATGAATTCCTGTCTGGACTTATGTGAGTGTCATGGGATGTCCTGGTGCAAATACAAGTCATTTTAAACTTGTAGCCTACTCTAAATGAACATAGCAATGGGAAAGGGTTAACCTTCCATAACAAAGGAGGAAAATATTATGAGAATATCTCTCTAAGATACATATACTGATGCAAATCTTCATGCGTGACATAGTGATCCTAGCTTGGCTCTCGTTCAGTAGGTTTGGTTAAATCTGCATTCACTTGTAGTGTCACAAGCTGAATGATTCAGCCACAATTTCCCAACTTGGGATCAATAAAGTATCTATCTATCTATCTCTATGTAACCTTTACCTTTTGCAGTCTTCTAGTTTAAACACACATTTGCAGCACACAATTTTCAGGTGTTAAAACTGACTGGTGTGAGTTTGTGCTGCTTGTTGTAGCTGGTAATTTATTGGTTTTTGGGACAAATAATATACCAAAGATCAGCCTCACACCAGTATTTATGTGTGTTTATTTTCCTCCTACACAGATTTATTTATTTTATATCATTTATTTTTTTTTTCTTTTGTTTTCATATTAACTGAGCTACTCCACAATTTCCCCACATACCTCATGGCAACTGTAGAGGGACCACCTGATGTATCAACTTAGACATACTCCTGGTTAAAATAAGTGGACTTATTCTGACAACTACAAATGTATACCATAAAAGGGAAAGTGTGTTATTTCTGACTTAAACCATTTCACCTGTTTGGCCCTAACAGACAAATTCATTTCATCCATCTTTAGTTTATTTTACAGGAATGGTCAGACACAGCCACCCCTAATCTGGAAGTTGAGGGCAGAGGGGGTTTCCGAGGCTATTCGAGAGATTTACTGGATAAATTATGTTCAAACCAAAAAACTTGAATATCATCTTGACTGAGTCATAACAGCAAAATAGCAGACGTTGGACCATGACATTCTTGAATGGTTACTCCATTAATTTGATATTGCATTTCCATAAAGTTTGGTGGGACACGCGAGACAAATTTTAAAAAGAAAAGTCCAAATTGCAGCAGCAGAGGCCGAGATATCCAAACTTTTAGTCCTTAGTGTGGGTCAAGCTCCCAAAAATTTGTGAATTTCTCCACTGTGGGACCAATAAAGGAATATCTTATCTTATCTTACATCTTATCTTAAAACGCCAGATACTACACTTCCCAAAATGCAACACAATAGAGTTGAGTCATCAAGGTTATGTTTTTTTTTAAGTTTGGAAGCTCCTTCCAGAGCCACAGAAGACAGCAGCTGATTAATCCTCCTCATGACGGGTAAACTGATCTTCATGTGTAAAATCGATTGAGCGTCCCTTTAAGTGAATGAACAGTTACTGATTTTAGTGCACTCAGACATAGCCTGCATAGAGTAGTATTTTGCATGCAGTAATGATAAAACGTGTACTTTCTACCTCTTATCTTACAATAGAGCTACAATCTGAACTGCTCCTAGTCCCCTCTGAATAACTCTCATTAATTATCATGACAGCCATACATCATCACTGTGATTTAGCACAGTGAGACCAGTTGCTACCATTTACCATATGCCTCACTGATTGAATTTGAATGGCAGAGTATTAATGAGAGCCAGCAGGAAGAGGTCAAGTCATCGATGACATCACCGTAGCAACAGTGGAGCCTTTGTTGGTGCCAGTCTCCTCTTATATCCTCCCCACCCAGGGCTCCACTGGAAATATGGGTCAGTGGGATTCGTTCCATGGCATCAGTCCTGCTCTATTAATATGCAGGTGCTGTGATTATACAGGGGTTCATGCAGCACAGCAGCTGTTTCCCATCACAGCTGATGCACTACTAAGTTTCACCACTTGGGGGCCCTATAATACAGCTGTTGACACCTTCATGAGCCACATTGAAAGCTGCTGTAAGGTCTAAAAAACAGAGGAGCGGAAGGTGTGTTTGCACTTACAAAGAGTGTTCTTTGTGTGTATCAGCCAGTTCTGTCGTGATGAATCCACGTGGAGCCTGAAGCTACAGAGAGCCGTGATCAGCTGATTCTTCCCTCACATGGATTTTCTTCGAACACACACATACACACATTTCTGAACAGCACTATTGGAGCAGAAATAATACCAATGAGGATGTTAACAAATTTATGACCTGTGGAGTGAGCTCAGCCTCGTGGCATTAAGACATTCCTCTGTCTTGGCACTGGATGCAGGGTGTGAGTGTCCTACCAGCCGTGACTCATGCATTATCTCCACCGAATCTTTGGTGTGGTGTTGGTGTCAGAATGGCAGGTTGGCGCAGTCTTGTCTGTGTCATTTAACAAGATGAGGTGTTGATTGAATCAGTACTAGGCTTTAATTTGCACCTGAAAAGGGGCAAATGAATGAAGACTGGCACCACAGACTAGAGTGTGATTAGTGATATGATTGGGGTATTTACACCATGAGACTTTCAGATGAGTGTAAAAGCACCACGTAGCTCATCTCACACTTATCTGTGTCGACTTTCACACCTGTCATTCAGCACTCAATCTCCTTTCTCTGTTCATCCTACTTGTCTTTTTTCATAAATCCTTTACTCCGTCTCTCACCTTCTCTCCCTTCATTCCCCTTGCCCTCTCTCGTCCTCCTTCCTCCCCCTGTGTGAATGCTGTTGTTTCACCCTGCTCTGCTCTGTGGCAAAGACTGGAGGAGCCCCAGGGAAGCGGAAGAGAGGATGTATCCCAGGGGGCTGTTTGGTGTTCTGCTTTCTGTGGACCAGCATGCCCCAGACGGGCTGACAGGCAGCTCCATGCACTAGGAGGCACTAACAGGGGCCTCTGCTCTATTTAAAACACCAGTTCAGTCATCCACAAAACGCTTGGCCTTTCAGACTCTGCAATGACATGCTCAGGATTTTTCAGTAAAGCAAAAGAAAGACGTTGAAGCAAAAAGGGAGGATGTGTTTTTTCCATTATTGTATTTGCTTGTGTCTACAACACGAAAGTTTTGCAAACTGTTGTGTAAGCCAGTATAAATGAGGGAAGAGGTGATATATATACAGTAGATATATTAGAGAGGAGTACAGGTCAATGAATTGGCCCATTGACTGGCAAGCAGCCAGACAGGGAGGCATTAACATTAGAGACCCTGCTGTTGTCTGTGTTGATCTGAGGCAGATGAAAAGCGTGCAGCAACAGCGCCACGCACAAAAGGGGTTAATGATGCGGAGCTGAGTTGACACGTGTTTCGAAAAGATGAGGGGGCTGCACAAATGTAGACAGACACAGTGAGGGCTGAGGAGGGTTGGAGGCCACACAGCTGTGCTTCTGGAGATTGGTTAAATAATCAAATTAAAGTACCAAATCAAAATACTCTACTGCAATTAAAAGCATTATGAGCAAAACTCTGCAGAAAAATGGACCCTGTGTACAAGCATCATTTTACTGTTGTATGTGGAGCTGGTCAAGTTTAATCCAAGATAAATCTGAGGTGTCGTGAGATGATTAATGAGAGTTGGAAAGAAGAAAAAAACCAAAAAGCTGCTCAGCAAAATTCTATCATTTTTCTAATCTTGGCATTTTTGGTGTAATATTAAATAATCTCTTTGGGCCTCCAGCAGTTATTTAAATGAAACCATCTAAGAAATATAGAGGGGACATTGTGTTTTGGCGGAAATGCAAACAACTCACTTATATCTGAAACATGACAAAGGGTTTGTTACTCTGTATACTGTAACTCTGTATTAAAACTATTCAAAAAAACAAAACAAAACAAAACAAAATATGAATTTCTCCCTGCTTTGTTTACATCGCCGGGCTGCCCCTGCATGCGCATGTTCATGCATGTGTAAGTGCCCCACTGGCTAGCTCATGGCTGCTGCTCTGCGCAAAGCTCATACAGCAGTTACAGCTGATGACGCTGTCTAGCCCATATGGTCCTGACTGAGGACGTCATAGTGAAAGCTAGCAGCCATACTCCAGTTCCCCCTTATCTCTTACAGCAATTGCGCTGTTGTTTGCACTGTTAGCGCTGTTAGCACTGTTAGCTGCTAGTACAGTTCACTGCTAACACTGTTAGCTGCTAGCACTTATTACCTGCTTGCTCTATTAGCTGCTAGCTGCCTTCTCGCTGTAGCCATATTGAAATTCGAGGAGATGCTTCATTTCATTGTATGATAAACACATCGTTTTGTGTTGTTTTTCATGTAAAATGATAACCTGAAGTAGTAGAAGTAGAAAGAAGCAAAGTAGCCTAGCATAGCGGTAATGCTAGGAGGCTAACTACATGAGTACAGCAGGCTACAGTAATGTAATGTCATTTGCCACCACTGCAGACAGCTGAAATGCCACTCAGCTGACCTTTAACTGCAACTACACTGGGTAATGTGACCAAATACTATCAGACTTTTAACGCTGCATGATCAAGACAATATAAGCAACAGAAACTACATTTTATGACTATAACAATCCTCCAAATTCAACATTAGTTTTGTCCTTTCCTGTTACTCTGTGCTCACAGAGGGAGCCGGCAGCATCTATTCAACTCCAGATAATCAATTAGAATACGAGGAGAAAGCCTGAGCAGTGACATGGAAATACAGCGTGCCAGTTAGGCTCTTTTTTTTTCAGCTGTGTAGTTTTCAAGGAAGGGCTATCTCTTGAAATAGGCCTCATCCTTTTCATGACTCCACGTGACAGCTCATGTCATGCGTCTGTGCCTGCGAGCATGACTGAAAATGCACAGATCAAGACAGAAAACTAAAGTTTAAGAAGACACGGAAGAGATGGAATAAAGAAAATAGTTATTAGGGGATTTAAAGAGGAGGAGTGGGGTAAAACGTGACATTAAATTAGCTACTGTTCATCCCAGCCTTTCATACGTTCACGCTCAATGAATGGGGTTGTCGTGATCGCGCCTCGCAGCGGGGGCGCGCATTTCTTTTCATTTTGTTTCCAGCGGCTCAGAGGAGAGAGTTTTGTTTCAGGAGAGGGAGGAGAAGGGACTACATGGAGGACTACACTGCTCTTACCCTGCACTAAAAAATGACCCGGGTTAAGTCTCTCGCGTCCGTTAGGAAACCATGAAGTGTTTTTAGTGTTGTTTTGTTTAGTTTTTTTTTTATCGGTGAACAGGAAAAGGGTGTCTCTGAAGAGGAGACGCTCCTTCGACTTTAGCAAAGCTGGAGCCGCTGATGTTGCCAGTTTTCCCGAGAAAAAGACGGGACTCCGCAGAGAAAGAGCGGAGAAGAACTTTGAGCAGGATGCAGGGGTTTTCAGCTACTGGTAAGTCAATCTTTCATACACATAAAGGCGGGTTTCTTCTTCCTCTCTGTCTCCTTTGAACAAAACAACAGCAAAAAAAGCGTTTTTTCTCTCAAGTTGTCTCCCTTGCTCCCCGCGGCTCGCATTGCGCACAGGATTTGAATTCCAAAATGCTTTTGCCAGCTGTCAACGGGGCAGCTGCTGCAGGCCCGCATCAACTCAGAGACAACCCGAAGAGTTGTTTTGGTTATCAGGCTGCTCCACGAAACACGCTGAGACACAATGAGAGGAGCAGTAATGGGGAGCTGGAGCTGACATGGCAAGAAATGGGAGCAAAGCTGTGCCAAACGCTGAGAGAGGGACTTCACAATTGGACCAATGTGACAGAGGCCGCTCACACAGCTGTGTGTATAGCACATATATGACCAGGAATGAAACACTGAGCATGTTAGTTTTGATAATGATGAGTAGAAAAGGAGTCATTCATCCTCCTCCTTGCTGTAGTCTCTGTATATATGCCCAAAAGCCCATTGTGGAGTGATATTTGAGTGGAGTGAGTTTACAGAGCTCATGAGATTTTGTGTCCATCTGTCTGAGGATGATGGTAGGAGGACAGCTCTGTCATTGAGGAAGAGCGTGTGTCTGTGTGTGGTTTCCTCTCTGCATTACTTGCAGATATTTTTGGCCATGAGAAAGACGCATCTCTTCTATACCACCACAATCACAAAGGAGTGGGGGCACTTTTTTGTTTGTAGTTGTTCTTTCTTTCCAAATGTTAATTATTCGCCATGTCCAGATCATTGTTCATGGTCTCCTAGATGACAGATCTGGGGCATGTGGCTTAATATTCCTATCAGCTAACCACAGTGAGTTACTGTGAGAACGGGACTCCGTAGAAAATTCAGCTAAATCTCAAGATCTTTCACACAGAGGCCTCGGAAATAAAGTGCTATAGCATGCAGACAAAGGAGGGGGAGGGTGTAGTGATAGAGATGAAGTGCTGATGGGATGATATCAGGCTGCAGAGGTGAGCTACTCAGAGAGAGAGAAAAAAGAGTGTGTTTGTTGAGGCTCAGGGGAGGAATCGATCTGCCGTCCTCCTGGCTGACTTTCTTTTTCCGGCAGTCCAGCATCGTTTCTCTCCCACACACACTTTCTTTCCCAAGGCCTTGCTCTCTTTTTTTTGGCAGTTTACTCTTTCTCTCCCACACTGGCCTGATCAATCTCTCTGCTTGCCTTAAACCCCCTCCCCAACACAGCTCTAATACTCACTGCAACCACCGTCACATGAAATATATCTAATTTTTTTTGCTCTTTTCTGAAGTTCCCCCGGCTCTATTCCTTCCACATGGGAACCCAACCAGCCTGTGTGCACTCTCTAATGCTTATTTTTATGTTTACGATGGGAGGGTCAAAGGGGTTGCAGGCTGCTCGCATCAAATCATCGGAGAATCTATTAAAATAAACCACATCACAAACAAATCGCGGTGGGATAGATGGCATGCCACTCAGTTTGAATTCCACCTCATTTCCACAGATGTTCCCAGCTACGTAAACTTTCCTGACAGACTTCACTCTCGGTCTTCTACTGCATGCAGTCTCGATGTTTTCCCTCCTCTGCAGATGCAGGATAATGGTGGTCCACGTGTGGCAGCAGCTAGATGCTCCGGCGTGGACGCCCTGGCTGGCTGTTTAGGTTATTTATTATTAACAAAAGCTATTGGGCCTGTCTGTGTTTAACCAAGCTAATGTAAACATCTCCCCTCCATGTTAGATAAACACAGAGCATGGGAGTCAGAGAGGAGGACGGTGAGAATATTATCCAACTCCCACTTTGTTCCCACTTTTTCCTTTCTTAGCTCAGATGACCCTTGTTGCTCCCCTGCACTTTTATGCACTTGTGTTGACTGTCAAGTCTTCACAAAACTGGCTCTTTCCATTGTTCAGTTTACCTGTTAATGCGGAAATGATCCATGTAATGCAGACCTATGCTGCTCCATGTTAACAGATGTGTCTCTGAAGGTCGATCATCCGGGTGGTACCCACGCAATCATTAGACAGGAGTTTGGATTGAAATAATTAACATGATCTAACCCATAGTGGGTTAGCTTTTTTGTTATATCTATAAAATCTACACAAACTCACTGTTTTGGACTAATAGGAAGTAGTTTCCCTTAGAAGTAAACATGTTGGTTATAGAAAAGGAGCATTTTCCACTCTCTGTGGATTCCCTCTAATATTACTGGTGCTTAGCTGTTTTGGGTTGGATGCAACCTACCGGTTATTTTCAGACATTAGCTCATTTCTTTGGAGAACAACAACCAGGTGCAGAGACTGTGTGCACAGCATGCCGGAGTCTCGTCATCACAGTGAGGTTTCTATGGTGAGCAGGTGGTACCGTCGCCTGTACGGTGATCAAAACGTGGTGTGTCTGACTGCAACACGCTGCAGCCAGAGATGCTGCACAGAAGCTAGGGCTGCACAGTTAATCAGAAATTTATCGATGTCACATTATGGTCTACTGCAGTTTTCAAATCACAGGGGGAGCAGGAGTTGTTAAAAGTGAAATGTGTGTCAGAATACCATTTTAAGTTAAATCTTGATGTCCTGACCTACAACATCATATTCTGCAGACTTAAGAAAACACCTTTTTGGTACAAACGTCTGTAAAACTCACACCGTAATCATATCATTCCCTCTAATATCGCAACTCATATTGCTGTTGCATTATCAGTTACAACAAGCGCGTCAAACATACGGCCCGCCGAACGGTCCAATGCAGCACACTGGATGACTGGAGAGTAAAAATTGCAGAAAAGCATGAGATTTTAATTTTTTCTGACATACTTTGTCACAATATGACTTTCAACAGGAGTTATGTCCACACTGAAGTTAAAAAGAGTCAGAATTTTGTCATATAAAACCAAAATGATGAGATATTAAGTCGAATTTGTTATCGGTTATTATAGAAAGTCAGAATTAAGAGAATTGAATAAATAATTTGATCATTTTTTAAAAGTTGTGCAGCCCTAACAGAAGCACTTAGCATATGGTAAAACTGTTGTTTGCATTGAAACAACATATCTGTTTATGTCCAGATTAAACACAAGATACAACACATTAATTAGACAGCTTGAGACGTGTTGGATTTCACTCTTAGACTGTTTTACTCTACTTTGAGCCTGATGCTAAGCTTAGCAAAACGTGTCCTAACTCCATCTTAACACACATACATGAGATTGATCTTCATTTCATTTCGTGAAATACTCCATTGTGCTCCGACGGCGTTGCAGACGGTGGAGTCACAGTGCTCACAATGGCAAAAGTGTTTCTAAATTAAGTTCTCGAGGTGACCAACGGACCAGTCACCCGACAGCTTCGTGTATTCCTGTAAGCCCCAATCTCTCTAACATCCCCTGCGTTGCTCTCGGTCTCGTTCTGTCTGTGAGAGACGACATGACTCAGTTCAGGCTCATTCAGGAGCTTCAGGCTCTCTCCCGGCCTGCCTGAATGTCACATTGATATTAATAATGGTGGTCATGTGTGTGGGTCCTGCTGTTGCAAAGGCTTCAGCTAAGACACCACCACAGTTTGTGTGTAGATAAGGAGCCTCTGATTCGACTGACCCCTTTTCTGTCAGAACATTTTTGGAAGTTTCCTCTTAAAGTCTTTGCTTGAGCTTTCCAGTAGACTGTAAATGTCTGTTGTAATGTCAGGTTGTTAAAGTGTATGTGTTACATGGCTACAAGTCTGTCTTTGCACAAGATAAGATAGTACTTTATTAGGTCTGCTGGTTTATCATCGTTGGACTGGTGTGGCCCAGAACTGACTCTACTCATGAGTGGGAGTGGGAACTAGCAGGGCTGCTCCCGCTGAGTCAACTAATTGGTCATTTTGGTCTTAGATTTCTTTAGTCGGTTAGTTTTTTACGCTTTTTTTCATGCTGAATGACTTATTTCCAAAAAACTTTTGAACACATCAGTCGTAAGCACAAGATTTAAAGTGGTGCTGTTGTTGAAAAACGTACAGAACTATCAATGAAATCAAATAATTGATGGCACGACAGACTAGCAGTGTCACCCGACCAGTAATTACTTTGGTTGAGGACAGCCGTAGAAACTGCCTTGTTTTGATGGAGTTCCTACAGCTGTAGCCACACAGCTTGTTGTGCTGTATTGGCAGTCCTGTCTAACAGGTCCTTGACTCATTTCTCGGCATGTTGCGTTCAGAGGTGTGTTTCGTTTTAATTGTTGTTACATTAATATGCAACTATTACTGTGTACTGTTAATAATTGAGAAACAATACTGGAACGAGTTCAGTGCTTTTCACCACACCTATTTGTCCTCTTTAGTTGGAGATGACCTATAAACAGTAGTTCCTGACCTTGTTTGACTTGTGACCCATAAATATGAAGTAAATGACCCCCTGATTATAGCGTGGACATGAGTTCAACCAAAGAATGATTGTTTTTTTTAAAGGCCTGAAGTAAAAAAAAAAAGATGAATACAGTTTTGGTAACATTTATTTATATACATACATATATCACTTTATTTCGTTCTACTTTTAATGACCTTGGGGCTCCTAAGATTTATTTTGGGATTCCTTAGTGTCCTGACTGCCAGGTTGGGACCCACAGCAATATGATGATATATGTTTTTGTAATAATGAATGAACAGAGTTTGTAGAAAAATGTATTATAATCGTAGCCACAGTTGGGCAGCCTTGTAGTAGTATTTGAAGTTGGGGTGTCACAATATGACGATATATTTAAAATTGATATGTTAACAGTACACATATAATAATATTATGTAAATAAATACAAAATGTACAATAATCAAATTTAAAGTTGAATTTTACTGATAGCATTATTTTAGATGTTTTAATATTTCCTATAGCTGTCATGATGATATCGTTATGGTGAATACACACAATAATCATCTAGTCTAGTCTAGTTTGAAGCAACAATCAAATTGGCCTCTTAAGCAACTACTGTTGACAGTAAAGTATTGATACAGTATTATATCAAGTATAAATACATATTGATACTGAATATTTGAAAGGGTTTCAATACTCATTTTCTGCAGTATCAGTACACGGAACCAGCTGCACTTTCTGCTTTCTCTGCTCTCCGACAGCGAGTTCACACACACACACACACACACACACACACACACACACACACACACACACACCATGATTTATCTTTTAATAAAAATCAAAAGCGGTATGCCCTCAGAGTGTGTCAGTTGTTCCCTGTGGTATCTAATATCTACATTTTTCCAAGTTATCGTATCAAAGTTAGAAATACCAGTGCTGTGGCAACATTATAAACAACTGACTTTTTTGTCTTTTAACAGAAGTCTACTTTGGCGCTTTAAACAAAACAGTTTTTAAAGCTGAGCTGAAGTGTTGTTTTTATCAGAAGCCACATGAGACCATCACACCAGCAGTGTTTTTGCAGATTAATAAGAGTGAAAGTAGCACTGGTTATGAGTCAAATATTGTTTGGTATTAAGATGTTTCTGTTCAGGAGTTGCACTCCTTCCTGCACAATATGTTTATACTGGAGGTCTCTTGGCTTATAGTAGGGTCTGGCTGACACGCACACACACACACACACACACACACACACACACACACACACACACACACACACACACACACACACACACACACACACGCACGCACGCAGGCACACAAGGCGGAAGTGACCTAGTTTTCCTAAATGGTACCAACTGTTGAGGCCTTCTGGAAATGAACAGAATCACTTGGTGTCACCCAATAAAGGAGTGACATGTTAGATGTTGAGCATTACCCCAGAGACTGAATTAATCTCATCCTGGACCGGTTGCTCGTGTAGATAGAGCTGTTGTGTGTGAGCCAGATGCCAGTCTGGAGAACATTTAAGCCTGTGAGAGTGGGAGTGCTCATTGGATCGTTGACCGAGTCTAAAAATGGAGAGAAAAAATATCTGTAATCAGCAATTTTTACTTTGAAATGCGATAAACAGGACAGAGAAAGGGCTCAGTTCAGAAGCCTAAAAGTCTTTGTGTGTGTCACAGGACGGGATGGTCAGTTTTCCCCAACAGCCCTCTGTGTACGTCTGTGTGTCTCTTCTCCAGTCTGCTGTCTGTCTGGATCAGACCTACCCTGATGAGGGGGATTTTCCTGGGAAAGTCATATGGAAAGAAAAAAACACACACACACAAAGTCCTAATAGTAAAAGCATGTTCCATTCTGTTTCTCTGCCTTTGTGTGTGTTTGCATTTTATGAGTAGAGCTCCTTTCTAGCACACTGAAGGCATTGTGTTTTTCCTCTCTGATCATCAGAAGAGCAGGCTCTCTGGAATCGGGGGCTTCCTGTACACACTGGGGTGAGGCAGGGGGATCTGGAAAGGAGGGAGGCAGGGAGGAAGAGGAAGAGGAGGGGGAGAAAGACAGAGACAGCCAGAGCCAGGTGGAGGTCACCTCTAGGTTAGACTGTGAGCAGCTGTAATGGTGACACAGGATCCTGAATGTGGTGCTATTCTTTATTTTTATTATTTCCAACAAATCCTGTGGAAAAAAACAAAGCCAACAATGAGTTTATCCTTCTAACAAGTATTGTCTGTGTATCCAAACCCTAATAAAGCTTTTTCCTCTGTGCCACAGACCTCCATTGTGATCAAAAACTATTAAAAACATCAGTGAGCCCCATCATCGTACTGGGTGACATGTTCCTTGGTGCTGTAGTTTAGAGCTGCATCTAACGATTATTTTCATAGTCGATTAATCTGTTGATTATTCTCCAGATTAATCAATTAGTTGTTTGGTCTATAAAATGTCAGAAAATGGTGAAAAATGTTGATCAGTGTTGAGATGACGTCCTCAAATGTCTTGTTTTGTCCACAACTCAAATATATTCAGTTTACTGTCTTAGAGGAGTAAAGAAACCAGAAAGTATTCACATTTAAGTAGCTGGAACCAATTAATCGATTATCAGAATAGTTGCTGATTAATTAGATAGTTGACGACCATTCGATTAATTGATTAAATGTTGCAGCTGTACTGTAATTTGTTGAGAGTCGCTTCCACATACACTGTCCTGCTGCTGTAAATACCATCTTGTGAACCGAATCTGCCGCTGAAAATAGTTCTTAACAAATATACAGGTTTCTCCTGTTCAAGTAATGTTTGCTAAAATGCAAACGTCATGTATTCATGACTTGCTTTTAAAGATTTGCATCCTCTGTAGAATCAAACTGGCTCGGGATGAGTAGCACAGACAGGCTGGGAAAGTCAGAAATAAGAGCGAGGGACTGTCGACCTTTTCCCTAAAGTATCTAATGAGTTTTCAGATTTATTATTTATTATTATAAGAAACTCAGCTTCTTATTTTTGACAAGGTCATATTACTGTATATGTCATTGTGTTTATGAGCAGCAGCTCCTTATGTTCGTGCTTTCAAGGACTCATCTGGGGGTTTTGAGAGTCAGCTGCTGAGAAGTTCACTATCAACCAATAGCCAAACTCTGAAGTGGTTAAAACAGTGGGACGAGTTTGGTTGTTTTTTTGTTTGTCAGTCAGCTAGTACTGTAAATGCATCCAACAGTGATGTTTTTAAAATAGTCCCTTCTCGTAGCTGCTTTTCCACGTCATGCTGATGATACAGCTTTGACCATGCAATCAATTACCCGTCTCAAATGTCTAGAGTTTGGTTTTTATACCACAGTGAAATGAAACCAGTGGCTTCCTGGAGAAATCAATGTAAAGCCTGATATGATATGCTGCAGAAGAAAGTCAGCAGTATGTAAACTACATGTTGTGTATGTCCCTCTTAGACTTTTCATCCTGGATATCTCACAGCTAAGTTTAGTCCACTCCCCTATTACCACACACACTCCACCATTCACATTCACTCACCTGACGTGGCCATAAACCGTGCTGTAAAAGTCTTCCTAGTCTGGCTGATTGCAGCCCAACAAAGGCGGTCTGTGTTGAGTTCTCCGTGCTCTCTCCCCTGGGTGCCCCTCACCACCCCCTCTGCTCTGCCCTTCTGTTGTCATTAACCATTGTCTGTCCCTTTCCTCTTCCTCCCTTTAAGCCTGTTGTGTATTAGTGTTACAGAATAAATCGGACACATCGCTTGCTTTTTCTCCTGAAACCTCACACTTGTACGACCTGCTTAACATTTCTGACATTCTTTTTTGAAACACTTCACTCTTCATGGTGGGTTATATACACACTCACACAGACTCTCGGCATGTCGGTCAGCAGGAAACTTTTCCTCGCTCTATTCTCCTCTTCTCTTTCCACCACCAGTCTCTTAGCCTGACACAGATTAGCTCCTTTTTAAATGGCACCGCTGTTTGAACAGGGCTCTCATTTAGTGCATTATGAGGCATCGCCGGAGAGTGAAAGATGTATTGTTTGCAGCCTTTCTCTATTGGATGCATGTCAGCAGTCCTCACTGCTGTGAGTGTTTTTCCTCCAGAGGAAACGTATGGTATTAATACAGTAATTTGGTGTTTTGATGAGGAGAGATGCTTCTGTCAGTGGAAAAGCTTTGTCTTATGATTCAGATCGACAGCAGATTTATCTGCCCTGACCAATCCCGGCTGCTCTCGGAGTAATCCTGTCACTCTGTAAATCTCAGCTTGTTTTATTGTCATCCATAAAATGCTGACTTGTGATATAAAACAAGAAGAAACAGCTTCTCCTAAGCTGTCTGAACCTTTTATTTGTTTAGATTTTTCATAATGTCACAAACTGATTTCATTCACCGTGTTTTCCCCAAAAAAGTCTCCGCACTGCACTGCTGCAATACTGAGTGTGTGACAGGTATTGTACCACTAGATGGCACTGTCATGTTATTCATGTTCAGTCCTTTACCACCCAGCAGCTGAAATGAGGAGGAGGCTGTGACCTTCTTCTCTTTAGGATGGATTTTTAGCTAATATTCACTAAAGACTTATTACAGTGAGGGTGTAGTTTACAGCAGCGGTTCCCAGTCTGGTCGCAAAATAAACGTGAGGGGCTGTGAGATGGTTTTAAGAGAGGAAAGCAGACAAAAAAGGTTTCTGCAGCACAAAATTATGTATATTTTTCACATAACTTTCTTGTGAGTTACTGGATGATTAACCTCTTCAGGCCTAGGAAAACAAATTGCTGAGATTGTGAGCGGACACAAGTAGACATTGCTTTGTTTTAAGGGGACACAAGCCAAAAAAATCCATCTTTTATACCCATATTCAGAAACGTACTATATGACCATCAGAGAATCCTTATTATTAGTGATATCAGTGGTTGTTAAGTGAACTGCAGTCAGCATGCTGTTGCTCCCACTCGGCAGGCGCGAGTGATCATCCTGTACAATCATATATCATCGAATAACGTTACCATCTGTAATGTCCAGTCTCCATAACACTAACTAGCTCCCATTTGCAGCTTGCTTCATCAGCTAACGTTACGAAGCTAAACCGTCCGAGTCCACTACTTAGAAATTAGTCTACAGGCTGTTGTAGGCAGCCAAGAAAGTCGGGTAAGGTCTCAGTTTTTAAATCAGGCCAACATTGATTAATTAATACATGTAAATTGTTACGTATAGCACGTTTGACAGCAGCTGCTGAAGAGTAATGTTTTGTATTTTAGTTTTTTGTGCTCAGGTCATCATTACTGCTCTCTGTTCTGACTCGCTGTCTCACTGTCTCCGCTCAGATCCGGAGCTCAGTGTCCGAGCTGCTCTCATTTTGTGTGACATTAAGGTGCTTCACACTGAAGGTCACCCTGGCAACAGCAGGCCGACTCTCTCCGCTGTCTCCTCTCCTTTCTCTTAATATAGTCTGTGCTGCCTGTCAGCAGTTTATCATGCTATACTGCTCTGCCTCTGTAATGACTTTGTGAAACCAGATAGCACTGTTTCATGGGAGCGAGATCAGGACTTACAGCCTTAATGGCTGCAGGGAAAATGACACGATGAGTTTCGACAGTGTAGTTGGGATTTCTCCCTCCTGATGTGAAGGTGCTACACCTAGATCCTCCCTTTGTTTTAAACCGTCACCCAGGGATTTCAACTCCCGCCCCTCTCCCAGCATGCCTTGCACCAGCCCCAGCTCTCATCACAGGACAGTTATAACACTCTGCGCCTAATGAGGAGATGAGAGCTACATCCACACAGATGGATCCTGTTCCCGTGGTGGCCCGTTGTGGATTATCTTCCTCAAACAGTTATTTTGGGCTTTCAGCATTCTCTCATCGAGGCCCTAATTCACCAACAAGCACTTCATTAGATTTACATCGATCCTGAAAGGTCAAAACATAATAAAACAACAAACTGCCTCAGGCTGCTTGGCATCTGTCTGTGTGTGTGTTTGTGTGTGTGTGTGTGTGTGTGTGTGTGTGTGTGTGTGTGTGTGTGTGTGTGTGTGTGTGTGTGTGTGTGTGTGCGTGCGCGCGTGCGTGCGTGTGTGTGTACGTGTATGTGTACTTTCATGTCAGCTGATTCCCCAAAAAGCTTGCTCTCTGTCTGCAGCTGCTTGAAGCTAAATTGTTCCTTCCAGAAACATCCATGAAATATGAAATATGTGTATTGTAGGTTGTTAAACTGCCATCTATCACTTTGCAGCTCGTCAAAGCTGAATGATGAGTCTCATTACGCTAGAACACACACACACACACACACACACACACACACACACACACACACACACACACACTGGCTTTCCGCTGCTGTCTGTTTGTATTCAGTAAGTGATAAAGAAAAACAAAACATCTAGATGCCCGTCATCCTCCTCTAATCTATTTGATAGCTGGGAGAGTGTGCCAGCAACACACTTATAGGTAAAGCACTCATAACCACAACAAGCTTCAACCCTATTTCAGTAAGTAGCTTGTGGGCTTGTTGCTTCTCTAAATGACTCTCAGTGAGGGATTGCCTCACTGTTGTTTCTTATCCAGTGTGAGAAATATGAGAGTGCCACTCTCGGTTTCAGTGTTTGTGATAGACGAATAGCCGAGCTGTCGGAGGTATGAATGCATTGACTGATGCACAACTGGAAGCTTTGGATGTTTTACATTCTGCCGTTGCTCTCACTGTTTTTCTAGTGTTCAGATCATACGCATGCCGCTGTCTGCAACTGCTCCTTTATAGACAGTTTCACAGGTATAAATATTCCACGTGTCCCAGTTCATTTCCTGTTGCAGCGTCTATGAATGACAACAGATAACAGGAAGTAAACAGAGACCCAAGCTGTTGCCTAGCAATGCAATTCTGTGAAGGAACAAGAGAGATTCCTAAAGTGACGCCAAAATATCTTGACTGCTCCTACCTGACTGGCTGGCCACTAAGCTGCAGCCACTCCATATGACCGTGTAGGTCATAATTTCCGCCGCCTCCATTTTAGCGAACAGGTCATGGGTCAAACTAAGATAGTTCTTATCATTTTGATGCACGTTCAAGTCAAGACAGCTGTCAAGTCAAGTTAATTTTATTTGTATAGCCCAAAATCACAAATCGCAATTTTGCTTCAGGGGGCTTTACAGTCTGTGCAGAACACAACACCCTCTGTTCTTTATAATACGACCCTCTCATCAGATAAAGAAAAACTCCCCAACCAACAAAAAAAACTTTTAACAGGGAAAAAAAAAAAAAAAAATGAAGAAACTGCAGGAAAAGCAACAGAGGATGGATCCCCCTTCCAGGACGGACAGATGTGCAGTAGATCTTGTGTGTGCAGAGTAACAACATAGTGAAAATACAACATAGGCAATCCATATGACAAAAATTAATACATATAATGTGAACATGATTGTGTGAGAAAGTGGATCCAGGAGAATGTCAATCAGTTTCCTGGCGTCGCCAAACAGCTAGAGCTGGAGCAACACAACCTCCTCTCTATGCCAGACTGATAGAGCCAGATCAGCACAACCTCTTCTCCACGCCAGATAGATGGAGCCAGATCAATATTTCAGCACGATTTCCTCTCCACACCAAACAGATAGAGCCAGGGTACCATGACGTCCTCTCCACACCAGATAGATAGAGCCTGAGCAGCACAACCTCCTCTCCACCATGGAGCCTTGAGAGAGGACGGGAATTTTGTTTTTAAATCATAGTTTGTTAGTAATGTCAATGTATGTTACCCACGCCAAAAGCCCCTTGTCCAAGCTGTGTGAGTGAAGTAGTCACATAGCCGGAGGCTCGGGAATCTTACGAGAAAGGAAATGCAACTTGAACTATCCGTCACAAGTCTGTGTAATAGAAAATGTCAGTTTGATCATGAATGTTGTTATAGAGATATTACCAGTAGTTGCTGGGTCTTTCTAATCAAACAGCTATGGTGCTAACGTAGCAGCTAGGTGGCTCACGCTAACAAGCTGCGGTCATGTTCAGCTCATGATTGGCTCAGGCAGGTATGTCGGTGGGACGTAGATACCGTGGCTCCAGCCCCCTGATCACTGCTGCCCAGACTCTGGCTCCAAATGATGTCAAAATCTCAAGATGGCAGCTCCCGTTTCCGGGATATTTTGGCTTCACTTTAGTACAGTGGTAAGTGGAGACGCATCTTCCATGTAGACAGTTTATACAGCCTATAGGTGACTGTAGTTTAAAAGTTATTAACATATTTAAAAAGTACATGCTGCAGTATTCAATGTAAATGTATTTCTTGATTTACAAATAAGCCTACAGGCATGTGAACTTCAGACAGATTGTTGATAGTCATTGTTGAACAGATTCGACAGATTTCCTTCCAGAGGAAGCTCTCCTGGTGAACGCATCGAGAGTTAAATGATGCTGGTTCAGTGAAGCGTTGATCATTTTTCATGCTGCTCTTTTGGAGGTGCTTTACTTGCCAGTGTGTGTGATCCATCATGTCACATCGCTGCTGGTGACCAATACCCTTGTGTGCCTGTATCCCTTGCTAGAAACATTCCCATCAGATACTCAAACACACATGTACGCAGACCTTCGCCATCCATCACCTGCCACCCCCCTGCACACCTTTTCCTTTTAAACACGTCGCAAGCCATTAATCCTGAGCTTACAGTTTTGGTTGCAGGTGTTGCAGTGGAAATGTAGTTTAAAGGTTTTATACTTGTGTGCAGAAGGAGGTGTTTGTGCATGTTTGCCTTCTGTTCATGCTGATGCATCATTACCCGCAGTCTATTTCTTTGACCCCACATCCACGTACTTCATATTTCATTTCATGCCAACTTTTTCGTCATATGAACTATTTATTTTTACTCTATTTCTCTTTCTATCTGTGATGCACTCACAGTAATCTCTACTGAGCCATGCATAATCACAGGCCATCTGGGCGCTGTAGGGAGAGATGAGCCTGCAGCTCATCTGATGACCAGACCCGCCGTGGGTGGACACACACTCCTGTGGGCGCACTTATACACACACACATGTATATCACAGTCACACCTTTTAATAGCTACAAACCGTCACAGGGATGTTCACTTCCATCACACCTTTCAAGACCATACTCAAGGACATAAACACCGTCCAAAGAAGCACATTGTAGCACGGTGGAAATAACAGGAAATCATATGAAAACAAACCGTACCTCGTTCAACGCAACATAACGATGTTCAACAAGCAGAATGTCGCAGGCTGAAGTTCGACAAACACTATAGAAAAATGTAATTTTACTATGTGTCTCTTCAAAACCAAAAAAACTAAATGTATGTAAATGTGATTATCATTTAGCATTGTCCAGCCAGTCTTTGCTTTGGATAATCTGACCCCCAGACAGGGATTCAGTTCAAATAACATGTCCAGTGTATTTAATGTCTGCTGTTTATAATATCTAATATTCATCTTCCCAGAGGCATCATTACTGAAATGCTGACTGCTGGATAGTTTATTTCTGAAACAGTCCCCTCTGGTTTAATATACGCTGCAATGTGGAAAAACATATTATACAATAACGACGTTTGAGACCTCCTTATTATATTATAATGATTCCACTGACCCATCAGTAAAGCCACTCCCTAGGAGGTAATGAATTAAACCAAAGAAGAAGTTTTAATCTTTATGCCACAATAATAAACACCAGCAGCACCCACAGTATCAAAGCTGTTTAGCGGTCTGTAAACATCCACATGTCTTGTTTGGAGCATTTGACAGCTGGAGGAAGGATAAATAAGAATATATTACTTGACATCAGTCAACATCTATTATTTTTGGCAACTATATCCAGTGAGATTTGTTTTATAGTGCACCATGAGAGGATCCAATGGACTGAATAGTGACCAAGTCAAATAAAGTCAAAGTATCTGCTTGGGTTGGGCAATATGGACAAAATCCCTCCTCATGGAAATTGTAATTTCATGTCTGACTGGCAATTTTGAGATGAAGGTTATATTAAATGAAATGTTTTAACCAAATGCAATTCTTTTGTTCTCTTTTTAAATCTATTTTTATACATATATAGGATTTACATTAGGACAGGGAAATATGATGATCTGTATCGTCAAAACGATATAAAAATATCTATCGTATGTCATTTTCTATATCTATATCACAATATCTGCTTTTTCTATAATATCGCTTGAAATATGTTCAGTTTGCACTCAAGTGTAAGAATAATAAATAAGAAAATACCCAGTTCTTCTCATATGTCAAGTATTTATTTAATCCACACAGGAGTACACAAAAGGCTCTACCATGCGTTATTTCATATAGACAATTTTATTGAATTATGAAGAAACAAATTTATTGTGATATATATTGTTACCAAGATATGAAATGACCTATATTGTACTAGAAGATTTTGACCATAATGCCCAGCCCTAATTTACATCAAACAATATCAAAAAAATATATTCTTTTATTTTAATGTTTTATGGCAATTTCTGGATTCCTGCAATTATCCTGTAGATATTAACATTTACCTCATAAAAGTTGTAGTATAGCAAAATGTGTCATCATATCGTCCAACATTAGTTACTGCAAAGTTATTCTTTAAAAAATACTCGTTGCAACGATTTCTGTTTAGTTCAAGTAAAATTTTCCTCTTAGGATGTCTTTTTTTCAGCTCCTTGACTGTTAAGCTTTTATTTTTTTGGGACAAAGAACCTCATTTTCTCTCCCCCAAGTTTATCTTTCCTCCTTTTGATTTCTGCCCTGCACCCCCAATCCCCACCGTGCCCCTGGGCCACCAGACACCCTCAGACAGCACGGGACCAGTGTAGAAATACAGTTTCCAGATCTCACCCCCAGCAGCCAGCTGTGCTCTAACAGAGTGTGACTGCAGCTCTAGTGCATGGCTTCTCTGTCGGGGTGGTAACGATACAGTAGATGCGTGGATTATGAGACGCTCCGGCCTCTTTGTAATTCAGATAAGACCTCTCCACTCCGGCAGATAGGTTTAAATATTAATAATGAATTAAAAGATTCTCCTGGGGGTGAAATATTAATGACTTCTTCTTTAAAGAGCGGCTTTGAGGATGGCAGTGTGCTTGTTAGAGTGATTTAAACATCTCTTGATTTTTAGCAGCTGAATGTGAGGAGCTAAGGTAAGGTCACAGTCAATATTTGAGCAGGTTTGGGAGTAACCATTAAAGATGTTTTTATTCAAGGACGAAAGAGGCATACCAATTAAATCTGACACACGAGATCACCTGTCTTCATTCATAACTACAATCTAACCTTATTCAATTCTGAAAGCTCTAATTGATCCCTCTATTGGTGTGCAATTCCCCTCAGAGAAATACGATCCAAGGCTTCGTGACTCAACATGAATGTGTGTTAGTAACAGTGGACGACTTCAGCTGCGCGTCCTTCCTCGGCCGACCTCTGTCTTTTGTGGAGGTTTGTCTGAATGTTGTGTCTTGCTGGCACTCCAGGACCTTCAGAGACGCGTGTGAATGCAAAAGTTATTCATTTTCACAGCTTGTGTATATCTGCCTAGTGTGTGTGAGTGTGTGAGAGAGCCTGAGCGCTGAGTGTGTGGAATTATTCATATGCATGCATGCCTGTGTTGTCTTTCTGTGTGAGGGCTTTTTGGAAAAATCCTGGAGTTGGGTCAACATGCTGTGGAATGTGAATTGTCTCCATGACAACCGCCCACTGTCCTGCTTCCGGCTTTCATCCGAAGGGTGCGTGCCAAGGCAGCCAAAGCAAGTGTGCCATCATGGCATCAGCCCGCTGATTGAGCCGAGTTATTTAAAAAAAGACTTCTTTATTTATGCAGATTTCTGCTCCAAGTCCCCTCTGACTCTAACTGGGCTACGTCCTCAGTGTCCCTGCAGTAGGCCGGGACTACATCAAGAGTCCTTTGAAAGCTAGTCGACAGAACTTTGGCAAGCGTTCAAACAGCGTTGATGCAGTGTTTTGCATATTATTGACGGCATCGTTGTTTATGTCTCTGTGTTTGTCGCTTAATGGGTGATGAACCGCAACATCATATGCTTCAATTTCATAAATTCAGCAGACAGAATGGTTGGCACAAGATTTGTTGGCCTCACTGTGTGACCTTTATTTTTTGCATTAAATAGGGAAAGAACATCTTCTTCTTTTAGGTTAAAAATGAGGCAATGAGTGTTATTTTCCATCCCTGTATAACTGACAGGATTGAAGGGAGTTGGTGCTCCCACTGGGCAGATGTGTGACAGATGCCCTCCTTAGGTCAGTAGAGCGAGGAAGATTTAGACTGGTGTTAGTCGTCGATATTGCTGCGTGTTTGTGTGTGTGACAGAGAGCGGGAATAATAACACACACAAGTTTCTTCTTTGTGAACAGATGGAAAGAGATCATTGTTGTAATTAGTGAGAGGGGTAAAGGGTGACAGAAGGGCAGAAGAACTGTGCCATGCAGGCCAGCTCGCCACATTTCCTCTCTAGTAGCAGTCAGTAAATGCACCTCAGTCTCTGCGGGCTTATTCCAGGCTATAATATGGGAAATCAAAGTCTTCCAGCTGCGCCTTTTTGAAAGCATCAATCTCTGCCTTACATGAGCTAAAACGTGATAACAAGATGGCGAGAGGTCCAACATTCCTCTCTAACCCACAGCTCACATTCCTCCTTTGGTGTAAAGAGGGGGCATGAGCACCATGCCTCATTAGATAACCCACAAAGGCGAGGCTCCTATTCTTATTTGAAATTGGTTTTCCCCCCCCTTTTTTTTTTTTCTTTTTTGTTGGATTGCCCTCCAGGGCGGCTGCAACACCAATTTTCTATCTCATCTTTCCTTCATGTGACAGTATTTCACCTCTGCTGGGTTGAGCAGCTGGCTTTATTGCCGTGGAGAGCAGCACCTGTTTCCCCTGTCCAGTACGATGCATAATTCACTGTGTTAAGGATTTCCATCAGTTCAACCAGAGGTGGCCTACAGTGAGCTGGTGGAGGTGGATGTTGTGATATTGTTGCTACTTTAACGTGAAGACAAGAAGATCAGTCGGGGCCCATTTTAACCCACTCCCAAGCACTCTCAAATTTTAAAGCTCCTGCGTTTCCTGAATCTAAATCGAACACAGCCACCCATCCCCCCTCTCTTCCGCTCCTCTCCTCACACCCGGCTTTAAAGCCCTGATATCGTTTAGGAACTGGGGATATTCCAGCAGTGTTTCCATGGTTATCGGTGACATTCGTCTGTGGGTTCAGAGCCGATGTCGGGCAATGTCAGCCTGTCTTTCAGGCCGATGTCACTCCAACTATTGAGTGGGAAGGTGGGGGTACACAGGGAGATATGGAGAAGGGGGGTTGTTGTAATTATATGTGCATATGAAGAGGGTTGGAGCAGCTTGGGCGCGTCATCCTGGCAGCTTTTGTGATCCACATGTCTGTTGGGGGAAGTCGCACAGAGACACGGATGTACTCCCCAGAGACTCATGGTAAAGTGGCTCCCCGAGGGATATAACAACATTTATTATTTACACATCAGAAACACAAATTATTTTTAGGGAAGAGCTAGCGGTGAAACGATCAGTCGATTAGTCAGGTGACAGAAAAATATTTCAGCAGCAATTTTGGTAATCGGATAATCATTTGAGCCATTAGAAATTGAGAAATCCAAATTATTTACAGGAAAGAGCTACTTTCAACAGGTTAGTTCATTAACTAATTAGTTTTTTGAGTCATTTAACAAGAAAAAAAGACTTAACATTTGGATGTTTCAGCTTAAATGTGAGAATTTGCTGCATTTTACATTGTTGTAAATTTAATAGCGTTGGTGTTTGGACCGTTGGCAGGAAATGTTCACTAATTCCTCGTGTTTTATAGACTAAACAATTAATAGGTAATGAAAATAATTAGTTGCAGGCTTAAAAAGGCCACTCCACCTCTAAGAATACCTGAAGAATTTCCTTCCCTCCTCTTCTCCAGCTCACTCATATCCTCACACACACACACACACACACTCATGCAACAACTGTGCAGGCACACCCACTGATACTTACACACACTTCCCCCATCTTTCATTCACCCACTTCTTTTCCTCTCTCCCTCCTCCACTCTTCTCTCTCTCACTTAACTCTCCCCTCCCGCTCCATCTCCCCTTTTTTTCCCTCCTCCCTCCTCCCTCCAGCGGGCCCGTCATTAGTTTCCATGGTGACAGTTGGGCAGCATTATTGCCGGCTGAGAACTGCTCCTGGGTTTCTTTCAGAGCGGCGGCGGCGGAGGCATTGTTTAGTCCGCTGCTCTGAATGGCGTGGGGATCAGGACAGGGAGAGCGCAGGACAGGAGGAGCCCTTTTTTTGGGGGCAGCGAAAGTGTGTTTGTAGAGGGTGAGGGGAGGAGGAGGAGGAGGGGAGGAGGAGGGGAGGAGGAAAGAGGAGGAGGAGAGAGAGGCAGCGTGGTGGTGGGTAGAGAGAGCCGATGAGGGAACAGGAGTAGTAGCAGTACATGCCGTCTCCCTGAGAGCACTAGTAAAACATCCAGCCTCCTCAGACAGCCTGCTCCTGGCTCAGTGTTGGACTTTTTGTGTTTATGTTGGTGTCGCACAGCAAGAGACGAAAGGATCTACAGAGATTTCAAACAGAGAGTGAAAACATCGAGGGCAGATGGCAAACTGAGTTTAGCTGGTGAGTTACTAATGGCGCTTCATCGCCTCTAAATCATACATGTATATGAACATGTGCACACTTGAGCCTTGCATACAGAGCTGCCTTTGATTTACGTGTATTTTAGTTTGAGTGTATGTACTGTGGCAGGTGCTGCTGCTTTACAAAATGCCCGTGTTGTCGTCCAAACCAAACCTCTGTCTGGGTTATGTTTGGGTGGGCTTCCAGCTGTCTGCTGAATGTGGGCTAATTCTCGCTGCTCCCTGAAATATACATGCCGCTCTGCATGTTTTATTGAGGACGTACATTGGGGGCAATTTTCTGCTGCCTTGATTCTCAGATTCCCTGCAGTGTTTTTTCAGGGAATTTCTGAGTAGGACGTGTGTTTTGGTTCAAGTTTGTTTGGTTTTCTCTTTCATCTACTCTACGGTGGGTAATTGGGAGTGAGAGCTGAGCCCTGTGGCTCCTGAACAAGTGATGTGTGGTGAGTAACGTGGTGAGCAGCGAGCAGCGCCGATGTTTTTTCAGTTCATTGACCCCTGTGCTGTCTCTCCGATAAAACAGACTATTTTCCTCTGACGATTTTACAACTTTGAGTCGATCCGTGCTCAGTAAAGGAGCGGCTGGTTGTGTAGGATATATATGAGACAGTGATGACCACCACTAGCTGAATGATGTCATTACATGACTGCATAACAGCCACTTCAGAGATGATTTAAAGCCTAAACAATTAGGCAGCCACAACTTCTGTGCTTTGTTAGTTATTCAGCGCTGGCATGTTTGTATTCAGTCTCTTAGGTTTTTTTTTTTTGGCACACTATAATTTAGCTGACTAGGGAGTTGTCTTAAGGAGCGGGGAGTCTGAGTGTTTCTATGACGACCGGCAGCAGCTGTGTGAGCCGAGCCGAGGCTGAGTGTGTGGCAGACACTGTGGCATTGCCTAGAGAGACTGCGAGACTCTAATCAGCGACCTTTTGACCCAGATCAATGCAGTGGTGCTGAGCCAAGCAGCCACAGGGTCTGGCTGACACATATACAGTAGTACGACATCGGTGTTGTACAGCTGTACAGCTGCTTACATTTCCTGGATCCTGCCAGGCTTCGCTGGCGTCAGAGCGGTTTGATCCTCTTAGATTGGTGGAGTATTAGTGTAGAAACAGGCTTCTCGTATATCGACATAATCATGCCCATTAGGTGGATTTATTTAAAGTGTAATGAAAGTGTGACCTTTGAATATCCAAGTCTCTGCTGGTAGATGATTTCTAATCTCACTGTCCTTGAAGTGAGGTCATTTTACATATACACAGCCTGGACAAAATCACAGCTAAAACCACAGTACGAAGGGAAAAAAGCTACACTGCCAAATTATAATAGGTCAACAGTGCATATCAGCTTTACCAGTGTCTTACAATCATCAGTCAAAGTAGTGCGCAAATCACTGATGTTTTACAACAAGTGCAAAGTTCTTTAGCTTGCTATTTGTCTTAAAACACACAGCAAGGTCAAAAGTGGAAAATGAACTGAATCAGCACCTTTGTGACATAGTCTCAACCAAAACAGTCCATCGTGAGCCGCCAGTCAAAGCCATAAACACCATAAGCTGGTGTTTATGGTAAGGCTGCCGTGTAGAAACCGCCTCTACTCAAGGCCGGCACACAGAGACTCACACAGCAACCTTGTGTGAGAGGCAAAAATCCTAGAACCCCTGGGCAGTGGAAAAAGTAGTGAGTCATGTTTCACCCTTTTTTCCAGCGTCTGGACAGGTTTACTTTTAGAGAAAGCCAAAGGAAAGGATGTCTTTATCCCACAGTGTCCACAAATATTTAATACAGGCCTGTAACTGCGAGGGTAGAAGTTCTGTGAGAGCCATTATTTTATTGCTCTGTGCACTTCCTTGTTTTCTCTAATGATATTTCTATTATTTTGTCCACCTATTGTACATACAAACTCATCAAAGTGGTGCTGGTGGTTTTCTCTTCATTCCTCGGTCGGATCAAGAGGAAGGAAGTGCTCCATATCGGTCAGGGATGCTGGAGAACTTGTGGTGATCATAACCAAGCCACACACACAAACACACACACATGCGGATACCATGTTCAACAGTCACCCCCGATTAGTGTGCTGGTAATTACACCCACAACTTCCCCTGTACCCAGGGCACCTGGGGTCTTCCTCCACTTAGAGCGGGTGATGGCATTTCCTGTGGTGGTGTTGGCATGATAATTATAGGAATCAGCCAAAAAATAAGTCAAGTGATAAGTTCGTGATGGATCAGAAGACACTGCTGCCACTGGTGTGTGTGTCTTGCAGTCGTGTCTAAAGACAGCACAGTTGCTGTCTGATGCTACATTTTCAGCTTGAACTTTTGCTTACTTTCAGTAAGAGAACACAAGAGTGTTGTTTTCTAGTGTGTCCTTGGCGTCTTTGCGTGCATATTTCTGTTTGTCCTTTTCTTCCCCGTGTGGTCAGTGCAGGCAGTCGGAAAGTGTTAGGAGCTCTCTCATCTCCAGTGAAGCATGTGTGTTGTCTTTGTTAAGAGACCGGAGAGGAATAGAAAAATCACACGCAAACGGACGTTCGCAGGCAGCACTCTCCCTCCCGACAAAGCTAATCAATGAGCAACATCTTTTAATGCGATCTCCTTCAGGAGCAGAGGCTGTAATTGTCACCTCCTGTTTTAAAAACCACTGCTCACTTTAAAAGCTTCCAAGGTTTCAGTGTAAACGCTGGAACCGTCTTTGTAGTTGTGTCCTACTGCTCTGGAGAGGCTGAGGGATGGCTTCCAGAGGCCAGTAACAAGATATTTAATGAATTTCTGCTGCAGGGCAGAGTGTGAGTGCATGTACACGTGTGCATGTGTTTTTGTGTCTATGTGCTTGTCTGCATGTATTCGTGCACATAAGCTAACAGACTCAATTTATTTTCCTTTAGGGATGTTTTCCTTTCCTGCCATATTCACTTCAGGGGAGAACTTTAATGTCTCCTCGTAAAGTGGAAAGTCACTCAGTACCTGTGCACACATGGAGCTGCTTGCAGTAGCTGGAGAGCTCCATAAATGGTAAATTTCAGGACAGTAAGCTGCTCTTAGTGATCTCTCAGTTTTGTAGTTCGCAAAGCTTGACTGATGTTTTTTGGCAGCAAAAATGTGGAAACACGGAAACGGGAGAGAAAGGAAAATATATGATGTATATTTTTGGTGTTGTAATCGAGATCGAGCCAACTGGGGCTTAGCAGCATTTATGAAAATAAATGAATTGTGCGGCAAATGCAGCATTATTGTGCCATATCACCCCGGGGATGTATAGAAACAGCTCTCGCCCGAGGCTGTTTCTGTGGATCCTCGACGTTGACCAAGTAGCAGCAATAACAGCCCTCTAATTGAGCCCTCTTCCATACTTCCTCCCTCCAACCTTCAGACCCCCTTGAGAGACAATCTGTTGCAGGTAACACGGGTGACAGATGACAGGTGGGCAGAGCTGCTGGCTGCAGGCGACGGTGCTTCTCTGCAGCTCATTCTATAGTGATTAAACAAGGGCTGTGCTATCCATTGGTCATGTGAAAGATGATGTAAAACAGGTAAAAAATATAAATTACCCTCACTGATTTCATGGCAAAATATGTGTAAAGTTTTTGAAACGTATTTTGTTCCATAACTTTTATTTTATTTCCTGTAAACTGGAAAGCATCTTATTTTGAAAGGACTTTAATCTGATGTAACAAATAAGGGATAATGTACATCTGGTGGGCCATTGTGAAATAAACCCCTTCAGGGTGATGCAAGACGCTAAAGGGGTTTATTTCACACAATGACCCGCCAGATGTACATTGTTCCACTTATTGCACGGCTACTTACTTAAAAAATTAATAATTTGACACAAAAACGCTGTGATTGACCAATCAGGGTCCAGCATTCAACAAAGCTGTGTAATAAAACAGTATAACAGAAAAAAAGGTATTGATGGTGTAGCTCGGTAACTCCCAGCTCATGTAGATTTGTAATTGCAACGTTAGACTGAAGAGCATGAGAGCTGAAAATGGCAACACGGTGAGTTTAATTAATATGTGTATTTGCACGGTTGTTTATTTTCATGTTCAGCTAGCTAACTTTGAGTCGCTATTAGCCATATAAATATAAGGGTAATGTAACGTAGTTAATGTCCTTTGTTGTATTTTATTTTCCTGCTATTGCTTGTCGACTATGGTTCGGAAAAAAAATAAAGAAACTGCATTAAAGCATCATTCAAGGCTTTCCTTTATTCAAGACTCAGCTCAAGAGAGATGACAGCGACTGCACATTAGCTTGGTGGTAATCGGTTAGAATGGCACAACACAAATTCAGAGGAAACAACAGAACTGTGAGAGAGAAAATCTTGATCATAAAGCTCTATAAAACTGTATATATTATAGCATGTTTTACTGTGTGAAAGCTGAATGGGAATCTCGAATCAAGAAAATCAAGTAACTATTATTTGATAATCAATTCATCATTTAAGCATTTTTTTTGTGTAAAAATGCCATAAATTAGCCTGTTCCAGCCTCTCAAATGTGCGAAGCAGTAGTAGGAAGCAGCAGTCTGTATTTTTCACATTTTTCTGACAGCAGGTTAATCACTAGTGACTAATTGGATCTATATTTTAATATTCACAGCGATTACGAAAGGATCCAGTAATGTCTTGTGTGTGACTTACACGCTAAAGTATGTAGCACATAATGGATTGTAATGATTGCAGATTTTATTCCCAAAGGAGAAAATCTGTAAATTGATGTAGGCTGAGAGGGTCAGCTGGATTATAGCACAATCACGTTGGACTGTTTCATTTAATCACTTGAGCTCTGAAGACAATTTAATGTACATGCAGCAGCAGGTCAGCATCTCTATTTTGGGTTTGAGCAATGAGACCAGCCTATATCCTATATCATATCCTATATTAGACTTAGAGCCAGTGTGTAAAGACGTGGGCCCTGGCAGTCCTGCCGTCTCCTGTGTGGGTACACCAACATGGCTGCAGTGCGCTGCTGTAAGGGGAAATACTGGAGCCATTAGAGAGGAAACGAGAGCCTTTATTAGTCTGTCTAGTGTACACCTGGCTTCTATAACAGGCCTCTCCTTGTACAGTGACGTGTATGTGTGCTCCTTGGTATGTCTTGGCTTCTTGCTCTCATGTCTTAGCTAATTTTGCCCTCCACAAACCTCATCTTGAAAAGTTTTCAGTGATTTAGATTTCCATTCCTACACACGTTAATTTAAGCTTATGCTCCCTCACTGGCAGTGAGAGGTGTTCTCAGTTTTCAAAGTTCAGTGAGAAAGCGCAGCCTTGTGATCGAGTGTCAGACACTTTGTTCATAAGTTGTTAGACAGACTGACAGGAGCTGCATGCCTCCGATGCTCCTTGCCGGAGAGCTCCCATTGCTGACGCCGTCGTTCAGGAGCCAAGTGACATTTAAAAATTATTCTGACGTCAAAGAAGACGCGGCGGTGTTGAGTGCACAGTGACCTTTTTGTCTCTGTGTGTATGTTGGTGGGAGTCCAGTGTGTATCAGTACAGAGGAGCAGTGACAGGGGAGGAGGCTCTGACTTACCCCCGGTTCCTCACCCAGCCCTTTATATCTACACCCTCTCTGGATCAGACCAAACAAACTGGACTGCACTGACCTGTACTGGGCAAGGCTGTGCCGCTCTGGGACACTTTGACTGTCAACAGCCTCGTAGACACTCCCGTCCACATGCTGACATCCATCCTGCCTGGAACAGATGCAGGGTGGTGCGGTGGGCACCCTTCCACCTCACCTATAGGACGCAGCTCTGAGAGTGGAGGCCCAGTCGGCTGGGGGCCACAGAACTGACAAAGTGTAGTTTTATACTTTGGATAACGTTTGTTGGTGGAACGGTGTGGGAGAGCAGCCCTGTCTACCCAAAAATTACATTCCCATGCAACTAAACTGTACGCTCAGTTACATTTAGAACATTTTGTCGCGGATTACGTTTTTCCTTTGACGTCACAAATCCTGCGGATGGCGGCAGCGAGTGACGTAGTAGAGCAAGCGACAGGTGACGCAGTGCATTGAGCGACCGTTAATGAAAGTTACGTGGTACAATAACTAGTATAACAAGTGAGAAAGTCCATTAGGGCATGAGGGAGCGGTGATGGATGGGTCAAACTAACACCAGATTTTCCCCTTGGGAGACCAATGTGAAACGCCATTTTAAGCCAAACTATGAGGGTTTTTTGAAACTAATTAAGTTTAAAACTGTTTAAAACCGCAGCCGTAATCTGGGAGAAAATATGTTTCCTTCAAAACAAAATTAAAAATGCAGTTTAGATGTATGGCAACGTAAATTTGTGAGAGGAAGTAGTAATGAAATAGTCATGAAATGAGTAAATTTTTGACTCAAAATCAAGCAAAAAAAAAAATCATCAAATGACTTACATTCATGTAGAAAGAAACCAGTATTATTAGATTTATCTGTAAACTCAAGTTTTTTATCAGCAAAACTGTTAAAGACTTCGTCTACTGCATAACTTTTTTCTTTCTTGTTGATGTGAAGCCTCAGCTTTTTGCAACACTCACAAACACATTGCAATCTTCCTCATTTTCCAACAGTAAAAGAAAATAATCAGCATAAAGAAAGGTATTTGCAAGTATGTGTCCACATTATAGCCCTTTCTTTCTATGTGTGTTATAAGAGTCCTTTGCCAATCAGCACCCAAAATGAATAGACCCATTTTTAATGGTTGATTAATTAAGATTTTGTTATTTATCCAGCAGAAATACTAAACATTCTGCACCTGATCTGACTGTTATCGGGTCATTAAAGAGACGTTATCAGTTGCTATAAGCACCATATATTTTTTTTAACTGTACACCTGCTGAAGGCAAACATGGTTCCTTATCGCTCACCATGACCTACCTACTATATTAGCAATATAGATCAGCATCGTTGCCATGGCAATAGCCTCCTCTTTGGGTTTCTCGGGGCGCAGTGACGGAGAATCCTTTCTAAAGTGATTTAGTTTGGGAGTCCACAAGGACATTACTACTCTGACATTAACTTGTCAGTCTCTGCTCGTGTTTAGCTTTCTCCACAGTCCACAGCTACACTGTGTCATTACAGCAACTGAAAGCAGATGGGCCGATTTTCTCCCCACTGTATTACAATGTTCACTACTGTATGTTTGCTAACGCACAACTCATCGCTGTCATGCTTCAGAGTTTTTAGCAAAACCACTGAACTGAGTTTTACACTGTCAGTGCTACAGCGCCTGACTTGTGCTTCTGCTCCTGTCATCATTGATATGGTTGTGTTCATTTATACCTTCTTTTGGTGATCTACCATGTGAATTGATTATAAAACCTACTGTTGGGTGTACTAGGCCACTATTGACCCATATTTATCGGGCTCATAGCGCTATAATTTGTGTGAATTTCCCCACTGTGGGACCAATAAAGGAATATCTTATCTTATCTTATCTTAATTCCTATTTAATGGGTAGATAACAATCAATCAGTATTAACTGTTTTTGTCATTTTTTTCAGTGTAATACAGTACCCACGGATGGATGGTGGACTATGTACTGTATTTAGATGAAACACTGAATTAACCATAGATTATTCAATGATTTAATTAATCATTAGTTGTAGCCCTAGATAAATACTGAACACCCACAAAAAATATACACAATACAGGGAACCTGTCCTTCAATTTCCCGATTTTCCTCTCATAGGAAAAAGGCCCTCTTTTCCTACAAACATATGTACAGTGGAAAAGCTGAATTCGGTGGACGTGCTCTGCATGCACCACTTCCCTCTGTTGATCTGTTAGGGGATATTTTTCTTTTCCAGAGGTGTAATTGTGGCCGAGAGAGGTGTGATTTGGTTGGCTGTGAAATGCTCTCTCAGTGTGGGTTGCTTTTTATTTGGGAAAGGGAACAATCTGGTAGCTGCTGAACGTTTTTCTGTCGGTAACAACGGTGTTGACACGAGTTAAGTGTCAAAGTAATTTTGTGGTCTGCGCTGTGGACGGGTTTCTATAAAGTTAGCGAGCAGGCTTAGCCACAGAGCAATGTATGCATGTGCATGTTTATATGCATGTGTTTGTGTGTCTGCATGCATGTGGCAGTTGGGTGTGAGGCACTGTACTCAATATCATTCAGCGTCTAAGTCATCAGTCAGCCAGCAATGAATCAATCATGCAGTCAACCACACGGACGTTTTTTAACTGGTCCTGTCCGCCTCAATGATTGGTAATCCCACTAATCAATATATGGTAAAATAATCAATGCATTCACACCTCAGAGACCTTTAGTCAGTATGAGGAGTGATGAAGCCTCGATCCAGGAGATTGAACGGCATAATCCTCATTACAATATGGCCTTCTTAGAATAGGGAATGATTGAAATTTGTTTTGAAAATGCTATTTCAGGCTTTGGGTGCTGATGATGACTCATGGAGCAGACCTGTGTTTGTTAAGACCTCCACCCCCCCCCCCCTCCCCCAGCCCCAGCGGGAATGGAAAGAGCTGGAGTATTTTTTCCAGCACCAGCAGCAGTTACAATATTCCCTTGCTAGTGAAGGTGTGTTAGTGTTTGGAAAAGATGGACGCTCCTGTTCAGCTTTGCCCTGATTGTTGTGCAAAAAAACCCATTTGGGTTTTAACACAGTGAAAGCCACCATTGAGAGCTGCTACAGTAGGCTTCAGTAGTTTCTGGGACAGTTGGGCAGTCATCTCCACAGGCAGGTTTGTAAACCCCCTTGTTCTCCCGTGTGTGTGTGTGTGTGTGTTGCCCTAATTGCCAATCTGTGGCTGCTCTCCTTTACAGTAATGCTCTGGGCGACCGCACTGCACTGCATCCAGACAAACACAGGCTCACTTCTCTGCACTCTGCCTCATAAAAGTCCTTCTTGAAGCATTTGTGGTTATGGGGGAGGCTGGGAATTAGAGACGCCACTGTGTGTGCAGCCATGCTATTAAGTCATGTGTCTGATGGTGATGAATATGAAATAGTAATCACCCCCCTGTCACATCCTCACATCATTGTGTTACTTACTGTAAATTCATCCGTGACTTCCGCTGTGCATTTGACAGTTGAATTAAACGCCGTTGAGTCACAATGTAGGAAAAAGGTCTCAGGTCAGTGACTGTGTCATACCTCACCCCCTGCTTTTCTCCTCCCTGGGGAACATAGTCTGCTCTTTGACCCATGTCATGCGCATGTCTACAGTATATTCATGTGTGTGTTACATTTACTGGCTCTGACTAAGTGCTGGGAGGTGTTTCTTCTTCTATCTATAGATTTAAAGGACAACAGCCAGGATGCTGCTTAGTAATTTGTCAAGACACTGGGCCTCATGCAGGGAGAGATATACCAGCAAGTGTTCTCTTATTTTTGTTCGTATCCACGATTTCTTCTTGTTTTGTTAGCACCTATTGATGTCTGGGATTCACCAGTGTTTCCTAATTATTGCCCATCTCTGAGGTAAGAGAACATTTTACGTGCGGTTGAGGGCACTTTTACTAAGATAAGAAATAAACATGTTGTTTCTACAGTCCACAAATAATTTGTTCAATGCAAGAAACAGCATGAATATCATCTAACCAAATTTGTAGAGTAATTTTAATGATTGGATTATTAAATGTGTGGACTAAAGATACTGTATACTATCGGTGCATTGATCCCAATTAAGACTATAAAAACCATTGGATGATATTACTGTACATGTGTTTTCTTTCTTTCTTTTTCTTTCTTTCTGTATTTATTTCTTTCATTCTTTCTTTCTTTCTTTCTTTCTTTATTATTTTTCGTTCTTTCTGTATGAAGTTTTTTTCTTTCTGTATTTTTTGTTCCTTCTTTCTTTCTATATTTATTTTTCTTTCTTTCTTTCTGTATTTTGTATTTTTCTTTCTTTCTTCCTGTCTTTATTTCTTTTTCCTAACAGTATTCATTGGTGGCATCTCACCAATTCTTGGGCATGTACCCTTCTATAATGTTTAAGGGGCCGTTACTTTTGCTAATAAACAATCGGCCACAGACCTCCAATTTACGATCAAGTGGGATTCATCATTCAGCATTTGGGAAATAGCAGATTTAGATGTTTAAGTACGTTCGGTGCATCTGGAGTTGACTTCACATATTTTTGTCTCTTGCCAAAAAATTAAGAGAAAATATAAGAGAATTTTAAAGGAATGCTGCTGCATGGGATCCATTGCCTATTGTGGTTCCTTATAGCTCACCATGACCTACCTACTATATTAGCAATATAGATCAGCATCGTTGCCATGGCAATAGCCTCCTCTTTGGGTTTCTCGGGGCGCAGTGACGGAGGATCCTTTCTAAAGTGATTTAGTTTGGGAGTCCACAAGGACATTACTACTCTGACATTAACTTGTCAGTCTCTGCTCGTGTTTAGCTTTCTCCACAGTCCACAGCTACACTGTGTCATTACAGCAACTGAAAGCAGATGGGCCTATTTTCTCCCCACTGTATTACAATGTTCACTACTGTATGTTTGCTAACACACAACTCATCGCTGTCATGCTTCAGACTTTTTAGCAAAACCACCTTATTCCTGCATTTTTCCACTCATTTCCTTTCTGTATTTGTTTGGTACTTCCATGAGAGCAGGCTATGACTTTTCCAGCCATCTGCTGCCTCCTAACCCTCTCGGTTTCTCCCCGTTTTATCCCCCCAAAATCGCAGGTCCTAATCTGTGGGAGCTGGAGAAATCTTTCCACTTAGTGTGGGAGACATGTCAGTGAGCCCGCTGGGCCCACTGACCTGATTTAGAGGGAGAGGACAGACCTAACAAGATGACTTACCTCCCTCCCGTCTGCCCCCAGCCCCTGGGAAGCCATGATACTAGTGAAACTTAAGATGCCACTAATTGTTAAACAACACAACAAATAGTCTGTACAGGGGGCTCCACACTAACGGAGGGATTGACAAAGAGAATGGTTGTGATAACAGAGCATGATGAGAAATAGATGAATATAGATTTGTAATCTGGGGCCAGATGCTTCTGTACATGATTGGATGTTGATCCTTTTATATGTGTGTGTGGATGATGGCATGTGTGTGTTAATAAACCCTGTGGTGAAGCGGGAGTTAGAGCATCTATGAGGGAAATCTGCTGATTGTCAGTGATTGAGGATCTGCTCTACTGTAGATCCTGGAGCAGCTGTTGTTGTACTGACACCAGTGTTTCCTCTCTCAGCTCTATTTCCTCTCCGAGTGTTTGCATGTGGATAGATCCTCTTAAAGCGATGCTCCACCCATACTCTCGTATTTCAGAGTATCAAACCTGCTGGAGGCTTGAAAGGTGTTGTTAAAGGTGACGAGCGTTCATATAGACATATGGCTCGTTTGGTGCACCATATAGAGACTTCCTTAATCTTTTGTGTGATCAGCAGGCAACTCCGGGGTGTGAAAAATGAAGCTAATAAATGGAAGTGCCTTAAATTTGGGGCGACTCCTCTGGTTGCAAAAAGAAGTCTAATTGCTAGTTCCAAGTCTTCTTCAATACAGCATGATGTTCATTTAGTAAATTATGGTCCCATTTAGAGTCACATACATCTTAAAGCATGGTATGATGATTTAAGGCGTGGTGACCTTGTAATTGTAAGGTTGCTACTACGGTGTTGTCCGGTCTGGCAGTTTAACCAAACTAAACCAAACTTTAAACAAACTTTAACCCTTTCACTGTGTTTTCTGTTAATAAAAGATAATTATAACAATGTCTTATTTAGCGTTCTGTTGTATTTAGCTCCACCAAACAAGGTGGCGATGGCCAAAATGCTGAACCAAGCCCTCAGGAAGACCGCTGGTTGTTGATACCAGTGGTTTTAGTGGTCAAACCATGGTGCTACAACTTTCGTGTGCGTCGCATGGCGTCATTGGGCCCAAAAAGACTTTTTCCAATAGACGTACATTGAGAAAGAGATGTCTGTAACTCATCGACTAATTGTTTTGAGATAAATCAACTCCCCGTACGAACATTCTAATAGCCTTTATTTAATTAATTTTGGTCCTAAAAGTTGTAAAACACACTAATAGCAGAATAAGCTAATAGCCTTGTCATTTCCTTCCTCTGTTTATGTCTATGGAGACCCAGACCGTGACGACAGCACAAGCCATGACGTTGGCACCCCATGACCAAGTCATGCGACCGAGCGGACGCTACTGCGCATATCGCACATGTGTAGCAGGGCCCGGTAAAACTCGGTAGACCCAGAAGATCAGGGTATTTTTCCAGACGGAAGTCCAGCCATTTTGACTTCATGCGCAACACTGTGTCAGATTTTAACATTTCACGGCCCCAAGGTCTGACGTCTTGATGTACTTTCTTCAAAAATGTGTGTACAAGTATCTGCGTTCCTCTGTGGATTTTTGGCTCAAGGCTTTAGGGATGATAACTGAAAAGTAGATCAAGGTCAGAGCATTCACTACTGTCTCCTGCTGCACAGAGTGAAGCAAGAGGATAGGAGGAGTGGATGTGGAGTCGTCAGTGACATGGTTTTAAAATTAATGGTGGAATTCGACCTCTCCATCATCTTTGCTCTTTGCTCGCTGTTGTTCTGGTTTTGCTTTCTCTACTCTTCACCCTGTATTGCTCTGTTTTCCTCATCATATAACATATGTTATTGAAAATGTCAAGCCCAGTATGTGTGTCTGAGAGTTCAAGTATCCTCCTCTTCATAATGGTCTATTAAAGAACCCCTCCTAACTGGGGATGTAAGAACATATCAAAAACACTGTGTTGACTTTTAATTAACAGCTTACATGCAAAGATGAACTCAGTCAGTACTTTATTTGCAAAGATATGCGCCCTTTCAGTGTGTGCGCCCTGTCAAAGTAGTGCTGTTATGTTGACAGTGATGAACGCAAATGCAGATCCCACTGTTCTGACTGCATAAAACTCAGATTTTATTCATATGGTGATGCGTTCTTTATAACAGTTTTCCTAAAATTACAGTATATCATCTTAATTACAGCATCGCAATATATTGACTCATAACCCCTGTATCATGATACGTATCGTATTGCCAGATTCTTGCCAATACACATTCCTACTAATGTGCTGCCAATGTAAGTGATGGGGTTAGAAAATCCCCAGTCCTGGTCCTGTGAACAGAAGGAATGATTACAGCCACCAGAACATCTTTCTGTGTTGATTGTGAACATATCCTTTAAGCTCTGTGGCTTGATGGCCATTATAGATCGAACAGTCATTAGATGAGAGAGACTGCATGTCTGTGACTCAGTCTTTCAGGTTAACAGACTAGAGAAACCAGATCGATATGGTTGAGAGAGAACAGGACATGGTCACAGACCAAATGACAGGAGCAGAGCAGGTATAGGCTAATGCAGGCAGAGAGACTGGGGAATATGATGGTGATATGGGTATAATGAGGTGCCATACTCAGAGGGAACGACACTGGGATTCTGCCAGGTCTTGGTGGGGAATCGGTGGGCGATTGAAGTGACGGGAGTGGGGTTGTCAGCTCAGCCTCACCAGGGGTTGGTTGGCGGGTAGGAGACCTGATTGACTGGCTTCCTGTCTGGGGAGACTCTGCTGAATCTGAGTGATCTGTCTCCCAGACAGCACTGGGGCGAGAGCAGGGCTGCACTCAAGGGATGATGGGAAATAAATGACTCTGAGGGGGTCGCCTCAGGGCTGATGGTGACTGACAGCTGGCTAGATCGCTGCAGTTTTTGAGGACGTGTGTTTGAGTCGGTGTGTCTCTTGGGTGTTTTAAAGAAAAGGAGAGAGGACAACTGAAGAGTTTGTTCCAAAATGTTTTTAAGAAACAGAATAGTGTCTGTGTCTGATTAGCTACAACCATGGAGGGAAAGAATATTATGGCACAAATGATGGCTTAGTACTGAAGACTATTTGTTAAGGAAATAGGTTATATTTTGTAATAATTTCCCATTCTTGTGAATGTGATATCTCAGGAACGATTGCAGAACGTCTTCAAATTTGACACGAACTTGTGCACAAGGATGAACATCATTTTAGGTGGTTTCTATTACTCTGATGTATGTTGGCGGTTGGTTTACTGCGGCTCCACCACTCGATCACTACTGTGCAGACTCTGGTTCCAAATTACTTCAAAATGTCAAGATGGCAGCTCCCGTGTCTGGGATAATTTGGCTTCACTTCCCTACAGTGGGAAGAAGTGGAGACATGTCCTCTATCAATATATACCCTCTATGGTGTGGGCTAATGTTTGCCATGTTTGCTGTGTTAGTTTACTGTCATTTGCGAACCAGCAATAAACACAAAGTAGAGCTGAGGCTGATAGTATTTTTATTAATTTTGTAGTATATTGTATATTGAGGTGCGAGACAGAAAGTTAATCAGAGTTACTACAGTAAGTTACATACAGTTCATCCTGATATGAATGTCTTTCTGTACCAAATGTAAGAAGTAGAGAAATATTTTTTTGGTATTTGTATTGAAACCCAGGTGTGCTATCGGCATTAGCAGCAAAAAAAAAAAAAAAGAAAAAGAAATGATACCCAGCCATTTCAAGCAAAAATACCTTAAGCCTCATATTGTGACTGATTAGCTGAAAGTATTAGTTCTCTAAACGGGGTACAAAATTATATTGTTTTTTTTTTACTATGGCATTTCCTAAAAGTTTGGGCTCAGGGAGAAAACACTGACACACACACAGCCATACATATCGCTGTTATGTATGGTGACATAAGAGGGACATTCCTTAGGTTTTTCTCTTATGACAGCAGCAGCGCAGTGTCACCAGACATTTGTCAGGGCAATGTGCCGTTCACTAAGACACAAAGAAAAAACATTCCCAAAATGTCCATGTCAGATACCTGAAAGTATTTGAATATTTCTGTGAGTAAGGTACGCTACAGCCCTTCACCATGTTCAGAGATCCACGCTAAAGTCTTTCACGTTTAGTGTTCGTTCTGTTCTCATCTGAGTTACATCACAGCCGTGAATGAACAAGTAAGATAGACAGGTTGTCTTTAAATTAAGGAATTATGTAATGACTACTAATGGTTGAAACTGGGAAAGGTAGCCATGGTAACCCACATCCTTACAGGGTGCGGTGGCGATAATGTCCTCAGATTTGTAATTCTTGCCTAATTGTACTATTCATCCATCCCTTGGTAACTGGAAGTGAGCAGAGGAAATTAATGAGCTCCGATCTCCTGTGTGTTTTCACAAAAGCCTTCTTAAAAATTACACAATTACAATATTAATCTCATCTGTTGGATCCCTCAGAGTCCAAATCAATTAGGTTCAAACATTTGTTTGGTTATTGTTTGGAAGAACAGTGTAGTCTAATGAGTTGTGTGTTTATGGGCAAAGCTATGTGCGGTGGTCCAAGAGCATGCTGGGATCGCTGGGCTCCACAGTGACTCACAGGCACGTCACTTTGGCTCCAGGAGGAGGTCCTTGGATCAGGTTTGGCAGGTGAACAGACACACCTGGGGGACTGATAGGTGAATGTGTGTTTGGGCATAATGTAGGACCTAGCTTTGAAGTACTTTTTAGGGTGTGTGTTTAGTTTGCCACAAAGGCTATAGTCTGAGTTGTACACTAGCACTTTGGGAGACCGGGAGGGCAGGGCTTGTTTTGATACTTACTGGGTCGTGTGGGAGATTTTTCCATTCGCCTGTTCTTTGGACTTTGGATATGTGAAACTGATCGGCTGGAGGCAAGGTAGTTAACCAGCTCCTTTCTCAGAACGTACTGCACAACTATTTTCTTTCTATTGCACATCATTGTAAGATTTAATGCCTAGATACTGATTGAAAACAGCTTAGAGATCATTATGATCTGAATAATAGTTCAGGTATTTAATTTACTTGTTCATCTATTTCATTTCGTTGTGTATTTCTTTGTTACTGGTGAGGTATGATGTGTCATCCTCTCCCTGGGCTTGTGAGATTTTAATTACAAGAAACTGTGAGTGTCAGCTCCTTTCTCTGCTGTGTCGTCAAGTTCCTGTTTGGTGTTAGGCAGTTTCGTATGAGGGCCAGGTTTTGCTCTCAGGTAACCATGGTTACACAGAGTTTCCATAGGTACCATGCAGCCCCTATGTCTCCGTCTTCCTCTGCTGTTTGTTTTTCCCAGGAGTGACCTCAGCCAGTCTTGGGTCACATAGCTCTTCACTAGGCAGCCGTTTGGCTCTTCATGCCTGTTCACTTGATCATAGGTCAAGCGTTTCCTCTGACTCAACTGTCGAGTCATCTCTGATTTACAGATAGTATTAGCACAGACCAAGGCAAGGCAATCCACGGATAGTAGAGTGACTATAAAACCAACACAGGATTTGTGATCCTCTGTGGGGGAAAAACACATTTTTCATCTCTGTAGTTATAGAGTTGTGAGAGCCTCATCTTCTCCCCCTGCCTGCTCTTATTCCATTGTGGTGCAGTGATGGTGGGAAAGGGAAAGCCTGCAGTGTGCCACATGGGGCAGACAGCGTAACAGGACTCATTACTGTCTGATTTCTCTCCTTCCGCTGCCTGCAGCACAGCTGAAAAACACCAAATTAGATGTGCCGGGGCTCTAGTGGAGGCTCGCTGATATTTCAGGGCTGTAATCCAGTTGTGAAAGAGTCGGGCCGACTAGAACGAATCCATGAGCCTGAAGGAACAGACGTGTGTGGCTGTAGTTTGCATAGTTATTAACATAATCTACTGAGGGACGTCACTTTGTTCTAATGGACAGACACATCAGATAACAACTGTCAAAAGCTACAGACTGCCACAGCATCTACAGTGTGGGGTTCGGGAGCATATGCAGACACTCACAAAGCATTTTGTTGTTGCAAAAGCTGGATTTCTTTCCGCTTGACTGGACTTTTAAGATTTAGTATCTGCAGCTGCCTGTAAGGCTACTGTCACATTGATATTATAACTTATATCCTGTATTTGTGTCTCTAACTGGATTTATGTTAAATGTTGTGATATTGTTCTGCAAAAAATCTTTAACATCTGGCTGGAAATTGAATGGAAATACATTCATGGTTTAACTGTTGTTGTTTTGTTACTTACTGGAGATGAATATTGATGCATAATTGACACCTCATTTCTGTTTTCACACCACTTTTTTTATCACTTCATCTAACGGGAAGATTTCTTTTCATCACAAGTTCTTACAGCACGAAAGACTAACAAGAATTACCTGTGTAGCTAAAGCCTGATGTAGCTTTTTTAGCTTGTTCATCTTTGCCATATACACACAGTACCTTCGTTGTTGTCCAGAAACACATTGAAACATATAATTGAACCACCCAGTTGGGCGACATGCTCCTTTATTACCACAAACGTGGGCACTGTAGTTTATTTTGAGTTGGTATGATATATAGGACATTGAATCCGCACCAAATACGCATCTGAAATTAGTCCGCAAGAAATCTATGCAACGTCACTCAAATTAGGGTACAGATTTAGTTAGGGCTGCAACTAACAATTATTGTCATTGTTGATTGATTGATTGTTGATCTGTTTATTTTCTTGATTTGATCAATTAGTTGTTTGGTCTATAAAATTATGAAAAAAAAATGTCAGTTAGTGTTTCCTAAAGAACAAGATGACGTCCTCAAATGTCTTGTTTTGTCCACAACTCAAAGATAATCAGTTTACTGTCATAGAGGAGTAAAGAAACCAGAAAAAATTCAAGTCAAGACTTTTTTCCTTCATAAAATTGTACTCAAACTGATTAATTGATTTTCAAAGTAGTTGGTGATTAATCGAATAATCGTTGTAGCTCTAGATTAAGTGATTGCTGGATGTGTAAACAACTGCTTGCCGACAGTTTTGCTGTATGTGTTGATATGCCAATGTTGTCTTCACTATAAGTGACCAAAATATCAGTTATTACAGGTCTGATATTTACATCTTTAGTAGGAACAAATGAGCTTTGGGGTTGGTTTTTAGTCTTCAAACCAATCTGTGGCTTTAAATTGTGTATTTTTAGGTGAAAATCATTAAATAAAAAACACAAATGAAATACAGTCCAGGTTCTTCAGAAGACAAGAAAAGCAATTGTCCAAATGGAGATTTGTTTTTGATGCGGCTCACACACAAGCTACTTTCTGTCACTCTCTCTCTCACTCACACACTGTCTATTTACAGGCAGTGTCCAGAGAAGATTAGATTTAGTCAGCCAGATACAGGCCTATCAGAGAGTGTGAGAGAAACCAATATGGAGCTCAGTGTTTGCTGCCTGAGGCCTGGTGTCAGAATCGATGCTGCAGAGCTTCTCTTCTCCTCTCTGGTCCCACAGCTCTCTGTCCGAGGGCGACACCCTGAAACACACACTGAGCTCAAGGTCATTCACCTACAGTGCTGCTATCGCCACTGCATCGCTGTGGCAGGATTACGCTGCCTCGTGAATGTGTGTTTAGGTGAATCTCATCATACTGATCAATACCTGATATTGTCTTTCTTAATCTCCAGACCTCCCTGCCTCCATTCTGCCGTACCACTACGAGTCAGTGGAATACGTGTGTTCTCCACGACTGGTAAAGAAACGTCCAGTCCCCTTACCATGTCACGACAGGCCTGCCATCAATCCCCGGTCCCAGTCCTCCACCTTGCCCAGACCGCCAACCGCACAGAAACCTCAAGGTAAAATACTTTGACAGTGTTGCCCTGTTTCAAGTCCAGGTTTGACAGTGGGTCGGTCACTGTAATTGAAAGGTGCAGCGAGATCAGACCGCTGCTATCGAGCTGTCATTTATTCTGCTCTGACAAACACTCCTCTATAACATGTCAGCTGTCTGGCCTCACTCTGTCACTCACACAGCTCAGTAGGCCGCCTCTGAAAGAGCTGCTGTTGTAAAGCAGGCCAGCAGCTCCCAAGTGTTGATATCTGGGCATCATTTGAAGAATGCTAAATATGAACAACATGTGTTGTGTTTTGGGATTTACTGAGAAACATTGTAGGACATTACACTACAGACTTGGTCCCGATATTTAAGTGGTTCACAACTATTCAAAGTTTGCTGCAGGATTACTACAAAAATCATCCTCCTTGTTATTTTATTATACTATATATTGTCAATGTGGTGATTCATGATCAAATGATCATGAATCACCAAAATATTCATTTTGATATGATTTCCATATTTGAGAGGCTGAAAACTGCATTTTCTGATATTTTTGCACGAAAAATTACATTAACAATTAATGATTATCACAATATTTGGCAAATATTGATTAGTTGACAAATTGTTGCAGCTTTAATCTCAACAGATACAGTTGGGTGACAAATTAAAGGCATACACAGCCAAAATATTTGTGAGAAATGCCCATGAATAAATCTTATAAGGTGATGACCTGAAGGTGATGTATTCAAAGTTACCAGTTTTGTGCTATGCCCTATATCCAAAAGCTATAAGAGGAGCTTGTGATGGCTGCTAGATAAAAGAGTCCAGAGACGGATATCTCCTCACAGCTGAGCTAGTTTCTCTTTTCTGTTGTCCTTCAGTTTGACCGTTAATTTTAAACAACACTGATACCTCAAGCAGGGCACATACTACATCCTGTGCCCTATATGAGCTGTCTGTTTTTGGAGACACTGTTCGTGATATAAATGCATCAGGGTGAAGTCTTAAACTGTACTGGTATACTAAAGAAACAGAGATTCTGGAGGTGATGACAGAAATGAAAATAAATCAAAAGATATTTTGAATGATATTCAATTTACAATTGTATTCCCTGTATGGGATCATCTGCATTTGCTGTGTTTCTCTTTAGGTTTTTGACCTTTGACTTGCCACCCATGTGTAATGTCAGTCATTGCTACGTCTAGTGCTGCATCCAGATAGTTCCTGGTCAGTGTTTGCACAATTTTAACAATATATCAAAATGAACCACCAGTAATATAAACAAGCTATTAAAAAAGGAAAGTGTTCTGTTGAGGAGGAAATACCTTTTATCAAAATAGACTACCACTGATAATGAAGACAAGGAATTGAATTACAATATGTATTTTTCCACAGGGCTCCTTATTTCTAAGCACAATTCTAATAATGGTAGTGCATTTTAATACATACAGTGTTTCCTCTCCAAAGCCTTTTATGCCACTTGTATGTCATCCTGCAGTAATATTTCTGGAGCATGGATTTTTTTTGGGGATGGAAACTAAAATGGGACCTCTGGTAAAAAGGCAGCTACTGTACCTTGAGATCCTGACTTTCTCAAAAGTTTCCTGGAAAACATGTTACAGTAGATAACTGCTTATATGACAAAAGGACCCTGTGAACATCTTCACAGTCATTCTCAGGAGGAAATGGACCAGTCTTGTCATTTACACATGGTTTATCATTACATGTTTGTAAAGAAAACCTCTCTTTTTCTATCAGTGATGCACAGACACAGAGGAAGTGCTCAAAGTAACAATGGTAGCACATCATCACATCGTGGTTTCACATCATCACATCCTGGTTTCAGACATCTAGGTTTCTGACAATAAAAAACATGCAAATATTTAAACCAGACAGTGAAATTGTGAGCCCATAGTGTGCAGGCATGCATGAGTGCAGTGTGCATTTAAAGACAGCTTTGTCATTTCTCTGTCTGTGCTTTTGTTTTGTTTTTTTTCAATCTAACTGGAACCGCAGTAACTTGGCGGACACGCTCGTCTCAGCATCCTGTTCTGAAATAAGGAAGTTGTCAGATAGCTGAGGCTCAGTGTAGCTCTCGCTCGGCACCGCTACTGTTTGTTTCTATCTTGGACTGTATTTTGTTCCCTTTGGAGTTTGAAGTTTTTTTTTTTTTTTTAAAAGAGGAAACAAGCAGGCTTCATACATGGGCTCAGCCATGGAGGTTTTCTCACCAGGATTCCTACGTGTTACCTGATCGGTTTTGTTAATGTCTGCAGCCTCATGCTTCTCTCTTGCTCTTCTGGATTTATTCATCTGTAGTGCCCCCTAAACCTTCGCACCTGGTCGCCCTTGGGCAAGACAAGAAACCTAAGAGGATCCCTCCGCCACCCTCCAGGCCTCTGCCAGCCCCCCCTCCTCCGCCTAAACCAAAGCCCTGTCTAACCCCGCCGATCGTTAGAGCACAGCCACAGAAAGAGGCCCAGAAGGTGGGGCTGCTCATCGAGAGGTTCGAGAATTCAAAGTAAGACCGATATTTTGCTCCGTTATGGTTCGGAAATATGTGAAACATGCAAAGACAAGTGTTTATATGTTAACTTGTACCTGTTTCGCTTGACGATCAAATTTAAACCTAAAAGACTTTTGTCCTCTCAGTTAATTTCCAGTATAAAGGGGCATTGAATCATTCAGCTCTGATTTGTTAAAGCACATTTTGAATCAAAGCAGGGGTAACAGTATTATTTCATTTTCCCAGGGTGCCCATCCTGGGGGTGCTCCCACGATCCCAGCTGCACCTGTGTCTGAGAATGGACGCTGCGTCTGACATCACTTCCCCCTGCGGCCAGGACACGGCGAGCGTCTCAGGAGACTCCTCCCCTGTGGACACACTTGCATTTGGCGCCTCCGAACGGACTCAAGAGGTGTCCGAACTTTCCTGTCTGGCTTCTGTGCACATCGACGGCTCAGATGACGCCCCGCTGGACGAATGTGACATCACACACGCCGTTGATTGCCTTGACAGCATGGAGCCAGAGGACGGTTCCTCCCACGAGCTCCTCGACAATCCAGACTCCTCCGAACAGAACGGGAAGATTCCCAACCGGGACAGTGGCATCGACAGCCCGTCCTGTGCTGCAGAAGGGGAGGTGTTCCCCAACGAGGACGCCATCGACGAGGAGGATCATTACGACAGCGTCACTGAAACAGAGAGCGTGTCCTGCTGCGTTACCCTGGGCAACAAGCGAGACTCAACGCAGGATGAGGACAGTGACTTGGATGAGGGGAGCAGTGGAGAAATCAACTCTCTGACAGACACTCAGACTGGCTATCTGACAGAAGCACAATCGGAGGCACACAAAGTGAGTACCTCGCATGCTTAAGCCTCATGACGTCATAACCATAAACCTGAATGACCGTGATTTAAAGTCTGAATAACCCCCCCCACCCCCACCCCCACCGCGATACACTTTTTAATCTATATTTCTTGTTACATCATGATTTTGAGGAATTTTCATGTTCAAATTGAGCGCATCCTGAAAGTTTAAAAGCTTCATCTCAGGCAGTCAGACTGCCTTTCATGTAGTGGAAAAAAGTAGCTTGTGCCTATTATTATCTCAGCCTGGGTGAACAGTTTCAAAGAATACTTCTGCATGAAACGTTAGACGCTGTTACAGCCTTGGTTTGCCGGTCACAAGTGACTGACTTGTATCTAAAAGCAGCTCTGCTGTTACATAAAAGGATGAATACCTGCCCAAAAGCTGTAAGAGGAGCTTGTGATGGCTGCTAGATAAAAGAGTCCAGAGACAGATATCTCCCCACAGCTGAGCTTAAGTTTCACTTTTCTCTTGTCCTTCAGTTTGACTATTGATTGTAAACAACACTGATACCTCAAGCAGGGCACATACTATATCTTGTGTCCTTTTTGGAGACACACAATTCCTGATAAAAGCATCAGGGTAAAGTCTTAAAAGGTAACTTTGGTATTTTTCGACCTGGACCCTATTTTCCCTGTTTTGTTTCTTAGTAACTAATGGAGTCAACACTTTTTGAAATTGGTCCAGTATTGAGGGAGAACGTTGCAGCCGCCAGCTGCTAAACAAGCTGTAAAGTAATCGCTTGGGGCAACCTGGCACCGTCAGTTTACATCCACTAAAAGTGCTTGTTTTAATATTTTAAATATCACTAAGCTACACTTTGTCTAGTCCAACACAACAAACTCTCACTCACGTTTCCAATGTTGTCTTTTGGCAAGGAGTCACATGAAACAATAAAAAAACGGAAGTTAAAGGTAAGAACATATTATTTCTCTGAAGGGTCTTTTCCATAAAGTTGTCAGACACTTATAATAACAATCTGAGCCTGTCAGTGGTAAAAACAAACTCTTTTAGTGGACATAAACTGAAGGTGCCAGTTTGCCGCAAATGATCACTTTTTTGGCAGCTGGCGGCTACAGCGTTCTCCCTCAATACTGGACCAATTTCAAATACACCATTAGTCACACACAAAACATGTGATCAGGCTGAAAAATACTGAATTTACCCTTTAAACTATACTGGTATACTAAAGGAATAGAAATAGAGATTCTAGAGGTAATGACTGAAAGCTGATCAACTAGACAAACTGATCATGTTAGCAGAAACTCAGGGCAGAGTTTTAGTAATTAAAAGGTGTAGATTTGAATAGCATTGCTGTGGTGGGTGTTAGCAGAAGATGTCTCTTTCAGTACGGTTTTAATGCTGTAAAACACACCCAAAGCTCACACGACCGCATCCTCTGCTGACCGTCCACACCCACAGTCTTTTGGGGAAAGGTATATCTCCGCTCTCCAGTGCTTCCTGATCCCAACACTGCTGTGTGCAGAGGAAGCTGGGTGTGTTGTGTCCATGTGAATGTTTGTGGCACTGCAGCTGTCATGTTGATGGCGATATAATGACAGCCTTGTCACAGTAGAGGATGTGGGTTGACACAACTTGTCTGACGTGCATCGCAAGAGGTTAAGAGAATTTTCTTTTTGCAAACAATGAGTTTTACTTTTGGCAGGGCAGTTAATAGCTGGTAATGCTAGATTATCATAGAGTGCATGATCTGTGGTGAAAGAGTAACCCTCCCATCTGTGCCGGGTAAATAGACTGTGTATGTACAAGAATGCAAGTATATGTGTGTGTGTTTATGTTGAAGACAACCCACACTGCCACAACAGGCTACCTGTTTCCTGACGTGTATCCTGTGCTATTGGCATGAACTTTGTCAGCAGCATAATGTTTATCGTACATTTATTTAACGTCATCTCAGCTTCGACAGCTCATAATGAGAGAAAGAGATGGATCTTTATTTTCTCCACCTAAGCTAATAACATCTCAAATCTGTTTCACACATTACCACTGACTAGAAAAGATATTTGTGAACGTCACTTTACAGTCATCTGCTCTGGATGCTGCTGACTGTTGCCTCAGCCATAAACATAAAATGTTAAGTCTGCTGATGTTTTATAGTTTTCTTTATTGTCAATAAATCCCATGAAATAATTCAACTGATATTGCCTCTAGACAAAGCCTGATTAGTCTTATTTCTCTATAACATAGAGCTATATTGTTGTTTCACTGAACATAAAGTTTATTTTGAGATGAGCCCACATACACCATCCTGCTGCTGTAAATACCCATTAGAGCACCAAATCCACAATTTACTCCTTTACTTCCTAAAGCCTACATTGCCCAGTTGGTTTAATAAATTATTCATTTACTTTTTTAAAATGAAACTGGGCCATTTATGAGGGTTTACATCTTCGGTGGGAACAAAAGGGATTGAGGCTGAGAGCTGCAGACATGCTGGGGATGATGGGATTTACTGGGAGATCAAGTAATACACTGTTGGTTTTGTTTTTGTTTCCACCATGAACACAAATATAGAACATTACCAGCCTTATCCTTTAACTTCTTAAAACCCACCTGCCCACCGGCGGGTCAGGATTAAATGATAATCAACAAGGTTTTGAATGACGGTAAAATATTTAATATATATTTAGTCAACAATGATGACAACGAAAAGAAAAATGGAGACATATTTAATAGTTAAACAGCAGATTCCTTATGTTTCTGTTCACTCATTTAATTGACAAACTAAGTGCATCATATTGCTGTCGGCCCTTTATATCACACATACTGCCCATACAATCAAGCCTACAAATAGATACAGCTACAAGGAATCAACAAGAAACATGGATGAATGAAATAAGACGGTGCCAACTTGAGGACACATCATGCCCTCATTAATCCTTTGTATGAAAGGAGGGCAGACAGCCTCACACCTAATGAGGATTAATTATCAAGCTAACAACACAGCAAATATGCAGTGATGACTTCCTCAAATATTTGGGACAACAGCTTTAAATAGATCACAGAGTACAGGCCGCACAGCTGAACAAATTACATTCAGTGCTAAAAATTTGTCCCAAACAAGCTGGTGATTATTTTTACAGAACACATTTGACTTCTGTATAACAAACAAACGTGTATGATTCTTGTTTTACACTGATGTACATGCTTAACTATAGAAAATATAAAGACTGTGCTGCAAAAAGTAGTATAAAGGTCAAGGAGGGAAGATAGTTTTGCAGTGTATTATGTGTTTTGGTTGACTGTGCGTGAATATGAATGTGTTGAAGTGAAGCTTGTTTAGCTTAGTTTAAACACCGAAAAAGTCAGTGCCTTGTCATGTGTATATGATATCATTGTTTTTTTTGTTTTTTTTTCAAAGAATGTTTTGTGGCCCGCTCTGCCTTGAACTCTGTCGATGTTGAAAAGTTAAATACTGAAGAATTGGAAGGTTTCCTTAGTCGCGATGATGGTGTCTGTTTATATCTCCATGTCTCAGACGTACAGTAATCCGTGGTGTCTGTCTGTTTCTCTCAGTGCTCAGAGACTCAGAAGCTCCTGAACATCGCCAAAGAGCTTCTCCACACTGAAGAGGCCTACGTCAAAAGACTCAACCTCCTCGACCAGGTAACGTCGTTGAGCCTCCCGTGTTTCTCCCCGGTACAGTGTGACAGTGTGTTTTGGATGCCAGTGGTCCATATTTCCATCTCCTAAGTGTGCCAGTGGTCTTAGTGACTGAGATCAGGGCTGAGCTGGATTAAAACTGGCACAGTGTGTGATCCACTGGACAACAACCCCTTCCTCTGTTGACTGGATTAGTCAGAGCAGTGTAATCACGGTCATGTGAGAAACTCCTTGTGTGTGCGTTTTATATTTATAAATACAGCTTTGTCACCACACAGTAGAGCATGTGCACTAACTGTGTGTGTCCACTGTATAAAGCAGCACACTTTGGTATATGTGTGTTGCAGTGTCATGCCCTCACGGTGGCCTGTTTCACTACATGTATGTAAATGCTGCGGATTAAAAATGTGTTTTGTGACCTGTAACTGGGTTTATAATTAGAAAGCTCTTTAAAAGCACAGTTTGGGCTCGAATACTGATCTGATACCAGTGTTTATTAATAAGCTGTATGCCACAGTGTACTGAAGTGACTGGGATTATTTTTTATGTGTAAGACAACATCTGGCTTTACTTAAGCATTACCTTCCTAACAAACAAACAAATACATAGATATAAATTTATTGAATTCTTTATTATTAAAATAATAAATCCTGCATCAACTTGAGAAAAAATACTCAAAATTTACAGGAATTGCAAATTTAGGTTTAAACCTTTTCAACACAGCAACAAATTGGTCAAAACTATGGAAGTAAAATTTCAGTATTTAATGTATATAGTATATAAACATAGAGTTGAAGTGAATAGATCGGACCCATTCAATACCTGATCTGGATATTTGAGTGAGTACTGGCTCGATAGCCAGTATCAGTGCATCCCTAAGTGTAATGCCCATGATAATTTTCCAAAGTTGACATATTCAAATTCATTGTTTTATCTAATTAACAACAATAATTTTAGCAAATGATGAATATTGAATAATGTTAGTCTATATCCTTTTTTAATGGCAAAATACAGATATTTACTTAAAAGGAAAGTTTTTATTGTGTGATATTTGTCTTCTCACATTGCATTGCACCTGTTCTTGTAAACCTTTGAAAGCATGCAGCAGATGATTAAACGTTGATTACATTATAGCCTTAGACTTGAATTTGACTTATCTGCATCGTATATCGGCCATTAAAAACTCATATCTGTCGACCTCTAGTTTCAGCCTCTGTTCTCTCACGTTTGTGATGAGAATTTACTCGCGGTGGTTGAGTCTTCTTCCTCATAGTTCAGTTCATGTGGTACAGAGATGAACAGTCGGCCTATTACAGAACAGACATGGTGTATTTGCTATTGAGGGCAGAGAACCCTCACAGTTAACTTCCTGTTTTTGTCACGACACTTTCGCACAAACCAGTTGTGTCAATCCTTTGCTGTGACTGGCAGCAAACAAGGAAAGGGTGATGGAAGTGATGAGTGAAGCAATTTTTCACAGGAGTTATGACGTTTGATTTCATAACTGAACTTGAACTTTAGAGGGCTGCTACTGCCAGGTTAGATTTTATCCCCCGCTGACATTAATCTGTAATAGTACTGAAACAATTAGTAGATTAATTCACTAATCTATCGACAGAAAATTAACACTTCTGTTAATCAGCTGGTCATTTAAAAGGTTTCTCAGGGGATTTAGTATTGCGCTTCCATAAAGTTGTGAGACTTTAAAAAAATAAAAAAAATAGAAGCAACAGGGACTGAGATATCCTGACCTCAAGCTCCAAAAACACTGGATCCTACATTTCCCATAATGCAACCAAACCTATAGACTCTTTATCAGAGCTTCCCTGCTTGGTAAACTCCCATGTCTTTCAAACTCCACATCGCCAGGTTATAACGCGCAGGGTTTTCATTACAAATGTGTCTCCCTGCTGAGATAACTCTGACATCACTGTGACATCATCAGGGTTGTTTTGTGAGACTTGATATTGATTACAAATGTCAGCTGTTGTTTTGCGATCCAAACTAAACTCACTAAACTAAACTGTCCCATAATGAGGCTGAAGTTTTAGCTGCCTCATATCTAGCTGCTGGTCACACTTAAGAAGCCAAAGCTGGAGAAAATGTTTATTTATGTGGATAAACAACAACACGGAAACTTCTCTGTCCATGTTTACATGCCTGCTCCATGAGTAGCAGCCAGATTTGGGTGTTTTTGGAAACAGTTGGATGAGTGTTTGTATACATATACTGTATATGTGTGTTTTTTTTTTCTCTGCAGGTATTTTGCACTAAGCTCACAGAGGCTGGAATCCCTCAGGACGTGATTACAGGGATCTTCTCCAACATCTCCTCCATCTACTGCTTCCATGACAAGTTCCTGCTGCCTGAGCTCAAGACACGCATCACTGGAGAATGGTGAGGAACAAACACCCGGCAGTTCAGCGGCTTTCCAAACAGCGTCAGTGTGACGTCATTGTAAAGATGGTTTGGCTCAGTTTGTGGTCAGTTAGGCAGTTGGTGCTGGCTGTAATACTCAGACAGCTGGGCAGCAGTGGAGGGAATTATTGTCAGGTTTTCAGTGGTGTTGGGTTGTTAGGTTGTGTGTTTTTTGTGTGTCAGAGTATTTTTTTCACAGTAAGCAGGAAATTTGCCCCCAGTGTGTGATATTGTGCCAACATCAGCCACCCTTGGTAGCTAATGACTCCTTTAGAGAGGATGTGTTTAGGGAAATCACCTATCACATGATGGTTCCCCACATTATTTTCTGGAACTCATTAAAGTGAATCGGCTCAGATAGAAAGATTTAAAAACCGGTACACTCAACCACACAACCAGTCAGAAAAGTACACTACAAGAAGAAACGTCATTAGAAGGGCTCGTTTTTACAAATCCCCAATAAGGTGCTTGAAATTAGTCAGTTTTTTTCTTACTTCTGAAGAATGACATCAGTGCTTCCTGTCTTACATCTTTGGTAATCTGTGGTTGTGAAATGTCAGAAGATGTAACTGAACCAGCTGCAGCAAACCTTTAGCACCAGCCTCACTTCACTAAGTTGGAAACACATTTTGAGGATTTTATCTCCTCAGCTGCAACTCATAGCATTTGCATCTATATATTTTAGAGAAGCAAACGTGAACATCAATATACTGTATGTCAAAGCAGCCACAGCAGCTACACAGTCAACATCACAAAGCTAATGCATGAAAATTGAGAGGGGAGGAAGAGGGAGTGGGGCAGTGTATCGATGACCCGTAACCAGGTTACTATAGGTTATAATAATGCAGGACAATGAGGATATAGTCATTTCATACGGGACACGAGCAAGGATCTACAGATGCACATTCAACTGGCCAAGGTTCATGTGAGACAGTTTAAGAAATATTTTAATAATTTATTTTGAATGTCCATTGCAATTAAACAAAAGGCCTACAGAAAAAACCTACTGCTACACATTGGAGCAGTGGTTAGCACTGTTAGCACAAAGCAAGAGGGTTGCAGGTTCGAATTCGGCTTGGGGCCCTTCTGTGTGGAGTTTGCATGTTCTCCCCATGTTAGCCTGGGTTTTCTCCGGGTTCACCGGTTTCCTCCCACAGTCCAAAGACATGCAGGTTAACTGAGTCCTCTAAATGTCCCATAGGTGTGAATGTGAGCATGAATGGTTGTCAGCCCTGTGATGGACTGGTGACCTGTCCAGGGTGTACCCAGCCTTCTCTCAATGTCAGCTGGGATTGGCTCTAGCAACCCTGCGACCCTGAACAGGATAAGTGGTTGCAGATGGATGGATGGATGGATATTGGTGATGCATTTATCACTATGACGGGGGGAAGAATTTTGTCCCCAGCGGAGATAAAAATAATTCAGAAGAGGCAGGGATATATAGACCCCCCACCCCCCCGCAAATCACACCCTGCTTGTACTGTATTAATCCGTTTGTTGGTCATATTCGCTGTAGGGACTCCAACCCTCGTATTGGAGATATCCTCCAGAAACTGGCTCCGTTCATGAAGATGTACGGAGAGTATGTGAAGAACTTTGACCGAGCCATGGACCTGGTCAGCGCCTGGACACAGAGGTCTTCACAATTCAAGGGTGTTGTTCACAATATACAGGTAGGTGCCTCCGTGTTGGATACCCTGTCCACTAATTAGCAGTAAATTTCAAAGCATTTTTGACCATTTTTCAATTTTGTCATGCATGTATCTGACTCTTGTTTATTACGAGTATACTCTGATACGTAACTACTTCACTCAGTTGAAATGTTTGTTTTGTGTTTGAACCTACAGAAAGAGGATGTGTGTGGGAACCTGACGTTGCAGCACCACATGCTGGAGCCGGTCCAAAGGATTCCTCGCTACGAGCTGTTGCTCAAAGACTACCTAAAGAAGCTGCCTGATGACGCTCTGGACCGAAAAGACGCAGAGAGTGAGACATTAGACCCACACGACTGAGAAGTATTCCCGTTACAGTGATCTGTCTTCTTGTCAAACTGTTTGTACCTATGCTTCACATGATGAGTAGATGACGTATATATATATATATCATGTTACCATGTCTGTCAAAAACAATTAGCTTGACTTGCAAAAGTATTACCTTGTCTGTCATTATCTAACCTAAATGGAAGAGTAAGAAATGTCTAGATGACAGTGTGCTGTTCAGATAAAGAGCAAATGTCTGAACTTAGTTGGACTAGAATGCAAATGTGACAGCTGCCAAACTGAAGCAATAATTAGAGGTGACACGAATACAAAAGGGTGAATGAAAAGAACTTAAAGTAGGTGAGGCGATGCAGATTCACATTCCAGAAAGCGGAATGAAGGTGAAGCAAAGACACGTCTACTGGCGTCGATAATGCACAAATGAACATTTGTGTTCATCTTGGCTCCATGACTGTACAAGAGCAGGAGGAGAAAGAGTAGAAAGTAGCAGGTCTGGAGCAAAATGAGTGAAACTGTTAAGGAGACATTTGAGATGAGATTTAGCCTGGATGATGCTATGATTCATTGTTTTCATCTGTGATGAATGTAATCACTGTTTTGGGATTTGTGTGTCATACTACATTAGGCTATGTTAATACACACCTGTCATATGTAATATATTCCAGATTAGACAGATTAGATTTCAGAAACTGACTTTTGTAAAACTGCAGAAAACAAAGCGAAATGTGTCTTGGCTGTTTTATCATGGCCGAGGAGGGCCCACAGAATCTGGCTTTAAAGGGATAGTTTGGTTGTTTTGAAGGGGGGTTGTATGAGTTACTTGTCCATAGTCAGTGTCACCATGCCCCCAGCTTGGAGAAACAGACAGGACTTAATACACGGAAACAAAGCATTGTCCTGCTGTGGACGGGGCCGGCAGCAAAACGTATCGTCACCACCTATGAGAATGATTCACCAAAATTAATATCAGTTCATGTGTACGCTGTATTTATAATATTTCCACTGTTTAACCTTACCATCAGGCAACCGTTTCCGAAGGGGGAACTGAAGCTGTTGTATCCATCTATGCTCTCACCAAAGCCAGACTCCATTGAAAAAATACACAGATAACGGAGGGTTGCTGGTTTACCGCTGCCTCAACCAATTAGTTAATTACCGTTATTGTGTTACTGTGGTGAATTCAAACTAACCAAAGTCACACACAATAACAAAAACAAGTGCTGTCTCTCAGCTCCTTTTAACTGACCTTTCAAATCCAAGGAGACCTGCACAAACTAGCAAAATATACTGTATGTATTGTTGGGAAAATCACATTTATTAACATTATACGCCAACAGGAATCAGTGTGATAAGAGAATAAAATGAGGTGTTCCTCTTGAAGATAAACAGTTCATCCGTTGTGTTGAGACAACAGTGACCTCATTAGGATAACAGGATGCTTTAATCTATCATGGAGATGATAGCAGGACATCCAGCATCTCTTGAGCATCTCAAGCAACTCTTAATGCCAAAAAACATCCATTTTACATGATCTGATTTCCTCCCACATCCGTGTTTCCATTTACCTGAGTATTAACCTCACCACACCGTGTTGTCTGTGGAGGGGTTTTCTCTCATCCACACCAGCTGAAAAGCAGTTCATCACAGTTGTTTTGGCCCCATTTCCCCCGGCTGTGTGTCTCTTCTGTTTATGTAGTCCATGATTAAGATGGCTGACTCAGGTGCTCCCAAGGCTCTCCGCTGGCTAAAAGCCAGCCTAATGTAGGCAGCATGTTTAATGTTAAGCCTTTGATCCTGTTGTGTGACATGTTATTTTTCAGGGAGCGACAAACCTATTGTGTGTTTTATTCAGTTTTACTCAAACATGATCTGTTAATTCTGTATTTTATGCTAACATGCTTACATTCATGCATGTGAATGCCTGTTACAGAGGCCCTGGAGCTCATTTCTACAGCAGCGAACCATTCCAATGCAGCAATCAGGAAAATGGTAAGATTTTTGACTCAACACTAAACTTGTTATCATCTCTTTGTAAACTCTTTTTTCAGTCTCATTGAGCTTATAAAAACAGCTAATGTGTTACTTACAGAGTTGCTGATTCTGTTCTGTCAGTCAGCAACATTGCAAGTGTTCGTCTGAGGGAGTGAACAAGTTGAATTAGTTCAGACAGGAAGTTGCTGTTTCCTGCCTCGAGTTTCACAGCTTGCGGAAACCTGACTACTTCATCCTCTTCATCTCTTTCCTCTGTCTGGCCATGTTACTCATATTTCTTACATCCTTAAAAACAACTCAAATGTGTTTATGAATCAATAAGGGAATGTAATACCTGCTTTTCTGCCTTGCTGGAAGCCCCATGAATGAATGAGGGCATTACCTGAAAACAAAATAACCCCCTCTGGTGGAGTGTGGCATATAGTGCCATCTGTTCTCCACTCCCAAGTGTCTTCTTGTCTTTTCTGCCTCTGCTCTCCTCATCGTCCTGTTGCCTTGTGTTTTCAGGAGAAGATGCACAAGTTGCTGGAGGTCTACGAGAGGCTCGGAGGAGAGGAGGACATAGTCAACCCGGCCAATGAGCTCATTAAAGAAGGACATATCAAGAAGATGTCAGCCAAAAACGGAACAGCACAAGACCGATACCTCTACTTGGTGAGAGGACTGAAGTGTTAAATTAGAGAAATGTCAGACTGCTGGAGGATCTTATATATATATATATATATATATATATATATATATATATATATATATATATATATATATATATATATATATATATATATATATATATATATGAGGCTTTTTTCTGTACTGCTCATTAACTGTAGCTTTTCTGTCTCTGATCTAGTTCAACAACATGGTGCTATACTGCGTGCCTAAACTCAGACTGATGGGACAGAAGTTTAGTGTCAGAGAGAAGATCGACATTGCTGGCATGGAGGTGCAGCCCCACTTTCTCATTTCTGTTAGATGTTTTCTTGTTTTCTCCTCCTCTAGCCTTTTATTTATTCTGCTGGCTACAAATCCAATTTCCTCTGTTTCTTGACCTCAGGTGCAGGAGAATGTGAAGCAGAACCTTCCTCACACGTTTGCCATCATCGGCAAGCAGCGTTCACTGGAGCTGCAAGCAAGGTAAGGACATTTGAATCAACCACCAAATAATAAACCAAATATTTGATCGTAATTAATCGCATGATTGTCCTTGGTTAATCATGATTACTCGCACATCAATCACACATTTTTTTGTGTGTTCAAAATGTGCCTTTAAAGGGAGTTTTGTCAAATATTTAATATTTGCATCAACGTGCAAGGGAGCAAATATGCTTGTGTTATGTAAATGTATGTATATATTTATTGTTATAAAGCAATTAACATCACAAAACAATAACAAATATTGTCCAGAAACCCGTTTTTCCTCTCCAACATTTAGCGTAAGTTTGGAGCATTATTTAACCTCCTTCACAACAAGCTAGTATGACATGGTTGGTAAAACTGAGCCTGCTACAGCCTAAAAATAGCAAGTTGCCTCAATGTATTAAAGAAATTTGTGGTGTTAAAGTGAATTTGTGTTAATGTAAACTTTGACAGCCCTACAAATAAGACCTACAATTTAACTACTTATCATAACTCAACTTATGATCATTGTTTTAAAGTTTTTGTATTATTTGTATTAATAGAGTTGGAACCCATTTATTTAAATATATAAGTACAGCATTTTTTTTTTATTTTTATAAGTCTGTTTAAAAAGAAAAAAAAATCATACTGCCCAAAATACCACTTAAAAGATGTCTTTTTTCCCAGTGAAAGTATTAACTAATGTCATGTTTTCTTTTATAATATGACTTTTATTTCATAATGTCACTTTTCATGGCAGTGGTTTTATCACCAGCCACGTTTCAGACAATCACATGCAGGCTCACCAACTACAAGCTAGCTACTTAGCTAATTCCTGTCAGCTAAAGTTTTGGCTCATCAGAGTTGTCTGTCTCTCCCTGAGAAACATATTTAAAATCAAAACACCACAAAAGTAACTAGGAGTTAACTAGCTTACTGCTACTGTTAAAGCTGTCTATTTACTATGATGCTCAGTAACAGCCTGAGCCCTCAAACCTGCTGAGCTAGTTAGCTTGCTAGGTAGGTAACGTTAGCATTTACAGCAAGTTGAACAACTGCTACCATGCATGTAGCTAGGTTAGCTTAGCTAGCGCTGGTTAGCTAGAGGTTAGCCGACTAGCTGCTACTGTAAATGAACAAACACAGTAACTAATCTCTCTTTTATATAGCTACCTTCACAAACCTGCTTAGTTAGTTAGCTAGCTAACTAGGTAGCATGTCCAACAAGTTGAACAACTGCTACCACACATGTAACATTAGCCAGTTAGCTCTTGTTAGCTGTTCCCAACTAGCTGCTGCTGTAAATAGACAGAAACCGTAACTAACCTCTCATTTACCTTCACAAAGCTGCACCTACCTAGCCAGCGAACTGGGATCGAATTATGGTTATTTATTTCATAATGTCTGCTTGTTTTGTTTGAGGTGAATATTTGAATAGTTCAAGCCATTTCATTGTGATGGTCTGTCTTTTTTTTTTTTGTTAAGATAAATCTAATCTCATGATCTTTTATTTGCTTTACAGGACAGCTGAGGAGAAAGAGGATTGGATTCAGGCAAGGATCACACATGCTCGCATAGATATATTGTAGTAGTACACCCACGCACATTATGCACACAGTCTCTTGTGCAAACATGCAGCATTTTGGGCCTGTGCCTTTGTTAGTTCTGCTTTATTAGAGAATGGCATTAGCAAAGATTTCCTCCCCACTCTCATTCAGTGCGTTTGGAAATGATATTCTCTAATAAAGCCCCTCATTATTGCACATTTAGCCCATTACAGCAGAGTAAAGCTGATTAAAACATTTAGCAGGCTGGAAGAGGGGGTAGGCGTAATACAGAGGAGGTTTGGGAGGTTTGTTTTTAGTCTGTGTGTAAGCATGAGAGAAGGGCTGAGATGAATAGAGGGATCATTCAGAAAAGACAGTGGAATGTAAACTTAAAAGATTTTGGAGAGAGACACTGGCTGTGAAGCTCAGTAGGACCATTATGCTTTTGGAGCTGTGATATCGTTCGTTTGGTGCATGGTCTGGCCAGACAGCACGCCACACACGCTGTCTTTGTTCCCCAAGCACACATGGAAAGGAAAGTTGGATTTCTACCTCCCTTAATAATTTTTTTTTTTCACTTTGTACAACAAGTAACAGACTGTCGGATACATAACATCAGATCATGTTTACATCACGCTGTAATCCTGCAATTTAGCAGAGAGTAAGAGTGAGAATAACTGCATTCAAATGTTGGGTCTTGATCAATAATCCATCCTTTCTTTTTCCCCTTTTCCATCCTTGTCTGTCCTCTAAATTTCTTCTGACTCTCAGGTGATCCAGGCCACTATTGAACGGCACAAACAAAACAGCGAGACATTCAATAAAGCTTTCAACAGCTCTTTCTCCCGGGAAGATGACCACCCCCCTGAGTCACCGGTCAGTCTCACTCTCCCTTAATCAATCAACTCATTGATCAGTCAATTAGTGGGTCATCCTGTGCAATGAATCACAGGAGGCTAGTGGTACACTAAACAAGTTCGTCATAGTCTGGTCTTTGTCTGCCTTGAACAGCTCTCCCATCTATGGATGTGGTAGTATACACACATAAAGAAGCTCTGTCTTTCCATCCCTGACAGTTGCACACGTAGCGTCTGTGAGACTCCTCTCCCAGAACTCTCTCATGACCTAATAGGGAAGGCCTAAGTCAAAGTGTATACAAAACTCTTATGGATCTGCTTTGACCCACTTTGGGCCGGCTGGAGCTGGACGCTGGCCAAACGTAACTTGACACAAGCCAGAGGACTTGATTTAGATGGTCTACACTGACGCCTAGTGGTAGAGAGTATATCTGACTTCAGGCTGGAGCTGCCGGTGTTCAATACGGTTTTACTTCTCCGCAGGGTCCCTGGTGCAACACATCCGTCGACTCAGATGGTGAAAGACTGCACGAAAGGGTGAGATACTATTATAAACTTACCAATTAGGCACAACAAGACGAGAACAAGTGAAAAAGTCAGCTTTTTCATAACCAACATGGCTCAGTTCAAAATTTTGTTTCAAAACAAAACTCCTCATCTTGTCTCTGACCGGATTTTAGCATCAGATGATGTGCCTGGTGGGCAGCACTGATCAGACCTCAAAACAAAAGTCAATACCAACAGGAGGATACAATAGGCCTTTCCCAACTCTTAATTTATCCAGCTTGACTCCTCTCCTCATGTCTTAGTCCCGCCCGTGTCAGATGCAAGCGGAGGAGGCGAGGAAGAATAGGAGAGCTACATCTCATTTCATGATTTTTTTTTTTTTTTTGCCTCCTCGTCTCCTTGCTCCTCGCTCCTTTGGCTTGTGACCCAGAAATTGATTTCCGCACTCCATCTTGGAGTACACCCTAGTTCCTAAAATGCATCTCAAAGAGCAAGGATCAAGGAGGCTTGGTGGAGGAGCCAAAAGCAAGTATCCTTCACAGAAGTTTTTTTTCGACCGACAAACCCCCGATTAGATATCAGTTACTGATTGGACGCTGCTGATCAGACTGATCTGATACACATCGACATCACTGGAGTTTTATTCCAGAGTGAAGACAGATCACAGATTAACAGTTTTATAGTTTAGTTGTCGTCCGATTCACAATCTAGTTAAAATCTGTGTTAACTGTCGGTCTGAATAACAAACGGACCGTGTTGATGGTAAAGTGTTCAGCAGCAAAAGGACCTGCAGTATCTCTCCGTCACACACCACGGCTGAAGGTGTTTATAAATAATTTACAATACCTAACAGCCAATGTCACAATCAATTTTCTTCAATTATTAGAATTAATAGATTTTCTTTTCATGATCTGTTATTTCCCCCATTAACTTCCAGCTGTGTCAGCTGATCCAGCTGTGATCCAGCTGTGATCAGCTACGTGACGCTTCAGAGGAAAGGACAGCTTATTTCTCTAATAACATTTTTCCTCGCTTCCTCTCTCCCCGGGTCTTTCCCAATTCTTAATTTATATAGTTCGACTCCTCACCTTCACTCCTCTCCTCACATCTTAGGAGATGTGAGTGGAGGAGGCGAGGAAGAGAAACTAAGGAATAATGTTTTTAGAGACAGTGTGTTATTAGATTATAAATTACTACAAATAAGTGAACACTGCAGCAGGTCTGGGTTAATCCAGAGCAATAGTTAGCTGTGTGGCCCCTATTGTCTCCTCCATTTTCTCGCTGTGTGTATTGTGTGTGTTTTAGTTATTTGTAACAAGCTTGTAACTGGATTAAGCACTAATATATTTAGGAATATGCACTATGTAAATGCAAACTAGAGTTTTAGTTTTAAAAGAGGGCGTCTCGAGATTAAGCAATCAGGCAGGTGTTGCCTTAAGGTGCCTGTTGGTTTCTGTACTTTTACTGTGCGCAGTACCAAGCTAATTTTCCATTAATCAAATTATCACAAACAAATTGCCAAATTTTGAACCTGAAGCTTTTGGGCAGGGTTAGGAAAAACAACAACTCTTCAGTAGAGTTACTCCAAAATAGGACAAAGATATTGTTGCAGTTTCAAGCTTCGGTTTTACTTTGAAGGTCATCTTGAGGATAAAGGTAGAGGTGTAGCAGGTGTGCCAGCTGATTGCTCAGTTGCATCAGTTTGATGAAGCCCATGCTGCTGCTTGTATGACAGAGAAAAGACACAGACACAGCATCTTTTAAACGGATATAAAGCTTCCTTGAACAGATCCAAAAAGTTCTTAGGAACCAAAGTTGTTTACATGATGATGATAAGAGCGTTGGATGTTTTATTTGTGTTGACATAGATAACTGATGCAGTCAGCGTATTAATTAGATGTTAATTCTTGGTAACTCTACATGTTCCTGATGATGGTTTTAAAGGCCCTGCACTGGTGTTTTCAATCATCCCGGCTGAGTAGAGCTCTGCTCAGGGTGGAGTTGGGTGGAGCTGTCCTGTAATAGACCTTTTTCACACAGACATTTTGACTTGTCATAGCAGGAAAAACACAGGTAAAGCTAATTTTGTTAATGGCCCTTAAGTGGTATTAAGTGGCCTCGTAGGTCATGACAGTGAGTCAGCATGTACAGTACCAGCACCCTGGAACAAGGTCATCTAAATGGAATTATTATTGCCATCAATTACACCTGTGGTTTTCCTACTATGTGAACAAAATGTGAAGTCAAGTCTGTGTATTATTAAGTATTATAAGTTAACTAAGAAAACTAAAAGAGAGGGAAGGAGATGCCAATCAGGGACAATCACAAATTTGACTCTGAAACCTGATTAAACTTTGACAAACAAAATCGTGAGGCTTTCGGCCATCCAGCCAGTTTGAGAGAGTGAATGGGATTGACTTCTCACTCAGGAAATATTGTTTGTTTATATTAGGACCGCGCGATATGGGGAAAATCCAATATCACAGTACCTCAACATTGTTATTGTGACATTACTGTAGGGTTGACCATTGTACAAAATATTTATGCTTTGGTTTTACTATTTTTGGTAAATAATCATCAGTAATATAGATATAATAATTAAGTGTAAAAGACCAATAATAGAACAAATAGAACAGTCTAGTAAGTTCAGAAATAGCGCATCACTTTACTGTAAAACAGCATTTAAAACCAGGAAACACATGCTATATTATGACATCCAAAATCTAAGACAATATCTAGTCCCATAACATAATATTGATAATGGCCCAGCCTTAGTTTATATTGTTTTATAAATTTTTAAAAATTTTGTATAGATAATTATAACCGCAGAGATGGAAGCATGCTGCTTGTCTGTGTGACTAAGGTTAAAATGTTTTGATAAAACGCTGTATAATTACGATACAATAACAAATAATAACTCTATGGACACTGCTGACTCCTGCAGGTCATGTTTAGAGGCCTGATAAGGCTAATTGGTAAGTGAAAACCCCTGTGTGGGTTAACCGTCAGTGCGTATAGACTGTACTGTAAAGCAGAAGTTGCGTCTGTTGCAACATTTGGCTGATAAATGGGCTTAAATGATTAAAGTCCTCATTGACCAGCCTGCTGCAAATAGAGAGGGCTCTTGTGTTTTCTGTATAAAAAGTAGATGAATTTCACTCCTCATTCCTCGGTGCATTTACAGTAACAATCTGACAGCCTGTGGACGACCTCCATTTAGTTGTCTTTAAGAGAGGGATAGTGTGTCTATGTGTTTGTTAACAGAAAGGAGAAATGAAAGACAGGCATCCAGACAAACAAAGAGTGTGCTGAAACAGAACATACTGAAGACCATGACCCATAACTCCTGTGTTTTTATTAATATATTTTCCAGAAGAGCTCCAGGAAAAAGGACAAAGAGAAGCAAATGTGTAAGGGCTGCAACGAGACCTTCAACTTCACCAAGCGCAAACACCACTGCAAGTCCTGCGGAGCGGTGAGCACAGATGGGACAGAAGACATTTAGACATTGTTTGGCAAGATGTAGAAAGAGAGAAGCCTGGAGGACAAGTGGAAAATTTCCTTCGGACAATTAACTGTTAGCAACTGAGCGGCTTTCTCAATGCCGTCTCTCTTTCTCTCCGTGTCCTTCTGCAGGCCATCTGTGCAAAGTGTTCAAAGACCTTGGACAACAAAACGAGCCGAGTGTGCCCGGAGTGTTTCGAAGCCAGCCTCAGCCTGGAGACTCTAGGTGTTAGTGAACAGAAAAGGAAAGCTGTGCCTGAGGTGAGACAAACAAATACAAGAACACACACACATTTAGCAGCATGTGCATGATAGTTTGTTTTTCTGCCTTGATTCATGCCAGTCCAGTTCGAACCACATCTGCCGGTATACCAACCGACAGTGTCAACCAGGGTTCAGCAAACAGACTGCACTGCTGGCAACAAAGAGAGAAACACAATAGTTGAGTTATTGAGTCCAGTCCTCTCTCTCTGCTGAATGCTAAAGTTACTGTGTTGTCTGAAATCATTGCATGTACACACATAAACACACATTATACACGTGCAGTACATGTGTATTTATGAATTAACACAGACTCACGTTGAAAAATCAACTCATCCCTCTTTGATGACTAATATCATAATGAGATCTCAGCTTATCGATGACCAGTCGTCTCCGCTGACTCCACAGTCTGGCAGCTGATTCAGGTGTCTGTCAGTCTGGGATGTTGAGGATGGAGGACACAAACTGCCACAATAAATAAATAAGAGACACAAAAACATAAACAAATATGCCATTAAAGGAAACAAAAATAGTATTAAATAAAATAAATAATAATAACAATAAAATTCTCTTTTTTGTTAAAACTGACATAAATTGATATTTCTGTTTTAATCTTTGCATTATTTCCCCTATCTATCTACTCTTCTATTTAACTTCCTCTTTTATTTATTTATTTTATTACCTTTTAAATTTATGTATTTATTTGTGCATTTATTTTTGATTTTTTTAAATATTTATTTATTAATTAATTAATGCATTATTTATTTATTCATGATTTTCCCTCTGCATTTCCTTCCTATTTATTTCTCCAACCATATTAATTTGTGTATTATTTTCCTTACACATTTATTTATACATTTATTATATTTCCTTTTAGTAGAAGGATATACAGTACAGTCTACTCTGCATGTACTGATAAGATAACATCCATACTATTGATATATAGTTTGTCAAAATTGATTTAGGATTCTGACGGTTCATTCGGGGTGTTTGTCTCAGTGACAGGATCCCCAAAAATACACTCATCTGCAGTGAGATTAGTGACCACATGGGGGAGCTGTAGGCCATCCAAGGACTAAACAAGGGGCAGCAAGAGCTTGAACACCTGTCCATGCACAAATCTCACTGTGTCCTACATTGTCGTTACGTAACAGCAAACAGTCGAAGACCTGCGCTGTCAGTTGCTCATCAAGTTCAAATCCCCAAAATATGATTCAGACAGATTTTAATTACAAGCTTATTCAAATCAATGATGATAAGTAGTATTTTATCACACCTCAAGTGTTTTACATATACAGTACATATAACGGCAGTTATCCTCTTTACGTGTATACTTCTATATCATCGTATTTTATTTTTAGAGACAGGCATCTCTAACGGGAGAGAACTGCCTGCTATCTGGCCACCTTCAAGTGCAGGAGAAAGGGAAGAGCTGGTCCAAGATGTGGGCGGCTGTCACCAAGGCTGAGCCACTGATGCTGTACCTGCAGAGCAACGGACAGGTACGAGTTCAACACACACACATCTGCAGATATATCCCACCTTTTTTTTTTTTTTTTTTAATCAGATTTAGGAATCACATGATGTATGTATTTATATCTACCCTTTGTTTATTATCTCACGATATTAATCACTTACTATACATATATTATATTACATGTGTTTACCCTGTTCAAATTAAGCATTGTACAAATAAAGGACAGTAAACATTGTACACAAGTTCCCCTCACATGGCCACATTAACCATGTGCGTCAGTCATCTCTTGCTCCACCCGTCTGGCCTCTCTATACATCCTGCTTGCTTCCTCCTTTTCGAAGCAGGACATCTGTACAGAGTGGCGCCTGGACACATCAGTGAGCATGTGTAAGTCAGATCTATCCAATCCTGCCTGTGCCAGGTTGTCTGCACACTGTCTGTGCTCTGTAGATTTGGGCCAGGAGGATTTGGTTGTCCTGAATGTGACCTCAGGTATAGCTGCTGCTGCTGCTGCTGCTGCTGCTGCTGCTGCTACTGCGGCGGCTGTCGGCGACGCTGCTCCGCTGTGTGACGAGTTTGCGCTGACCACACGAAGCAACTCTTTGGATTTAAAGTCGTTCCTTGAAATCTTGGCTCTGTTTGTAGCAGTAAATCTACTCAGAACATCCAAAGGAGTTGCATTTCATGAGTGGTTTACATGATTGCTCAAAGCAATCATGTTTGGAAGGCTTTTTGCTAAAGACTGAGATTCTCTGTCATTTATAGCGGATGGCACAGAAGGGAAGTGAGCCTGTTAAAGCCTCCCCCGGTTTCATTTCCAAGACTAATATCCCAATCCCACCGCAGAAAGCTGCCATTCCAAAGATTAGGATTAATAGGAGTTGGACGGGCATTTCCTGATTGTACAGAAAGAAAGAGGGGGAAGGGAGAAAGCATTATACATGCCTGGTGGGATATATTCTCCTCCAGCTGAAAAGACAAGCTGTCACTTGCTGTATTTACAATATGTTTCCTATTTATTCAAGAGAAACCCACCGCCAGATTTCTTCTGGTTTGACTTATTTCACTCATTTCCATAGGACTCCAAGGGGGCACGGGTGGTGCCTCTCCCTGGGTTCGAAGTGAGCTTGTTGCCGCCATTGGGAGGCGAGAAGTCGGACATCAAACACGCATTCCGGCTCAGTCAAGCACAGCAAACTTTGCTCTTAAGTGCCCAAGATGCAGAACTTCAGGCCAAGTGGGTGGACGTCCTCTCCAAAGCTGCCCGCGGAGAAACGCCCACAGACGCATCGGCGAGCCTGACCGAACACAGGAAGAGCCAGTAGTGGCCATGTTGGAGCCACAGGACTCCCTCCCCCTTCCCTCCTTCTCCTGTGTATAGAGCACACATTACTTGAATTCACTTTACCTTGGCACTTTTTGGTTTTTTTTTTCCCCACTTTTGAAAGGACCACTCAGTCCTTCCTATGCCACTTCAATCTTCTCATCATGACCACACAGTTGCATCTCTCTTTTTTCTTCCTGTCTCTGTTGAGCACACAGAAAAATAAGGACTATGCTATCAAGCCACCAACGCCACTGTATGTATGTGTGGTTCGGATATTTTAGTGTTTTCAAACGGCGGAGAGGACTAAATGTTTTATTTGTAATATAGCTGAAGAAGGTTCCTGTATGATTTTTTTTTTTTTTAAATATGAAGTTTCTTGTACATTACGCAATTGTGTTGTGAAGCATTAAATCTTATGTGTCCGTCTTTCTATTTGTGCGAAAGTATGTATGTCTGAGTGCGAATCCCCTCCCGTGTTTATTAAGTATTGAATGTTAGTGTAAGAAACCTCTGTTCTGTTCTCTTCACTCCTGCTGGGAACACAGTGGCAGTTCAGTGGATATATTGTACAGTATGTATACTATAGTGCGATGTAAGAAAACAAAGGAAAAAAAAAGACATTTTAACTTAAGAAGACACAGAGATGTGTACGCTTGTGGCTGGCCACTTGATGCTCCCACTGTCAGCTCCCATCTTACAGACCCTCTCTTCATACTTCATACTCTCATCTATATACACTAGTTAATACAGTAACTCCCTCTTGTCTTTGTGCTTGGACTCTGAGACCTCTAATCTAAGTCTGATCCACCACATTTCCACTCTGTCATATTTGTGACTCATCCAGATGAGAGTACACAGCCAGAATGGGATCAAGTGGCTTCAATTCTGACCCTGTGCTGCAGGATAAGTCCTGCAATATCTCCACTTGTACACATACTTATTAAATCATTTCCATATACTTCTCTCTCTCTCTTTCTTAGCATAGCAACCGTCTGCCTGCTTTCTCTCCCTTTGGTGATGTGATGGAAACCAAGTACTGTACTGTAAAACTGTTAATTCTGCCTTGCCCCCCGTCCCCCTCTCCTATCAGCCACCAGCCTTTAAGCAAAAGTAGCAAAAAAAACCTTGTCATTTGGATCTCTTTGTGCATGTAAACTCACTCATCATATTTATATACCGTGTTCTGACACCCTGCCCCCCCATCCCTCGTTTTATTCTCCAGGATTCATTCTTGTCGTACTGTAAGTGAGCCGCAGTGAGTGTTTTAAACATGGATTGTGCACAGTGGAAAAGCAGTCAAGCATATCATCAATAAACAGACATGATTCATTCAGTACGTGCTGTCCAACAAGATCTTCACGTGTCCACGAGTTTCTGTGTGCAGATGTGTTTCTTTTTGTCTTTTTTGAGGGCCGTCAGTTGATAAAAATATTTCATCACAGTTCACAATCACATGGTTGTCCATAGTTAATCGTGATTAATTGCACATTTTTTTATCTTTTCAAAATGTACCTTAAATGGAGATTTGTCAAGTATTTAATATTCTATACAAATATGCTGCTTTATGCAAATGTGTGTATATATTTATTATTGGAAATCAATTAGCAACACAAAACAATGATGTCCAGAAACAGTACTCACAGGAACTGCATTTAGCATAAAAATTTGCTCAAATCATAACTCAGGCAGCAACAGCTGTCAGTGTCAAACTGCATGTGATTATCATAAAATGTCTGTAAAGAGGAGACTCATAGGTACCCTAGAAGCCATTTTCAGTCACATATCTTGAGGTCAGAGGTCAAAGTCAGCTGGTTTTTCCTCACCGAAATTGATATAGATTTAATTTCTAGTCCCATATGACACCGGTATTTTCACTCTAGCTTTAAAACTCAGCCCGCTACAACCTAAAAATCACAAGTTGTGTTGATATGTTAAAGATATTAGCGCTGTTAACGCGTTATTGTCGGTTTAACTTTGACAGCCATAGTCTTCTTATGAAACACACACTACAGATGTTATACTTTCTCTAACAACAAGGGAAAGACCAGTCACACACAGGCACAAATTGATGCTCATTCACTCCAGTCACACTCTTGTACTGATATAACACACAAAGCAGCATATGAAATAATGCCAGCAGATATTTGATTTAATATGCCGATGGGATGTAAGAGGATTAATGACCATGTGGCGTTTACTATATGTGTGCAAATGAGTTTCTGTGTCATCTAGGGATACTATACTGTAGTTTTAGTTTAATCCCTTTTAACTTCACATTCTTACTTCAGTTTTCACTTCAGTTTGGTGTTCAGTATTTAATCCCCGGAGGGAAATTCGGGATGTATCGGAGAACTACTGCTGCCTTTAGGTAACATAAAAACACAAAAGGCTCTCTCTAGAACCAGTGTTTGGTTTGTCCCATAGCGTTTACAGTATATAAGAAGTGGATGTAGCCACAGGGAAATCACCCACTGATTTGAAGGGTGGGGCTTTACCGAATGCTGAACAAGATAGTTTCAAAAAGGTTCTAAATAAATGTCATGTACTGAAAACACTGTGAAAAGCTTAAAGTAGTAAGGCGAAGAAGCGGACAGCTCCCAGACCGGACAACGCCGTGGTAGCAACCTGTCAATCAGAAGGTAGCTACACCCTAAAGCATCCCCTGCTTTATGGTTTATTTGAATCTAAATGGGACCATAATTTACTAAATGAACATCATGCTGTATCAAAGATGAACTGAAACTAGCGACTGAGACCATAAACTCATGTTGACAATGTTTACTGAGGTAATAAATCAAATGAGAAGTAGGCTCATTTTTTCATACAATCAGACTTCTTTTTGCAACCAGAGACATCGCCCCATGCTGGCTATTAGAAAGAAAGTTTAAGGTGCTCAAACATTGGTTTCACTTCTCAGACCCCAGAGGTAGCCCACTGGTTTGTCCACTCTGGGCTACTGTAGAAACATGGCGGACTCTGTAAAGAAGACCCGCCCCATATGTAGATGTAGAACACAACGATTCTTAGTTTAAGGTGATTATACACCAAAAACATAGGTATGAATGTTATATTCAATTTCTGCCAATACATCCCCTGAAAATCTGCGTATTGGTCCTTTGAGAGATCACCACAGTGATTGCAGTTCATTATAGGGGGATGTGAACATATGCAGCAGATTTTTTGGCTATCGATGTTATAGTGGTTGACTGACAGACAGCAACTGCCTTTACCCGGAGCCATGCCTTTAGCATGTATAATAAAATCTAATTTAAGTTTTTGATTTCAGGTTTTTCCACCTCGCTGTTCACAGTTTTTCATGCTCACTTCTCAGCTGATATTTTTCAGTTGCTTTGGCTCAGTGTGCAAATGTGTGTGCTCTGATATGGATTCAAACAACAATAGATCTATATAGCAACGGCGGGACATGAAGTCAGGTGCACACGTTGCCTTGCTGTGTGCAGCAGTATAGCATAGTCACCATGAAAACAGCACTGAAACGCCAACATAGGCCGATCCCTTCATGGTCATCATCGTCTCATTACTGCTGTTTCTATCTCATGTCAGAGGATAATGAGTCCAGGGAACCACAGCTATACAGTATATATTCTGCTTCTAATCAGTTTCAAAGTGCTTTGTGCCATGTGCGTGGTTGGATACTTCAAATCTCATTTATTTATGAAGCCCTCAAAAGACAGAACAATGCAAAACTAAGAAAGGAAGGATATAATTTATAGGAAAGTCCGATTTACTGAAAGGGTTGGGTACTTGAGTTATGAGTGATTTCAGCTCTCAGATATGTTTGTGTGTGTATAAAAGTAGGTGTGGAAAGGGTGTATAAAAGCTGTCCATTTTTCAACATCTTGATTTAATTCAGTTTCATCCTCCCTCTCTCTGTTTTGTCTCCACTTTGTCGTCATCACACTTGTTTTTGCAGTTCTTGTAGACATAAACTTATTGACGTACATTTACAGGGAAAAAAAAAGGAGAGAGGACAGCTATTGATAGGCTGTGTGAACCGTAACTTCTTTATTTAGCGAGTCAACAGTGAGTGTCAAAATGATGAATTGGAAGGCTGGTGTCTCTGTGTAGAGCTGGAGAGCAAAGTGCTGACTGCATCCTTCTGTCATTTTACATGCTGTAACAGAGTGGAGCAGGGTGGGTACTGCTGCAGGACGGAGACCACGCTGAGATAAGCTTTCATCATCTCTCCAGAGTCCTCTCTGTGAAAACTCAAGTCTCTGTGTTTTTCTTTCCAACTAATCTTTGACTTTCTATTTCCTTTGAAAATATATCGAGCAGCTCTTGTCTCGACAATAGAAGTTGAGGCTAACAACCTGAGTTTGTGGCAGGAAGTTTTACTTCTTTCTATGCATTGCACCTCTCTTGCTTGCTTTCACTTCCTTATGTGTGTTTGCAGTAACAGTCCTACCAAGGTTGCGGTGGAACTGTAAATATGTCAAACTAACCTCCATCACAGGTCCCAAGGCTCCCCTTATAATGGCTCTATTCATCAAGGGTGCAGACCTCTTTGAATGAGCACAGAGTGCAAGGCTGGTTGAACCAATGAGCCATTATTGTCGCCAGCAATGTATTACAGAACAATTGAGGGTGAAAGCAAAGCAGAGCATCTCAAATGATTGTATTTGTTCAGGTTTCAGGTTGTGTCCACGACTCTGTGAGGTTTGTCCCTCTCCCACAACAGCTGAGGGGAATGGTTTTAATGGGAAAAGCTGTCGTATGCCGCTGGAGCGTAAGCCTCTTACCAGCTGTTTGTGTGTGTGTGTGTGTGTGTGTGTGTGTGTGTGTGTGTGTGTGTGTGTGTGTGCATCTGTGTGGCCTAGAAACATTTGCATTTTGCATTCCCAAATCTCTGAATGCACCACCCTGCAGACCTACCTATTTGGGGAAAGCAGGAAGAACCAATTACCACCTGCCTTTCACATCCAGTGCTTCCAATTTCTCTTTTCTCTACTCTATTAAGCTCTTTTTAGCCACTCAAGCAGCATCTTCAGTTGACCGGCCTATCGGTCCAGCACCTTGGTCCAGAGTAACATACCAAGATAAGCACTGATGGATAGACATGTCATTTGGTTCTTGGTCTCTTGAGGGTGATTCATAAGAACCCTGACTTTTTATGTAGTGCCAACAAGACCTTTAAAACTATGACTGAATACCCCTTAACCTCAGCTGTACTCTGAGATTAATGCTAAGAGTGGCAGTTTGGCATGCTAATAGGAGTGTTAGCATTCAGCTCCAAGCACAGCTTTACCCAGGGCAGTGGTTCCCATCCTAGGGGGTCTGGAGCTCCCAGGGGTGTACAAGGTCAATATTAGAGGCTGGAAGATGATCAACAAAATAGGACAAAGGAAACAGTTCATTTTTGACCTTGGACTAATGCTGGCTTCAATTTACTGGAAATTGGAGGTCGGAGCTGGGAATGACGTCATGCCCAAGTTGTCCCAGTACAACAAGTTGGAAAATTTAATGGGGTTTGCTTCAGCCAGGTTAGACATTGATAGCAATACCAGTTGATAACAACACATTGCACCGGTATTTTGTGCATAGAAACACAGTAGGAACATGTCCACAGAGAGAAGTTAGACAGTACTGTGTACAACTGATTATATGAGAAGCAAGTAAGAGGGAAGTGCTAATAAACAGTATTTACTACATTTTTTTTTTTTTTTTTTTTACTTTTGATGCAAGGAGCAGCCATCTTGAATTTTGAGGTTGGGGTTGGTGAGGTTCATCCGACTTAGGGGGGCGTTGCAGTTCATGTTCATTGTTGAAATGTAACGAGGGGATAATTTCACGAAATAATCTTAAAGGAACAGTTTGTTTAGGTGGAGCTATTAGCCAAAATATCTGAAACATGAAACTAAGAATCATTGTGTTTTTGTTACCTTGGAATGAACCGTTTATTACTATATAGGGAGTGGCTTCTCTCCATGAAGTCCGCCATGTTTCTACAGTATCATAGAACAGACAAACCAAACACCGTTAATTTTTCTTGCTCCGGCCGGATTTCGTCGCTGCTGTCGCCACCGCTCTCTCTCTCTCGCTTCACCACTCACTTCCCACACTCTTAGCACTCAACTCTTGCAACAACTGGCTCTAGATTTGGGTTTTTGTGCCACTGTGGTGATCCTACAAGCTTGCAAGACGTTATAATTTGCAACCTCAAGCTAGATGCCGCCAGTAGGCCTACAGGCTCACAGAGCCACCAACAGGACTCTTGTTTTTAGTGTGTCTGTGCCAAAAGCGTTGCAACTAGGCGTTGTTCAATGTGTTCAAGGTACTCTGGATTTTTGATGCGTTCAGTGACTCCTGTTCTTTGGGTTCATTTTCCACTTGGACCATTCACCCTTGGTCATACATACCTACCACACATGTCATAGTCAGGATGTGTTGCATCATGTTAGCTATCATATCTGCAGCAGCACTTGTGCACAAAGGTTGAAACGGTGGCGAAGAAAGTGAACACTTCTCTTTTAATACAAAGGAAGTGGTTGCAACTGTTTCCTGGTATTTTCATGTTTTGTGCTTTGAACATGAGATGAGGTCTTGTCCCCCAGCAAGTTTCTTTTTCACAACGCACCAGACAAATGACTCTCTGGAAGTTAGGTGCTGCACAAAATGGAGTTTCAAAACCATTGTTCTTGCTAGAATGTGAACGCGTCACACCCCCGGCCTCCTCCTCGCTGAAACACAAGTCCACCAGATGCCGTGGGGGAAAAGCCCTGTTTGTAATTACAGAATCAAAAGGTACATGACAGACATTTACTAGACGATGATGAATTGCTGTAATAGTGACAATAAATAAGAGACAACATCATTCACATGTTTTTCTCATTCGCAGCCCGAGTGGAGGTGGGACAAAATAAATTCAGGTGGTTGCTCATCCTGTCATTATATGCTAATTAGAAATCATTAACCTTGATTTGATGATGATGATGATTTGAGGTCTATTTAAGTGAATGACCATAACGGCCTTGGAGATGCTGCATTATCTACAGCTCCAGTTCCCCAAAGTCTTCTAGTTACACCCTCCCACCACAGAGAGCAGCATTAATTCTCAATCCACTCCCAAGTAAACTTAGTATGTAATTTATTCTTTACCTGTTTTTATTCTGACAGATATGTAAATGTGTGTGAACTACTCGCACTATTTTAATTTTGTTGCAGCCTAAATGAGCACCTCTAATGACTGAAAACACCATCCGTAACTGAACAGTCAGCTCCGGGCCATTGAACAAATGATGTTGTAAAACACCACACCTGAATATCTTATTATACAGAACATCTAACATCTCATCATTGTGTGGAACGCTGTGGAGTGACGTGGAGCAACATGAAGCGCACTAAAAGAAACAAGTCATTTTAAATAACAGCAGTCATCTCAGAATGAGTCATTTGGCAGCAGCATGTAAATAAAAAGTCAATGCAGCTAAACAAAATTATAATGTGCACATACACAAATATAACCTAGAGAGGCACTGTTTATCCAAGATACACAACACATATTTATTATGGAGCTGCATCCAGTCACTATACTGGAGCAATTACTCACCCGGGAGAGGACACTTAACGTGAAGAGGTTTTAGTGAAAGCTCTGGTTGGTGTGGACATTATGTACTCTTTGCTGAGGCCCTGCTCTTCAAATGTCCTAGATAATAATCTGTAGTTTGTATATTTGGTCATGTGAATGGTGGAAGATTCATACAGAGAGACAGACACAAGATGAGAAGTAGATGAGCTTCACAGTGGAGACACCAGTCGATGGCAGACCTGGCAGATGTCTATTTCCTCTGTCATCAGACTCAGTGCCTTGTAGGGCTGCAACTAATGATATTTTTTCGTTTCTTGTCTGAATTAATCAATTAGTTGTTTGGTTTATTAAATGTCAGAAAATGATCAGTGTTTCCTAAGAGGACATCCTCAAATATTGTTTTTGGTCCGCAACTCAAAGATATTCAGTTTACTGTCAGAGAGGAGTAAAGAAACCAGAAAATATTCACATTTAAGAAACTGCAAACAGAGATTTTCCATTAAAAAAATGACTCAAACTGATTAATCAATTATCAAATTATGTGGCGATTAATTTCTACAATAGTTGAAATGATTTATGGCTGCTCTAGTACCTTGTTTCTTTGTTTTCTGGCGTGTCTCTCCTCTGCAAAACTCTCGAAAAGTGATACAGCGTCCTGTATTTGCAGCAGCACATCCCTCACTTAAACTCAAAGATTTCCATTGTTCACAATCTCTCTCCTCCCCACTTTCTATGTTGAGGCCGAGCCACCTTATCGCTTTCCCCTCTATCTCCTGCTTTCTCTCAGTACATCTATTCCTGCCTCCCTCTAGACTCATCTTTCATTTGTTGTCTTCAGCACCACCGAGCCGCCACGCTGTTAGCTCTCTGTCAATACCTCAGCGGGAGGCGTTCGTGGTTGCCCCAGTCATATTAACACTGCTTGGCACACATGGAAGTCCAAACACTTAAGGAACCTGCAGGGTAGCTGTGACATAATGAAGCTGTTGCAACTCTCTAGCTATGTTTCGTGCTTTCCTTCACTTTCTCCCTCTTTGCTTTTTTTTTTTTTTTAATTCCTCTTCCTCTCTGGTGACGGCGGGTGCTGAAAGGACCTGAGGCCCTGGGTGGAGGGCTGTCAGAGGATAATTTAACTGGAAGTATTGCAGCAGTGTGATATAACAGCTGACATGGCCATTCTATATCTCTGTGAAGGGTGTCAACAAATTTCTCTTCATTGGTAAATAAAGTAATACATTATCCACACAACTATTAGAGGAAATGCCACAGGTTTTAGTACAGACATTCATGGTTTCCAGATGACGGATCTGACTGATTTTGGCGATCCCATGATTTTTTTTTTTCTCTTGTCTCATCATGGATGGGTCGACATTTGTGATTTTAAGAGTCTCGGTGACTGCTGGCTGGACTGACATGACATTCATCTTCCTGTCAGGATAAAAAATAAATGATTGGGTTTTCACCGTGGCAAGCATACCTGCTAAACGTCAGCATGTCAGCATTTATCTCTACTGAATACCGAACCAATCCTAACACCATCTTCAGTCATTATTCATACATCAAGCTGAAGTGAAAACAGGAAGTGAACGTGGTATAAAAGGAATGGAACTAAAACTACAGTGTATTTCACACCAGATGGCACGTATGCATCCGCACAGAAACTTTGCACACATTCAGCAGCCGATATGCCACATCATGTTAACTCCCATCAGCATACTGTTTTGTGTGATATCAACACATCAAATGAACATCAGTGTATGCTTTGGTATTACCATCACTCTTAGAGAAACAGAAATTTGTGCTACATGAAGATCTTGTTGGTACTAATGACATTCAACCTCAGCTGTTTTGTGCTAATTAGCAATACAGTTAGCATGCTGATATCCTAAACTTAAAAGGGGAACATAGTAAACGTTATACCAGCTAAACATCAGCGTGTTAAAGGTAGGGTTGGTAAAGGTTTTTGAGACATTTTTGCTAAATTTGTTGAAATCCTAATTAAATCATGACAGCAATCAGAATATCAAATGCTCTGATGAAAAAAAGAGAAAAATTGATATCTGTGGCTTTCGCAATCATTTCTTTCAGCCCAAATGTAATAATTTGGGGGCATGCCTGCCTGTGTTCACTCAAGTTACGAGCTGATAGCTTGACAGCTGTGAGTACTAACAACAGCCATGTTCATTGTTTACATTCATAACATTTCTTTTTATTCTTATAATTTTTTTTTGGGGGGGGGGGGGGGGGTGGCTTTGGATGGGGGGCCTAGAGCGATGGACTGTTCGTGTTGCTGACTTGGCGGATTTTTCGCTAGATTTAGGGACTTTTGGAGCTAGTGCTGCTAACTACATTCATTGAAAAAGAGATGGTGACTCTGGGTTGAGTTTTTTCCGTTGGATCACTTTTAAAATAAACATTAATGTGCAATAATTAGGAAGATCCATTGGCAGAAATTGAATCTAATATCAATAAATATGTTTTCATTAGTGTATAATTACCTGAAAATAAGGCTCATTGTGTTTTTGTCATCTTAGAATGAGACATTTATATCTACATAGGGGGTGGGTCTTCTCCACAAAGTCCGTCATGTTGCACCACCATGTTTCTACTGTAACACTGAACAGACAAATCAAACACTGTTAATTTTTCCTGCTTGGGCTGGAGTTGATAACGTTACTCTCTGCCACTCTCTCTCTCTTGCTTCACCACTCACTTCCCACACTCTGAGCACTCTACTCTACAGCTGGCTCTAGATTTGCGTTTTTGTATCGGCCACTGTGGCAATCGTAAATGCTTGCGAGAAGTTATAATCTGCAACCAGACGCCACCAGATCCTACGCATAGTTCCTTTAACATTGTCACTACTGAGATTAGCATTTAGCTCAAAGCCTAAGTAGGCCTACACCCTAACAGAGTCACCAGCAGGGATTTTGTTTTTAGTGTGTCTGTGCCAAAAGCCAAATTCAGTTTAACCACTCAGTTTCTGAAAATGCTATTTCTTTCAGTGCCTCTTACATTTAATGCTTCAAATATTTTACACTTGTGTGATGAAATCCAATCACCAGCTGTAAATGGAGTTCTGTATCATATAAGCTTATGGATATTAAAGTAGAGGTTGCTATTCAATCTGCTATACCAAACAAATCCCTCACAAAAATAAGTATATGCCTAACTGACTCAATTTCTCCCGCCAGCACCGCCACAGTAATGCTGTCCGTCAGCCTCTGTGCTCTCTGAGAAACGCTGTACATCTGTAACCCATGCCTTGCAAGCTGTGCACGTCTGTGGCAAAGAAATGCTTGATCAACTCAATTTCCTCCGAAAGTCTCATTCTTCTTACCTGCCACCCGTTTCCCATCTCCCCTCTCTTCTATTTCCTCACTCTCTCCCGGCGTGTGTGTGTGTATGTGTGTGTGTGTGTGTGTGTGTGTGTGTGTGTGTGTGTACTTGTACAGCTATCATTGCGAGGACCAGTTTGAGTTTTAGACCTTCAGAGTGAGGACATTTTTGGAAAGTGAGGACATTTTGGTCCTCACCTTCAGACCAACCTTCAAAGGCCTTTTTCAGGGTTCAAACTTGGTTTTAAGGTCCAGGTTACATTTAGGTTTAGATTAGGGTTAGGGTAAGGGTTGGGGTTGAGCATTTAGTTGTGATGGTTAGGGTTAGGGTAAGGGGCTAGGGAATGCATTATGTCAATGAGTGTCCTCACAAAGATAGCTGTACAAATTGTGTGTGTGTGTGTGTGTGTGTGTGTGTGTGTGTGTGTGTGTGTGTGTGTGTAGGTTCAAATTTATGGAGCGGCTCAGTTGTTGGTGCCCACAATCCAGCCTGGGCAAGTGATTTGTTCAGAGATTACAGAGACAGGAGCCTTAATGATGTTATGGACCGATCACCAGGTGTGTGTGAAGAAGAGTGAAAGATGATGTGGGTGTCATTTTGGAAGTAGTCTCTACTTTACTTAACAAGGGTTTTCAAACATACGCATTTCACAGCAGGACAGAGACACGCCATCCTTAATGAGACTCTGGCATTAACATTGAATAGTTTCTGGGAAATATTTCATCCTAAAGCAAATTATTTTTAAAACAACTTTATGTTTCAGTTAAAAATAGAGCTTATTTTGCAGGTTTATGATGAGCTACTCAATAAAGCTCTTCAGCTTCTTCTTGTAGAAGTAACCTTTGAATATAATAATTGCCTCATGGATGGTGCACTGCAGCCAAGCAACTAATATTCAACTGTCCGAACACTTTGGGAACTAACTAACTAACCAAGGGCACTTCAGAGAGGGCACTTTCAGTCGCCTCCACCCAGACCTCCGGCCATATGTGGCCTCATTCGAGCAGCAGTGTTGATGGGGGCTGTTGGCGGTGTGAGATGATGTCCCTCCTGCTCTACTTAATTACCTGTGTGATGGAGTGGTTCTCCACCCAGCGGAGCCACTGTGTCACAGTGTGTCAGGGACAGCGCGGACACGCCGAGCTGACCACTCTCACCTTCCTCACCCTCTCTCTGCTGTCAGATCAGGTTAATAATAAAACAGCAACAGTCGGTAGAGCATCTCCTTTTTGGTCAAATGAATCTTACATCGTCCATTTCTGCTTTTCTTGGTCACTTGGTAAGTAATGTACTCAATATCAGCTTTATCCAGTTTAAATACAACAAAAGAGGCATCATTGACTGTCCCGGGCTTCATTAGCAAGCCTCCTGGTTATCAATTGGACTGCACAGACTCTGAGACACAGAGAATAATGTGTACGGCACTGAAAGCCCAAACTGTACCCGCTGAGACTAAGCCAGAACACATTAACTGTTGCTGTAGCAACCGTCTCCAAATTAGAAGAGAAAACTTGGACGCTTTAAGCAGACTAATTTCTCAAAATGTCCTCATCCTCATCTCCTTCCTCCTCTGACGGTAATATCAACATATCCTCGAACACTGAATTTGTATTATCCAAAGTGGTGTAAGTGTGGACACTCAGCAGTTGATTTAACAAAAAATTTATTTAAGGGATTTGGCTTTCAACCACATATGGAAATACTGGGGACTTGAGGCTCTTTCAAAAGTTGCACAGATATAGAAATTTTTGTAGCCATGTTTAATGTCTCCTGGTGAAGAGCTGGAAACAATTAAAGGTACAGTGTGTAGGATTTGGTGGCACCTAGTGGTTTGGTTGCAGATTGCAACCAACTGAGTACCTCTCTGCTCAATCCTCCCTTTCTAAGACAGAGGTAACGTGAACCACAAAACTGTGGTAACGCTGTTCGCCTTGCTTCAGGGGCCGTTCTTACCATAAAAACACTACTTTAGGAGCAGCAGAAGTCAGGCGGCGGCCGGTGGTACCACGGTTTTGCACTCTGGCTCACAAGCGTGACAAAGAAACATGGTGTTTTTTTTAAATGAAACCAAAGTATTGGACAGATTTTTTTAAAAATGACATGATAGTGGTGCAAGATGAAATGTTAAAGGTATAGTATGTAGGGTTTTGACAGTATCTAATGGTGAGTTTGCAGATTGCAACTAGTTGATTACCCCTACTCCCTTTCCAAAACTGTGGTAACGCTATTCAGCTCGCTCAGAGACCATCCTCATCATAACAACACTACTTCAGGAGCAACGGTAGGCAGATGGCGGCTTGTGATTCCACAGTTTTGCACTCTGCAACTTACATTTCCGCAGTTTCACAATTATGTCGGAGGACTATGGTGGTAACATAAAAATGCTAAAGGCTCTCTGTGTTTGGTTTGTCCATTCTGGGCAACATAGTGGAGCAACATGACATGGATCGATGAAACATAACATAGAAACATAGATAGGAAGGGCTCATTCTAAGCTAACAAAAACACAATTCTTAGTTTTGGGCGATTATACACTTGTCAACGTTGCCTGATGGGAAATATTAAACTACCATATATGCAAGTTACGACCACAAGAACAAAAAAGTGTTCATGTAATTTACAAAACACGTATTTAAAGAACTTTTTGTCATGCCTATAAATGTACCCACATCAGGGTTTTTTTTCAAGCAAGCTTACGTAACTATGACACATGGAAGGGGGTATGTATCCATAAGTCCATCAGTCTGACAATTTTTGTAGCCTACTATCAAAAAGTGTAATTACACGATTGGAGGGAGAGAGAGTGACAGCTGTGCTTATGAGCTACACTCATCAGCATCATAGCCAACACCAAGCATGACTGGCTGGAAAGAGGCCATATGAGAAGAGATGCGTAAACACAAACGTAGGATTCATCTGGAAATGAATTCAAATGAGACAGTGCAGACAAAAAACAACTATTAATTGTAATCGTCACAAAAGGGTCAAATCATTGTATATTGTGGCACTTTGGGTGTTATTTGTGGTAGTGCAAAGGTCAAAATTATCGTACAAATATGATGATTATTGAACATTTGGCAATGCTGACACAAATGAAAACATTATTTTCCATTTCTGCTAATAGATCCCCTGAAATGTTACACACTGTTCCTTTAAGGTTTGTGGTGGCAACCATAACACTCTGCTTTCTAACTTGTCACATTTTCTCTATCGATAAATGTATCCTAAAGAACAGTGTTGCTCCATAACATGGAGGGCACAATACGCAGCATATCTCAGGGTCTTTTTGAACATAACTCTTGAGCATTTACATAGTCCTTAAGTCTCAAGTATGAACACTTTTAATCAGCTATGCTAATATATTCATGAGTGAGGAGGCAAACTGCTGTCTGAACAGAGGCTCCCTGTGTGTTTGAGGTGGTGAGTGGGGGTTTGCTCAGGTGAACAGGGCTGCGCCTGTGGAGACACTTATCACCCACAGCAGAAACAGTCTCATGCATGCCCAGAATTCTCAATGACGTTAGACGGGTCGATGTGCAGCTTGAGCACGGGGAGAAGTGCTGCTTTCAGATGAGGATGCAAAGTGAAAACAGGAACCTTCATATTATGTGTACAGAGTTCGTATATTGCTTGTGTTCAATTATGTTTGTGCATGTGTTTGGTTAGATTTCAAAGAGTACAAGAAAGGGTTCAGGTTTTTTTCCTTCATGAAAATTGTTTTTGTTTCATTTATAGCTGTTAACCATCATAATTACATTTCCACATAGTAACTGCCCATGGTCATTCAACCTCTTCCACTCCCTGAAGGACTCTCCACTACAGACTTTACTTTGTTCAAAGCCTGTGGCAGGCATATGAAAGCAGAAAACCTAAGGAATCCATTGGCACCAAGCATGTCATGCTAGCTTGTCTTGAAGTAGGGTAAATCACTATACAAATTTATGCAAAACTTTGGGAAAACCTAAAAACCTTCACAGGTCTCCCTTGACCTCTGACCTCCAGATATGTGTATAAAAGTGTTCTATGGGTACCCACCAGTCTCCCCTTTACAGACATGCCCACTTTATGATAATCACATGCAGTTTTGGGCAAAAAACATACGTTTTTTTTTACATGCAGTATAAATTTGTTATTTTTGCCTATTCTAAAATGTTTATATATATGTATGTATATATTCCTGGATACTGGGGTGCCTGAACAGTCTTGGAATTACATGACAAATTATAAAATATTAAATACAAATAAAATACAAACTGGGCATGACCGTAAAGCTGAGACTCTTGTGTATCCAGCAAGTCCAACTGTGTGATGATGGTAGTCACCACAGTACACATTTCATCTTCATCTTCATCTTCATCTTCAACCGCTTATCCGGGGTCAGGTCGCGGGGGCAACAGCTCCAGCAGGGGACCCCAAACTTCCCTTTCCCGGGCCACATTAACCAGCTCTGACTGAGGGATCCCGAGGCATTCCCAGGCCAGTGTGGAGATATAATCTCTCCATCTAGTCCTGGGTCGTCCCCGGGGTCTCCTCCCAGCTGGTTGTGCCTGGAACACCTCCCTAGGGAGGCGCCCAGGAGGCATCCTTACCAGATGCCCGAACCACCTCAACTGGCTCCTTTCAACGCAAAGGAGCAGCGGCTCTACTCCGAGTCCCTCACGGATGAATGAGCTTCTCACCTTATCTCTAAGGGAGACACCAGCCACCCTCCTGAGAAAACCCACTTTGGCCGCTTGTACTTGCGATCTAGTTCTTTCAGTCATGACCCAGCCCTCATGACCATAGGTGAGAGTAGTACACATTTCATCATTGTGAAACCATTTTTTGAAACTTGACCTCACTGTATAAAATGAACTATGGTGACCTCTAGGGTAATCACAGCCTCATGAAACTTCACAGCCACAAACTAGAAACCTAAAGCATTCAGAGGATGGATGGCTTTCCTATCTGGACTGAAAATAAGGGGGTTTCTGAGCAGTTGCCAGAAGAGAAGCACTCCCCATCCAATTGCTTGAAAATGTAATTCTTGCAGAAATCTCCAAATGTCAAAAGTTTTTGATACCAATCACAGCATGACATTTTCTGTAGAGTTCCTCAAGGTCTTGGTGTCTTAATGTGGTATTTTGGGGGGATTTCTGATCATTTCTATCAATTCTTGATTGGTAAAAAATAGTTAAATTTAGCACCAAATCTGTGTAACAAATGGTATCAACCCAAAAATTACTTCAATAACTCATAAGTGAGCATGGGAATGACCATCATATACTTCTATCATAATTTTCTAAACCCTTATACACTTGTACAATTTATTTTAATTAATTAATGAATTAGTTTTTTTTTTTTCTCAAATTAATTGTCACGTTTCCAGCTTTCACATGATATAAACCACTCTGTGACATCTACTGACTTGGTCCAGGTCACCAGTTGTCACCTTCATCACTATGACCCGAACCAAACTGCGTCACAGTGAGACAGACAGAGAAGTGAAAAAAGCCTGATGTGTAATCAGACAGAAGTGTGGTAACATTTAGAAGAGTGGATACCTACAGGGAAACTGCACTTTTCACATTGTTCAGTCAAATGTATTCCATGCACTGCTGATTTCACTCTGTATTTGGCTCCGCTACTGTTGCAACTTGCCAGTATTATTTAGATGAGCATCCTGTATCTCCTACTTCTCAGGAAATGTGCAATATCTGACTTGTTTTTCTACTGTGTCTTAGTGTATTACTATAGTGTCTTGTTGGCTGTGTATTGTTTTAAGCTGATTGCAGCTGTGTGCATCACTATTGCCCATACTAAATTTACCCTTGGGACAATAAAGTATATCTTATATTGTCTTATTTTATCTTATCTTATTTTATCTTGCCTTATTTTGAAGCTGAGGATGAGTATCAATTTGGACATAGTCATACAGCAAATGTTTTTATGAACCAGCTCTTTTCCATTAGGAACTCACTTTCTGTGTGTGTGCAAACATTAGCTGTAGAAATGTGGATACTGATTGTACGTTGTCCAGTGGCAAACAGAATCCAAACATTTTTTTTGGCATCATTGGGCAAAAATCCCACAATAATCTTTCAGCATATTGTAATTCAAGTGTTCTGAGAGGATACTACACTCCTGCACCTCCTCATGGCTGTTTTCAGGATTTAAAAAATCTAGCCCATGACAGACTTTGGACAGTCACAGGTCATTTCAGAGATTGCATTTCTATTGAGTGTTCCTATTGGCTGTGCTCCAGCTGGTGGGCGGTGCTTGGTATTTCCTCAGCTGATCTCAAAATGGCTGCCAGATCACCAATCTCCTCATCTTACAACTAGACAGTAACTACAAGAGGTTTCTGAAAACATTTTATGTGAGAAATAGTCATTACAGTAATAGAATATTGATTCATATTTGATCAGCGCTGCCTAATTTGACCATTTGATCAGAGTTTGTGAGTGATTGACAGCTGCTCAGAGACAGCAGGCTCCAGCTTGGCTCTGATTGGTTGTTTTCCTCCAATCTGTGAAATCTTGCAGATGCCATTTGGAGCACTGGAGGACACAGAGGCACATTTTTTCAGATTACAGTCTGATGCACTACTGTGAGGACACAGTGTTAAAAAAAATAATAATAATAACTTTTTTTTAATTGTATCTGCTCCACTTCTACCAACTGCTGCTTTAAGTAGGCTTCATATTCCTCATTAAAGATGAGTTTACATCACTGATACTGTGTGTTTTTTCATCACATGTGTTCAACCGTGTCTGAAGCACCACATCCTGGCTGAAACAGAGCAGAGGTTCAACATCCTGCCCACAGTGAGAGCGGGTTTATACTGATGCTGCTGTGGTTCCTCATCACTGTCCTGCTCACACAAAGCGCACGCAGCTCTGATATCCAACTTGGCCTGACCTGGTGTAATCCACAAAGTCATTGTTGCTTTGGTCGACAAGGTCTCGACCGATCACTTCATCTCTCTTCGACCTCTCCAGCGCTCATCCGCTCGCAGCCACAGCGCGCTGTCCGCGGTGAGAGGAATCATTGTGGGAGGACTCTGTGGATGACAAGCTGTTCACTGGAAGGTAGAGAGAGGCGCACGGAATCCCGACTTGTTTATCTTGTACCGGGCACAGAGTTGCACCGTTTGCGCAGTCTTTACGCACAAACAAAGAGCGGACCAGGAGGGTGTTGGACCGTCACCACCATGTCAGCGGCAACAGCTTCAATAGCAGATGTGTCCAGGACTGCTTTTACTGACAAAGACGACCGGAATAAGCCAGGTAAGACAGAAACAGCGAAGTAAATGGTGTCTAACGCAGACTCGAGTTGAGCGTGTAGGATGTGTGTGGGACGGGGATTTGTTTTAGGCACTTAGCAAATTTGCTTAGTCCAGTTCTATTATTAACTTAAAGGCCTGTAGCTATTTTAGGATTTTACCTAAACGCATTTTGTGAGAGGTTAATTGATAATTGTGTCTCTTATTCAAAGATCACTGCACATTTTATAAAGATGTAATGTGCTTTACCTTAAAGCTAGACCTGTATTTCCTCCTGTCCAGTATCCCTTCAGAGACTAAGAGTACTTGCTGTGACAGCAGTTTCCCAACAATTGTTCTAGGATTAAGGTAGATATCATGTAATGCATTTGCAGACTTGCATCTTTTATTAATGGGTGTGTGAGACACCGCAGAATGAAGCTTCTTTTTTATTAAATATTATCAATAATACAACATAGTGAATTGTTATTCTTTTCATTAAATGAGCTTTATGCACACCTTTCTTCTAGATATAATTATTCATAATATATATATATATATATATATATATATATATATATATATATATATATATATATATATATATATTCTATTAAAGAGGAAGTGAAAAAGGGGGAGGTCACTGGTGGCTTTAACATCTGGAACTCCTCGCCGATGCACAGCTGAGCATCTAACATGCACGCTCATGCAGACACATGCACACAAGTTACATAAAAGTGATGCTCTCTATTTGTCATTACATAAACTGGAATATTAATGCTAATAGCCATCAGGGGAGCATTTGTCCCAGTTGAGTCTGGGCTAGTGTCTCAGTAAAGTGTCATCAGACTTGTGCGTAATTCTCTAAAAAAAAAAAAAAAAAAAAAAAGTGCCTCACTTAACCTCATGTCTTTCTTTCTTTCTGTTTTTCTGAACTTTTGGTGTAATTTGGTGCCCCTGTGGTGATAAAAGTGCACCACATGTTTCTCCTCTACACATTCTTGAATATTTAACAAGCTAAAATCTCTCCATTGCCACAGTCCGTTGTTTTTTAGCGGGTTTCCCTCAGTAAACAGCTGGTTTCCCTGATGCCTGTTCACATCATCCCTTCCTCAGTCCTGTTGGAAACCACCGACTTGATGTCATTATGTTTATTTGCATTCCTACAGCTTGTGTCATGATGAATTGATACTCTTATTTTGTAGACTCCAGACTGCTGGCACATTGAGCAGACACAGAAAGAGACCTCCCCTCCTGTAATATGCTGAGCAGCACTGTGCTGGCTGTGCTGTATGATAACCGGTTGTTTAGCATGGCTCCAGATGGCCCGTGTGTTTCCACCAGCCTTGCAGGCCTTTTGTTTAATGATTTATCACATTTCCTGCTTCGATACTGTTAGAATTGGACGCAGCTCAGCACCAGGCTGTTTACGGGGGGGGGGGGTGTGGGGGTGTGTGTGTGTGTGGGGGGGGGGGGGTTGTCACGCAGTGTTGTGGCAGCCCTACAGGGGTTCGGCACTGATAGCTGTAGAGGAATGATTGTCCCATCCCACATTGAATCTCATCTGCAGTGCTCCATTCTTCTTTGTGATTCTCACCCTGAATAGTTGTTTTGTGAATTATGAGTTTGATCATCTCTGTGAAAAACACATTTCTTTTGAAGATACATGAATTTGACATGTATTCAAACTTTGGCTCAACTTTTTGGTGATTAATGCACATCCAACATCTGTAACATAACTCAGTCACAGCCACTGTTTTTGATGCACACAATGTAAATGTAAATCCAGTATCATTGTCACATTGCACAGCACACAGTGACAACCCATCCTAGTATATTAGGAGAAGTGGACAGCTAGTATACAGCACCAGGGAGCAGTTTTCTTCAAGAGCACCTCGGCAGTGCACATGAGGCAAACTGTCAGCTCTCCAGCTATCAGTCCACACTTAGACTGATTCATCAACTGCTCTTTCCTACAGGTCAGACTCAGAGTCAGTGCACACCCATGCCCTTGCCGGCCCTGGGCACCCAGAGGATCATCCAGGGCAACGGCACGACTGTGGGCACCGTCATTTCTCTGCAGTGCCCCGCCAAACACAAACTGGTAGGAGGTGAGCTGATGTGCGTCATGGGCACCAACAGCACCCACTGGGTGGGGGAGAACTACTGTAAACGTGAGTAGGATCTAAGACCTTGATTTGACAGTTAATATAGAAAGAGTGGCACGCATTCATTTATAACTGAAATATTCCAAATGCTTTTACTGGGAGAACTGCAGTGACTGCAAAACTTCCCCTGAACTGTCTGCTCATTATTCTGAAGAGATGGGATATACTGTATATTACACATTATGTGATAGGCACTGTGGCTGTGGGCAATGTTACATGAAGACACTTGAGGTATGATTTGGCTTTGCAATGATTAATTCTTCTAAATTATGTGAGGACACATTGGAGAGAAAATAATTCCTTGCTTGGGGATGAAGCTCATTAAAGGCGAATATTAATGCTAATGGAGGCAGAGAGGAATAATTTCAAGCAGGTGCACAGTTAGTCGCTCTTTTGATGAGTGCTTGGAAAAAGTGAGAGCCGGATCTTAATTATGTTTCAGGGTCAGTCATCGTGGGAGAGAAGACGCCGTGAAAGTGAAAGAAATTAAAATGGGATTTATGTTTTATTGTCCTTTCCATGATGAGCTGTCATGTAAAACCAGTTTACTGCCACTCTCCTCTGGTTCTCTGGTTAATGAAAGACTTGTGATACAGCAGCCTTTATTTGTAAAGCATAAGGAGTCTGATAAGGTGTTGTTGTACATAGATTTTGCTGAGTGACATGGAAATAAAGTTGATGAATCCGTCAGCAGTGTTCTTCTCTCACCCTCCAGCTCTGTCTCCGTATGAGGACTACGGTTTCCGTGTGGCCGTGCTGGCGTCCATCGTAAGCTCGGCCATCATCTTCTTCATGTCCGTGGCCTTCATCACTTGCTGTTTGCTTGACTGCATCAAAGAGGACGAAAGGAAAAAGCATGAGAGGTGACTTAAAAGTGCCGCCACAATGTAAAAGTCCTTCATTCAAAATCATTAAAGGTGTCATGTGTAATGCCTGGCCAGAGGCTCTAAATAAATGAGGGTAGCATTTCACCTCTACTACTAGGTCCAAACAATCTAAATTTAAAGTTGTCAGTTTTAAAAAAAAGCCAACTACTAACTAACAGCAGGGCAAAAATACACAGGCATCTACCACACTGCTGAAACTCTGAGAGCCAGTCAAAATAACACTGCTATCTTGGCATCATGGTAGCAAGAAAACAGCCACATCAAAAACATATATCAACACCATTTGGAATGTTCTTCGGGATGATTGGTGCTGTCATTAGTTGCATTAAAAAGAGCGTACAGCAGCTCCGGACGAAGGACCCTCCGTTAGCGGCTTTAGCAACTCAAATGCAGCCAGTGCAAAGCCCAGCACCCAGAGTCACAGTGGGCTTGTGGCCAGCAGCAACAAAAAGTTTGCTAACTGACTGTCCATCTCCCAGAGCTGCTGCCCACTCTCCTCCCGGCGAAGCAGCAAAAATTCATGTTGTTTTCGGATCCTGGGGGCGGCAGGTATTGTCAGCACTATAACCTCTTTACATTCTCTTGTTAATGTTAGTTTTTTAACATTTTAAAGTAAAATTCTGACCAGATCTTTGCAGACATATTTCACCTTTAAAGTGACACTGTGGAGAAACGAAAGTTATGTTTAAACTCACTGTTATTCATCAAAAGGTACTGTGTGCATCCTGGAGCTCTAACAACAGTGTTGAACAAGTTTCCTTCCTCATAAAACATCTGCAAAGTTGATTTTGAAGTATTTGAAAGCCAACATCGTTTACTAGCCATCAGTCTTCTTCTTCCCTGCCTTTGTTGGACAATTGCTGCATATTGGTGTGTTCCCACTACCTGTGGATCAGTGGATTGGTGTGAAACTACCACATTACCCACTTGCATGCATGTGCGTCCTTGTGCATGAGACAAATAAAAAAAACAGCTCCTTATCTACTGGGGGTTAACACAATACACAAGTATTTGCTAATTATTTGTACAAAAAGTGCATACGTATTATCAGCCAAATTTACTGAAAGGATACAAAATCTGTAAACTAATTAATAACTATAGCTGTCAAATACATGTAATGTAATAAAAACTATAATATTCCCCTCTGAAATGCAAGTATAAGTATTAAGTAACATGAAATGGAAATATTCAAGCCAAGTACCTCAAAATTGAATTCACTTGACTAAATGTACTTTCCATCAGTCAAAGCAAATAATGAGGAAAAGAGTTAGCTGTCAGTTTCCTGTGATTATGTGTGAGGTTTAAGTGTGTTTTTTACACAGGGAGTCTGATATGTGGCAGTGGGAGGAGCAGGCCCAGCATCAGGAGGACAACAGGTCTCGCTACAACCATAAAGGCAGGAACAACAACAACAACAACACCCAGGACAAGGTGCTTTCACTGTGGGACACCAGTAACCCGGATATGTGTGACAACATGCGAGCCTGCAGGTGAGATGTGGCCTGACTTTTGCTTCAACGGTAAAAAGGGGGAGAAAATGTCAGTTAAGACAGCAGCAGAAACATTACTGAAACAACTTCCTGTCTTTTCCTCCACAGATGTCATCAGCAGTACGCCTACGGTCCATACGGCCCCACACCTCCGCTTTCCACTCTGCCCGGCTACGACTACAACCAGCCTCTCTTACCCCGAAACCCAGAATCTGCTCAGATCTGTGGTCCACCTGAATACAGCGGACCTCCTCAGTCCTCCTGTCAAACCTCGAGCCAAGGCCTGGTCCAGATCTCGGCAGTGGGGCCTGGTCTGGTGTGGCAGTACGGGGGACAGCAGAGCAGTTTTTCTGGAGTGAAGCCATCAAGCACTGATGAGTCCAACAGGAGGAGTATGAACCCTGCCAAAGAATTCTCCATTCGGATTATATCAGTGTGAGGACACACTGTTACACAGGAGGTGAACATACTGACCAAATATGCTGGTCTGTACGATGAGGACTAGGGAAAAAAAAACATTCCCGATCTTGCTGAAATGATTATGTCTGCAGCTCTGCACAATATAAAGGCACTATAGGCACACTGATCTGACAGACACGTGCCTTCTGTAAACTGTAATGGCACACTGCCCTCTGTTGGAAAAGGAGAGTCATTGCACTTTGAGGACACCGGCCTTTTGGATGTCACTTTCATGCCCTCAGCTGAGCGTTGCAGAAACCTATCCAATTGTTACGTTTTGGTTAAAGTTAACAGTTAAGGTGTTTGTTGGACTTGGGTGAGGAGGGCAGCTGGAAAGCACTGGCACCAGTATGTAAATATCTTCTTCTTTTTAAAAAATGTAAATAAATGAAAGACTTGCTATGCGAAGGAGTGCAATGGTGTACATTTTCTCCTCTGAGGGACCAGTGCAAATGTTTACAAGCCAACACTGTATGTGTGAAGATGTTTACACACAGGGATTTCAAGTGACATGGTGAAAAACTATTATTATTATTATTATTATTATTATTATTATTACTGCCAGAGTTAATTGTCACTAGTCTGAATGGAAGAAGGGAATAAAATAAAGTGATAATGACCCCTCTGTGGTTCAGTGTTCAGTAGCTGCTGTTAATCAGCTCAGTCTCCACCGTGGCACCATGTGGCCCTGAGGGCGGTCATGTGGTGCGGATGTAACGGGACAACACGGACCGTCACACCGGAGAGACAACCAAGTTTTACCGGGAGGCTGTCGGACGCCGTTTGTTTGTCAGTATGACAGGTTTGTAAATCTCGATTAAGATGTTTTGGCTTGTTTACAGACATCCATGTTCGCTGTGTCGATGCGCCACCTGTTGCGTAAAATCTCCGGTTAGGTGAGTTGCTGCTACATTAATGTGGCATCAGATAGGACTACAGTCATTTTGACCACATGTGATGAAGTATCTGAGTGGCCTACTGTTCAGATACGAGCAGCTGTTATTTAAGGAAGAGGCAGTTTTATTTAATATTGTTTGTTTGTACCAGGATATTCTGCCTCAACTGCTTAACCCACAATAGACCTGTTTTAAGGGGGGACAGGGGTCTTTAGGGGGAGATCAGCAGGTCAGCAGTAGCTGTCACGTAGAAATGATGTACATCATCTGAAAGCTGGGAACCTGAAGATTAATTTTAGATGAAGCTCAGGACTGTGTGTCAAGTTGCTCTAGACATAGATCAGAAATAATCGTAAATTAATTCATTATTTAAAATGAATCGAAAAAGTGTATAAGGGTTTAGAACATTACGATCAAAGTATATGATGATCGCCGTGCTCTATTGTGTCACATAAATTGTTGCAGCGATTTTTGGGTGGATACCAGTTGTTACACAGATTTGGTGCTAAATTTAACCATTTTTTACTACTCAAGGATTGATAAAATACCACATTAAGACGCCAAGATCTTGAGGAACACCATAGAGAAAGCCATGCTGTGATTTGGTATCAACAACTTTTGACATTTTGAGATTTTTTGCAAGAATTATAAATTTTGTTTTTGCCTGGGTTTGTGTTTGTGCCTCATCTTATGAACTCACCAGTTTCTTACCTACTTAGTATATTTGCTCCATCTCTACTAGCTGTTGAAGATCAGTTGCAAACACACATTTGCATGTGTAATGTGGACATTTTTCTAATGGCGGATGTTAAATACATAACTGCACAGGCAAAGATCAACAATGTTCACAAGTAAACCCTCACCAAGAGGAGATTTTCATCTGCATTTTTTAGCAACTGGATGGCGAGCAATTCTGTTGTGCAAACTGCTCAGAAACCCTCAATCTAGCTGGGAAAGCCATCCATCCTCTGAATGCTCCAGGTCTCTAGTTTGTGGCTGTGAAGTTTCATCAGGCTGTGATTACACTAGAGGTCACCATAGGTCATTTTACACAGTGAGGTCAAGTTTCAAATAATGCTCTCACTATATGAAATGGCTACTATGAGGACTAACATCATCACACATTAATACAGTTGTGCTCATTGAATCGACAAGAGTCTCAATTTTACAGTCATATCTAATTTATGCAATTCCAAGACTGTTTAGGGATCCAAGTATACAGAAATATTAAAACACATCATTTTTAGAAGAGGTGAAAATAAAAGGATTATACTGCCTGAAAAAAACTTTTTGCTCCAAACTGCATGTGATTATCATAAAGTGGGCATGTCATGTCCCATAGAACCCATTTCATCCATATACCTTGAGGTCAGAGCTCAAGGGACCTCTTTGAATGTGGTCATGTCAGTTTTTCCTTGCTAAAATTTTGCCCAACTTTTGGAGCATTATTTAGCCTCCTTCCTGATATGTTAGAATGACGGTAGAATGGTTGGTATCAATGGATTCAGAGGATACCTGTAGCTTCTCCTTAGCTCTAAAACTGAACCTGCTAAAGCCTCTGAAAGACAGTAAAGTCGGTCGGGATCGCCGCCGACTCCACAAGTCTCTTAGGGTTAAAGTTATATTGAGTGAGTGTTGTTGGGGCGGCAGTAGCTCAGTCTGTAGGGAGTTGGCTTGGGAACCGGAGGGTCACCGGTTCAAGTCCCGGTGTAAATTGAATTTTCCCTAGTGGGACTAATAAAAGTTGATCTTCTTCTAAAGAAAACATAAAACGAGATGAACTTGATGATAAACGTAAAATAGGACAAACTAGTGTAGCCACTGCAGGTGAATGGGTAAAAAAAAAAAAAAAAAAAAACAGCCTAAAACTGCACATCATCATGAAACGTCCCCAGGTGATTACTTACATTAAGGCTTTTTTTTTTTTTGTATTACACCTTTTCTGAAAAAGTATGTTTATTATCAATTATATGCTAATTTACATACATTTTCCGAACAGTAATCTGAACATTGGCTTAAGTTGGGCTCAAAATTCTTGTTTCATTTTGTTGACACATATAGCGAAATGTTTTTACAGAGGGATTTTTTAGGTCTTTTATCACGGCATAAATTAGAAAATACTGTCAACAGGCATAAAAAATGCAATGTTTTTAGGAATAAAATGTATAAATCAGACTATGAATTATGCTGTATATGAACTGTAAAACCTTCAGAATATAGATCAAAATGTAACTGGAAAGTGTGATGTATGTAAGTGCTACTGAAATGGAGGAAAAAACTCATTTCGAGAAAATAGCCTTTAAATATATGGGTTGTAAAATTCCATATATTTTGCAAGACACTACAGGTGAATAGGGTAAAACATTTTAACTAATAGATATCAAATGAGGCATTATCTAATGCTTACTTGTGATGAATTTAGGAGAAATCTACAGTTGCAAATACACAAACTGTAGTAAAATAAACAGCTAAATGTATATTTTGGATGTTTTCTTTCCACTGGTCTGAAAAAGACATGTTATGGAAAAAAAATTGACCAGTGCTTGAAAAAATATGTTTTTGCCTGGGTTTGTGTTTGTGCCTCACCTTATGATTGGCAAAGATCAACAGTGTTCACGAGTAAACCCTCACCAAGAGGAGATTTTCATCTATATTGCACATTTTATTTTTATCATAAAGCCGAGTCTTCCCTCACACCTCAGTGGTGGAGATCTAGTAAGCTGGGCAGACATCAACGGTAAGTTGTGGGATTTTATGGTGAAACCACATGTTGCCTCATCGAGTTGAACCAGCACCAACAGTCAACAAAGAATATGGGGTATTTACTACAGGCTTCACAGGCTTTCTATTATAACACATCTATTACTTATGCACATCCTCACTCAGTAAACATGGTCATTCTTAAAGTATTGCCAAATGGGCAACTTTAACTGTATTTGCCTTTCAAAACAGGAGAATAAACCTCTTAGTCATTTATTTTAAGAACAGGACTGATGCCAGGACCAGCTTACTGAAAAACTACTTATAAAATCTGCAGGCCTTCAATTAGATTTTTGTAGTATGCTCTAATTTTACAGGGTCATAACTGACTGAATTTAGGAATTAAAGTGTGCATGTAGTGTTTGATACTGTCTGCTCGTCTGTAATGTTGTCATTACTATCCCTCTCAACTAGACACTGACGATGACCATGAGCAGCTCCAGAGGGACGCCCAGTTCCTGTGCTCAGACCAGAGGATGGATACTGAACTGGTTGACAGACTGGTGCTACAGCTGAACAGGATCTACCCCCAGATACTCAGTGACAAGGAAGCCCACAGGGTCACTACAGATAACATTTTGACACCATTCCAAAAAAACATCCTGTTTTAACAGTCCTCATGTCTTTACACTTGAATCTGCTAAACTGAATTTGGCCTTGGAGCAGAGGCGCAGCGTACAGGTACACAGGTGTGTGTGTATGCAGTGGTTTTAATTCGGCATGCGTCTCCCTGCAGTTCAGGAAGCTAAGCGTGCCCACCAAGGTGAGGTTAGCTGAGCTGCTGAAGCACCTGCACGGGAAGGGCAAGGAGGCATGTCATGAATTCTACAGAGGGCTTCACATCCACGCTGAGGACGTCTACTCCAGCCTGCCCACCAGAGTCAAACATAGAGGTACAAACCAAAACTGAAACCTGCAACGACCTTCAAAAGTCAGTCATGTTAATGCCATTCAGATGATCCACCATCATTTTCAGAGAGTTGAAAGTAGGCCAAGTAAACCAAGACTTGAGGAAGAGAATAATTCTAGTTTCTAGGTGATCAATGAGACAGGCACTTTAAAATGGTTAAATCATGTCAGAAATAGGCCTATCAGTAGGCTTCAGCCTAATTTTGGCCTATTCGAACAAGACAATTTAACGCAGAAGATGTATATCTAACCTAATGTGAATTCACATTTGCATTCTGAACAGATTTAATTCATTTTTAAACAAGATTTGAGCCTTTAAATAAAAGAGTCTTGGGGGGAAAAAGGGATTGTTTCACAGTCAAGGTCAATATGGTATATTATACAGTAAGCAGATTAAGGGGCTATGCCAGTCCTGCATGCACCAAAATAACACTGTTAAAGAGTTCTTTGCCCAGCAAGGCAGATCTTGCCCAGGGCACCAGATTGGTCAGGGCTGGCTCTGGTATAAACGCTGAGCAGGTTTTAGTGGCCACGTAGACCTGCAGCCAAGTGGGAACCCTCTCTCCTGGGAGATGTGATCGCGCACACTCACAGCTCAGTGTATTTTTGAGATGCAGAAATGACTTGCACATTTGTGACTTTCTCCAGTTTTCAAAATAAGGTGTTAACAAAGGATATATCCAAAATACATATATTTAAACAAGATTAATTGGATTATATTCACCAGAAGTATAAAACATGCACTTTATAAATTAAAAAGATAATACCACTAATTTCATCATAATTTGAGTCACATCTCTGACTACATACAGACACAAAACAAGCATTTTTATTGTATCAATTTAGAAATATTCACAAGTAAAACTCATATTTGTAGCTTGAAATTTGTACCTGAAATGTTGCTAAAAATCACAGTTTTAGATATTTCCCTGAAAGAAAGTCTCTAGAACTGTATGATTCAACTTTTTCCCATGGTCTACTGTTTTAAAAATTTAACAAAAGTCACAATAAATCGTAATATCAAATCACAATACTTAAAAATCACAGCACATATCGAATCAGCACCCAAGTATCGTGATAGTATTGAATCAGTCAGGAGATAAGCATATTGTCCCAGCCCTCCTTACAGTAGTTAAGTGGGGAGATAAAATGAAGTAGGACAGCAGAATCACAGCCTACCTGTAACAGTAAAAAATAGATCCTAGTAAATAAAATGGAAGTGACAAAATGCCAAAAGGAGTGTTAATCTACGTGTATGTGGTATATGGTTTAAACACACAATCATCTGGCATTCAGAAACTGTCCATCATTTACTATATTTCCTGTGTATAAAGTTATTAAAGTTAATTACACTGACGTATTATGAGGTGGTTTAACCAGGTGTTGTCTGTATTAGTACGTCTATCCATAATTGCACCCCTTATTTTTTTCTTTTACATTTTCAGAGTTATGTTTTACAGTTTATCCAGTATATTTTCAGTGAGATGGTTTGGCAGATCTCACTAGCCACTTCCCCGATGTCCCATAATGGTGGATCCCCTGCTGTGTAATTGCCCTGTCTGGCCTTATGTAGGCTTATCCTATCCAAGATACAGACGGAAGCCAATGTGCTGCCTGGAACTGCAGCTCAAGTAGTCAATGTGACATTACACAGGCTGTTATTTAAAGTGTGAGGTTTACCCATTAACCATTTTTACTCTCTGTTCTAGAAGTGGATGATCCAAAATGGACTAAGACTGTGGCAATCCACCCAGACAGATATGTGCTTAATGACAGAGGTAAGTCTAATCAACACCGTATAGTAGAGCATTATATGATATATACTGTATGTTTTGGATGTAGAGACATATACGGTACTATTCCACTGTTGTTGCAACATAATAGACCACAGCAGTGTGTTTTAACCAGGTATGTATAGTCCATGTATATTTTACGTTACTGTCAACAGCTTAATTGAAGTAATCCAATCAGTGCGTCAACTTTAGATTATGTTGACAAATTTATCATCATGTAGAGACACAGTTGCGAGAGGGGAACTAATATGAAAACACTTCATCTCTGGTGCATTCAAGAACACATTGTATATAGGATTGTTTTAAATAGATTGGACCGATTTATATTTGATTTGGTTCCATGACAGAGCTCATGATTGCAAAACTGTTAGCAGCCATCTCTCAAACCTGGATGTCCCGACTCACAATTGCATTAAAATGAGATTACATAACTTTTAACAAGAGAAAGACCAAAAAGTATTGTTTATATGAGTTGGTAGAGGCTTTAATAATGACATGTATACTGATTTTCTTTACCCAACCTAAAGTATATATTGCCCTTAATGATCTAATCTGTAATACTATTTTTCATGTTCTTTTTCAAAATCATTCTAACTTCATTTGAATAGCACCTTTCATACAGGTTAGTGCAGTTCAAAGTGCCTCACAGATGAAAAGAAAGAGAAAAATTAAGAAAAATTATTAAGAAAAATTTAACAAACAGCAACAACAGATATGTACCAGGAGAACATTAGAAAAGACAAAACAATTCAGAAACAACATGATCATTTAAGATCAATGCATGTACGACAGTAAAATTATAAAAATGTAATAAATATGATGAAAAGTCATGGTAGTAAACCTCCAACTGGATTAATAAAATATCAATAACATAGAATAATATTATACAACTTAAATACAATAAGATACGATAGTGACTTTATTGATCCCCAGGGGAGAAATTCAGGAGTGATTAATAATGAATAACAAGTGATTAATAAAATATCAATAAAATAGAATAAAATTTTACAACTTAAATACAATAAAATGAGTGACTAATAAAATAATAAAATAGAATGCAATTTTACAAATTAAATATCTGCTTAAGAAAGATGTCTAGTCTTTGCACATTTACTTTTTTATCCATGAACTGAAAGAAGTCATTCTTAAGTCTGATTTCAAAGTGTGTAATGTAATAATTCATAGTTAATGGGCCTTTACTCTACAGTTGTAGAAGTTTAATTTGGCAGCATGACTGTGTTTTTTTTTTTTTTCTTTTATAATGTGGTGGTCTTACAGTTTGTGTGTGTGTGTGTGTGTCAGGGTGCCTCGGTACCCCTCTGTGATCCTCAGATAAGCCCCTTAAGCCCAACTAAGCTTTGTTCTTCAACAAACATAGTTGTCTGCTGAACCTTTTAACCCCCAGCATCAGAATGTGGACCCATTCATCATCCCATTACATCCAGGGCTCTGGCTTTGTGGGTCAGCTAAGCTCACGTGTCCAAAACCGCTTCCTCTGTCCTGTCCTGCATTCCTCTGAACAGTCAGGGGCGCATCCACTGGGTCAAAGGTGTTTCAGCAGGGAAGTAGGTCATCGGTGTTGACTCCTGATCATGAGTCATACAAAGAAATGATGGCTTCTTCACACTGTGACCAACAAGACAACCGTCTCTTCACAGAGCACACACACATATCAGATTGTCTTGATTAAGTTTTATATAATTTATGAGGAAGATGATGGTCATATGTTTATATTGATGCAGACTTTATCTCTTCTCTGTCCTTCTGCAGGACCAACGTTCTTCCTGAGCTGTTTCAGTTTTGCAGTTGGTATCGCGATGCTCTACTATTACGGAGGTGAGTCATACAGAAACATGGAGAAGCGTTCAGAGTTATTTTTCATTGGGCATTGAAATTACTTTTGAATATCAAGAATTATCACTGTACAAAACCATCCAAAGCCCCTTCTAACTCTTTTATTTCACATTTAAAACATACTTACCGCTCTGTTTGTGTTTATCATTTCTAAACCACTCTCTCCTTATTTCTTAAAACTCTTTATTGCCACTCTTTCTGCCCACAGAGGGTGAGACACTGAGAGGCACTGGTCCATTTCTTCACGGCTCTGCTGCAAGATTTAGAAAAAGCGCTAAAGATGTTTTCATTTCCTACGCTGTGAATGGAAAGCAGAAAAAATGAGGCCGTTCAGATGCTGAAATGCTTAAGAAGTAGCGCTGTGAGGAGAACAAGCTGTGAAATTTGCCACTTTCCTGTGCCAAACTCATATACACAGTTAAAAATTCAGTGAATATGTAAGCACTAAATGACTACTTTTTTAATCTGACGCTTAATGTGAGTCATTCTGTCTCTTTACATGGAAGAAAATGAATGAGTCTGAATTTATTGCGTGTGCAGAACAATAATAGTTCTAATCACATTTTCAGCATAATATGAGTCGAGTAACATCTGTGTTCAGTCACTCTGACTGATTAGACCACTCAGGCTGGAGTTGGGTGGCGCTATTACATTGTGTAACCAAACTGTGTTAATATGAATAATAAAGGGTGAAGCTGTCCCACCCTAAATGGTACAACTAAACCAACAGGAGGGAGAGGGAGATGTCAGTCAAGCACAATTTGTACACACTTGCTGTCCTGACCTAAGAAGGCAACATATGAGAAAACACCTGTTAGTGATTTACTCTGTCAAAAAGTGAGCACAGCAACGAGCCAAGTATACCTTTCTGTAGGCTTATACGGCAAAATATGTAATTATAGTTGTCTTAAGTACATGTTAATCAAAATATTAAGTACAAGTAGGCCTATAAGGCAAGTATAATTTTCTCTATACTTGTCAGTATAAGCCAAATATACTTTTCTGTATACTTGTCAGTAAACATTAATTTTTGTTACAGTAAGCGAAGCATGCGGTAGTTACATTTTTCTGTATACTTGTTAGTATAAGCCAAGTGCACTTAGACTTTTCTGCATCCTTTCAGAATAAGCCAAGTATACTTAGTCTTTTGTGTATACTTGTCAGTATAAGCCAAGTGTACTTACTTTTCTGTATACTTGTCAGTATAGGCCAAATATACTTAGACTTTTCTGTATACTTTTGTTAAGTACATTTCTGATACGTACATGGAAAGTAAACTGAAAGCATACTCACATAGCACACTACACTTTTTGGTCAGGGTTCAACTGAATTTACGACACAATACTATATGATACAACTTTATTATCACTGAAATTCATTTTGCATCCATACTGTAGGCTGCTCAATTTGAGAAAAAATAAAAAAGTACACAATCAACATTGAACATACAAGACAAAGAAAAACACATAGTATCTATCCATAAATAATCCATTAAAAAGTACCCTCTTCATGACTTTGACAGTGCTGTACACGTACACACACACACTACAGTGCAGTTCCTCATACACACAACAGACATTTCCACCCACTCACCCACTTTCAGTGCCTTCTAATACTGCGATAAAGAGACCCTTGAAATATCTAAAGTGCACTATGTATGATAATAGTTTTGCTCAATTAAAGCACAGTTTGACATCACCTGGAGTTGTGTCTTGCTTTTAATCTAGTATGACAAAGCCATACAGAGATATATAAGTAGTTAATCAGCATCAAACACAAAATTCACAGTGCTATAGGTTTGTGTCTCGCACTTTGAACATGGAGATGAGATGATGAAACATTTGATTGAACAGCATCCATAAGTACACTAGAGGGCGCTGCTCCCTCGTTCAGTGCACCAAAGTGGAAAACACAAGGATGATGGAAAATGTTCTGGTGTGCTATAACAATGACAAACTGGAGCAACAGACAGCCCTCATTAATTAATAATGACAATCAAATTGATTGAATGAATAGAGTCAACTTAATTAAACGCTACATTAAGCACTGCTGAAGAAAGACTTGTGCAGGGCGGTTCATTTTGAAGCCCTTTCAAGTGTTCAGTTTAAGTAATGAATCAGTGGGGAAATGATGGTTTGTGCAGTACAGCTCTGGGGGAGAGCTCAGGTGTTTGATATCTGGAGATTTGCAGCACTTTTCACCATCTTGCTTCTCTACAAAGAGACAGCAACAGATGAGAGAGGAGGGATGGGGAGGTGCTAAAGGGGGTTGGAAGTGTCACCAGGGTGATTGTTCAGTTCGAATACTGGTATCCACATTCCCACGAGGGAGCTATTAATAGTCCTGCTGCGCACGACCTCGGTGATCATCAGCATCCTCTGATGTTGGACCCCCATGGAGCCAGTCATGGTCGACTTCAGGGCCGAGATTGGAGCCAGCAGTGTAGGAGCTATACACATACATTATATATGTGTATATATATCATATATATCAGTCACAGATCTGCCCTGAGTGGAGCTGTGTGTCATCTATCTGGCTCCCGACTTGTCTGGTTGTTTCCACGGTTACCGATGATAGTTGTGGAGGAGGAAAAGGATCAGATTGTGACGTCGGCTTGTCATCTGAAAGGTGCTTTGTCACAATCACGTTGAAGGGAATTATAGAAAGGAACATGAATATTCTTCACCGATGATTTTGTGAAACAGGCTCAAGATGCTTTTATGTTCTTGTGTTAAGCCACTGAAGCGTATTAAATGAGCATTTGCTTGGGCTCTAATTGGGGTTTTCAATGACATTGCTTGAACACGGTCTAATTAAGGCTTCCACTTTAACAAGCAGTTCTGCTGGGGTCTGTGCTGTGTTGACTCTGACTCACCAGCTGGTCCAGAGAACCACAGACACTCTCCAGCTTCGCTCAGAGCACGGAGAGTCATGACACAACCAAGCATTGTTATAATTGAATGTTAGGCGTGACGCCTGTGGTCGTGGGTAGATGTGGCGGTAAGGTGAACGCTGTGGAGGTGGGACGGACCTTTGATTGAGATGAGGCGCACCCTGTTCTGTCCATCAAACCTCGTGGTCCGAGCAGTCTGGAAAAGAACCATGACACCTTGCTCGAACGTCATCAGAGTGATTAAAAATTGAAGCCTGTTCTGTTGTCAGCATCTCTCTCTCTCTCTCTCTCTCTGTGTGTGTGTGTGTGTGTGTGTGTGTGTGTGTGTGTGTGTGTGTGTGTGTGTGTGTGTGTGTGTGTGTGTGTGTGTGTGTGTCTGGCCAGCCGGTGCTCGGGGTCACTGTCGGGCAGCAGAAGAGACAGACAGTGTGAGGTCACACGTGACTGCAGTTGTCTCCACTTTCCTGTTTGTCCAACTAGGAACAAATGTTGTGTTGTTTACGTACCAGACCCCTTTGTCACTATTGCCGTTTCTCTCTTGTTTGCTGCGGGACAATGCTTTTCTGGTAACTGAACAGTTAGTCGGATTTTGTGTGAGTTGGAAATTTCTCCGAGAGCCTGGAGAGGTCAGTGTGTTTGTAGGTCAGGTAGGGGATTGTGAGGGTCAGGTCTGGCCCAAAAACATGCTGACTACATGGATGTCTATAGGAGGCAACTGCACAGTAAGGCAGGAGAGAAAATACCTTTGTATAGAGAGAGGTGAGCATAAAGGATGTATGTGAGCAGCAGATATAGAAAGAATACCTGTGTTGGTGTGTTCTTGGTCAATCGCTGTGGTTCGGCCTGTGGACTCCAAAGGCTGTGATGAAGATGTTGACTACCACTATGATAAAAACCAGGCCCGTGGCCATGTTTTCCATAATGTTCAGCCTCCAGTGTTTTTGTTCATCATTCAGGTTCCATCGAACTGCAGACAAAACAAGGAACTACAATAAAACAACACACACTCAGTGGCTGTCTAACCAAACATCAGCATTCTGCGCCATCTGGGACTGAAGCCAACTCATTACACACAGATTTACTGTAAACCATAAATCCATATAAATATAACCTGTGAATATAGTCCATGAGCAATCACAAAAAAATGCAGAGCAACAAATATTTAATTTTGACAACGGCATATGAGGATACAGGTCATGATTCAGTTTTCGCTGTGCAGTCTATTTGCCTTTGATGAGTTTTTGAATAAAATCTGTGCAGAAAACCATTTAAATTTTACACATTACACCTTTTTTAATGAATAGCTAACAAAACTAACACGACGGTAAGTAAAATTAAAAAATGTTCAATAAAATATAATACTACTGTTTTGTGAGGGCTCAGGGGTCCTCTTTAATTATTAGAAAATATACTCAACACTGTTTATCACCTTGATACTTCATGACTCACAGTTCTATGAGCACTGCTTAGAAACATGGTTTTTTGAACTGTTGCATAACTTCCCTCTCAGAGACTCCAGCTCTACTTTAAACCTGGGAACACAATAAATTCATCTGCTCTATATATACTGTATTTATGATTTGTGTGGACAGTAGTTGTTACACAGTAATATCCTCCCAAATCCCAAATTTGGGTTTCTTTTATTGGAGTTTTATCACAGTTTGCTTATAACGGAGTTTGACCTCTTGTCACATTCATCAAACGTGCAAGCTCAGTTGAAAAAGGAAAGGTTACCATTATAATTATTGCTTTTTAATAAGGTCCGAAGGAAAATTAGAGGACAGATTGGTTGATTGTGAAATTATTATTGCTATTTTTCTACATCTGTGAGACCCTAAACAATCAGTAGTGGTAAAAGTAATGTCAACAAAACACAATAAACTCCATGTACAATTTAGTACATATATGGGTGCCATACAAGGCGGATATCATTACACTTCTGCGCTTCTCAGTTTCTGCAGATTTTGCACAAACCTCCACTTGGACTCAGAGATGAACTGATGAAAAGGTCACTGTGAGCTAACAAAACACATTTTTGGCTGTAACTCAAGAATTCATGTGATAATTATCACAACATCAAAAGAGGATACTGACAAAAAGGAAGAAGTATTCAGATCCATTACATAAATAAAAAAAAACAAAATCAAAACATGTGTTTGCCATAACTCATTCTAGTTTTCAGAGATGTAGAGGATATGTATGGTATACAACGACAACTGTTGGTTGTTTTGATTATTGTTAGGTATTACTGATAAAATATACAGTAGTTTGATCACTTTTTCACCTGTGGAGCCATTAGCTCAGTGTCTTTACTTTCAACTTTTATTATATGTTTGGCATCACTCTATTGCTGTGGATCTAGTTATTCAAGACAGACAGACACGCTTTTGATTCAAAGCACAAGGAAATAACCAGAAAGAACAATATCAGGAAGAATAACCTGATCAAGGGAAGTTTGTGTTTCCTGCTTCGTTCATGCTTTGTTTGTACCTTGATCTAAACAAAATGCTAAAAAACAAGTAATCCATGCAGTGATAATGACACAGCAGCTAATAAAAGTTGTCATCTTCATCATCACGGGGATCGGTTTGTGAATGCTGTTAAATTAAGGTCAGTTTCAGGGAAATGTGTGTGTAGGGGGGAGTATACAGTAGCTGTGACTCTACTGGCACATGTTTCAGCTCCATGTGTGTATGTGTGTGTTTGTGGGAGATTATCAAAGGTTAAATAGTGTGAGGACCCCGTTTGGCTGTGTGTTAGTGTGTATGTGTGTGTGGGGTGGGGTTGTGGGGTCGGTGGTATGTAGGCCACTCACATCACGCACTACTGGCTCCATTAGACCGAGCTGGATCCACGGGAGAGGGAGGAGCAGGGAGGGCAGCGGGGTTCAGACCAGTCAAAGAAAATGAAGGAGGAGGAATGAAAAGAGCGATGAGAATAAGATGTGTTTGATATTCTGGTAGAGGGGACATTGGGGGGGGGTTGCCGGCAGAGTCAGAGGATTCGGTGGATGGAGGGGGTCAGAGGGGGCAGGCCTTCATGAATGTGTGATGATGACTCTCACATGCTGACCGACCCTTTTTCTGACATGTGATTTTTCACAGATCTTTATCAGACAAATGTAGTGGAGTAGAAAGTAGAATATTTCCCTCTAAGATGTAGTGGAGTAGAAGTATAACGTTGCATATAATGGATATATTCAAGTATAGTACAAGTACCTCAAATTTATAGTGAAGTACAGTATGTGAGTAACTGTACTTAATTACGTTCCACTACAGCAAACAGCCTTTTATTTACTCCTCCTGTCAGAGCTGAGATTAGTCAGTGTGACCTGGCTGAAGTTCACTGACCTGCTGGTCAGTCAGTCCAACCTGCAGCGCTACAGCTCACCCTAACTCATCTTCCCCGCTCAATGGACCCGTTTTTACATGTGGCTGTTCAATGCAGACATCCTCACAATCTCTGGGTGGGTGAATAGATGGCACTTTTACATTTTTTCTGTTTTGTATTTACTCCAAGACGAGCACATTGACATGAGCGCTGACACTTATTGACACATTTACAGGCACATACACAGCAGAGAATCAACGCGACCTCCCTCCCTCGACTCCCACGTGTGCTGACAGCAGCACTAAAACCTTGTGAACTCTGACCTGGTGTCAGTCCTGTCCTGGTTGCCATGGTTACGGGTAGAGACCAACCGCTAATGGGTTGTTTGTCAGGAGTCAGTGGACTTGACTTTGGTGAATCACGCTGAGGGACACACGGAGGGCTAGTAAAGGTCAACAGATGTGACGCTTCCCCCTGTTGGTACAGTATATGTGAACCAAAAGGGCTGCTTCTTTTCTCACCAATGAAGATGAGCAGGATCCCGACAGTGACCTGCAGACAGAGGGAGATGCTGATCAGGGTGATGATGGGGGTGTAAAAAGAGAAATCTGTCCCCTGGTCCAGCACAGCTTTCAGCTGGGAGGCGTTGGCCATTAGCAGAGCCACATCCAGCATGCTCTCAGCTGCGCTCTTCTTGTTGGCATAGTAGTTTATATTCAGAGCGGCCGGGCTGCTGGGCTCAACATCTGGATGAGAGGCCTTGGGGGGAGAGAAGAAAGTAACAGAGATAAAAATCTATGGATTTGAAAAACAACTCCTGAAAGGAGCAAGCGTGGAAATAAACAGAAAGCTTCTGTGCTGCGTTGTGTTCTCCCAGTAGAGTAACCAGGCAGCATGCTGATGGGTAATTTTGTGCTTCCTGTGCATTGATGGTGAGGATCTGGTTATCATTCTGACCTAATTAGCACAACAAGCAGCCATTACAGAGGAGTGACCTTTGAAAGCAGAGCCATTGACATGAACAAGTCAGCACGTGCAGTGTTCAAGGCTTCTATGCTCCAAATGATCACATTCAGGCTGCACATTTTTCTTGTTCTTCGAGCAAATTATATCATATGCTGTTGATGTTGTTGTTGTGAGCCCTGGGTTCTGGGTCGTCAATTACAAAAAAAGAATACTTCAAGTTTATTTTATGAAGTAAACTGAGTATGATTCAAGTATAATCCAAGTATACTTTATGTAATAAGTATACTAATATCAATGTACTAGTAGAATCCTTGTACTATTTGAATACTTGGGGCTAAATTGCCCCACTATTTAGTTTATAAAAGTATACTTTTAAGTATACTTTAAATGTAAGAGTAATAAACTTTGAGTACACAATTAGTTGTATTTTGTACTGCAACTATAATATGAAATATACCAAAAGTGGACTTATAGATATACTTTTCTGAGTTGAAAAACGAGAAGGACATGTAGAGGAGAGCAGAGTCAGTAGGGACAGTGGGGACAGTGAGGACAGTGAGGACAGAGCCTTTTTAGTAAGTTTGAAAGCAACGATGCCTGAGCTATTCACGTCGCTCCAGACCCTCTTCACGTTCTACCTCTACCTAAATCACTGTTTTGAAATATATAGTGTTAAGGGCATTTTTTTTGCTCTTCTGTTATTTTTCTTCTATCATACTGTTTTTAGACGCCACATGCAGAAAAAAAAAACAACATATGGTTGGAAAGCTTATTTTCTGGCCAGTCAGTTGATGCTAGAGTTAGCTGTCTGAAGTTTTGTTGGTAGCTAGCACAGGAGTCTAAATCATGTCTGCTCTCCAGGATTATTTACAGTTCCTATTGTTAATTCCATATCTCAGTAATTTGTGAACAAGTGACATTTTAAATATAAAGTTTTCAAATTTCGACAATTTAGGCAATTTTTTAAAATTGTAATATCTTTTTAGCTTTAGCCCAGAACAAGGTGTCCTAACTCAACGCTACCCACCTACCCACCACCTACCCACACTCCCAGCCCAATTTTGGAAAAATGCACTTGTGCCTTTCACGTTTGGTTTGAGCTCTAAAAACTTTGATAAATTGTATCTGTATCTGTTCAGGGCCCAAATTATTGTCATTACTGTAGTGTCTGAGTAATGGTGTCATCAAAAAGTGTCCCAACCGACCGTGCTCTCCCCTACTGGGCCAGCAGGTGCTGTATAAACAGTCTGCTTGTTGATGAATAAGAAATCACTCATTTTTAAAATGTTGAATATACATCTTCCTTCAGAGCACTGCTGCTGAATGAACAATCCAGTTGGAGCTAGTGCAGCTAACACCTGAGCACCATCACTGAACTGTCGGTCGTGAAGGCCAAAACCTGCACACTCTGCGAACATAAAATAATCAGTCTTGTCCCCGACACTGAAGCCTTTTTCTCACAACATCCCCCCACCTGCAGCTGCAGAGAGCATAGTTTTTCAGGGATTAACCAAACCAAAGAGCTGGTAGGAACTGTCTTCCCACTGCTCCAGAGATAGAGGAAAGATGAGCTGTACCCTCTAATTTGCCAAACGGTCGGCTACAGCTGAATTACAATGTATTTAGTAGATTCACAACAGTCAGCTGGCATGGTTAAGTTGATGTATGAGGGGGAAGTACAAACTGTACAGAGGGTGTGGTCCTCGGGGTTGGTGAAGAGCTCTGGTTACAGTAATTATTTTGATGAGTTTTTTTTTTTTAAATCCTGTGATAACCACTGTTTAATTCTCTTAATAAGCCATTGCCTTTTAGGGCATGGATTACATGTGTCATTGGCCAAGGTCTTCATCTGGCAGCGTACCTATTATTTCAGATTTTATAATTTGGTATGTGAACACCACAGAGAGATCCAAACTACATCCAGCAAACCTTAAAAAAATAATACCTGTCCATGGGGCATTCTCTAAATCACTTGGAGGTATAATGCCCCGTGGTAAGACTCATAACCAGGACTCAAACAGCCCTTCAAAACATGTTTCCCTACATTCCACGGGAAAAGCAACGTGATGCGGTGTAGCACCCTTGTGACTGTGATTTGTGCCAAATGGCACACTGTCATGACGTGTCAGGGTCAGCCAATCTGCTCTCAAACACTGACAGAGGCTTTTCAGAGACAGCCCTTTATCCCAGAGTCAACAGTGAGATAATGCTTGTTGTGAGATCACAGGTTGGAAACATGCAGTCAGTATGTCTACGAGCACAACAGATGGATTTTCTCAGAGATTCACCAGCAAATAAAGAACTCTTTTTGACGTACATACATATAGTTTAGTATTGTATATATACTAGGCCAAGGCTAAAGACCAGCCCACGCTTTTTGTCAGGATTAATCCTGCTGTCTACTCATATCATATGGCTGAGAACATAGGATAACAACTAATCACGGCAGAAGAGACCATGGAGAACAGAAAGATAGTGAATATAGGGTATGTCACACTGTCCTGTCATACATGGGCACATGCAGAAATACCCATATGGCACAGGCTTTCATTTGGATAACACTGAATTGGAAAAACACCCATAAAAATCCATATTTGCATTGCCTTTTGTTTCCCCATTTGAGAAACAGATCGCCTGTCAGTCACCCAGCCATGACACATCTGTTGTCATTTTGCACAATCTAAAACGAAAGGTACTCATTAAGTCAGTCACTCTGTACTGGTCCTGGGTTTCAATGCTTATTTTGGTGATGAATTATTCACACTGCATTCCTTGCCTGGAAGAGACTCAAGGGACACACCACAGACAGAGGAAGGGAGGAGGAAGACGAGGGGAGGGAGGACAGAGGGAGATAGAAGTTGTTTGAATCTGTTTTAACTGTCAGCTCTATGTGTTGCTGTGTGGAGGAGCAGAGAGGTTCACATAATAATATTTAACATGTTCTGCTTTCTGCAGAATCAGATCAGGTGTCACTAATATTACAGCATGTGGGTTTAAGAGAAAGTGGAAAATCAGATGTTAAGTAATTTATTTAAAGAATGATTGTTGACCAAATATGATCAGGTACATTTCTATAACTTGATGAATGAATCAAAGAATAAAAATATAAATATGTACCTCCCAAACAACCTCTACTGCCTGTGCCATAACTAGGAAATATAGAATATTTTCTTATTTTAAAATTTTTAAAATTTGAATATAATATTTTTGCTATATATAGGCATATATAAAACGTGAAAACACAGTACAAAGAACACAAAACAGATAAAACAGGGTGGGTCACAGTCATTTAACATGTATGTAGACTGAGTAATAAAAATCTTAACAGGGTTTTAAAAGTAATCTGAAGAATAACATCTCATAGTGCAGTGATCCCCATTCAGGGGATATGAGGAAAGCTCAACTCATTAACTCAACTAAACTCAACGGAAATTATGATTAAAGGACCAGTGTGTAACATTTCAGGGGATCTATTAATGGAAATGGACTATAATATGCTATGTTTTTACTGGTGTACAATCACCTGAAACTAAGAATCGTGTTTCCATAAGCTTAGACTGAGTCCTTCATATCTACATAGGGAGCAGGTCCTCTTTATGTCCACCATGTTGCTCCGCCATGTTTCTAAAGTCGCCCAGAACAGACAAAACTGGCTCTAGAGAGAGACTTTCACATTTTTACGTTACCTGAAGGCCGCTGTAGTTCTCCGACATGCTTGTGACACAGCAGCAACATCAGCCACAGAGTGTAAAACCATGTTAACGCCAGCCGTCGGCTGATTTACGTTGCTCCTGGGGATGTTAATAATTAACTGTTTCACCATTTACTGACAATAAGCATTTTAACCGGTTAACACTGTTGGTTAAAGGGTTAAAGAAATATTAATAATTTATTAAATAGCTGAGAAAAAATGCAGAAGAGCGGCTCGTCACTTTAGGGAGAAAAGCTGGTCCACCTTAAGAGAGAGCTGGCGATGATACAGGAAGTCGGATCTGGACTTCCAGCTGAGGAGTTGTAGTTTGTAGCCACGCAGCATTTATTCACCGACAAATAAACTGTACATACACTGTCTGTTACAGCTACATTCACAGCTATAACACCACCAAAAAACCCACACTTACCACCGACACACACACACGGTCTAACAGAAACTCAGTGAAGTTGCGCTACAGCATTCGAAGCCACCTGAAACGCTGCAGCTGGCACACCGCTGTATGTGAGGCCCAAATTGTGTCCGTGAATAATTGGTAAATGAGGGTCGGTTTAGAATTGTTTTTCAAAATTAACATCCCTAGTTCATCCTAAAGTAGTGTTATTGTGGTAAGGATGGCCTCTGAGCAAAGCGAACGGTGTTACAGCAGTTTTGCACTCCGTGGCTCACGTTACCACAGTAAAAAGTAGGAGTCAGTGGAGGGGTACTCAGACGGTTGCAATCTGCAACCACACCACTAGATACCACTAAATCCTTCACAGTGTCCCTTTAAAAGATATGTATACATATTTTCTTAGAAGAAAATAAGATTACCAAATAAGATTACAAATTTTGTGATGCTGATCTTAAGTTAATTTACAATAACCAGTAAGATGCCCATCACACTCACTCAGTTGACATACTGCAATTAGGGGTGTGCAAAAACTAGTTAGCAAATGAGAAGAGAAGCTAAAAGTAATCGATAAATGAAATAATTAACTAAAAATATCAATAAACAGATGAAATAGTTAATAGCTAAAATAATAAATAAGTAGTTGAAACATCCAGCTCCTGCCACTTCTAGCAGTAGGCTAACAATATGAATACAATGGACCAAAGCAAACTAAGCATTGACATAACACCCAGTTAAAGATCTATACGTGAAACATGGCAGGTGTTCCCGATGAAGGGGAACTTATGTTCATCTGATAAGGTTGTGGGGGTCCAGTTTGGGAACCACTATCCTTGTGGATCGTTAACTGAGAAAAACTGAAAATGCATGGTCAGTGTTAACAGTGGAACGGAGAGTAATTGTGCTGAAAGGGCCTGGAGGTCAATTAGGGAGAGATCAGGCAAAGTGGTGCCAATTTATGCAGTGGTTCAAAAACAAATAAAAGACTGCTTCTTTCCATCCACAGCACACATCAGTGAATAAGTGGTCTCCCATCATGAATAACTATCTTTATGTCTGTCTCATAGCTAGGTGCAATGCAATAATTCACCTGCTTTGAAATGGCAGCCTCTGGAAAGGCTGCAGTTTCTATATTCCTGAGACTGATCCAAATTGAACCATAATTTTTCATCATGTTCAAAATCCAACTAAAGTTTTGGCTTACTTCCAAGCAAAAGAAATGAACTCATTCAACTTGCACATCTAATCCTAAATTTTTCCCCTTTTCCCACATTGTCACACTAACTGATTACCGCTAAGTTAAATACCTGCATGTCACTTACTGTGAGCATATGTCATGACTATCGCTTCGTACCTCTCTGTATATCTGACATGTAGAAAGCTCTTTGCAGCGAGACACCACTTAAGACATAGTGAGACCTTGCATTTATTATTTAGCTAATTGAACTTGCTGCTGTTCAGCAACACAATGAAAAAGCAAATCAACTTGCATCACTAACTGCACAGGGGTGTTTCCCTCCCTTTTGTTTCTTTTTTTTTCTCATACATAAGTACTTCTTTGCTTTCCATCCATCATGTCCTATCAGCAGCCCCCCTCTCTTGCTCACCTCAAACTCTGGCCCTCCTCCAGATGAGGATCGACCCAGCTGTAAATCTAATTTCCATGATTCTCTGTAGGGCTTTTAGTTTTACAGCCTTACACAGTGCAAAGAAAACATGGCTGTTTTAGAGCGTGGTCTATCCCGCTGTATGACTTTCTCATTCTAGACAAGTGTAAAACCTACTGATTAGCAAAAAGGACATGCTCAAGAATGTGCTGGCACCGTTCTGACAGCTGACACAGAGTCTGATTGGTCTCAGATTTCAGTGTAACACCAGCAGATATTAAAAGCCTGTGGAAAGTCTGCATTTATAAGATCTTCGCTCCACATCCATGGACTGATTCCACTCTTATTGACTCACACTGGCGCGAGACACATTGTAAATGAGACCAATTGCTCATTTTATTGAGCGTAAAGGTATTAGGTTCTGCATCTGTTGGCTGAGCTCTAACAGTCACAAGGAAGTGTCACTGGCTCCCAGGGTCTCTCTCTCTCTCTCTCTCTCTTCCATCTCCCTTCTTCCTCAAACACACACACATCTATCTGAAATTAAATGGCGCTATAAAGACAGTGGAGATGACATAGCGATGCCCATTTCCTTGCCCTGTAAAATTGCATCCAAACTATTACAGTATATATTCTAATTACTTGTCAAATGGCAACTTTGATCGCCACATAAAAGACAACAACGACGTAGGACGACATTATGTGAAAGTGAAACTATGTGTGTGCATTTTGGACAGTGAAGTGGAAACACAGGACGGCATTCATTATTTATAAGGTCTCTCAGGTGCCAGCAATGCTTCAGCAGACTGTCACCTGACCCTGCATGCCTGAAACAGACGTGTTTTTCTTTTATTGTCTTGTTTCTGTGTGGACATGCATCATTTCTGTTCTGCAAAGGTTATGTCAAGTTTCCACTCCCCCCTCATACAAATGACATGTAATATAAGCAGAGATGAAAATGTGGAAAAAACATAGGGGGACTTTAACATGATCATCTTGCAAAAAAAAATGCAACAACACCACAAACTATGGCGGCACATATGACCGCAAAGTTGAATTAACACCTCTTTGACAAAAAAAATGAAAAAGAAAGCTGCATCCAATTCCATACATTTTTTTAAAACATTTTTTGGACGCAGTTATTTGCAAGAAAGCAAGAATGAAAAAAACCTGTGTTGGGCAGAAAAATATTACACCCAGGCTTCCCTCATTTCTTGCAGCTGTAAGTTGTGCCACCCAAAATCTATTCAACTTTTAAAAATAAAAATGGTCACATATACAGCCTTGCATGACAAAGGCCCACATTTACCTGTTTATCTTGTTTTATTGTTATAAAAATGGTTTAAAATGCCTTACCTCAGTCTCACTTCCCCTGATGCTGCTGCTCATCATTTTCCCATGTGTACAGCACAGCTGCAGGCTGCAGCTCTGAGAAACTGAGCTGCAATGTGTGCTGTTGTATAAGGAAGATAGGCCTGCATGCACAGCCTGCCTGACAGCAGCAGATGCACATGCAGTTTTTATATTATATGCCTTAACATCAGTGATGGCTATAAATGCAGTATATCCAGGGTATATACGCATTAATAGTGTGCAGCAGGCTGTTGAGCTCTGAGTGAGAGGCAGTGAGACACGTGATTGGATGAGTTGGTGAAGGGCGTGAAAGACATTTCACAGACGATGTAACGGGCTTTTGCACGGAATAACCATTGCACCGCTTCGTCATCCACTAGCATTGATTCAAAACAGCCTGTTTCATGCTTGATGTGTGTGATGCGTGTTTTTCTTCACTGTTTAAAACAGTACAGCAGTGTGCGAGTGGGCTCCGTGGTGTCCCGGCAGCGTGCTGTGTGATTGGCCCGGTCCTTCAGTCGTTACCAGGGGCGTGAACCAAGCGAGCTGAATGGGAAACACATTTGTGTGGCTCACCGTTGTAATTTAACGGGGAGAGACGATGACAAGCGAAAGCATTTGTCGGCGTACATTAATTGGGAGGCAGGGAAGCTAAAATTTCCCTGTGTCTTAAAGCGGCCCCGTCGCTCCGCATAACGTGAGCAGCAGACCCCGCGAGGAGGACTCGGCATCGTTAGCTGCTGTATCTGCAGCCGAAGAAGGGATGCGAGCACATGAGAGGGGCTAAAAGACAACACATTCATCATCTTTAGCTCGTCGACATGGGGTGTGTGTTCGCTTAGCAAAGACTGCGTTGAACCCGAATTTGTTTGCGGTCGTTTGGGCGGCTTTTGTACGTGGAAATGGGGATACTATGCAGATAGGGCGTTTTTTTTAAAGTCCACCTTTTTTGCTGTGGACAATCGGCTAACGTTAGCGAGGTTCCGGTGTGTGTCGTGTATCGCTATTGTGAGGTTGTTTGGTCGGTTTTCTTCGCTTTTTGAACACAGGTAAGTCGTGTCCCATCTTGGTTCAGTGTAATAAAATGTTTGAAGACAAGCTAACCTATTGTTATGTGGACGTTAACGGTAAATTAGCACCAACTAACGTCCGTTAGCTTGTTTTGCGTGTGCTAAACTTAACTTGTGTCGCCGGAGACAGCTTGCTAGTTTCTCGTTCACCTGGCCGATGATGGCTCCTGCTAATATGTTTTTAACTCGTGGGTTTGTCTTTTCACCCACCTGCTTTTATTGACAACTTAAACTCCGGCAGGACTGGCACATTTAAACTCTATTTATAGTTTCTGCATTGACCTAAACACCAGGTATTGTTTGGTTTTGTTTCACTAACTGGCCACATTTCTTTGGCAGCTCTTGATGAAATCTCGTCTGTCATCCATCGCGCTGTCGTCTCTGCTGGCAAACTGCGTCACCGAGTGGGCACTGCAGGTATTCATCTCTAAAATCTGCGTGTTGGGAAGTCTGGCCATGGCACGAATGACCTGGAAACCAAAGTCCCTGAACTTTTAAATCACCATGGAGTCGGAGGCTAATTCAAACTCCGAGGCCCACAGAGAACTGAAATATCCATCTGTGCCCAACTCTCAGTGTGAACTCTCCATGAATATGTATGAGGCTGTGAGTGATGGAAATGTCAATCTTGTGGACTCAGTAGTGAGAGGCGGGAGTGACCCCAGTGCGTATCCTTCCTCCAGCTATCAGAGGAATGTGCATCAGAGATTCATCAGGAGGAGTCTGTGGTTCTCGGATGCAGATGAGCTGGCCTTCGAGGCACCTGAATGTGATAACAGGAACAAGATCCTAAACATAAACCTGAGGACAATAGTGGACAGGACGCGGGGGACTAGTTGTGGGGTACAGGAGGGTTCCAGCACCGAAAGTCAAGGTGGGCAAAAGGACAGTGCAACAGAGAGCGCCAGTGCCGATGAGGAGAAGGATAAAGGTGGAGGTGCTTTAACTGTTACATGCAGTGATGGTGGTAAAGCCGCCATCAAGGCGGCCAGTGAGGACAACGAGGAGGAGGCGGAGATGAAAGCAGTCTCCACATCCCCAGGAGGAAGATTCCTCAAATTTGACATAGAGCTGGGGAGAGGGTCCTTCAAGACGGTCTACAAGGGCCTGGATACTGAGACCTGGGTAGAAGTTGCCTGGTGTGAGCTGCAGGTAAAGTATTACAACTGTGCAGCTGATTTACAGTCTGACCCTCAAGCGTATTCAGTAGGGATGCACCGATCCAACTTTTTCTGTCCTGATACCGATAGGGGTACTTTTTTGCTTTGAGTATTGTCCGATACTGAATAACGATCCATGTGGAAGTGATCATTCTTTTATGTGTGAGGCAACATTGCTTTTCCTAACCAACAAAATGTCATATCATAATCATATACCAGAAACTTGGTAAAAATCTTCAAAATTATCAGAAATTACAATTCAGGTCTAAACTTAAACGGAAATTCAAATTCTTATAATGAATATAGTAAATCAACAATAGAATTGAATTTAATAGATTGGCACCATTGTCAACGATATCTGATTCAGCTATTTGAGTCGATCGGTGCATCCCTAATATTCAGCAGCCACATATGCCACCCTTTTTCTAATTCTTATTCTTGCAGGTGGGCATGGGGGACAATTATAGTAGTAACTATCTTCACATTTTTCTGTACAAGAAATGCATAAGTTGTTTTCCAATCAGTGGTTTGTATTAGTGGAGGAATGCCTGACCCTAACAGGAAGCCCCCTCTCTGTCAGTGAAAGTTCACACATGATGTTAGCATAATGGCGTCTTCAGGGAGCTGTCAGTCATCCCCACGAGGGAGTCCGTCAAGTTGCAAATGGGTTACCACTAAGTTTTAAATGGTTTACACAGGAAAAGTGATTGACAACAAGCATTAGCTGCTGATGTGGAGAGGCATACCACCACTAATGGTGATCAGCAGTTTTTGCAAATGCACAAGGAGTGTCTATCTTGTCTTGCATTACACAGACGCAGGAAAATCACCAGCTTAGACTGTGCAAAGGTATTAACTAATTATTTCCGTCCTTTGGAGACTGCAGCAGGGATTACCTCTCCCTGCCTCTGTCTCCCAGGAGGCTTAAGGGGGACTACAGTAAGCATGACTGGCCCCCTCAAAGAAAGAGAACTTCTACTGTGATTTGTTATTCTTTCAACCTTCAGATTAAAATAGTTGAGGATTAATTTACGACATATTAACATTCAACCATCCGTCATTTTACCTCTAGTCATTTGCCCAGCTGATAATGTACAGTAACGGCACTGAACACAGTGGACAGTGCAGGAGATGCTTGTGTGCGCTCTGTCCCAGCAGTGTGTCTGTATGTTATGAGCTGTGCTGCTCCCTGCCTCCCTCCCTCTGTGCAACAGGAGCTAGGCAGACAGGAAGCAGCTGAAGTGCGCTGTAGCATGCTGGGAACCGAGTGGCGGTCCTGTGGCCTCAATGAATACTAATTCCTAAGGTACTGAAAACATGCTGCGCCACGCCAGTAACCCCAGTGACTAAAGAACGCACTGAAAGAACTAAACCTGTTTTGTCCGACAACAAAGCAGTGACACACCTCGTCACTGGAAAGGACATTGAAGATAACATGCCACTGACCAGGCATGCATACAGATAGAGGAGTGCAGAAAGACATGATGACTTCATTTGGGTGATGGTGTCATGCAGACTGATAGTAGCGGTGAGCAATCCGTCAACTTGACTCAGCGGATGATTAGGATGTGGAACAGGATGCAATTTGCTGTATTTTATTCTCCCCTAGTGACACATTAAAACTCCCTCTACTGGACGTCAATAACAAATGTTAATCACAATTCAAATCGTCCTTTCTCACATTCATGTTTTCATCTAGCCGCTCTTTCTGTCGTTTCGTATCTTTCTATTCATCTATTGTAGCTTTGAGCTTGCAGTCTTCCTTGTAAAAATGGTTGGATAAGCAAAATACTATGCCGAGCCGATCGATGTGTTTCATCAGAGCGCTCTCTGGTTCATTAGCTTGCTGAGTGGATCAGAACCATTAATTGAGACTTTGTGTGCCTGAGTCAATAAGGTCCCATGTGCTGCCTTCCTCAGTTGATGAGAACTGCTTGTGGCCTCATGTCGATTAACCCCGTCTTTATAAAACTGACCGTCCAGTGAGTTAGACCTTTTAAGTGGTTTATGACTAGCTGTTTAATATTAAACTATTAAAGTGGTGCTGAATTAGGTCAGACAAATAAAGTGTAGCAGATCTGTAAATGCAAATCTTGATATGAAATTGTAATTTTAAGGGTTTCAACCAAGAGCTATTTTCATTATCGAGTAATTGCTGATTAATTGATTTGTTGCTTTCCCTTCCTTGTCCCTTACTTTACAACAAATTGATTGTCTTTGGATTTTGGACTGGTGGTCAGACAAAACAAGACCTATAATGATGTCACGTTTGGCTTTAAGAAATTGTAAAGAATATTTTACATCCTTCTCAGGTGTTTTACAAAACAAACAATTGAATGAGAACATCATCAACGGATTAATTGATAATGAAAATAAACTTAAGCCTTACCTCAGGTGTCTTGTTTTGTCCAGCGACCAGTCCAAAACTGAAGAGGTATTGAGTTTGCTATTATGAGGAACCAAGAACCAGCAAATATTGCCTTTTTTAGAAGCTAGAACCAGGGAAATTGGGAATTAAACATGTGGGACTATAAGTGCCAATATTTAAAAAAAAACTTAGGGGGGAGTGATGGGGGGCGCATTGGGGGGGGGGGTGAGGTATTTTATATTTTTTTTTTTTTTTTTTTTTAAAAAAAAAAAAAAAAAAAAAAAAAGGAAAAGAGAAAGAAAAAAGGGGGAAACAAAGGGAAAAAACTCGTGTTTCTAGTGACACGTCTCACAGTAGCTATGTTTACATGGACACAAATAATCGGAATAAAGGTCCAATCAGATTAAAAATGCTTAATGTAAACACGTCAGCCCAATCGGAAAGAAATTTCATTCCGAATGAAAGAGGTGGTTTATGACGATCACTGTTCTGATTGGTGTCCATGTACACACCCATTCAACTCATGTCTTCCTGGTTGGGGTAAAATTATCTCCACTGCGTGTATATGCTACGTCAGCGTGACGTGAGATAGACAATGCGGCGTTTGTTTACAACACAGGCGGAAGTACAGCTTCTTCTTCTTCTACTATTTCTGGAAAATAAGACAACTCTGCGCATGCCCAAAGGGTTTATTTTGATTAAATGCTTAGTGCACGTATATGCATGTCATGATCAGATCATTTTATTTGGTGTCCATATAAACAGTCATTTGGAATTTCCGATCAACCGAGGTTCAGATCGGATTGGAGAAATTTGGCGTATATAAACATAGTTTGTGATCAGGCCCTAAGATGTATGCCTGCTGATGAGCTTGCTAGATCTTCCTCCTCCCCCAGGAGTGTTTGTTCTTGTCATTGAATGCTGAGTTTCTTTTTTTTTTTATCAGGGACGTCCACTCCTGAAACTTTCCTTGGAAACTTCTTAGGATTTCCCGCCATAGTCCTAGCTGCTGCTCCCTTGCTATGTTTTCTCCCCCCTAAATTAGAGTAGGTTTACTAAGTTTGGCGAGCGAATGTGCAGCAAATGAGATGTTTTATTGACTTTCTTAAAGAGAAATTTAGACTTTGTAGCCCAGTGTGATTTACCAGGAGTGACTTTAAAGACTGGTGGTCTGAGACAAGAACCCATGCTGCCCACAACCACACCAGATCTTTTCTGTCATATTCAACAGCATAGTCCAGGCACAGTACAGGTATCAACAAGTCTTAAGATTGCACCCAAAATAGTGAAGATTGTATGCCTGCGTTAAGTATGTTCACTCTTCAGTGTTGCATGTAGATTATGCCATCTTGACGTCGCTCAGTGAACCATGGTGGAAGACAGATGAGCTCTCAGTGGAAGGAGATATGACTCTGTGATTTTCCACTGTTTTCCCTCCTTCCAGTGGTCACATGGCTTTCATCCTAGACATTTTAATCTGGTTCTGTGTTTATTCCTTCTGTCTCTCTTCCTCCTCCCTCTCTTTCTCTCTCTCTCTCTCTCTCTCTCTCTCTCTCTCTCTCTCTCTCTCTCTCTCTCTCTCTCTCTCTGTCTCTCTATCCCCTTTCCTCCCATCCCCATCACCCCCATGTCTTTCTGTGCCAGGCTGCTGGCATAACACAGATGGCCCTGGCACAGACAAGGTTGTTAATCTGAGAGAAAGATACCTATTGTGAGTTTTTCTTCTAGAAGAAACCCTTCTTGTGTTTCTGTTCGCCTTGTCTCATTTTATTATTGCTCACTGGAATTTATTTTGTCAACTTTGGAAACTTCCTGTTTCTGCCAATTGTGGCTCTGTATATAGATTATTATCTCTGTGTTGAATGCTGTGTGTGTGCACACTCAGACACAGTTTACTTCTGACTTTGTTCAGACTTCTCTGTGGTATTTGGCAGTGAGCTTGCTGTTCTGTAGATTAGATCTGGTTCTCAGCTTGTGACTGCAGAGCTGGCAATGATATTATGGCAGTGAGTGTTTGGGGCATCCTTGAATCTAACAGACCTAGCAAATGACACCATGACTCATTAAGTCAATGTCTTGGTTCCAAACACTGGATTTTGAGGTAATGGTAGATTAGGCTGAACCATTGTACAAGAATGGTAATGTGTTTCTGAGCATAGTATATGGCTCTCTTTGGATTATCATTTATAGTACTAACAACAACCCCCTCTTGACTACTCGGATGGCAAAAGGACAACCAAGTTGGAGATGCTCAAGTGGGTCATTTGTTAAAGCCCATTTGGCTTTAAGTGGCTCTGGGAAGCAAGGCCAGCCAGAACCAGCGGCCAGATCCTCAGGCATGCCTGAGCTCCTGTGTCATTCAGCCAACTGAAAAGGGAAGGAGGACACGCCTGTTAGAGCCTTAGCAATGTGTCCTATGGTATCACTCCAACAGGCTTGTTGGAAAGAGGCAAGTAAATGAAAGACTACGCTGGTTAGCATTATTAAACATTCTTGCACAGTCAGAAAAATTGATGATTTTAAAAAAGCCATGTCAGTTTTACATTTTTTTGTACGGGCTCACACAAAAAAGGTGGTGCTATGAAGTTTTTAAAAAGTGATTATTTTCACCTTCTATTATGTTTCCAGAGCAGAACTTGAAAACGATTTGACTTTGTAACTTCAGAGTTGGTCTGATGGTTGACAGTGCTGCAGGAGCGGGGTGAGTGTTGGTATGTGAGCCATGCTCACTTCTGCCTTGTTTACTACAGTTGAAGAGCCCATCAGCAAGGTTTTGCTTATTCAGTTAGTTATAAATATTTGTTAGAAAATCTGCATAAATCAGAACACTTATATAACTTTGATATGCTTGACAGCAATAGCTTAACATAATTAAAGAAACACCTTCCAGTACATTTCAGTAGTATCCAATTGTTGAAGCACATGTTGCTTGTCAGATGTTTTGTTTTGTCTTTTTTAAGGCCAGTTTGTGTTGAGTAAATTTCAGTTCTGTATTTCAGTCAGTTTTTAGAGAATCTATGTGGGCCTACTGTTCCTCTTGCCAATGCATATTTTTTTTTATTGCATTTAGTATGTTTTTTTCATAATTTAGTCTTTTCCCAGACTCTTAAGTGATGTTATCTGATGTCTTTTTTTTTGCCTGAAACAGTCCACCCTGTCCAAAACCAAACGCTTTTCAGTGGACTTGCTGATCAAAATACACTGTTCAAAAAATAAAGGTAACACTAAAATAACACATCTTAGATCTCAAAGAATGAAATATTACAGTTGAAAATCTTTATTCAGTACATAGTGGAATACGTTGAGAACAAAATAACATGAAAATGATCAATGTAAATCAAAATTATTATCCTATGGAGGTCTGGATTTGGAATCATACTTAAAATAAAAGTGGAAAATTACATTACGGGCTGATCCAACTTGAGTGGAAATTCCTCAAGACAAGTCAAAATGAGGCTCAGTAGTGTGTGTGCTTGTATGACCTCGCTACAATGCCTGGGCATGCTCCTGATGAGGCGGTGGATGTTCTCCTGAGGGATCTCCTCCCAGACCTGGATTAAAGCATCAGTCAACTCCTGAACAGCGTTGATGGATAGAATGAGACATGATGTCCCAGATGTGCTTGACTGGATTTAGGTCTGGGGAACGGGTAGGCCAGTCCATAGCATTAATACCTTCATCATGCAGGAAATGCTGACACACTTCAGCCACACGAGGCCTATCATTGTCATGCATCAGAATGAACCCAGGGCCCACTGCACCAGCATATGGTCTCACAATGGGTCTGAGGATCTAATCTCGTTACCTAATGGCAGTCAGGGTACCTCTGGCTAGCACATGGAGGGCTGTGCAGCCCTCCAAAGAAAAGCCTCCTCAGACCATTACTGACCTACCACCAAACCGATCATGGTGGAGGATGTTGCAGGCAGCAGAACGTTCTCCACAGCGTCTCCAGACTCTGTCACGTCTGTCACATGTGCTCAGTATGAACCTGCTCTCATCCCTTAAGAGCACAGGGCGCCAGTGGCAAATCTGCCAATCTTGATGTTCTCTGGTAAATGCCAGGCGTCCTGCGCGGTGTTGGGCTGTAAGCACAAGCCCCACTTGTGGACATCAGGCCCTCATATCACCCTCATGGAGTCTGTTTCTGACAGTTTTAGCAGAAACATGCATATTAGTGGCCTGCTGGTGGTCATGTTGCAGGGCTCTGGCAGTGCTCCTCCTGTTCCTCCTTGCACAAAGGAGGAGGTAGCGGTCCTGCCACTGGGTTGTTGCTCTCCTACGGCCCCCTCCATGTCTCCTGGTGTAATGGCCTGTCTCCTGGTATCTCCTCCATGCTCTGGACACTGTGCTGACAGAGACAGCAAATCTTCTCGCCACAGCATGCATTGATGTACCATCCTAGATGAGCTGCACTACCTGAGCAACTTCTGTGGGTTGTAGACACCGCCTCATGCTACCTCAAGGGGTGAGAGTACTGACAAAATGCAAAAGTGACCAAAACATCAGCCTGAAAGGATGAAAACAGTGAAATGGTCTGTGGTCACCACCTGCAGAAGCACTCCTTTATAGGGGTTGTCTTGCTAATTGCACCTGTTGTCTGTTCCATTTGTACAACAGCAGGTGAAATTTATTCACAGTGTTGCTTCCTAACTGGACACGTTGATGTCACAGAAGTGTGATTTAGAGTTTCATTGTGTTGTTTAAGTGTTCCCTTTATTTTTTCAGCAGTGTAGTTGCAAACTGAATTCCTGTCGAAAGATTCAGCTCTACTACATTACCATGTTAACCATTAATGCACCAGCAGTCTGGCCTCCTGCATCCCTGTGTGCTCCCTTGTTTTGACTTAACAGACTTTAGTTAAAGCTGACACACTGCTCACAGTTTTTTCAAGTGGCCAGAAATATGGCTCTGCCTTCACATCCAACTTATTGTTATTCTTCAGTGAGAAGCCTCCAGACACACCTTTAACATACATACAGCTTTGAACTAATGAAAACGTAAGTAGCCTAAATGGCCTTTGACCTCCCTCATCCCTCCCTCAGCAATAGAAAGTGTCACAACAGCTCATTAGGACGAGTAATCCCTTTTGGAATTTAAGAAGGTTATATGTATGAATGAATTTGGAGCACCTCTGTATCCTGTTAAAGCCTCCTGCTTACCGTAGGCTCTGTGGTATGAACACGGGAATTATTTTTAATACACACTCTGGTTGACCTCTGCATCACTAAGCTGTTGACGTAATAATGAGTGAAAAACACATGTCCTCGCAGCCCTCGCATCTTAAGGTTAACTGGAAACTGCATTTATTTAGACAACTCATTTTATATGTAAAGTCTCTGTTTGATAGTTAAACAGAGTTTTTCTCAGATTTTTTGCTGCTCTTGAGCTAGTCATCACTGTTAAACCTGTGAGGTTTGTGTGGCTGGACTATGCGTACTTTTTGTGCACATCTTGCATCCATCCAGGGGATTTCCCTGGCTTACCTACTGAACCTTACTTTATTTACTTTTATGGAAAGCACATGGAAACAAACAAGTTAACGCACCAGGCTCTTGATAGGAAGCATGTGCAGTTGTTGTGTTGCATGAAATATGTACTTAATACCTGAAATTTAGGAGTAAATTTCTACTTTATGAATCATATCATATTCATCTGCGTCACAGAGTTGCTGATTCAAGCCTGTGGTCATTTTAGAGGCTGTAATTAGTGGTGATGTTGTGCTGGGTTGACTTGTAGTAAAAGGTATTTATTATATTGTGTTCACCATGAGCAAAATATTAGAAAAATGAGGGGAAAGGTAAAATGATCTGCTGATCTGGCAGTTCTGTTTCATGATATATAGGCACATCGTTGTACAATTTGTATATACAAAATGCACAGCCTACATATAAGTCTAGGACTCAGGGTTTTCCTGGCTCAAAATAAGGCAGAGGTGGTACCATCCAGGATTTTATGAGACTGTGCTGGTTGGCTCTCAGACCCTCTAGGGTTCAGGGGCATGCTCCCACAGAACATTTTTTTTAGATTTTAAAGTTAAATGCTTCAATCTGTTGCACTTTGAGAGCAAAATTAAGAGGCTGGATCTATGAACAACGTTGTGCTCTTGTAAACAATTTTGTGCTCTAGCAGTGGTGACTAACAAAGTACTCTTAAGCTAGTACTGTACTTAAGTAAAGTACCTCAAAATTGTGCTTGACTGTTTCCATTTTATGCACTTCTGTTTTGCTATATCTCAGAGGGAAATATTGAACTTTTAACTTCAATACATTTATTTGATAATATTAGTTACATGCTATTTTGCAGTTTCAGATTCTTACAAAACAAAATAAATATCTTCAGTGGGAGTTTACATGTTCTCCTCATGTTAGGCGGGGTCCAGGGTGTACCCTGCCTATGCCCAATGTCCGCTGAGATCAGCTCCAGCCCCCCCGACCCCAAAAAGGATATGTGATTGCGGATGGATGGGTGGATGGACTTCAGTGGATCCTAGCTGAGGGCAGCTACTGTGAATATTGTCTTTTTGTTTGCTAGTTAACAGGAAAACCAGCAGTTCACCAGTACGTTGAGTCTCCTCTTCATCATTGGCTCCTTCCTCCTGCCAGTTGTCCTATATTCTGTCTACAGTCAAACCTGACAAATTTTGCAGCTTAATGTAGTGAATTATGACTTTATTGACCAGCAATGTTAAGGTAACATATCCTCCTGCTGCTATGCTGTCTTTTTACCCATGACAACCCTGGAGTAGTAGCTTCATTTACTGTAAAGCTGGCAATTTATCTCAGCATTCTTTAAATTGGTTTTATTATTGATGATCAGGACAAGTTTTGGTAAAGGTACCTGGGACATTAAGAAAGAAGGCTGTGGGGAAAACCCTTGCTTGAGTGGTGTTTAGTCTGGTTAAGGGTATTGTGCTGAATCAAGGCTGTCTCTCTGGCCCTGTGCCCCCACACTGCAGCGACTGATGAAATGGTCTAGGGAAGGGGGTAGGCCAGGCCGCCCAGTTCATCTCAGGATAGCTCTACCCAGCACACCACTCTTCTCTGCCTTGTCCCAGCTCCAGTCATCATCGTCATCATCATCAGTGGCTAAAGACTACCCACCCTCCGCACTCTCATTTTCTGGTTTGCACCAGTCCACGCTAGGCGTTGAGCACTTTTGTGAATATTTGCCTCAAGCAGGTGGGTGAAATTGCCACCCTGGTTATCATAGCACCACAGGTATTCATATTAGCTACTCAATGGTTTTTACAGTGGGTCTGAGTATATGTGTCCGCTACAAGCATGGGTGTTTGGTGTCCGTGTAGGAGGTGTGTTAAGTTAAGGAAACGGTTTATTTAGATTTTTGCTGCTTGACTGTAGCGTCGCACTAAAGGATTCATATAATTTCAGCACTACTGAAGAGGAGTATCAAGAAGAATGGTGTTATTTAAGGTGTTTTAATCTCAGTGACTTACCCTGTTTACAGGGAGAGGGAGTTGAACACGTCTGGTTTCCCCCTAGAATATTCTGGGGATTTTGGGGTTAAAGATCAGGCATCTTGTCTTGTAATGAGTTTAGTCAGATGACGGGCTAAACAGTAATCACACTTATTTGCTGTGTGAAAGAATCCTTCTGGGAAAGCTTCCTGCTGCTTTTTCCCTGGAGGTTAATGTTTTATTACAATCATTTTATATGTTAAAGGAGGAGGCTTTGGCTTTTCTTTGCTGTTTTTCTTCAGCGGTCATTAGATCACCATGGAACTTGACCGTCTTTGTTTCATTGTGTGTCCAAGATTGGAGCCCAGCTAATACATAGACAGGCTCGTATTATCCACATATATTGACTATAGTGCTGAAAAGATTTGTTGATTAATCAATTAATCAAATTGCAAATATGCCATGAATACATTCTACAGTTCCAGCTTCTCAAATGCAATGGTTTCTCTGATTTATGTGATGTTGTAAGTGTGTCTATTAAATATAGGGGTTCTGGATTGTTGAGTGTACAAAATAAGCAAGATATCACCTTGGGTTATGGGAAAATGCCCAAATGATTTTGCCAGTTTTCCCTATCTTCTGACTTTTTATAGACTGACTGATTTATTGATTAATCAAAGAAATAATGGACAGAATAATCAATAGTTTCATTAGTTGATGACGTATCCTATTAGTATCTGCTTATCTATGTATATAGTTTATGCAAGAAGAATATCATATTTTTATGCTTTATACTTATACATAGTTATAGAATTTATCTTATTGGTAACATTTTGACTTTATATGATGGGGCTGCGTAGCTGCAGACCAGTCAGGGGACCTATGCTGACCTAATGTTATGGCTATCGGTGTGTCTTACACCTCAGTACATATCTTCAATATAATGCCTCAGCAAATTTGAGGGAAAATGATAATATTGCCAGATACTTTAGGTACTTCAGATTCTGAAAACTCATATTGATATCGGCATTGTCCTCTATAAATCCAACTTCAGTCAGGCTCTAAACAAAGATCACTCATTTGTCATGGCCATTGCATAAGAAGCTTTAGTCTACTGAGGAGGCAAGTGTGTAATCAGAACTTTTGTTTCTTTATCTCAGTGTCAAAGAACTGTTTGTTTGTCAGCCTACACGTTTAGTCTGTGACAGAAAAGAGGTTTATAGGAGGTTTGTGTGGCCTAATCCACATTGGCAAACACCTGGTCACAATCAGCCAGACGCACAGTTCTACAGTTAAACACCTACTCAAACTTCCACTTTGGTCCACTTGTTGTTAGTTTTAGTCATAATTGCTGTGACATAATGCTTTGTTGTTTTCTTTCCTGTTAACTAAGGGTGCTGGGGGTGTGGTTGTGTCTGTCATGCATTTCCTCCTCATAACTTCTTATCTGTTTGTCCTCATTTTTCTAATAATCACTCTCTTCACACCCAAACAGCAGGGTAATCGTTTGGCCACAGGCAGATGTTAATAGTACTGTTGTCTTATTATAGCAATAACTGGCTTGTCATCTTCAACGGTGTTCCTGTCTTTCAGGCTCCTCCTTGACAACGCGCTGTGATACATCCCATTTTTTTGCTCTCCTCTTAGCCTTGCAGCAGTCTCATCAGCTCTTTCTTGTTTAAAATGTGCCCCCCTGAGTGCCAGTGTGTCAATTAACACAGCTTGGGTGTAGTGTGTCAGGGTAACAGTGAAATAGAGATAACAGAGTGACGGGCTCAGCTGCTGGTCAGATTTTCCTGCAGTCATGACTGATGTGACACCATTTAGCTGTGGGCAGTGTGCTGGCTCATGGCTTGCCCTGCACCAGCTTTTGTTACAGCAGCGGTGCTGCAATAGTCATTTGTTATTTGGGATGGGTGGCAGGGTGGCAAAGTAATTCTGATCCTAGCAACCTTCATGATTTAAAAACATTCTCATTGTTGAAAATTCGAAGCTGTGAATAAGAGGCAGCATTTAGGGGTGGTGTTGTGTATCATCACGACCTCCAGTGAAGAGAATCATTCTGCATGGATCAATAAAGCATTATCATTGTGACTGAACCTTTTCATTGCTGTTAAAAAGCTATACTAAGGCCTCTGCGGTTTCAGTGTGGCCAGCTGTGTATGTGTGTGTCTGAGGCTTACCTTTAAATGTCTTTATGATTTCAACAGAGTCTGGTGTTAGTTTGTAATATAAGTACATCCTGGAGTGAAATTCTTTCTTGAGCTCCTTAGCCAAGTGTTGTGACACATATCGAGCACACTGGGTTTAGCTGTGTAAGTTTTATAGTAGAGGTTGTTGACAAGTTGTTTGAACATACAGTAAATCGCTGTCACACTATTGTTGCTAAACCCAAATGAAGCTAATCTGTTCCTTGTTAACTAAGGATCAAAATGAGGCCATGTTAATGGGGGAAAAAGGAAATTGTAATTAGGAACACAAGCCTGTGGAGAGAGACTAAATTGACATTGATTTTTTTTTTTTTTTTTTTGGAAGAGTGTAATTTGGCTACCATAATTAGGACTAATGCGGAAACCTGTTGCTCTCTTAATAAGTTTACTCATCCGGTTTTGGATCTCGCTGGTTGACTGATCTTATCTGAATATTAGGTAAGAACCTGTTAACTATTCTGATCTCATCAGAGGTACTGTGGGAATAAAAAGCACTAGATTAGACAGACTGCGTAGTGTTGGTGGTGACTTGGGTAGCTGCCTGGTCATTTTTATAGGCCCATCAGGCTAATCTCCAAAAACATTATGGTCCTAAGATTTCTTACTAGAGTATAAATCCAGTTGTGTTGCTCCTGTGCTTTGCCACTGGCTTTTTCTCCTTTTATGTTGGATGGTAACTGCAAAGCATTAAGCTGGATGTAAAAGACCATTCATTTTATCATAGAGGGGACTTTTCTGGAGTTAATCATAATGATCCAGTCCTCTCCAGGCATTAACAGAAAATTAATCGGCAACTATTTCGATAATCAATTAAAATGTCAAACATGCTGTCTTCAGCCTCTCTAATATGAAGATTTCTTTTCTTTTATATCATATTAAATTAACTATTTGACAAAACAAGTCATTTAAAACATCACGTTGGACTTTTAGAAACTGGGATGGACATTTTTCACTATTTTCTTAAATTTTAGAGACCAAATGATTAATTGAGAAAATAAGATAGCAATGTTCACAGAGGTGATAGTACAAAACTTTATTTGTTGGAGAAAGAAAAGGTACCCGGCAACTCCTCATAAAGCTCCATTAATACACAAGACTAATCAACAGAATTTTGAAATTTTAGTTTTTGCTTTTCCCATATTTCAGAGTATTACAAGTGATTTAACAACACTGATCCACATATTTAATAGTTTATAATTCACATCAATTCATCAGTTATTTTATGTTTCATCCATTTAGCTGTTATATGCCACGTTTTACAATATGAAAGTAATTTGATATAAAGTGGTTATTGCTCATCTTTTTCTGCAGAAATGGAAGATTCCAATATAGTCTGGAGTTAGATGGATAACGTGGATAAATGTTTGAATTAGGGACACTGGGCCTCAATCAGATCCACATACACAGTTTGACTTCATTTAATTTCATCATACTTTCTTTCTTATATAAGTGCAGTGCCTCAATTTTAGTTATCCATCCATCCATCCATCTGCAACCGCTTATCCTGTTAGGGGTCACGGGGGGCCTGGAGGCAATCCCAGGTGGCAAATTTTATTTTTGCTTTATTATAATTTAATTTTTATTTTAATTTACTTACTTTTTTATTTTCTTCTATGGACCAGTCTTCTAATGCTAGTATATCGTTGTATTGTGTTTTTTGTTAATAGTTTGATAGAATAAAAGTCTAAGCTTACTGAGATCTGCATGTCTTGCTTTAGACTAAAGGTTTGTGTAAAATTATTCACACCCTTATTTTGAGGTGTGTAATTTCAGTAATGAGATGTGAAGAATACATGACTCACCTTTTTTGCATATCTAAAGCAAACTGTGGGTGACGTTAGTGTATTGTGTGTGTGTGTGTGTGTGTGTGTGTGTGTGTGTGTGTGTGTGTGTGTGTCTGAATGTTGTGTATGATGACGAGCGTGCGAGTTAATGTTGATAATACACTACCACAAGTTTTCAGCTTCAACATTTTTGTTTATTAAGGTTTTTTTTTTTCTGTTTGAGAACACCACCATCATCATCTACCGTCACTTGTGTGTGTTTGTGTGTCTGTCAGATGTTTCTTAGATTAATGCTCCAGAGAGGCGGCCTGCCTCAACACTCTTTAGCCCAGCAGCTCCCCCACCAGGGGCAGTCTCATTCTATTAGCGGATAATCAATAGTAGGCACTCCTGATATAGCCCCCTCAATCCCTGTGGCACTTCACTGCTTTTTTTATCCAGGAAAAAATGCAATCACTGCAATAAAAATGGGCTGTCATTCTGTTGTCAGTGAAACAATGTTTTGACTCACTAGCGTTTGTGACGTTGTTTGAGCATAACAAGTTGGTTATTTTATGCCTCTGTTCATGGCAGGAATTCCAGTTAAATGGTAAATAATTTGACATGCTTTCAGAGCTCCTTAGTGTTAGTGCTTGTGTTTGTTGGAGAGCTGCATACCGATACTCTCAACTATTTTCACATAAATGATGCTTATAGTTTGACAGCTTTATGTTGTATGTCTGTTTTCTCTGCTCTCTGTTTGATAAGTCAGTAATTCAGCTTGATTAGCGAGGCTGAGTGCATTACAGAGACTAGCTTCCACATCACACTCTTCAATAATGTAAGATATTTATGTATCGCAGGTTCTCCGTTCACCAAGTTCATTAATGGCGTGGTGGTTTCTTTATCTAGTATGTTGCACTTTAGGCCACCTATGCTACAGAAGTTCAGAATGTACAGTACATGTACAATATAACTCAACAGGAAAGGAGAAGATGTTCACCAAGGTTCTGCCGGGTTTCAAGCTTGCTGAACTGTTACAGGAGCACGGAGCGAAAGGTTGCAGGACTTGGAAAGGGTCAGTTGTCTAGAGAAGATCATTTACCACTTTAGTAAGCGCAAGTTCGGAGTTAGGAATGGCCCTGAAAGGAGCCCAGACTGAAAAGGTTCAGAAAGATTACTTTTAGGTATATGGTCTGAAAGTTATTGAGACCACTGTTTCCAGTTCTTTTGAAAAGATTTGAAGGTAGAGTCTATAATTATTTAGAGCCAGTGGACCAAGGTGTGTGTTTTTTTGAAGAAGAGGTTTAGCCACAGCAGTCTTAAAGCTAGTGTAACAGTGTCTGTCTTAAGAGACCAGTTGATAATATTCAGCAGTGTAGGTCCAGAAATCTTTAAAAACTTTAGCTGGTAGGAGGTCGAGGAGGCAGATGGTAGATTTAGAAGCTGATATTAGCTTAGACAATGTTTAGTCTTTGTCCTTATGAATCTTGAGACTAACTGGGATTCAACATATGAATATGCAGGTTTTGCAGATGTAGCTGGAGACGAGGAACACAATATAAATATAATCTGATCTATTTTTCTGCACAGGGAATCTAAAAAATCACAAGCCTCAAAGGATGAGCAGCCAACAGTCAGCTGTTTTTGGGTCTGGCTACTGTGGCAAATATAAATCTAGGATTGTGTTTCTGAGAGAAACATGCTTTTTTTTGCAGAGCATGCTTGGAATTTAATACACATTTGTGCCATAAGAGGTAGTTTCGATTTACTCTGTTTGCTTTCCAATGTCCTGCAAGCCTGCTTAAGAGTACATGACTAGAAAAGTGTTCAAGTCACTGAGACACCTCGCCACAATAAGGGCGCTTGCATTAAAGCTAACATGTGACATTACGCCAGGAACTTGATTTGAACACATGGTTCTGTAATTTCATGGTATATTAGCCTCCAAAGTTCCCAGGACTAATGTTATAATCCATTACCTGGTCTAATATGTCTGTGTAGCTGTACGAGCCACCAGAGCTGGAGAACTAATATAGTCCAGCACACAGATGTAGTGGGTGGCAGCAGAGTCGAGCACAGCTTTATAGATCGCTTCCTGCTTATGTCACAATCTATTTTCCTGTCCCTGCTGCCCGGTATGGGTTACTGTGTGTGTTTAGGCTCGCCTGGGCGGCTCCACACTCCAGCTGAGCCTTTTCTTTAGCCATGTGTACAGTACAGGCTTGATAAGGCTCTGAAAACATACACACACACACAAATATTATGATTCGTTTTCAGCACTGTTTGGATTTCAACTGTAATGTAATAAATAATGAGTCACACTGGTTAAAAGCTCACATCCCTCACAGCAACGACGCAGCAATTAACGCATCTCATATACCGATGCTCACCGTGATATCCTTTGTCTGATATGTGTGTCTTGGGAGTGGCATTCTTCTAGTGTCTGCCTCAGTGTGCGTATGTATCAGTCTGTGTATCTCGCCATGCTGTGCACAACACCTCTGAGCCTACATGTGGCTTCTGAATTATGCAGAAGCCCCGATGTCTGCCGTGAGGGAAAACAGAAGTGGGAGAGCAACTGGATGTGTGTGTGTCTGTGTGGGGAGTGTGATAGGGACTTGGGGATTGGGACTTGGGGAACACTTTGCGGTGGGGGTAAGGGGGTTATTTATGAATAGCAGCAGGATTCCTGAAAGATGAGTGCAGAGATGATGAGTGGAGGAGGGAGTGAGAAAGATAAAATGGTAATGTGGGGAGAAGAGAGGAGCGTCGCCTGAAGGGAGGAAAGCTGCAGTGCTCAAGGGTTAAATGTCTGTCTCTTTCCTCCTTTTAGACCTGTGGTTCAGGTAAACTTCAGTCCACGTGCTGCTCTTGTGCAGCAAAGAGCACATGGGGATAACCCAGCCCAACTTGGGCGGCCCCAGCCCTCCATTGCTCAGCTCGCCTCAGTAGAAAAGGTTCTCTGCAGAACTGAATTATTCATGCGACTTCAGAGGAGTGCAGTGAAAATCCCCCCCCACACACACTTGCAGACAAGACCTAATATGTCTCATTCACACACACACACCATGCTCTATCATCATATCACTTAACTCCTCAACACATTGCATCACAGCACATCTTGCTTCATTGTTAATTTTTAGATAATTCAGGCTGATTACGTATTTATTCTGCAGTTTCATCTCACAGGGAGTTCACTGTGGTTGAATAATTAAATAGATTAGATCTCGCTATGTTGTGTTCATCGCGTTCAACCGCCGGTGTCGTCCGTCTCTGTGAGGGGTGGGGTCGTGCTTCCAGTCTGTGCTCAGTGCTGAGCGCATGTTTGTTACGTAAGTCGTTGCTGTGGTGGTTTAACAGAAAGGGAAATCGCAGTAAAGAGTCTTTTGGCACTACGTAGCGCAAGGTGCTCTCAGAGTGGGGTCAGCATCGCAGAGATCCAGAGAGGGAAGGGGTGGAGAGTGCTTCTCGAAGATGCGTTTCTGTGTGCGTGTGAGGGATGTTTGGTTACAGAGAAGGGAGTGGTTGGTGTTAGGGGTGCAGAGATGGATTGCAGATATGGGGGGAGGGGGTAAAGGAGCAAAAGGTAGTGGATGCGAGCGTGAGCAAGCAAGTAAAGGCGACGGAGAGATGCAAGAGATCGATGACACATAACCTTTAGCTGCAGGGTGTAGTGGGTGGGTTCATTCTCCCCCCGTCAACCTTTAATGTCTCTTTCCACAGTCTCAGTATTTTTTGATGAGTTAACGCTAACAAGTGAGAGGTAGGGATGTCACAGTACCAGAAATTTAAAGGGCCAGTAAATTGTGAAATGGTGAAATTCTACAATTCTCTACCAATTTAATACCACAGTAAGAACAAAAGTAAAACAATAAATCCCTTCAGCATCCTTTATTACTGCATCTTTTAGGAAGTTAATCAGTTAATCATAATTCCCTCTCAGTTATCAATATTATATTGCTGTGAAAACATCTGTCAAGCAACTGTTTATTCAAGTTTCTTGCTAAAGATAACATTTGAAAGTATGATGATAGTGCATCATAGTGTAAACCAATGGCACCTCCCACGTTGAAATTGGCAGTACGAGTGCTAGTTAACCTTAGCTGTTAGCAGACGGTAAGCAGCACAGTCATGCACAGAGCTAATAGCTAATGTTACTAGCTCTTGTCCTGTCACTCACAACAACATGGATTTATTGTCCGCAATGTAGCACTATCACAGAAAGAATAGGGTGTCATCTCGAGCCTTGATGGTACTCGCAGTACTTTAGAGTACCACATTTTAAGGAGGATTTGTGTTAAACATCAAACCATTATATACAGTATATCACATACATTATATTTCGGCTGAATTTTTTTTTTTTTTTTTTTTTTTTTTTTACTGCTTTAGAAAGCAACTGATCTTGATTCTTCCCAAACACACAAACTGTCATCAGTGTAGATACACATATGGTCCAATTAGAGATGTATATATGGCTGAAAGACTGACACTAACCTCCCTCTTTCACTCACTCTCTTGAAGTCTTTCCCACTTTGCTAAAACATACTGGATGCATGAATTTAAAATGCGCAGGGAAATGCCTTCAGGGTTACAGCCTTGTCCATCTGGCAGGTCCTGTGAAGCAAATATGTTATAAGTAGCTTATCATTAGGGCTTCATATTCATTACTTCTCTCTGCTGCATCTGTCGTCTTTTCTCAAGGATCGCAAGCTGTCAAAAGTGGAACGTCAGCGCTTCAAGGAGGAGGCAGAGATGTTGAAGGGTCTTCAGCATCCCAACATTGTCCGTTTCTATGACTTCTGGGAGTCGCCCCTTAAAGGGAAGAAGTGCATTGTTTTAGTAACAGAGCTCATGACATCGGGAACACTAAAAACGTGAGTACTGTTGTAGGCAGATATTGTACATTGTGAGACAACTCCTGACAAATAAGAAAACATCACACAGTCAAATAAGTATTTGTGATTTAGACAGATTTTTACACAGGTTAAAATGACCTTTTCACTTGTTCTATTTCTATAGTGTCTGGGAAATGTCAGGCTATCCTGTTGGTAATGTTTCTCTCTCTTTCCTACAGCTATCTGAAGCGTTTCAAAGTAATGAAGCCAAAGGTGCTGAGGAGCTGGTGCAGACAGATCCTGAAAGGCCTTCACTTTCTCCACACCAGGACCCCTCCCATCATCCATAGGGACCTGAAATGTGACAACATCTTCATCACAGGACCCACTGGCTCGGTCAAAATAGGGGATTTAGGACTCGCAACACTCAAGGCGGCTTCCTTTGCTAAGAGTGTCATAGGTAGGAGACTGAAATGTAAACCTAACAGATAAATGTTTTTTTATAATAAAGAAATAAATGATGTTCATTGGGCACTCTTTCATCCTCAGGCACCCCAGAGTTCATGGCTCCGGAGATGTATGAAGAACACTATGATGAGGCCGTGGATGTCTACGCCTTTGGCATGTGTATGCTAGAAATGGCCACGTCAGAATACCCCTACTCCGAGTGTCAGAATGCTGCTCAGATATACCGCAAAGTCACTAGTGTGAGTTCAGATGCTGTACATTTCTTCAGTTTGTTTCAGAAGTCAAAATATTTCACATTCTGCAGAGTTAACATAGATAAGTTCAGTAGCCTAAAATGATAACAGCTGTGACAATATAATGATATGAAATGTGCTATTATTGTACAGCCAAACGGGGCCTGCACAAGTTTTTCATTAGTCTTCACACAAACTCTATACAACAACTTTAATACATTAATTAATGATTTAAATAAAGAATATCAAATATTGATAACAAAACTGACAGAAATATTCTTCTCATTCTCCCAGCATACATGCAATATAACTCTACAACTGTGTTTCTATAATTGGCAGCAAGAAAAACCTTGTTTATGCCACAGACCTCTAAAAGAGACCCTGCTTGTAGCATACATTTTTGTAATAACTCAGGGTCATGCTTCATGGACCAGGGAGATAGGGTGCAAAGATGTCAGGGAGGTTTTTAGCTGCTTCACCACATACTGTAAGTCCAGTGAGTTTTTAATTGCAGAAATGCAGCATTTTATTCAGAATACATGATCTGCTCTGCTCTGTTTCTTTGGTGGAGAATCTAATGAGCCATATGGAGTCACAGAGGGAGTCCAGATCTCCTTTGTTTTTTAGATAAAGCCTGCGGGGCTGTATTCCATTTCATTTCAATGAGAGTGTCTCTGCAAAGAAAACATACTGCAAACTGTTTTTAGATTAGGGGGTGTCTAAAGGTGTGATAGTATTTGTGATTTGATGAAGAGTATTGATTTTCCACACTTGGGACTTGGCAGTGAGAGAACCTGAGTGATGCCTCATTTACCTGCTGTTAGAGAAGGCCTCTATACCCATGATAATGGTCAGGCAGCATCAGTGCAGCTGTCTCTAGATACTGTTCTCTGCATTGTTACTGTATGCATATTAGAGTGCCCTGCAGGGACCACTGCAGGATATTAATAGGAGATTGATCAAAGAGAAACCCTGATAGCTTTATACTACTCCCAAAGCACATGCAGCATGCGGCTGCATAATTGGTTGAAATGTTAATCCAGAGGATTCATTTTCTATATTATATTTTATTGAGATCATGGTGCTGAGATAAGAAAACATAATATCCAAAAAAGCTCTATATCAAAATCTACTGAGTATGAAACAGTATGAAAAGAGTAGGAAAAAAGTATGAAAATAGAACCTTGTCAAATCACTCCTGCTGTCACTGTCACTCCATATGCTCAGGATGTTATGAACCATAATAATTAAGGCCAACAATGTACTAATTGTAGTGCACAAACAAATCAACATCAGGAACCAGGGTAGACTCCTGGCTGCTGCTTCTCTTGACCAATGTAAAAGCAGGAGATGCTCCAACATGGGCAAATCAGCACTCATGCCCACAAAAAACACACCAGAGTTGTGTTTGATATTTGAGATAGATGCTGTGCATTTGGCTATAATCTAGTGAATATGCTGAGCCCTTGTATAAAGAGGAGTTGACTATACTGCAGAGGTGGTTTGAAAGGTTTCTCTGAATGCCTTTATGCTGTTGGAATCCAGCTAACATCGATTCAAGCTGACCACAGCTGTGGTACTCTGCTGTCATTGTTGACAAGCCTACTGGGTGTGAGTGTCTGCTACTTAAAAGATCAGATTAGTGTTCCCAAAAACACCCCTTTCCTTTGTTTTTCCTTCGTCATTATTTCTCATCAATACAATGTCCTTTCAGGGCATGTTCTCATCATTTTGATTATATTTCCTATATATTTCCTATATTTTCCTTAGGGAGTGAAGCCAGCCAGCTATAACAAGGTCATGGATCCTGAAATCAAGGAGATTATTGGGGAGTGTATCTGCCAAAAGAAAGAGGAGCGGTGAGTGACTGTGTCCATCATTGTCCAGTGTCCAGCCAATAGGGCCACAAGGTGCCCTGTCATCTTTCATGGCTTGTCTCACCTCCCCCCCGTTTCATTGCTGAGGCACTGACAGTAGGGCTCTCAGCAGCACTGCAGTCCTCCACCATATCTGCAGGGTGTCTTTCAATTTCTGTTACATAATGAGTTTGTGTACAGAGGGGAAAATAGCCCTTAATTAGCTTCCAGTTGGTTTTTTTTTATTGAAGCATGATTGGTTTCAGTGAATGACTTCAGTCAGTAGCTCTGTCCCTGCAGTAAATCCATGTCCATGTATGATGTAATTACTATGCCAAGATGACCTTTATCAGCACGCTAGATTTCTTCTAACCATATTGATGCCAACACTATTTGCAAACACTGCACGTTACAGATAAATGGCAGCAATGTGTGCAGTACACATTTGAGTCGTGACCTTTGGTGTTCCTTCTCCCAGGTACACCATCAAGGACCTATTGAACCACGCTTTCTTTGCCGAGGACACAGGCGTTAGGGTGGAGCTAGCTGAGGAGGACGATGGGAAAAAGGACTCGATAGCCCTGAAACTGTGGGTGGAGGACCACAAGAAGTTGAAAGGGAAGTACAAGGAGAGCGGAGCCATCGAGTTCTCGTTTGACCTGGAAAAGGAAGTCCCCGAGGTCGTGGCACAAGAGATGGTGAGTAAAATATTTGTAATCATGTGACTTATCTTATGAACTTCTTTGTTTGACATTGTGATGTGTACCTTGAAAGTGCTAAATGCAAGATTGGGAGCATTTTTCATTCATCCACATGACTCTCGACATGACGACACCTGAGCCAGTAGCTCCCTGTAGTAACCCTGCTAACAGAGGAAGAGGAGGGTCCATGCTATCTTACTGCGAATGCACTGTCGATTGGGATGGTTATCAGCTGTAACTGCGATATGAAAGCAGTGCAGAGCAGCAGTCCTGAGCTAGCCAATGGAGCACACTCACATGCACTAAAAGCACCCTTGGCTGGCCCCACTGTCAACGCTTTGCATGTCTTTCCGGCATAGTGTTTTCTAGCTGCTGGTGTTACTCGTATCTCATCATTGGGGAATGCAATCAAATGCAGATTAACAGAGATAACTTACTTTGCCATTCCAGGAATACATTGATTGCAGTTTTGTTTTTGTTTTTTCCATTTTTGTTTACATGGTTTTCTCCAGTGAGCACCATCAGATAAGGCACCCACAGGCCCTGCAATAAAATTCCAGCCCAAAAAAACGTAGAAAACATTTCTCTTCTGTGGAAGCCATGTTTTTACCAACCACAAGCCTTTCTATCGCTCATCTAACATTCTGCAGCACCATGAAATAATTTATTGGGGTTTGGGATTAAGAGAGATTGAGTTAACAAGGCTCAGCTTCAGATGGAAAATATAAACCTAGTCATTGCCAGGCTTTGTTCTTTAACAGCCTTAAACAGCTTTTGGTAGGAAAAATCTGAAATGGGTACATCAGCAGTACTAGAGAGACCAAGTCTTCAATGAGACATTTAACCAGAGGATAATTTTTTCCTGGATGGTCCTCTTGGCGAGACTATTCAAAGTGGCCTCAAACAAACTTGCCTTGGAACTGATTTATGTTAGGCCCATCTATTGCATCAGGACTAAGGAGCATCTGCAACAAGTTATCAGATATTGCACAAAGAAGTTTACAGTGTACATCATGTGTAAGTAAAGGAGTGAGGTGTGTCAGCTGTATATTAATGACGCTCCCTCAGATTATTAATGAAGAGGAGTATTTTGTTTAGTACTCGGGCAGCTGGTCCAAGACAGTGAGTGAGAAGCTGCTTTCCCGGCCTTCTCTTAATGTGCCTCTTGTTTTTTTTTTTCTTCTTTTTTTGTTGTTTATTGCTCTCCCCCACACATCCCCTCTTTCTTGTCTGTACTCTCTCCCTCTGTGTATCTGTGTTGTTTTGGCCTTGACCAAGCTGTCAAGCTGGGGAAGAAAATGTAAGGCCTCTCTGTAACAATTGCCTTGAGCATGAGAGCAGACGTGGACCAACAAGGAGATGATATGACCACCGTGCTCCCATGTCAAGTCACTCCTCATCTCATTCACTCTAATGAGTCATTTCTCCAGACAGGGAACAGAGATGTGATTTGTCTCCATTTATGGGCCAGGATCTCCCTTTTTTTCGGTCACTCATTCTGGCTTGTGTGCTAATGATGCCTAATTACTGTGTGTTTATTTCTGTGAATGTTATTTTATATCATGCATAGTGTACTTTATGCAGAACATTAGATGAATGAACATAGTTTATTTAAATAGCATTATGTTTTGTATGCACAACATAACTGCTTGTCTGCTATTTTTTTGGATCAACTATTGTTTTGCACTGTTGAACTGTGTCATCGTAATTACAGAAGGAGCTAAAGCTCTGTAGCCAATTTATACAAGGATTTATGCTGTCTTATCCCCTCTTGTTTTTTTACGTTAACACTATGCATTGTGTAATCATTTGTGTTATTTGCAGATGTAACAGTCCAGACAGTTCTGTTAACAATGAACCAAGCTACTGACAAAGGGAATAGTTCCCCACCATCCTGATCCCCTTGAAATAGATTTTCTATTCCTTCCTTTTCTTGCTCTCTCTCTCCCTTCCTCACACATTGTGCTCTATCTCCTCTCACATGCTCCATGCTAAAAATATCCTGGAAGTCATGCTCTTCCCTTTTCTTTGTCAGGTGGAGTCTGGTTTCTTCCACGAGAGTGATGCTAAGACTGTGGGAAAGTCTATCAAGGACCGTGTGGCTCTGATCAAATGGAGGAGGGAGAGAACGGTGTCTGCTGCAGCTTCAGTGGATCAAGGCGAAGTGGGGCAGAGGGTCCAAATGACTCCATCTCTGGGCATCTCTGCTGGGGTTGCACATGTAGGACAGCCTTTGCTGGAACCAGAAGATGCACAGGCAGACCAGCACAGCAGGCTGCGTAACCTGCCAGCCAGTGTCACCTCAGTGATGTGTAAGAGACTTTTCTCTCCTCCGCTCAGAAAGACGAGATTAATCTTTGACTTTTTTACAAGTGCATGATTTATGTGTCTCTGCAGCAGACGGCACACTTGATAGTGGCATGGGCTCCACTGTGTACTCAGACTCCCACAGCAGCCAGCAGAGTGTCCTCTACCAATCCCTGCTGGAGCCTATTACTATGGCAACACAGCAGGTCTGTATCAGGAGCATACACACCCAGGTGGACCGTGTGCATTCAGATTTATTAAAATACACACACTCTTTGAAAGCAGCCATTGCTCACGTGGTCTTGGGACTGAATCCAGGCTCTGTATCCAAAAAAAAATGTTTATCTGCACAGTCAACATATTTCTGGACATTTGCAGATCAGTCTTCATTAACACAGTCATGCACATAACATACACACAGATTGTCTTTCTCATACATTCATATGTTGATGCAAGCAAGTTTGGTCATCCTCATCTCATCATATTGTTTTTTGGTTATGATCTGTTCATTTTGAGTAACATGTTTTGCTTCTGGGTTACTCCTTGTTCAGTGCCAGAGCAGCAGTAGCCCCTTTCTAACAGATCGACCTCACTCCTGTGAAAAGGTTGAAGTATGGGGGTCGACACTAAGCCCAGAGCTCAGGACTCGCTTAGGAGCTGCAACGCGGAGAGGAAGTGCCCCTGTTATTGACACTAGCAGGGCAAACCACATTGCTCAACTGCATGCCCTCATTCAGTCGCAGAGATCAATCAGTCCCACTCCCACCGTGCCAGTGAACCAGTTGGAGGTCAGCCCCCCTGAGCTTCACTCGGAGGCAAGGGGTGGTTTCCCCCCCAGAGTCTTCTGCCTGTACTTGAGGTCTTCCCCGTCTCTTCACCCTCTGAGTACCGCCGATTCAGTGACACCATTATCAGACCGTCATCAGAGACCACCAGTGAGAACTCAACACTGCCTGTGCCGAGTGGACGCAGACACTCTGACCTCAGTAGTCTAGCCTCCCATCATAACCACCATTTTGCAAAGCACAGAGGCCACGTGTGCCAGGCCTGCCTCGCTTTACTTCTTCTAAGGTCACGAGAAGGGAGCTACCGCCGTCCTTCTGTTGCCATGCCGACACACCCCTGTCCATGTGACTTTGGACAAAACCCGTCCTCCGGTGGAACAATGACCACCCCTGGTTATGGACGGCTGAAAGGTTTGAGCGATTGTTCCGATTTCTCGCTGCTGCAGCAGTCCCTGTTCAATATAATCAGCCGCAAAGCGGCGCCTTGTCACACAACGTCCATCCAAGCCTCCCTGCTGCAACCCTCAGCCGCCCACAGGCCTGCCCGCAGTGACGGCGACAGCAGCCTGAAGAGTCATCTCCTGAGTGGTGGTTTGGTTGGAGACCAAGAACCCCTCCAGGACTGCGAGGATAGACTCTGTGCCAGAGAGCAGCAAGTTACCGGGGCTGTGGGAGTGGTAGGTCACATTAGTAGACAAGTCGCTTTAGATTCCCATATGGGGCCAACACCTGCTTAACTGATTTCTCCCAGCCTGTACGAGGTACAGCATTATTCTGCATGGAGCTGATCTTGAGTCTTGCTGCCTGCATAGGCCTCCAGAGCTGACTGTCCTTTTAAAAAATCATATGCTTGCTCCTGTCAGAGGACAATGACCACATTTCCCTGCTGATTAACTTTAACCAATCCCTTCTAGAACTGACCTAGATTTTAACATTTTTTTCCTTTCTGCTTTACTGGCCAATGCTACAGCTGTCTTGGAGGAGATGGGATGTCTGTCTGATCTCCCTCCTCTCAGTCTCAGTCTCCTACTATTTCTCTTTTATTTTAGCACACACCTGTCACCGCCTGCTCATTGTTGAAACAGATGTTTCATTAACATATTTTTATCCTTCATCCTCTCATTATACTTGCATCTGGTAATGTAATTGGCACACATGAGCTTTTGTGGGATTTTATCTTTGACCGGTAAAATTCACTCCCAAGAGGGTCTAATTTGAATTTTCTCTCTGTTTTCATAGACCAGTTCAACAGGTCACCAGAATCAATCATCTGTGCAGGGCCTGCCTTCTTCCAGCACAGCAGTGCAGACACCCTGCAGTACATCCAGCCTGGGCACAGTTACGCTGCTGCTCCATATGCTGGCCAACACAGCGCTGCAACACCAGCTCCAGCTAGTTTATGTTCAGTCAGCGCTGCTAGCTACACACCTCCGAGTGCACAACAAGTTGCAGCAAATGTTTCAGCGTCAGCTGTGCCACAACATGTTGTACAGAGCTACCAAGCACCCAGCCCCCAACAGCAGCCGGCGACAGCAGCAACCTCTTTGACTTTTCCTTTGAATGCCCAACAAACGTGTCAGAACTGCGTGGCCCCAGCTCAACAACAGGCTCACTCTGCATCAGGATATCCCACTCCAGTTCAGCAACAGACTGCTGCAGCAGCAAGCACCCTGCCAGCACAGCAGCCAGCACAAAGCTATCCTCTTGCATCTGTAGCCCCAACTATAGCATCCATGGCCCAGTGTCATCCTATACAAGCTCACAGCGCACTGCAACATGTCCAAGCCACAGTCAAACTGCCAAGTCAGCAGGCTGGTCAGAGCTCCTCCACACCAGCACTTTACAGCCAACAGATACCCGTTCAGCAAGAGCACCAACTAAATACTCAGTGCAATGTACAACTAACACAACATGCTGGGCAGGCTTATATTCAGCCTCATAACCAAGAGACTCTGCACACCATACACCAACAAATGGCACAACAGCCTACCCTTCTTTCTCAAAGTCTTCAGTCTCCTGGTCAGCAACAAGTGCACACCCCAACTCTACAGAAGCACAGTCAGAAAACCATGCAAACACAACAGAGCCAGGATGTATCCCAGCCTACAGCCCAACAGCTTCAGACCCCAGCTTCTCAACTTCATCCGACAGCGCCCCCAGTTGTGCAGGTGGCAGCCACACACCAGAGTTACCCTGCTGCTGGTCAACCTGATGCGGCCTCGCAAAGCTATGCACATTCTGCCGTGCAGCAACAGACTGGTCCAGCTCAGAGCCAGTACCTGTCTGCACAGTCCTCTGGTGCTCCACAGACCTACGGAGCACAACAGGTGAGTGTTGATAATCACTGTACAGTATACTTTGGCAAGGTGGGATGCATAGTGCCCACGTTTTGAATTTTATGTTTGTTTTCCCTCCTCTGACCTCACCCTGTTTTCATTTTCCATCAGTTTCAACCCTATCTTTACGTCGCTGCTTTCCTGAACCAGGTAGAGCGCCTTTGTCTCAACACAATTTGTCACTGTGGGACTCTGAGAGGGACAGAAAATAATGCACTTAAACAAGTAAACATTATTATTTATGGCAATGCTGTTGGGAGCCACTCATATTATGGTGCCTGGTTTGATTTGGTGCAGCTGTTGCTGGACTGTAGATGAATGAAACAATGAACAGTTCAACAACAGCCAACAGAGACATGATGGAAACAGTAATGAAAACAATAACTGCGGTTTTAGCCACTCCATCCGGCAGCCCTCCCCAGGCTTGCTCTGTGGTACACAGCGCTCTAGTATGTGCAGCAGATTAAGACTGATTCCAGACTTAGGGACAGGATGGAAAATTTGAGCTATTCTGATCTGGGTCAATAGCAGGAAATGCAGATTTCCAAACTGAGAGATGAAACTGGAATCTCTGCCATAATTAAACTTCCTCCCTCTTTTTCTCCCGACTCTGTTTGTTCTTTTTGTAGAATATTCCTGCTGTTCCTGCTGGGCAGAATCTCAGCCAGTCAGCTTCAAGTGTGCCGTCCCCGGCGCTGCCTCCACAACAGTCAATGGCTCCGGCTACTGCCCACCAACATGTCCCACCTCTGCAGATTTCAAACTCTCTACCACCAACACATCCATCACAGGTATTGTCTGTTCCTGCAGCTTTTACAAATATCTTACCCGGATAATACCCGTAAATTTACCTTGGTTGCGTCAGAAAATCCATACTAGCATGCTGTTTAGTAGGTAAAACACTATTTGGTATTTTTTTTTTTTTTTTTTTAGTGTGTCTAAAACTTTAGTGTGAAACTGGTAGCATGTGGATTGCATGCTGTGTCTGATAATGAAATATATCATGCAAATGCTTGACACTACATCGTCATAAATGGCCCATAATGCAATGCAGTAGTGATGGCAACATTCACAAAAAATGTCTTCAATGTAAGTATAGATAAAAAAATGTTACTTTTGGTTTGGTTTTGGTTTCATAGTTTGCTCACATGAGGATGGTACGGATTACAATGGTTACGTACCTCTATAAATTACTGCTCAGTACGTCCGAAAAAATACATACCACTGTTTATTCACACAAAAGGGTGTTGAATGATAGTACACATATTGGGTATGTAGTGCATAGCATGCCCTTGTGTTTAAGTTATTGGATGCCTCTGCAGTTTTTTCTATTTCAGATTATACAACCCAGTAACAATATAGACTTATAGAGGTATCCTGATCATCCTCTTATATTTGATACTTGTTCTCTAGATTATTTGATTTCCTCTTGTTTCTTCCTTTTTCTTTTCCCTTCAGTTTCCTTCACAGTGTCCCACAATCCACGTGATGACAACTGTGACTGACTGTGAATCCTCCTTCCCTCACTCCTGCACCGCCCCTCACCCTCCAACCTCCTCTCCTCTTAATCATATGTTCCTTTCTCCTGGACAGACTCTTCCCGTGACCCCCTCTGCCTCCCCCCTTTCTCCTCTGCACATTGAAAACACGTTAGTTTCTCCTGTCCCGGTGTCCCTTATACCATCCCCCTCAGCCGTACTGAGTACGGTTGGACCCACGTCCCCACTGCACCAGCCCACCACTGTTCTGAATGTTAGATCTGAGGCTTCTCATTCACAACCTGCATTTATATCGGCGCCAAACACCCACCCCATACACACACACACTGCCCCGTGCCAGAACACACACCCTCCTACAAACGGCAGCACTCAGCCTCTGACACAGGTAATTATGCTGGCTGCAGATGTTTACAAAGAGGGTGTGAACTGGAGCGTTTGATTGTGATAATCTCTGTCAGGTTATTTTGTTTTTGTTTGCAAAAACTTTTAGGGCCACTGTGCTGTTTTTTATATGTTAAAGTCAGATTAATTAAATAGTGTAGATGAAAAGTGGCTTAAATTTTTGCCGATACATATTGTTATACATACTGTACTGCATTGATGAAAATCATGTAGAATATGTTTGAGGATTTCTTATCAAGGAACAACACAAATATATGAATATCTCACAATGTTTGTCAAGGATTCAGAGTCTTCCAAGATAACAAATTTATACTTAGTAAAAATATGTTATCTTGTTTGTCTTGTCCAGCAGGTTCCCCAGCAGGCCCAGGTCAGCCATCCTGATCTTCTCCCCTCAGCTCAGCCAGTCCAGCCTGCAGTCTTCTCCTCACCTCTGCAGAATGGGTCAGACCCAGTCACAGCTACCACTGCTGCCCAGCTGGACAACAAGAACATGTGCCAGCTGGCCCCGCAGGCCCAGAGTCAGGTTCAGAGCCAGATTCCTGCACTGCAGCCCTCTGACTCTCAGAGAGTGTCGTCTGGGTCTGTCAGCTCCAGTCTGACTCAGCAGAAACAGCTCAGTAGTCTCACTGGAGCTGCAAGTCAGGGTCCAACAGAGTCCAACACAGAGGTATGGACACATAACTCACTTCTACATTTTTTAGTCCTTATTTTCTATTTTTCCTCTGCCCACCTTACTTTGCAAACAATCAGTGCGCTCACATGTATCACTGTACGTCATCTCAAGTCACAGTCAGGATTGCAATGTAAAATGAAATACACAATAACTGTTACTCTTTTTCATGTTCCTTCTCTCTGGTATTTGATCTGTCTGTAGGATCAAGCTGCAGAGAAACACACTGGAGGACAGAGCTATGACAGGTACTAGCTTCTTTCCTGTCAGCCATGTTTGCAGCTGACAAGTTAGTGATTCTAAGAAATGCATATTGGACGAGAGTAATCTCAGCCAGCTCTCAGGTGCTGTCAAAAGGACATTAATCCCTGGAACAGCAGTCTGCCTGATGAGCAGTAACCTGAATGTTGGCATAGTGCATTTGGTCTTAAACATTTTTCATTCCTCTTACTTCAGACTTTCAGAGCTATGTTGTTTACATTTTTACAGTAGCCACACCAATACTCTGAAAAGTACCACACTGAAAGGATGCCTAGTAGAAACTTACATTCGTTGGCTACATAGCTCTCGTCTTAAACAAAAAGTAAAAACAAGAAGCTTAAAGCACTGTCAACATTGTATGCCTTCAGAAAACATTAAGGATGTTCCAACAGTCCTCACAAATGATTTAGCAACTCCTAACTCACCTAGGTGTTCCTAAAAAAAATTGTCCTGTTTTTATACTGTTATTATTGTGGGTGAGGGGGTGTAGTGGTTAGGCTGTCCTCAAGAAAGAGGGGGGGGGGTGTTATTTTATTTTGGGGTTTTTTGTGGGGGGTTTTTATTTTTCTCGTGAAAGGGTTTTTTTTCTGGGAGTCCTCCTTCTTCCCCCCCACAAAAAAAAAAAATTTTTTTTATTTAATTTAATTAAAAAAAATGGGGGGGTTGTGATTGTTTTTTTTTTTTTTTTTTTTTTTAGGATGGCAGTGATCGGTAGTCTCCCCTTCTTCCTAAAGGGTATCTCCCCCCCAAAAAAAGAAAGGGATTATTTATTGTGGCCCTGGATGACAAGCGTCTATGCCAACACACATTGTTTCTGTACAGCTCTCCAGCTGTACACCAACATCTGTAAAACCAGAGTGAACACCGATGAACACTTATGCATCTATCTTCATCTAGTCTTTCGGTTCAGTGTCCAGCAGCAGCTAAAACTCCTTTTAATTTTAAAAATTTCCTTCACAATAGATAGCAGACAGTTAATCCCCCACAAATCTATTTATAATAAAAAATATCCCTTTGAAGTTCATATGGAGTTTGACGTCACCCATCGTTGCCTTATCAGATGTTCTCCAAATCCTGCAGGAGATACAAAGCAGCGATAATCTTTACAAAACCTTTCCAATAAGCTCCATATTGAAGCGAAGAATTAGAAGATTTTCAGTAGCTTGTGTGACAGCATTAGATAATTCCTTTCTATTTATCACACATCTTATTTAATATTTTTCCTTTTTTGAATCCAGTATCTTAATTTGGGCAACAGTTGAACATGTTTGAATGGGCACGTTGTAATCTTAAAACCACCTGAATGTGGAGCTACAGTATGTGCATAGTATTCAGGCATTTATGTATAAGGCTTATATATGAATACTGTACTTAAACTGATGTACTTGCCTCTTCTCACCAAAACCAGCATCAACTCTGATGCCATGTCGGGGAAGGAGATGAGTGACGGTTACGAGGGGACACATGGAAGTAAAGGCGAAGGAAAAGTCCGCAAACACCACCGAAGGTCTACACGCACTCGTTCTCGGCAAGAGAAGATTAGCAGGCCGAAGCTCAACATGCTCAATGTGGGTAACCAAAATATATTCTGACAAGGAAGACGTTTCTCTAAGACAATGCTCATAGAGACTATTTATTTATTCATTGTGTCTGCTCTTGTTGCAGGTGTGCAACACTGGCGATAAGATGGTCGAATGTCAGTTGGAAACTCATAACCACAAAATGGTCACTTTCAAGTTTGACCTGGATGGAGATGCACCAGAAGAGATTGCTACATACATGGTATGTAGGGGACAAAGTTACAGCAACTTCAATTGATACAAAGGTTTTTGTAGCATGCTGTAAGGAGAGGGCAACTTCTGGGTCTGAAGAGTGGAAGCCAATGCAGAAGTGCCTTAAACTTGCATTCTTTCTAATATCCAGCAGGGGGTGACTCCCTCGTTGCAAAAAGAAGTCTGATTGTATAGAAGTCTATGAGAAAATTATCCTACTTCTCACTTGATTTATTACCTCAGTAAACATTGTAAACATGAGTTTATGGTCTCAGTTGCTAGTTCCAAGTCTTTTTCAATACAGCATGATGTTCATTTAGTAATTATGGTCCCATTTAGAGTAAATAGACCATAAAGAGGGAGGGATGGCTACCTTGTTATTGACAGGTTCCTACCACAATGTTGTCCGGTCTGGGAGTTGTTCGTATTTTTGTCCTACAACTTTAACCCTCTCACAGTGTGTTTTCAGTTCCCGTAAATGTCTTAAGTGTTTGGTTGTACTTAGCTCCACCCTCTTGTGTCAGTTCTGGTTGCAAAAAAAAAAAGATGGCAGTGGCCAAAATGCCGAACTCGAGACTTCAAACCAATGGGTGATGTCACAGTGACTTCGTCCACTTCTTATGTACAGTACAGTCTATGGGTGTAAGCTGCCTGAGATGCTTTCTTATGGCTCAGAACTCCCCACGCTGCTGTTCTGAGCTGCAATGCAGCAAAAACATTTGTCGGTCTCTCACTTTTGCTTCGTCTCTCTCCTCCAGTCCCCATCAATTCATAATGGGCTCATATTTACAGATAGATGAATATTGATGGTATTACTGTTCCAAAAACTTATCATGTATAATATAGGTGGTCCAAGGCAAATGCATATGTTTGAAGCTTATTAAAGCAATTCATTTAATTATCTTTTATGATGTGAAATGCTTAGAGACATAACTACTTAACAAATTATGCAAAAGTAGTCCTTGGATTTTCTTGGGCCTTAAATTGAATAGAGAAAGTATGTGGAAATTTCAATAATTTTGTTTATTAACTCAATTTCTTGTTAAGCTAAAACCTTGAATGTTCTGTTGCCTTTTTCTCCATCGTGCCCCTCAGGTGGAGAATGATTTCATTCTGCCTTTAGAAAAAGAAGTGTTCATCGAGCAGCTGAAGGACATCGTGGACAAGGCTGAGGACATGCTGAGCGAGGACACAGAGGGTGAGAGGAACTCTGACCAGGGAGGCAGTCCCAAACAGAGCGAAGGCGCTGGCGCTCTGGGAACGGAGGTGAGAAAGGAACTGTTGACAGTTAATAGTTGCGATGGCACAATCTGTCTACGAGTGCCTCGGATACATCATCCTGACAGCACTCTCGAGATGACTTTGCGTGCGACGCTGCCAAAAATACCACTCTGCTGATTTTGCTTCTGAGGTTCAGCTCTTTGGCTGGTTGAGGAAAACTTTCAAATGCCTGTTAAACTGATACACATGCATCAGATCTGTGTAGTAATGCTTCGTTTTCTTTAGGCTTCCGCACCCAGCACACCACAGCTGGTGTACCAGCAAAATGGTAAGACTTTGAGCCACCTGGTACTTCTGTGTATTCACGGAAACAAAATCCACTCACACTTTTCAGTTCTAGTTAAACGCAGCTGCCTCTCTGTACATCTGCATTTTTAAGAGGCCTGTTATGAGAATTACTTTGAAATCCATTTGTATTCTCACATCCTTTATTTTGCTTTCAAAGTGGTCAATCAATACCTTTTTAGTTCTTCTACTGAATTGATTTTATAGTAGATGTGCATTTATGAGTTTTTCTTTCTCTCTGTCATTGACAGTCCTCCACACTGGCAAGCGCTGGTTTATCATCTGCCCTGTGGCTGAGACGCCTGTGTTAGACAAAGAGAAGACTACATCTCACACCTCTGCAGCCCAGGGTACGCTGCACGCTCAGAAATACAGTAACATTAATGCTCCTTTTTTGTCTTAAGATGCACTACTTGCTAAACAGAAATCTTTAACATGAGCATCATGAGCAGCAGCTTTCTCTGCCAAGAGTCTGTTTCCTATAGAATTAACTGAATCGTTTATGTCGTACTTGCTGCTGTTGATAGCGCTGCACACATATCAGAGTGTGCTTCTGTGTGGTTCATCTGTAGGGGTCAATTATATAAGAGTGCTTCTGCATTGGTTCTAGGCAGAAATGAAGGGCGGGATTTATACTCCAGCTGACAGAGTCTGATGGGGGGAAGACAAGCAGTGATGTAACACCCTGGAACCCACAGGACCCAGCTTCTCTTCTGCACGGCCTTGGCTGTTTAACTCCCAATCTGTTCTCCTCCTAATTAACTCTCATCTTTTTTTTGTCTCCAGAATCTGAAACGTCTGCTTCCTCATCAGTCAGACCCAACAGCAACACGCCTGTAGTGACTACTGCTGTCACATCTTTGTCCACCCCAACTCCATCCTCCTCGTCCTCTTTGCCCCACACAGCTAAGACCTCAGTGCAACCTCAAGACCAAAATGCTGACAAAACCCAGATCCAGCAGTCTCAGCCCTGTGTAACTAAACATGCCCTCGCTGCTGCTGGTGCCAGCCATCACAACTCCCTTCCTGTGGAAGAGCCTTGCATCTCTGCTGTCTCTATGGTAACGGATATTCCATGCTGCGCTATTGTGCCACCTGTCTCTCTGGATGTGAATGCTGTTGATAAAGGAGCAGCTAGTGGTTTGACCTCTTCTCAACCTAATCAGCCCAACCAGAAGGCCAGTCCTGCTGGAGACCTACCCCCTCAGCTTGCATCCCATCAGTCTGTGGTCCTGCAGCAACCCTACGCCACGCCCATGCAGCCCGGGACAGTCACCTCTCAGCCCCAGAGTCCAGCACATCAGACCTCCCAGAACTCTCAGTCGTCAAGCCACCAGCAGCCGGTGAGGGAGGGGCCAGGCGAGTCAGACGGCGAGGGACCACGCAGGGTGGAGTTTGCAGACCGCACCATTAAGACTTTGGATGAGAAGCTGAGAAACCTGTTGTACCAGGAGCATGCTCCCTCTCAGCCCTCCAACACTGCTTCTGACTCCCAGGCCTCCAACACAGAGGGAGTCAGCTCACCTCCAGTCTCAGACAGCCAGAGCACTGAGGGAGCACTTACGAAGAAGAAAGGGGAGCCACTGGTAAAATACACTCTGTGTGTGTTTGTTAGTGAGTAATCTGAGCATTCAGACTTTGGTTAGGAGCTAAGTTATAAGCAGCATCATTGAATTGTTTCTCCGCACCATGTCATTGATTTGACTATTGGCCGTAAAGGGCAAGACTAATACTGTGTTTAGAAAGAGGGAAGGGTAACACAATTACTGCTGTCAGCACCATAATTCACGATCTCTCTCTCTCTGGCAGCTTCATTTTGTGTGTGCATGTGTTTCATAGTGTGCATACATGCTGCCAAAAACAAATCAGGGTCTGACTCATTTAGACAAAACTGAGGTAAGGAGAGGATAATGGTTAGTTTTACCACACTCGTCTAGTGCAGGTAGCGATTTACTTGCCATTATTCAAATGATTTGCAACCTCCCCCACACACACCCTTCTCTTTATCTCTTTTAGCCTCAGATTCCAGAGCGCACAGATAGTGTGGGTGCACTAAGTGACTCTGCAGTGGCAGGTGGGCATCATTATTTATGTCCATATCACATTATTACTGCATGCCAGTTTGAGAATCATTGTCATCAATTTGAAAAACCCTCTTCCTGATCGGTCAGCCACTCACAAGGGTTTGAACAGAAGAGATGTGACCACCAGCTCCAGTTCATACAGCTCCAAAAGCCGTTTTCAAGTAAGAATACACTTTCAAAACCCTTAAATGGCTTATCTGTTAAATTAAATTGTATTACCAATCATGACTTATGGTATTGGTTGTCCTGGATTCAGTTTGTTGGTTAAACATTGCATTAGTTGATGTTTATGGACCCTAATTTTGTTATGAAATGGATTTCTGTCCCTTCCAGATAATCCCCACTCCACCGGATGTCATTTGTCGTTTAGAGAAAAGCAAGACGAGCTGCAGCACCTGCAGCTCCCCAGCACCCTCTAGTGGTTCCGGAGGGTCTTACAGCCTGTCCCAGGGCCTAGGCAGGAAAGAGAAGGACTGTGTGGCTGTGAGCAGATCTTCTGTGACAGCTGCAGCTGATCATGCAAATGCAGGAACATCTAGACCCCCCAGTAGTAACCGTTACTCTGCCCCACCTAACTTCTACCAGGCCACCCCCACTACTAGCCCGGATCTCACCCCACACCATATCCCCCGGGCCCAGACGATTGACACTCCGACCCATCACAGCTACCACCACCAACACACCTCTCACCTCTACTCTGACTCAGCAGATGAGGACAGCAGCAGCGTAGCCCTTCCTCCAGCCCATCCCGCTCCCCCAGCTCATGCCCTGTCGGAGCACAGTGGAAGCGACCTCATGAAGAGGGCAGTGGCCTTCCTGCGACGCTCCGGTCGGAGCAAAAGTGAGCAAAGCTCCGATTCACCGAGCCGACAGCCCGTGGCAATGAATGGTCACGCTCCCTCTCCTGCTGCAGGACATCCCCACTCATCCTACATCAGCAGCGACAATGACTCCGAGTTTGAGGACGCAGATATGAGGAAAGAACTGCAGAAGCTGAGAGAAAAGTAACTTACACACAAATGCATTCACCCATAGATGCAAATGTATTGCATATTCTGAATGTATGTGTAGGTATGCCATCCAAGTCTGTGGATGATTGCATTTATGATTATGGCATTCAGCCAGTGGTCAACCTCCAGGTCTGAGAAGTGAAGCCAATGTGAAAGTGCCTTAAACTTGCATTCTTTCTATTAACCAGCAGGGGGTGACTCCTCTGGTTGCAAAAAGAAGTCTGATTACTGTATTTTTCGCACTATAATGCGCACCGGATTATAAGGCGCACAATCAATGAATGTGTCTGTTTTCATACATAAGGCACTCTCGTCTCGTGATAGTGGAGTAACTCGCCCGGCGTTGCCTCCCTGTCTTTGTGAATGTGTGTTCTCCTTCTGTCATCCAACGCCCCCACGCAGCTCGCAATTTAACTTTGAACGACCTGTTGACACCAATATCTAGCAGTTGGAGTTCTTTAGTTGGAATGATGGAATGATGGAAAGCTCCGAATTAGTTTTCCTCACTTTCATTTTGACAGTGTCGGTGAGTGCCGTAATGCCCCGACAATCCATCCAGCAGTGCGGCTTTGTAACTTACCAAAGTCGTAATAAAACATTTTGACAGATTTTTGAGCGCCCTGTACTACATAAAATTGGTTCGAGGTCAGTAGGTACAACCAGAACTGATACATAAGGCGCGCCGGATTATAAGGCGCACCTTATAGTGCGAAAAATACGGTATATAGAAGTATATGAGAAAATGACTCAACTTCTCACTTATTACCTCAGTAAACATTGTAAACATGAGTTTATGGTCTCAGCCACTAGTCTTCTTCAATACAGGATGATATTAATTTAGTAAATTATGACCCCATTTAGAGTCAAATGGTCCATAAAGCAGGGGATGCTTTAGGGCCTGGCTACATTGTGATTGACAGTTTGCTACCATGGCGTTTTCACCAACTTCAACCCTTTCATAGTATGTTTTCAGTTCATGGACTTTAACTATAACCTTTTGGTCGCCTAAAAATGTGTTCTTCAGCATTTGGTTGTACTTAGCTCCATCCTCTCATGTCACTTCTGTTTGCAAAATAACGAGATGGCAACAGCCATAATGCCAAGCTGGAGGCTTCAAAACAGCCGTCCACAAACCAGTGACATCACGCTGACTACATCCACAAACAACAATACAATACAATACTAACAATAGATCGATAGATGTAATCATGGTTAAAGGTCATTACTGCCTGCAAGTCATGATACCTTTGGCAAAGCAGGCCTATCCTCTCCAGTATTGTGGTTATTATGTAGATGTCCCATTATCATGTTATTACAAATAAGTGTGATTTACCGCTTCATTGACACTGATGTGGTGAGATACATTAACTCAGTCATGTTGTAAAAAATAAATTAGGTTGAAGTTGTAACATGAACTTTCAAGCATTCCCTTTTCACAAGCTTTTTAACAGAACAAATCTGTGATGGTGTATATTTTAGGAAACATTTTGTAGAGTTGTGTCCTCAACTTGAAATTACTAAACCATGACTTTAGGCTGCAAGTAGTAGAAAAATTAAAAATAATGGTTTGTAATAACATGACAAGAGTGTTTGTAACTCGCAAAAACAGACAATTACCAACAGATAGACGGGCCATGCTAAAATTATGGCATTAGTTTCTGGCAACAGTAAGTGTGGTGCAGGTACAGGTGCAATGAGGATTATTTGACTTTGATAAGATGATTCATCCAAATGCAGTATGTGACTTATTGCTTTGACTGCTGTGTTTGGCTGCCAGATGCAAATGTTTGATATTAGTCTGACCATAATAACAGTAAACTAAATAAACTAATAACTGATTTTTATATTTTCTTAGAACATCACAATACTTTCTTTTTCTGTGCACAGAGCAGTTATTGGCTTCTCACAGTATATTCAGTGACATTAATGATCATGTAGAATCCCACAAAATGATCAGATGAAGTTCTGTCAGTCGAGTCGAAACACCTTTTATCTGAACGACGTGGAGAGGTGTTTGAATGACTTAGTAACCCGATAAATGTGTCAGGAGAGTATCTCTTGACGCTGGTATCATGACAACATGCTCTAATAACAGAGGCTTTAGTGGACTTCATGGAGAGTAAATCACTGAAGGAATGCTTGGAAAAAAAGATGCAGAAATTGACTAGCAGCCAGTTAATTTCCGTCTGTTCTCTCCCTGTACCTTCTCACTAGACACATGAAGGAGATCTCTGAGCTGCAGGCATTCCAGAGGAGTGAGATTGAGCATCTGTACACAGAGCTGGGCAAAACACTGCCCCCCAATGTCGGCCTACTTCATGCTGCACCCCCAAGTGGCCGCAGGCGCAGGGCCAGCAAACACAAGCTGAAGGCTGGAAAACTGCTCAACCCGATGGTGCAGCAGCTCAAAAACAATCTTAACACCTCCACAGAGAGGAAAGGTGTGTGGGTTTGAATGGTGATGGTGTTGATAAGTGGTTTATGTGATTGTGCGTATAGGAGAGCATTTTCGGTCTGAAAGCACACAAGTGGAAAACACAGGAATGGCGCCAGGTTCAGAAAACCGTAGGAGTGTGTGATTCACATAGTGATTCACTCTGACTCACACTCTTTTCTTTTTTTCTTTCACCAAGGTGAGAGTGCTGCCAGCTCATCCAGCTCCCCGGCTAAAAGTTCAGTTCTGTCAGACGGCTCTGCTCACTCCAGTGGCAGCTCTAGCTCCAGCACTCAGCCCAGTGCTGCCCCAGAGCAGGTCCACACCCAGCAACCCTGTTCCTTGAAGGGCTCCTTCTCCTCAGACAACATCTACGCTGGGCCACACGGTGATGGAAAGGTCAACCAAGCTGGCCCTGGCCAAGGTACACATTATAGGTTCATGTGTATGCTGACGTGTGTGAATGAGACATGCCATATGCAATACAGCCACTAGGGCTAAGGTAAATACTTAACATTAATGTTTTCTATACTATCCACGGACATCATCTCGAAGGCTTACAGACACAAACACAACCCGTACTGTGTGTAGGATCTCTTTAAATATATAACATTTTAGCTATATGATAATATGATGACATAAATATTTGTAAATTTACTTATGAGATGGCTACCTTCTGTTGGATTGAGAAAATGAGAAATGGCACTAATCTGCTATACATTAGTATCTGCATTGTGTCCTGTTTTTTTACGATCTGTGCCTCATGTAATCAGGATGCACCGCGAGGGAATTTCTGAAGCGATAATGATAACCAATAGTTGTTTGGCATTATATCTAGTAATTGAAGTGGTAAAGTTCACATTATAAGTAAGTTCAAGTCATAGGTTTTTCTGTAGCCTTGAGAGAAATAAAACCAACAAAGAGCAGTGAATTAATAGTCAGTTCATGCCAAGAACTTGATCCAAAAGTGACACATACACGGGTAGTAAAACAAAATCTGAAATAATGGAAAAGTGATTCACAGCTAGTCTACTATAATTTATAATAACAATCATTATTGTAACTTAATATGTATGACTCATTGTTTTTCAGCAGCCATTATATAACCAAATTATTAACCAAGCCATGTTGTAGTCTAATGCAAGTTAGACAGTTAGACAACAAAAATAGAGACAGATACATTTTAAGGCTAAAGGTTTGTCACTGCACTCTTATTGTAAAATAAGTTTCTCCATTCTAACAGTCAGTAACACCTGCTTACAACTGCAGATAATAAAATACGACTCTTTATGTAGTTTGCCTACAATATTTTAAACTTGTGACCACAGTATCCCTCCTTGTACACTGTCACTGTAACTCTTACATTCCTCTGCAAGGCACTAGTTTTGTGCTGTAAGCTGTAGCACGTTGCCATGTTTTTTTTAAGTCTGAAATGTTAAGATATAGTTCAGTTTGAGATAATCAGGAACTCAACAGCTTTGTGCAGCTGATGAACGTAGATTTCTGTCTAAAATCTAAGCCTCAGTCAAAGTCTGCATTTTTTTGTGTAGTTTGCTGATTTCTGGCTTTCAAATGTGGTTCAAAATTATTTTGTTTTTAATTTACTAAATTTGTTTATACATATTATTATTTGATCATTTTGATCAGAACTTTTTTAAACAGTAGAAAACTACATTTATTCTTAAATTATAGTGTATTTTCTTATATATGCTTTGACAAAAACACATTTGGGACAGCTGCAAATTGCTACATGCTGTTAACACTTATATGACACCATCAAATAAGTAATAATAGATTAATAAACCAACAAATAATTCAAGGGTCAAAACCCAAGCATATAGCCATCTAATTATTGACAGAAATCCCTCTTGAATCACCTAATAAGATAGTGGGATCCTGCATATCATGCACTCCTTCTTGGTATCCTTTGCTGGTGCTTTTGATGGTGGGGGTTTCTCATCACAGTCTCTGTACACTTTTACAAAGTGTCTCTCTTGTTTCTTCTCTTTTTCCCTCTTATATTCATTTTTACAGGCTGGACGGTTTACCACCAAACGTCAGAGAGAGTCACCTATAAATCTAGTAGCAAACCACGCACTAGATTCCTCAGTGGACCTGTGTCTCTGTCCATCTGTTTGTATTTGTTCTTTTCTATTTCCCCTCACTCATTCCCATCTTCTCTTTGTTTAACCTGCCTCTCTCTTCTATCAACCAATTTATTTAGTTATTAATTTATTTATATATCTGTAATATATTGGATCTTCTATGTCACCATCCTCTCAGGCCTCCTCACCTGACAAACATCACCCATTTTCTATTCCTACCACTCACCCCTCCCTCCCTCAACGACCTCAAAGCTGTATGATGTTTTTGTACCAGAAAAATACCAGAGGATATCCATCACATGCACACATGATGTTGGTATTCAAAACTTGTGTCTACTCAGTCAACTGAATCTAGTTAACATAGGCACACATCACCAGAATCAAAGGCTTGTGCAGCCAGCGAATGTTTCCTTTTCATCTTAATCAACATTTCTGTGTTGTAGCTGATTACTTGCTGGAGGTCCCTCCACTTGTTACTGCTGTTAGTCAATGTAATTGGTGGCACTTAAAGGTAGATAATAGGCTCGTTCGAGATGAGCAGCACCTTTCCTGGATAACAGACGAGATCAGGCAGCAGCAGCAGCAGCAGCAGCTGGGGTCGGTGACCACAAGCCGCAGTCAAGTCAGACAGTTTCCAGCAGCCTTCAAAGAATTTACAAGAAATAACAGGAAAAGTTACAGCCTGTTAGATTCAATCTGTAGGCTACTTGTAGTTTTCAGACCATGTTCGGATTTATTTATATTTGTTTGTAAATATGTGTGAAAATGTGCGTGTATCTAGCATTGGATTCTGTCCTTTCTTATTTTTATGTCTGAAGCACTTTGTAATGAGCACTAGTACTAGCACTTTTGATAAGTGCAATATAAATAACCATTATTATAATAATTCTTATTGTTATCAACCACACAAGATGTGTTTAACAGATGAAACCGTCATTGCACAACATGAGACAAATAGTTACTATCAAGAATTTAATATTACAATTACACAGAAAGCTCAGACTTCTTGTAACGTGGTGTTTGCTGGCTCATCTCGAATGAGCTTATTGGCGCTTTTGGCGCTTTTGGTAATGTTTGTCACTTCCTGGAAAGAGCACATGTTCGAGCTATGACTTCCATTAATAAAATATGTGCCCTCGTGGTGCGTGAAGATCAGTTTTTATTTAAAACCCTGGAACTACTGGATCTGGAATGGCTGGAGTCCTCCTGGTAGAGGAGTAAATCTGTGACCTGTGACTCTTTCCAAAGACCCCCAGATCAGTCAGGCTTTTAGTTTAACAACAATAAAGAGATATCCATCAGTATGGTGAATTCATCCTGTCACTCTGATGTAGCCAGTTATCGCCATTATTTGAATTTCATTAAGGCCACCGTGTAATTTAAAATTTTCTGAATTTGGTGCCCCCAATATCAAGAAAAGACACAGGCAGACAGCAATCAACATATGTTTATCAGACACAAATTAAACTCCAAATTATGTGGCATGCATTTGGAAATCAATTTTGCAAACTGATACTGACAGCTATCTCTTTTCTTTACAGAAAAGTTTCACACAGGTATTTAGATTTAGATGGGTTTCACCAGTCAGATTTTTTATTTTTGTATGTTATGTTGAAACCACGTCCTGGTCTACATTGCTGGGTAGACCTTTAGATAGTTGTAGAAGCTAACATATGCGTTGTTGTACATTTGTGCACTTTTACTGTGTAAATATAGCCTTGTGTAATCCCGTAGCAGCGACACTGTCTCTGGCGGTCAGAAAGAATGAAGCAGAACAAAAAGTAACTGGCTCTGTGAATTCACAATGACCCCTAAGAGTTGGACTCCGTGCAGTTTGTTGGCATGAAGACTGAAAAGGAAACATTTACAGGGTGTGCATGCCTCTTTTTGATCTGTGTGTGTGGTCTCTGCAATACCCAGGCTGTAAGTAACTTGGTTGTTATAGGTATTTCTCTGTACTCTGGCAATCATCCACAATTTCACAGTTCCATTCATAACCTTTCATTCATATGTGGGTAATAATCTATAATGCCCCCCTCCCCGTCATACAAATGCTTTGTGCAGTGCTTCTGGCTTTAAAAAAAAAAAAAAAAAAACAGCCCCCACAAGCGCACTGGGGCTTGTTCTCTCCAAACATGGGCCTGAGGTCAGATCCAAAACAAGACGGTTTGCTTGTTTGTACAAGTGTGTCTGTGTAAATGCGTGAGAGAGAAAGCCTTTATACCCTATTTATTTGTTGTGTGTTTCCATCCACTGTTAGTTTTGATTGTATAACATCTCTCAAGTCCAGGCAGTTTGCCCAAGTCAGCACTCCTCTGTATACTAACACAGAGAACGCCCCCCCCCCCCCCCCCCCCCCCCCCCCCAGTCCCCCCAGTCCCCCCAGTCCCCCCCAGTCCCCCCCAGTCCCCCCCAGTCCTCCCCTGATAGGCAGGGCCCTTTGCTGTGGTAGAGGAGAGCTCTCTGTCCCTCATGTTTGGACGGAGAAGACGTGCATGGTGCAGACGCCAGGCAGGGCACTGATGGAGACTTGCTCCGCCATATGAAGGGCTGTATCATCAATATTACTTCTTCTTTTTTTTTTTTTTTTTAAAACTCCTTCCACCTCTCCTGAGTTACCTGCATGTTTCTGACAAGCGCTGACTCTGATGAGTTCCAGCTAGTATCTGTGTGCTCTTTTCAGTTTGTTTTATTTATTTCGGTTTCGCATTTTTGTTTCACAGGCATTCTCACATCGACAAAGGGATCTCTCTTTAATCCAGGATCCAGTCTTCCTTTCTTAGAAAACACTATTATCCTGTTATGGTCGCTCCCTACCAACTGAGGGATCAATCATTGTACTAAATCCTACAAATAAATTAATTATTTTTAGGGGTGTCAAAGTTAACGTTAAAGTTAAGTTTAGGCTGTAGCAGACTCAGTTTTAAAGCTATTGTGAAGATACTGGTATCATATGAAACTTTAAAACCTAAGGAACTCATTGGTACCATACCAACCATGTCATACTAGCTTGTTGCGACGGAGCCTAAATAACACTCCAAACTTGTACCCAATTTTGGCTAATTAAAAACTTTCATGGCCATTTTCAAAAGGGTGAAAATGGGTTCTATGTGTACCCACGAGTCTCCCCTTTACAGACATGCCCACTTTATGATAATCACATGCAGTTTGGGGCAAGTCATAGTCAAGTCAGCACACTGACACACTGACAGCTGTTGTTGCTTGTTGGCCTTGAGTTCACCATGTTATGATTTGAGAATATTTTTACACTAAATACAGTACCTGTGGGGGTTTCTGGACGATATTTGTCATTTTGTGTTAATTGATTTCCAATAATAAATATATACATACATTAGCACAAAGCAGTGTATTTGCCCACTCCCATGTTGATGAGAATGAAATACTTGACAACTCTTCTTTTAAGGGACATTTTGAACAGATAAAAAATAAGCCATTAATTTGTTATCAATCACAATTAAGTATTTTAATTGATTGACAGCCCTGATCATTTTACTTTATTTGTAAAGGCAATTAAGATGATAGTGACTACATTTTACCAGATTTTTGTCCAACACAACATTGTAAAAAATCAGTTGCTTTCAGTAAGTTCATTTGGAAGGCAGCAGCAGATATGATGGCCTTCATCATCACATTGTTGCTATAAATCAGTGTAGGAACTATTTAAAACGCATCTGGAAACCAAGCCAAGGCTAGGTGTGCTTCTCTCTGTCTTGTCAGGTTCACTTTCTAATACATCTCCCACTTATAGAGAACACCTATAGGCTCTTTCTTCCAGTCCTCCTCACTTTTAAACCCCCTTTGTCCTCCTTTTCCCTCTTTCTCTCTCCCCAATTGTTTTGATAGCTGAATGTGCTTTTGAAGCAGCTTGTCCACATTACGTGTGGTGTGCAGTGTGTCCTGGCCTAACTGTTTCTGTCTTGTGCTGTTTTACCTTTTTATAGGGTCCACTCTGAAACGACTATGTCTAGGCAAAGAGCGCAGTAGTAGTAACTATCATTTACTTTCTTACTCTCTGTCTTTCTTACTCTGTCCTTACTATTTTAGTCCTCCTTATATTTGTATGTGCACTTTATTTTCTCTTTTTTGTTTTGGCACTTTGTTGCAGTTCTTGTTGAAAATGTGGGTTCTCTACAGATTGTTGCATTCATTTACGTATGTTGTTGTTTTGCATGGCGGTGTCAATGTCTTGATTGCTGAATTTTGTCACTGCTTGCATATCAGACATTTCATTTGTCTTTAATAACTCATGAAAGTCACTCATGTTGCAATCCTTTGGCTGCTATGTTGGCAAAATACGTCGCAGTAAATACACTGTATACACATTTACTCTGGCCTCTACAAAACCATTAGGATTATTCTTAAAAGTTGGCTTTCATGAAGGTGAGATTATAGGCTCATTGTGTCTAAAGTGCCTTAAATTACGCCATACAGCAGCCAATTGATTTGATGGTCTTTTTTTTTTTTTTTTTTTTTTTAAACTGTACAGATTTTTACGACCTTTTTCGTCTTTTCAGGGTCTTCTCTCAACACCACCACAGCTCAGACAACCTCCAGTCAGACACAGCCGTCACTTACCACAGCCACGCCCTCACCGCCTCCCCATCCAATCACACGGCTCGCTCAGGTCCAGACCAACAACAGCAACAACAAGAGAGGAACGTTCACTGACGATCTACATAAACTGGTGGACGACTGGACGAAGGAGACTGTTGCGGCGGCCAATCAGCTACGCCCCTCCCTAAACCAGATCAAACAGCAGAGACGCCAGCAGGACCTGGAGGGCAGAGCGTCGCCCATGGGACCAGCTACACATGAGGTATTCGAAATGGAGATCAAGGATAGATGATAAAGGATCAGCATACTTGCCAACCTTGAGACCTCAAAAATAGGGCGGATTTGAAAACCAAAGTGGGGGATTTAGGGGTCCTCTTGCAGAAAAATTAGTTTCAGAGACTTTGTTTTCTGCATTTTAGTGACTTTAAAAGAATGAAAATGACAAAAGAATAAGAACACTGCAACAGCATTGTGTTAAATAGGAATACTTTTAATTTAACTTTGAAGAAAACTGAATAATTCGCATCTCTGTTGTGATCTTTTGTAAATCTCTGGTATAAACTAGACTAATATTCATCAGTTTTCCGTCATTTATTTTTTGCCCTTACTGGAGTATTTCTTGCTCTTAGTACCCTCTGTGTCTCTCTCCGTCTCTCACTCAGTGAAGGCCCTTTCAGACACAATGCGACAACGGCACCACTGCGCTCTGAAACCCTTCAAGCGCCACAACAGCTTCTCGCTGCGCCGAGCAAAGCCCAACTTTGGGCGCTGCATACCGTGTCATGAGCATCTCTTCCACGGGGAAGCGATTTGGAATGATTTGGCGTAGCGGTATTGTCGTCCATGTGGGAACAGTAGGGCTTATATATGCTGTACAGTGCCAGAAACAGGTTGAAAAGGTGGAAAAAAGATGTGAAATTGTGTCATAAATCGAGAGAAATGCCAGAGAATTGTGACCCAGGAGAAGGAAATGCAAAATGAGTCTCCCAGGAAAATCGTGTGGGTTGGCAAATATGACCATGAGTTATACTTTGATCTGTGACATCAGAGGTGGTCTGTGCAGCACTTTGTACAACAACTCCCTTCTGTTTCAGATGAAATGCCATGTTGGTCCCTGCAAGTTCCAGCTGCCTCTTTCCTGCCCCCTGACTGCTGCTCTAGGCCCCGGTATGCCCTCAACCCTTGCTCCCAACGCCTCAGCAATGCTCCCTCCTGGATACCTTTTGCCAGCGGGCTCCTATGGAGGGATGGCCCCTGGTCCTCGTTACCCCCAGCAGTGGCCTGGCATGCCCAGTCCTGTAGGCCCCGTAGGCCTGCTCGGTGCTGCAAGAATGATGCCGTACGCCACGATGGCAAACCCAGGGATCCAAGCCTACCCTTTGGTCATGCATGACCCCGAGAATGGTCCGAAAACCACAAGGACTACCTAAATCTGCTAACTAATATTAGTGTGTCTGGGCACGACACCAACTCCACTCGGCTCTGGTTCACCAGAGCTACACATGTACATAATCTGATCTTGTAAATAACATGACGCCAGTGTTGATATTCTTTATACAACACCTATATATGTAGTTAATGTATGTGTGTGTGTGTCTGTATGTGTGTGTGCTATACAGTGTGTTAAGTATGTCTGAATACCTAATGCTTTTTGGCTTCGATTTTGACTAAACTTAGCCATACAAGACAATTTGTCTGCAGTCACGAAGAACGTATTTCACTTTATTCTTTATTACTGCAGTTTTCACATTGATTTTTTTTGCCTTCCTCTGTGTTACGTACACTTTAAACACTACATTGGAATCCAAATACCAGTGGTTTGAGATACAGTAACAGGACAGTATTTATGATGACGATATCTGAAAGAATGTAGTGCCTTGAACATTAATTTATAGATTTTTTTTTCTTCCGTGAAACAAAGCATGTCTGCATCCAAGTTATTTTATCTGACGGTAGCTTGAGTGCAGTCTCCTATTTTTTAATGCATTAAAGACACTTGTTTTTTTTTGGTTTACATATGAATGCCCTTGTAGAACTGCACTATTAACACAGTATATGCTCTTATTTAAAATAATAAAATCATGTTTTAACCCTTGTTTACTTTCCACCCCTGTGACAGATGGAATGCCATAGTGGTGAGATGTACCGTTGCCTTGCAGAAATTAATGTATGACTGAGAGGAAGGAAAAAAAAAAAAAGTTAAGCCAGCAGCCAAATCCATTCTTTCAGGTCAAATGGTTCAGTCGGACACGGCCTCTTTTTGATAGGACAGCCGGTGCATTGGGCAGCACAAGTGTTGTCAGAGGAGAGGTGGTGTCCAGAGCCATATATATACTGTACATAGCTCTTTCTACAGTATATGCCTCTGGTAGTGTTTGGATCAGAATGTAGCAATTAATATGTGAAGACTCGAGGCTTAAAAGTGCAATTTAACCCCTCCACAAAGCTTTGATTGTGGCCTTGCCACAAGCCTTATCTCTGATGTGTGCAACAGGAGCAAGCTGAAAAAAAAAAAGTTGAACAAAGTTACAAACCATCAAGCAACAGACAGAAGTTACTAGGCAAAACCCAAACAATACAAATCACCATGCAAACACGTCACTACTGCTAAATGCTCTTTCAACTTTGCTATCCTCCTACTCAGCAAATACTTTATGTGAAATGTTTTGTGCAATCACCACTTAAGTCTGATGTTTTTAAATTATTTGATGTTTAAAGCTTTTTTTTTTTTTTTTTGACGCTGCTATAATCTGAGGTGATTCTAGTGTACAGTTAAGCATTATAATCACATAAGATGGTACTTAAAGAAAGAAAAAGTACTCAAATTAACAAACGAGACACTCACAAAGCAGTGTTATTGCCTTGTTGAAATTTTGATGTTTATTTCCCAGGATGCTTTGGATGGCCGCCTTGTTTTTCAGTACTATATTACAAAATTCAAATGATACTTGATGCGGGAGATTTGCACAATATACAGGCTCCTTTAAGTCCAACCTATGTTTAAGAGTTTCCTACACTGTACATTGTGGGTTTCATCACTTGTGCTTTTTTTTTTTTTTTTTTTAATCACTGACAAGCATGGCCAACTTTTCATGTTCCACAAAGCAAAGATAAATACAGCTATACAATGGTTAGGTATTTCACATCGCCACAACACATTTGAAAGTTTTCAGCATCCCGATTCTGCCAAGCTGTGAATTGTACAGTTTTCTTGTAGTTTATATTTGTACATTTATTTATTTTTATTTCATTTTTTTTTTTTTTTGGACTGTTTAGAGATGATGGTGGCGGGGTTGGGGTTGCTTTGATGTATATTATTCCATCAATTCGGTTTGAATTGGTCTTTTATAGGATATTATGCAGAGTCTTCTGCTTTGGTGAAATACTTCCAGTAGTAAGAGATTTCTGTTCTCTGTCACTCGTATCTGGTTTTGTTCCACCTCCGTCGTTGCCAGCTCCTGGTGAGCAGAGGAAGGAATGACTCTTGTTGGCATGTTCATTTGGATGCAGTGCTCAGAGGAGCTGAGATGCACGGAGGAGGAGGAGGAGGAGGAGGAGGAGGAGGAGGAGGAGGAGGAGGAGGAGGAGGAGGAGGAGGAGGCGCTGTCCTGACACTTCCTCCTCTGCTGCTCATCTCTCTGGACAACATTGCCCCCTGGTGAAAGGCTCTGATTGTTCAAGGCTTGTATTCAAACTGTGTGGGATTGCTTCTGCCTGCTGTTTGTCCCACTGCATTACCCCACCCTACCCTGCTGCACTCTAATCACAGACTGTATGTTGAGAGAGAAATAAATATTATTTTGTGCTTGATGGTATGTTTCATTGTTGTTTTTATTGCCTTTTTTTTTTTTTTTTTAAATTTCAGACACTATAATCATATTGAAATGAGGTTAAGGTTATGTAGCACGGAGTTAAATCTGCAGTGGGCAGGATATTTTTGGCATCACTGGGCAACAATTCCATAATAATCTTTCAGCATTTTGTAATTCAAGCGTTCTGAGAGAAAACTAGACTTCTGCACCTCCTCATGGCTGTTTTCAGGATTTAAAGAAATCTAACACGACAGGAGACAATCACAGGTCATTTCAGAAAGACAGAGCATTCCTGTTTAACTGGTTCCATAGTGTACCGGTTTGTCTGCTTTACACGCAGAAAGTCCTGAGTTCGAACCCCAGTAGAACCATGAGACCTTTCCCGAATTTCCCTTTGGGGATTAATAAAGGTTCATCTTATCTTATCTTATTGGCTGTGCTCCAGCTGGTGGGCGGTGCTTGGTATTTTCTCAACTGATCTCAACATGGCTGCCAGGTCACAAACTTTCTCATTTTACAGTTAACAGTAACTACAAGATGTTTCTGAAAACATCTGAGGTGAGAAATAGTCATTACAGTAACACAATATTGATTCATATTTGATCAGCGCTGCCTAGTTTGACTATTTGATCAGAGTTTGTGAGTGATTGACAGCTGCTCAGAGACATCAGGCTCCAGCTCGGCTCTGATTGGTTGTTTTCCTCTGGTCTGTGAAATCTTGCAGATGCCATTAGGAATACCAGAGGACAAAGAGGAACATGATTTCTTTCAGATTACCTGTCTCATGCACTCTTGTCAAGATATAGTGACTGTTTTATAAAAATAACTTTTTTTAAAATCATATTTGCTCCATTTCTACCCACTGAGGCTTTAAAGGTGTTATTGATGACATTTTTATGTTGACAATTATCTTTGAAAATAATAAATCTACAGAGCCTTTAAAAAGGTGCTGAATAAAAAGTATGATTTCCCTTAAAAAAAAAAAATTATGATATTGTGAATTAATCATTTAAATAGTTCTTGCAGGTCCAAACTAAATGGTTTGTTTATCTCTATGGATCTGATGTTTGGTTCCCACTTCTAACAAGGCCTATGAGCCAATAGTAAAACAAGGCTGGTATCACGTGGTATCTCTGGGTCATCAGTTAGTGTGGAAAAATAGATAAATGGCTGAAATTGACGTTAAGTGCCTGGCAACAACTTGTTGTGAAGTAAATGCAACATCTAGTGCCTGAATGTTATCAACAGCTTCTTTAAGATAAACAATTATGATAAATTTTAAAAAATGTAATCAGGAGTGGTTATATTGTATATTTTTGTCTATTGTTTTTTTTTGTTTTGTATTTTTTTCCTTTATTTACTGTACACAGAAACAAACAGATGCATTGACAATAAAAAAAATACATTTCATAATGCCAGAGTTTGTGTTAAATGCAGAATATTATATTCATTTAATAACCTAAAGGTCATAACAGCTTTTTTGTTTTTACATGTTGAATTCATTAATACAGGACAGGAAAGTTGGCTTGGTTCCTGACCATTTTCTTCTTATGAATATGGAATTTTGAAAAAAAAAAAAAACACTTTTCCTCAGTTATCATTTACTTTTTGACTTTATCTTACTCTTCCGTTTGAATACCACTGGTGTACTGCAATAAAAGTATTTTTTAAAGAATATTTAATTTTACAAAAATAATCAACAGTTGTACGATATACTGTACTAACTAGATGATTTTCAGTTTGTTTTTTTCCCAATAAACTTTATTTTAAATTTATAAACAATACACAGCACAATTAAAATCAACACATAGGTAAACGATACGTATAAAAGGGGAAAAAAACAAAAAATTAAATAAATTACAAAAAAAAACTTAAAACACAAAACATGCCAAGGGTTGATATGACTAAATAAATAAATAAATAATAGTAACTGAAGTACAAACATCATAATGGGAGCACAAACTCACGGTGTTACTTGCCTTTTTTTGTTTTTCGCAGAAGATATCGTCTCAATATATGGTTCCTCTTCTTTCTTTAAAACATGAATGTGAGGTTTAACCCTCAAATTTGCATTTATGAACGTAAACTGTGAGACGGGGACAACGAGACTGGCTGGAAACAGACGATCCGAGGTGTTTGCAGACTTATTTGAAAGTGTGACGCACTCTGATGTTTTCAGTCCTGCCGACATCTTTGAAACACAGCCGCAGATTCGCCACATTCAGCACGAGAGAACCCGCAGGGAAGTATTGGTCCAGTTAAAATTAAAAATAAATCATTAAATAAATCACCCGAACAGAATATAATTTATATAATCATAAAAACGTGGTTAAAATGTGCATACAGACTCTACTTTAACGCCAACGCCGAGAAATAGACCCTGCTCTGTGTGGCGAATGTGTCAACCCGCGTCTGCGGCGTAACGTTACAGCAACGGTTGCCCCTTTTGTTCAACCGAGTTCCTGAATTATTCCCAACACAATTAAATGATTGGGATATTATATTGTTTTATACACACATTTCCCTCCACCTACGCGTCCCCGTGAATCTCATCTGGGATTATCTAATGAAATCAATAATCGATCCGCAAGCCGTCCGATCTGGTGTGAGGTTTCCGAGGCACGCAGTCTTGAGGAACGTGGAGTAGTAAGTGTTTATAACGTTAGTCCAAGAATTGTAGCGTTAAACTGTAATTTGTCGGGGGGAAAGGTCACATTTTGACAGTCAAAAGATAATTGTAGGTTATTTTTGTGTGGTAATTTCAGTATACCATCTCACGGCACCCCGAAGACACGAAGTAGTAAAGCCCTGATGCATAATAAGCATGCCTGGCTATTTTTCCTCGTATTGCACAACATTTCAGAGCTTTTTCCACTACAGATAACGCTGATTAATAGGTTGATCTACTTTAGCTATTTCATTAAGCAACAGCCCTGATCATTTATGTTGTAGCAGCGTGGTACCCTCATGAAATCAGATGATAGACATAGCAAAATAGTGATTTTGATGTTCCAGATTCACAGGGTGAGGTCATTGTGGAGGGAAACACTGTAGAGGAGGTTGAATGGTCATCTGAGTTACAGTCAGTGTATCTAACTTCAGACACTCGAGTGTATTAATTATACTAAAATACCCTGCAGCCTTTAAGTAGCTAACACCCCTCTTGTGTAGCTAGCGTCTGCCCCGTGAGTACAGCTGCAATTTAGCATGCAAATTAAACTATTAACGTTACTGAGCGTCGGTTAAGGTGAACAATTAACGGAGGCAACAGCCGCTTTATAACGACAACTCGTGAGTAGCAGCTTTATTCTGTGTAGCTGTTTGGAGGGTGAACTGCTGCTGTTGTTGTTTGCTAGCTGCTGTTAGCTTGCTGGCTAACAGCGTCGGGCTGCAATGTTTCATTGTTTGAGGAGGAGAGAGCATCAGCAACACGCTAATATTAACGTAAGCTTGGTTATAAAGTCCTATGGTTAGTTTTTCAAACTAAATTTCGTCCTGTGCGCTGCTGTTTTAGCCAGAACTCAGTTGGCTTTACAGTCAGTTAGCTTACTTTTTGTTTCACTGCACGTTAACCGGACATAAGTACAGTTAGCAGGGGAGCAGAAGCATAAATATTGACCTAAATTGCACCTGTTACTGAGGGGACCAAACATAACAGTTTGTTTCCTGCTGGGAGTGAGGGACACGGTCACGTGACTGCACCGTAACAGGTGCACAGTGTGCAGGCACGACTCGTCTAGACTGATGCCTCTAACTGCAGTGACAGTAGCTACTATCTAACTAATGTATTATAATTAATCCCCCCATGGTCCTCCTTTGTGCTCCTCTCTTTCAGATGTAAACTTGAACCGCATCTGTCCCAGCAGTGGCTGTTGGCACAATGGGGCTGGACTTTGATGTAAAGACATTCTGTCACAATCTGCGGGCCACCAAGCCCCCGTATGAGTGCCCCGTGGAGACTTGCCGGAAGGTCTACAAGAGCTACAGTGGCATTGAGTATCACCTTTACCACTATGACCATGATAATCCAACTCCAGCACAGAGTGTGCCCCAGAAGAAGAGAAAGGGACGGCCTCCTCGCGCCTCATTGGCTGGGTCGGGGGATACGGATGATGGTGGGGGTAACGGAGGTGGAGGGCCGGGGCAGGGGGGGAACACACCGGGTAGCCCCAACAGGTCGGATCACTCTCACTCCCCGGGCAGAGAGACAATGACCTACGCCCAGGCTCAGCGCATGGTGGAGCTGGAGTTTCAAGGACGCATCCACCGCATCAGCATCTTCGAGAACATTGACGTGGTGTCAGAGGAAGACAGTGATGCAGAGGATGCTCCACCATCTGGTACTGGTGGTAGTGGCGGAGGGGTGTGTAATGGTAGTGACGGTGGTGCTGGAGGTAGCGAAGTTGGAGGTAGCGGAAAGGACCGGCCAGATATCCCGTCCTCTAATGGCGGCAAATCCACCCCAAAGTCTGGGAAGCATAAGAGTAAAGAAAAGAAGAAGGACGGCTCATCTCATCATCACAGTGCTCAGTCCGGCCCTGCGGTCAAGCTACCTGAGGCGGTGTTCAGAGAACTGGACCAAGAGAGGCCTGATGCTCCTCCTCGACCATCATCTTACTACAGGTCTGCACTGAGAATTATTATCTGGTTCATTAATTATTAGAAGAAGAAGAAGAAGAAGATAGTCCTTTATTAGTCCCACTGGGGAAATTCAATTTTTCACTCTGTTGTTAACCCATACACGGTACATGCAGACCCGAACACACACATGCAAAACATGCAAAATGGAGAGATGTCAGAGTGATGGGGCTGCTCCTGACAAGCGCCCCGAGCAGTTGGGGGTTTGGTGCCTTGCTCGGGGGACCTCGGCAGTGCCCAAGAGGTAAACTGAGACCTCTCCAGCTACCAGTTCACACTCAGTTCTTGGTCCATGTCGGGACTTGAACCGGTGACCCTCTGGTTCCCAAGCCAACTCCCTACAGACTGAGCTACTGCCGCCCCCATTACATAGCAGGTAGAAGAATTAGAAACAGGATTATTAAGTATATGGCATGCAACTTAAAGATTAAGGCACATAATGTGGTGCAGAGTAAGTCATGAATATTTGAAGAACACATTTATACAGTCAGTCATCTGTTTGTTTGCAGTTTCACAGCTTGTTGTCAGGCATGCATATCAGATTCCTCATGTTATTCTACCATTATTTCTTCTTTCTACAGAAAGCTGAAGCTGTTGCTAACGCGATACTCCCAATTAGTTACACTTGTTTAATACCTATGTACTCTATAACAATATATAAACACATTTCTTTCTTTCTTTCTTCTTTCCCACTCTGGTGTTCAGGTACATTGATAAGTCTGTGGAGGAGCTGGATGAGGAGGTAGAGTACGACATTGATGAGGAAGACTACATCTGGCTTGACATCATGAACGACAAGCGGCGGCGTGACGGCGTGACACCCATCCCTCAGGAGGTCTTTGAGTACCTCATGGACCGCTTAGAGAAGGAGTCCTACTTTGAGAGCCACAATAAGGTAACTGAACCTGGAATAATATTTTATTTCTGAACCATGTATAGAATGCGTCCCAACCCTGATCTCTACTTGTCCTCCTGTCTCCCAGGCTGACCCCAGCACCCTAATCGATGAAGACGCTGTCTGCTGCATCTGTAATGACGGAGAGTGTCAGAACAGCAATGTGATCCTGTTCTGCGACATGTGTAACCTGGCAGTGCACCAGGAGTGCTATGGTGTGCCCTACATTCCAGAGGGACAGTGGTTGTGTCGTCGCTGCCTGCAGTCGCCGAGTAGAGCGGTGGACTGCGCTCTCTGCCCCAACAAGGGAGGTGCTTTCAAACAGACGGACGATGCTCGCTGGGCTCACGTAGTATGTGCCCTCTGGATCCCGGAGGTAAATCCTCACACCACATTACATGCGTTCTTGACCAGAACTATATAACCTTGCAGATATTGAGGTGCTCTGCATTGTACCATATTCCTCTGTGGTGCACAGACGCTGGTATTAGTTTGTTTTCTTTCAGAATCAAAGTTGCTGTAAGTTTCTGCAGTGGGTGCATAAGGATTTAACATTATTAACTAATACTTACAACAGTCCAGGACTGTGATGATGATGATGTATATATTGCAGTGGTTTAATAAATAGCACCAGGTGCATAATAGAATGCAAAACACAACTAAAATGATGTATTCCCAGATGAAACAGTGATGAACAGTCTTTGATTGTGATTTGTTGTTTATTTGAATTTTCTTATGCACAACATAACATTGGGCAATGGCATATGATACAATATCAATACATATGCTCCAGAAATATAGCAAGATTATTAAGTCTGCCAGAGTTGTGAAGCCTTAAGACAAAAAGTGAAGAAAAGAATGGAAAAAAGAATAACATATTCTTAAAAAAAATAGTAATTTCTTGCAAAAGCCAAAACAAAATTAAGAAAACAAGGTGGTAGAGTGTTGAATGATTACAAAAATTATCTAATTATTTGATTAGAGTATTGCAATAAAGTGAATTTTGCTTCCTCTCCTCAGGTCTGCTTTGCCAATACAGTCTTTCTAGAGCCAATCGACAGTATTGAGCACATTCCTCCCGCACGCTGGAAGCTCACCTGCTACATCTGCAAGCAGCGTGGTTCCGGCGCCTGCATTCAGTGTCACAAAGCCAACTGTTACACTGCCTTCCACGTCACCTGTGCCCAGCAGGCGGGCCTGTACATGAAAATGGAGCCTGTCAGAGAGACCGGGGCCAACGGCACCTCTTTCAGCGTCCGCAAGACAGCTTACTGTGACATCCACACGCCCCCGGGATCGGCACGACCTTTGGGAGGAGTAGGCGGCGCCAGCATGGGTTCGTCTCACAGCGAGGGAGAGCTGGAGGAGGATGACGAGCCCAGCATCGGCCACGATGATGACTCTAAGGGCTGGAGCTCTGAGCGAGCCAAGAGGGCGAAGGCCAAGTCCAGACTGAAGATGAAAAGAGCGAGGAAGATCTTAGCTGAGAGGAGAGCTGCTGCGCCGGTAGTGTCTGTGCCCTGCATACCTCCCCATAGGTACACACACAGTATACATGTTTCCATGTGGATCAGCAGGTTGACCAGAACCAAAATAATCACATATTTTTTACATCTGTGACAATGTACCAGAGTACCAGAGTTCAAATTTGTTTCTCTGTAGGCTGAGCAAAATCACCAGTAACTTGACAGTACCCAGGAAGAGCCAGTTCATGCAGCGACTTCACAGCTACTGGACCCTGAAGAGGCAAAGTCGTAATGGCGTGCCACTTCTACGCCGGCTCCAAACCCACCTGCAGTCCCAACGACATATCGACCCACTCCCACCACAACCTCCGTCACAACTCCCTCTGGTGACTTGTGTAATTGGTAGAAAAAACAAAACTCATTTAATGTATGTTACTTTAATTCTGTACTTGTCTAACACGGACGTGGGTTTGTGCATGTGGGTGTTGCAGAGGGACAGCGAGGAGAAACAGTCTGCATTAAAGGAGCAGTTGAAGGCCTGGCAGAGACTGAGACACGACCTGGAGAGAGCCAGGCTGCTGGTGGAGCTCATCCGTAAGAGGGAAAAACTCAAGCGGGAGACGGTGAGACACAAATCACATTTTATTCCTTTCACTAACAGATATCAACACTAGCAGTAGCACTGTGCGTTCCAATACCCATACTACCATACTATTTAGTATGAAAGAAAGATTTTGATTTATGTCAAATGCAGTATGCCAAAAATACCAGGATGTTGTACTAAATTCGGTCACATTTTGCAGTATGCAAGCCAGCATACTTCTCTGGCTATTCTGACCCACAATCCCCTTCACAGTGGAGGATACCTCACTACTGATGTATCTTAGTATAATATAGATGAGAGAAAGCACAGACAGATGACAGCTGCTAACAGCTCACTGACAGCAAACTGACAGACAGCACATTCAAGTGTAAGTAGGCGACGAACGTTACATATTTTTGCGACTTGTGTGTGTAGCGTAAATGAATACATTAATATAGGTTGTGTTCCAAATCGCATACTTGCAGCAGATATGAGCAAGCGAGTCAAAGGTCAAGACAATGTTATAACGAAGTAGTACGTTGTGTTGCAGTATGCACACAATGTACTACTTCGTTATAACATTGTACATTGTACAGTATGTACTGAAGTAAGAAGGAAAACTTTGCTTCCATGCAGGTAGTGAAACACTATCTCAATAATTAGGCCCAAGTAAAAGATCATGTATACAAGCTAAAAGCCATTTTAGCTGTTTTAGTAATATAATTTCTATTCTATCTCCTTGCAGTCGTCACATTAATTTTAGTTTTTCTCAGAGGTTAAAAATTAGTTTTTTGTGATCAGGTCTTGGGGCTGCTGGGAAACTCTGACACATCTGAAGAATCAGCAAAACAGCACTGAATTCATTAGCTATTTTTTTCTTATTTACATGAGCACATACACATCAATTCACAATTCATCAATCCACTAAAACCTGTACGTAGAAAACAACACTTTTGGCAACTTAGTACAGTCACTAATGAGTGTGTGGGTACATGCATACATTTGAATTGAATATCTGTACACATAAAAAGTTACTACACAGATTTCTCTCTGTTTATTTATTCAGTCAGAAGGTGTACATTGTTTAAAAAAATGGTGTGTGTGTGTTCAGATTAAAGTGCAGCAGATGGCGCTGGAGATGCAGCTGACTCCCTTCCTGGTGCTGTTGAGGAGTACGTTGGAACAGTTACAGGAAAGAGACATCAACAACTTCTTCACTGAGCCTGTACCGCTGGCAGAGGTATACTTCTGAGGACATTACATTGACTTACATTCATTTCCTGGAGACTTATCCTAACCCTAACTTGCCAAAGCCTTTACCCTAACCTCAGCCTCAACCTAACCTTACTTTATCATAACCCTAAAAATCATATTATGATGGATCCTTTCCAGAAGTCTTTGTGTGTTTATGTAGAAAACAAATGTCTGCTGTTGCCTCATATTGTTAGCAGGATCAATGTTGCAGTATTGGTCAGGCTCTGATCCTGACCTGTTGATGTTTGTACTGACTTCTACATGCTCACATTTGCACTGAAAATTCACTGCACATATACAAGAGCTTACGCAGTTCATGCCTCTGCCTGATCTCTACCCTCTGCTGTCCAGGTGCCAGACTACCTGGACCACATCGACACTCCAATGGACTTCCAGACCATGTGGAACCTGCTGGAGTCCCATCGCTACCTCACTTTCGAGGCCTTCGAGGCAGACTTCGGCCTCATCGTCAACAACTGCCTCAAGTACAACGCCAAGGACACAGTCTTTTACCGCGCTGCCCTGCGGCTCAGAGAGATGGGCGGGGCCGTCATAAGAACCGCCCGACGCCATGCTGAGCGCATAGGCTTTGACTACGAGGCTGGAATACACCTCCCCCGAGAGCCGAGCCCAGACAGTCAGCGTGAGCAAGACAGAGACAGAGAGAGGGAACGGGAACGAGAACGGGAGCGAGAACGGGAACGGGAGCGAGACAGAGATAGAGAACGAGACCGGCCATTGTCGTCTAATGAAGATGGTAAGTGAACCTCTTTCATTTTGGTCGGAAGCTTTATGGCATCCAAAGTGTTTTTTCTCAAGCACTAAAGTGAAAAAATAGGTGAGAGGCAAATTATTTCAAATTAATCATGAGAACTTCTAGGTCGTCCAACAACACTTGGGTGGCCAATTGACACCTACGAAACATGTTCACAAAAAACAAAATTACACACTCTTCAGGAACATTTGGCAGGTTAGAGGCTGGAAGAAACTTGTAAACTTCATTATCACACAATTGTGAGTGAAATACTGGAGGGAATTATGGTGAAGGGATAGGAGGGCAGACCACAAGTCATTAGTGTAGTAGACATTTAAAAATAAAGGTAGTAGGGATGTATAACAGTTAAGAACAGAATAAGACATAGAGTAAGATGCTTAATACAAATACTGTACACTGAAGAGAAAAAAATATCTTAGGTTCAATAAAGCATATTTACCATTAGGTGGTGCATGATGTTCATTCAATTCAGTAGCTAAATCATCACACGTCCTTGTCGCCTGTATGTACTAAACTACTTCTTTGGTTTAAAACCAACCTCTATAAACCTTTGTTAGTAGATTAAAGCTACAGCTGGTAACTTTATTAAAAATAACGTTTTGTCATATTTGCTCAATATCAATATTCTGTTACTGTAATGACTATTTCTCACCTCAGATGTTGTCAGAAACGTCTTGTAGTGCACTGTTCTTTTGTTCTGGCCGGTGGGCCTATTCATTTTGGCTTGAGTGAGCTCAACATGGCTGATGTTTCTGAAATCATTTGAGGTGAGAAATAGACATTATAGCAACAGAATATCGATTTGTATTTGATCAGCGCTGCCTAGTTTGGCTGTTTGACCAGAGTTGACAAGCTTCTCAAGCACTGACAGCGGCGTTGGAGACAGCTCGGCTCTGAGTGGTTGTTTTCCCTCAGACGCAGCAGAATCTTGAAAATGCCATCAGGAGCACTAGGAGGAGGCAGAGGAACATGATTTTTTTAGTGTGTCTGGGGTACTGCTGTCAGCATACGGTGACAGCAAATATGACAAAAAGTTATTTTTACCAAGTGTAACTTTAACTGACATGTTGGGCTCTCTCATATATGTCATTTTAACTATGTTTTAAACTATGTTTAAACAAATTCTGTACAGACATGCAGAATTTGGTACATCTTATATCAGTATTACACAAATTAGTGCAGTGTTGTCAGATGTCCAATAGGAGAGGAACTCTACCAAGCATATTTTCCACCAGGGAACAGCCCACATCCCTCCCTTTGTTATAGGGCTGCCTCCTTTTAGTCAATTAGTCAACTTATTTGTCATTTTTAATTTTTTTTTCATGCTGAATGACTTATTTCCAAGAGAGTTATGAGCACATCTCTGGTAAACACCAGATTTAAAGTGGTGCTTTTGTGTGATTCTTTGTGGAGAAACTCAGTTTTACATATCTGTCAATTAAACCAACTAATTGATTAGTTAACAAAATCGTATTGAGTGTTAGTCGACGAAGAATTTCTTTGGTCGAGGGAAACCCTGCTTTGTTAGTCTCCAGTCGCATTTGACTTCCTTCAAAACAGCCTTTCTCTCCCTGCCTCTCGCAGACCTGCTCCTGCCAGAGAACAGGCGACGGCTGCCATTGGAGGAGCAGCTGCATTACCTGCAGGCGCGTCTTGATGAGGTCAGCTTGGGGAAGCACAGCATTGGTCAGTCTCGAAGAGCCAAAGCTCTGAGGAAGGAGATCAGTGTCATCAAGAGGAAGCTTGCGCACCAGCGGGAGGGAGGCTCCGGTATGGGGGGCCGGGAGTCTGTGGGAGGAGGAGAGCGGGGTTCTTCCCTCCCCCATCACCCATCCTCTTCAGTACACCATGATGAAGGTGGAGAAAGCAGCAGCCAGGAAATTGGTGGAAAAGGTGTAAATTATCATTAATGTGCATGAAAATGATAATCGCTATTGAAGGAAAGTAACATGATGAACATTTACTTGCATTTTAACCTATAAAGCTCTCTCCTCCTCAAGATATGAGTGTGTCCTCATCTGCCCTGGCTCCAGAGGTGGGCCGTCGGACATCTGTCCTCTTCTCCAAGAAGAACCAAAAAATGGCTGGACCCCCCAAAAGGCCAGGACGCCCTCCCAAGAATCGGGATGCTGGCTACGCTGGGGCAGGGTTGAGCCAAAGTCCTATCGGACCCCCTCAGCTGCCCCTGCTGTCACCGAGCAGACAGAGGAAGAGGCCCCGCAGCCCCCGCAGCAGCTCCAGCTCTGACAGCGACAGTGATAATGACGACCTTCTCCCAGGTACTGTAGACTAATACATAATAAATGTTAACGTACAATTTTTGTGTCACACCCACACTCACCCATAAACCTTTGTCTCTTTCTCACCTCCTCAGGTTTACCAAGTAACGGTTTTGACGGAGGAAACCAGCCAGTAACCGAGAGCTTCCGTGTGTACAGAAGCGAGTCTCGTCTCCCTCGTTCCAGCTCGGACTCTGAGTCCACAACCAGCAGCAGCAGTAGTGCGGCTTCTGACAGGACCAGGTGATTAGTGCACAAACATTAGCTCATTGTTTGGTTTTATGGCACAGATTTACAAGTAGCTTGTTGGCAACTTGTGCTTCTTGATATGATGTTGCAGTAGTGTCAGCCACCCAGTCATTTCAAGGGAATTATGGCTTTTATGCAATTAAACATGCAATAAGTGTTTTTAGAAGCACTGCAAAGATACAAGCATTAATGAGATCATCAGCCACGTCTTGTTTTGCAACTATGAAAGTGTGGTTAGCTGTATTTTATGGTGTTTATATCAATAGCCAGTCAGAATGTAAACACTTCTTTATCTTATAGTCTTGTCTCTCTTCTCTCTCAGTACGACCCCGTCCAAGCAGGGCAGAGGGAAGGCGTCGTTCTCTCGCTCTGCCTTCCAAGAGGACAGCAGCGAGGAGACATCTGGCACTGAAAATGATTCCTACTCAGTCGGAGGATCGCGGAGCGTTTCACATTGTAAGCACACTTTCACATCCTCACACATCCATGAGTCAGCGCATACACAAGTAGTTTCTATTTATGTAGATGGTTATTAGAGTCTGCAATCGATCTGATTTGACTGTCGTCATGTTTTATTTGATCTGATATGATTTGACTCAGAGTCTTCAGGGGAAAGGTTACTCATCATGTTGTTGTGGCCCTGGTTCAGACTTGTGTATTGCTGTACTAAAGAAAATTACATTTCTTAAAGGTTGCTCTTCGACTTAAAATGTAGCCTGGAGGCAAATGACATGACACAACTACTTATTTGCTTGTCTGTGGTTGATGTTGCAAAAACCCAAAAACGAGTGAGCTAGCTAGTGAGCTATGGAATGACATTTCATTCAATACTGAATAAATAAGGCTATGAAATAAATCCTGAAATAAATAAATGAGGCTATAAATTAATGTAAATCTGAATTTCTAAATGAGTTATTGTAGTTCTAACAATAACTCGTGTTTTTGAGAGGACTACTTTTAATTTTTTCAGAGAAATTTTAATTCATAATGTTATATGTGAGATAGCCACGCCCCATGCATTTGAATATAACAGATGGAAATGAAAGGAGCTGTGAAATAAAAGTGGCATTATGAAATAAAAGTGCCCTGAAAAAATAATTTATTAATAAATAATAATTTAAAAACTCATAGCATGTTTTTTTTCTAATTATTTCTCTATTTATTTACTTATTTATTTATTTATTTATGTATTTATTTATTTATTCAACCACATTCACTCATTTATATATTTATATTTTCATGTATTTATATATTTATTGCCTCATTTATTTATTTTAGGATTTATTTCCTAGCTATATTTATTTCATAGGCTAATTTATTTATGTATTTATTTATTTATTTATGTATACAACTGTATTGACTCATTTATACAGTTACTCATATTTACATTTATTTATATAATTATTGTTTCATTTATTTTTTTCATAGGATTATTTATTGAATATTGAATAAAATGGCATTCATAGTGAGCAGCAAAGGTGCACAGAAAACATGACATTTTCACCACAGGGCATGGCAGCTGCTGGAGTTGTTTTCTATGATATGGAGAGAAAATTAGATGTAACAAGAGAAAAATGGCCACCAAGACCATTTGATGAGGACACCCAACCCACCTGTCTGTTGGAGCTGGATTTTCAACAACCAGCCCAGTTACCCCATTACAGAAACAGATCAGTATCACAATATTTTCTCACACATTTCAAAGTCAAGTATTTTGTAATAAACACTTAGAACAGTGTGATTGATTAAATAAACATCAGGACTGATGGTTTAGCTAGAAGTAAGGTTGCACAATAGTGACTGTCTTCCTGTTCCCGTGTTCCTTACCGTCAGTGGTGCGGGGTCGGGCCAGGTCAGCATGCTGGATGACTTCTGATGACTATTCTTCTCTTGAAGCTCTGGACCTGGTGTGGGCCAAGTGCAGAGGCTATCCTTCATATCCTGCTCTGGTGAGACACAAATAGACACTGCTAATAGCACAGAGTAACTCAATATGTTCTGCAGAATAATGACTGTATGTCTAACCCTCCTCTTGCCCCTGTTTTCCTGCAGATAATTGACCCGAAGATGCCAAGGGAGGGGGTGTTCCACCGGGGCGTCCCGATCCCCGTCCCCCCTTTGGATGTGCTGAAACTAGGGGAGCAAATGACCCAAGAGGCCAGGGAGCACCTGTTCTTGGTCCTCTTCTTTGACAATAAGAGAACTTGGTCAGTGCTCTGGGTCACATTTTTGTGTTAATTAATTTTTGTTTGTCTCTTCTTTGTTTGTTCTCACTGATATTCTGTCTTTTTTTTTTTTTTTTTCAAAACTGAGCACGCAAGCAAAACAACCCTGTGTCATTGCTGGATGTGTGCACGCAAGTACTTCTACGGAAGTTCAAAGGAAACTGCACTCCTTGTTCTAAAGTGCAAAACAGCAAAACATTCAGCAGAAATAGGGCAAACACGTTTTTTGAGAATAGAGGAGGGAAAAAACAGGTCATTGTGTGCTGCGCAATCACATACTGCATGTGTTTAAGTTCAAAGAAAAAAATGATGAGAACAGCCAGTGTTACTCTTAACCGCATTGAACTGCTTTCAGGTTGCAGCCTCTAAAGTGCCTAAAACTAAGAGATAAGAACTTTTTTACTCTTTATTTGTTTTTAATAATTTTAGCTTTTTCTTGTATGTTTCACTATATTAAATGTACTTTACCTCTGTTTGATTAGAAATGATTTAACACTCAAGTATATGTGTGTTTATCCAGGCAGTGGCTGCCGCGCTCTAAGCTGGTGCCGCTCGGGGTGGACCAGGAGCTGGACAAGGAAAAGATGCTGGAGGGCCGGAAATCCAACATCCGCAAGTCGGTGCAGGTGGCATACCACCGTGCCATGCAGCACCGCAGCAAGGTGCAGGGAGACCCCAGCAGCGAGACCAGTGACAGTGACTGAAAACACACAAACACACACTCACACACATCTTATATATTGGTCCTTGCAGGAGTTGTGGAGTTTCTCTATCAAGAGCTCAGCCCTCCATCACAAAAACACAAGAAACCAGCAGCACAGAGTGGGGTAAAAGCATCCACTACATTGGCCCCAATAAGACACATCATGCACACTAAGCCGTATTTAATCTGACATGTAAGATATTGTATTTAAGAGAACTGAAAAAAATTGAATGATGGAAAAATATGCTACTGTATGTTCAGAATCACCAATCAAAAATAATCCTTGTATGTGGTTGATATGTTTAATAAGGAATGAGATGACGGTTTACAGACTCAAAACTTTAACGCATTTATGATGCATACACAGCTCTGCCTGTCCCTGTCATTCTCCACATGTAGTTTCACATCTGAATAGGGAAATACACGTGTACATGAACTGCACACACTGCGGGTATGGCTGTGAACGCCATCACCCCGACATTCACATCCAACCACCATGTCAGGCCTGGTGCTAGTGTCCAGTCATCTGTCAGTGGAGCACAAAGAGGGACTGCTGCAGCCTGAACTGTTGGCAAACCAATATTAATGTTATTTATTCTGCTTCTTAACAAGCTCCTTTTATCATGGACAACTTCTAATCACTCCTGCTACACAAGACATTGTGTGGTCTTTTTCTTTTTTTTTCGTCCGTCACTGTCTGCGTTCATCTTGTCTCCTGTTTTTACGGTTTTGTTAACGTAACGCAGGCCGCCGGTCAATGAATAATGAGGACTAAACTGAAACACGTGATTGCCTCAACTGTCTGTCTTAGACTCAGGCTGATGGCTTTAGAACTTTTATATATACAGATTGCATAAAGATAGAAGTTTAATAAAAAAGAATTGAGTTTTTTAAACGTGTGAGTTGCATTGTGGACTGTGAGAGAGAATGCTTGTTCACCTTCAGCATTCTTCCAGGTTTCACTCATGCGTGGAATAATATCTTTGTTTTCATCTCAAATTCACACCTGCCCTCTTTGCAAAGAAATTTATGAGTCATAACTGCTTCTCAAGATTTTCTACACTGTATCTTTCTGATACAGATTCACTCACTGACAAAACACTTCATTTGATTGATTGACTGATAAAAATAACCGGTCATGTGTTTCTTCTTTCTTTAAAAGGGTTGTCTACTCTGCAAGGACAAGTCTTGAGGGTGTGTAGTGGCCTAAAAACAGTTAACTTCCTCTTTATAATAACAGAAAAGACTGTATGTGTCCCAACACGTGACACCAAGTAGATATATCATACCTTGCTCAGCCGACAGGCTTTTTTCCTCATACCGAAGGAAGTTCAATCATGGTAAATATGCCCTCATCCAAGTGCTAGTAGGTAACTTCCCTGTGATAGTGTGACACTAAATGTAGTCCTTTGCATTGGTTCTTGCATTGTGCAAGCCTTTATGGTGTATTGAGTGCAGACGTTACACACCGGTTATACTGGTCTGACAACCTTTACAAAAACACACAGGTAACATCAATATGCCTGTTTGTTTTTTTGCAGAGGATATCAGATAAACATTGTGTACTGTGTCTTGTGGTGATGTTATGGTTTAGTTGCCTGTGAATTATACCACGCAGAATGTTTTTGGCATAATTGGGAAAAAAATCCATAATAATCTTTCAGCATATTGTAATTCAAGTGCTCTGAGAGAAACTAGACTTCTGCTCCTCCTCATGGCTGTTTTCAGGCTTTAGAAAATTTTGCCAGTGACAGGAGACTTTGGCCAATCACATGTCATTTCAGAAAGAGAGTATCCCTATTGGCTGTGCTCCAGCTGGTGGACGGTGCTTTGTATTTCCTCAGCTGATCTCAACATGGCTGCCAGGTCACAAACTTTCTCATTTTACAGCTAAACAGTAACTACAAGATGTTTCTGAAAACATTAGAGGAGAGAAATAGTCATTACAGTAGCAGAATATTATTCATATTTGATCAGCGCTGCCTAGTTTGACTGTTTGATCAGAGTTTGTGAGTGATAGACAGCTGCTCAGAGACGGCAGGCTCCAGCTCGGCTCTGATGGGTTGTTTCCCTCCGGTCTGTGAAATCTTGCAGTTGTCATAAGGCACACTAAAGGACACAGAGGAACATGATTGCTTTTTCAGATTACCTGTCTCATGCACTACTGTCAGGATATAGTGACCATTTTACAAAAATAATGTTTTAATCATATTTACCCCATTTCTACCCACTGCTGCTTTAAAGATACAGGATATCACAAAATGACATCAACCGTGTCACTGAATTTTCAGGTGTAATACCTTATCACTACATTTTAATATAATTTCCCATAAGCTGACTGACTATTTACATTCTAAGTTGCTACATGAGCTCATGGTGAGACAACCAATGTGAATTTCCTCACCCCAAACCGGAGTTTTTGATTAATCTTTTCCGTGCACCATGAAGATCCCCCACCCAACTAGAACACCCACTCACCACAACATCTAAGTCTTCAGATTTGCAACCAAAACGACACCGTTCTGAGTAAAGACACATTATTTCCTGCCCTGAGCAACGCTCTGTGTGAGTGGAAAAGGCCGATAAACATCAGTCAGTGGTTTCGACCGCACGCTTTATCACAGGAGCATACAGTATGGTAGCTGCGGAAACCTGATTTTGTCTACCAAAGCTCTCTTTTGGATTTTCAGTCTAACTGTAGTTACCAACATCTGCTGTCTGTACTCTCGCTGTACACACAAATAATGCAAAGGTTATCAGAATAATCTTTACTGGCCAGGTATAAGTACACATAACCAGAATTAGACTCCAGTTTTTGTTGCTATCTGTGTGTGTTTGGTGTGATTATAATAAGATTTTATTTAATGGAAGAAATAAACCACAAACCAGATCATTTAGGTCAGAGGTTTTCGAAGTGGGAGGTGGGTCTAACAAAGAAGATCTCATAGAATAGCCGAAATGTGTGCGAGTTGGTTAAAGAGAGTCCAGAGATTCAGAAGTTTGAGGGGATTTTACTATTTTTCCAAAGTCATAGACTAATAAATGTCTGAAGACATGTCAAACAGCAATATTAGGCTAATTGTTGAATGTCTATGTGATCATATAATATAATCATGATCCCATAGGCATCGAGGAATAGTGAGAAAATAAGTAAACTAAACTAAACTTTACCTGAAGGGAGGCCCACAGTCTCAATCTTTGAAAACCACTGATTTAGTTAATACCACTGCAGCCAAGTCATCTAAACCAGTGCACTCATGTTTTCCTCATGACGCCCTGCTCTAGGCGGATTTACAACTGTGCCTTATGCTTTCCTTTCATTAATAACCGATTTAACTAGAATCTAAGGGATGTTCGTTGACTTGGAAATGTTGTTGTATCCACTGACGTGTGTTTTTCCGATCGATCACTTTCTCTCAGAGTTGCTCAGAGTCTTCCTTTTTGGTCTTCGTGGTGTCGGTTTTGTCACAGTCTCACTTTCCAGACACAATCAATTTAAACTCCTCGTCTACACACAGGAGATTTAACTTAATTGTATGACTTCTAAAACCTACTGGCTGCACCAGTGATGATTTAGGGTCATATTTAAGGGGTTGAATACTACTTTGTATTTTATAAATACTTATATATACAGTATACTATATTGACTTACAGTGGTAGAGGTAGTACTCAGATTGAATAGAATTGAATTACTTTGTTGTCATTGCAGAGTACAATAAATTAAATAGCAGTCCTGAAGGTACATACTCATCTATCAAACAGTAGTAGTAATAGAGAAAAATAAAAAAACGATATATTACAACCAATAATTAGAATACCGCCCTGTAAAAATACTCCTACAAGTAAAAGTCCTGTGTTCAAAATTCTACTTGAGTAAAAGTATTAGAGTATATACAGCAAAATGTGCTTAAAGTACCAAAAGTAAAAGTCACCTTTCAGAGTGTTTAACTATGGAAACTTATGCACGCATAGATAATAAGTTATTATTGTTTTCTTCAAGATTTTTAAAAAGTGTGTGTATAACAATGCATCATATTTAATAAGCTGATCATACTGTATATGTTTTGTTTGTAAAATCAAAGTAAATGCAAATGAAAAACAAACATAGAACTGTGTTGGAGTATAGGTATAAAGTAGCATAAAATGGAAATACTCAAGTACTCAAAATAGTACCCAAGCTGAACTGAGTAAATATACTTCATTACTTTCCACCACTGTTGACTTGATACTTCCGAGTTTTTACAGGTGCTGTATTTATGACTGAAGGTAGGAGGTGTCTGGGTGAAACTGTAGTTCTGTTGCAAAAATATAAGACCTTTCTCACAGCAGACATGTTGACATAGTAGAAAAAGTACACGTTAATAACATTAATGATACTGTAGCTGCATTCCACTGAAGGGAGGCCCTGCAGACTGGCTCATTACTGGTTGTGAACTACACTTGGTTGTGTGTAGGTGTGTATTACTCATGTTGCAGAGGCATAAATCTGTTTACAGTCACACTGTGGGGACTTGACTTCCTTTTAGGGACAAAATGCTTGTTGTCATATTGTAAATTACATTTTAGGGTGAAGACTTTAAAGCTGCAGTGGGTAGACATGGAGTACACATGATGTTAAAAAAAAAGTTAATTTTATAAAACGGTCACTGTATCCTGACAGTAGTACATGAGATGGGTAATCTGATAAAAATCACTTGCCCCTGTGTCCTTCGGTGCTCCTAATGGCATCTGCAAGATTTCACAGACTGGAAGAAAACAACCAATCAGGGCCAAGCTGGAGCCTGCTGTCTCTGAGCAGCTGTCAATCACTCACAAACTCTGATCAAACAGTCAAACTAGGCAGCGCTGATCAAATATGAATCAATATTCTGCTACTGTAATGTCTATTTCTCTCCTCAAATGTTTTCAGAAACATCTTGTAGTTACTGTTTAGCTGTATCATGAGAAAGTTTGTGACCTGGCAGGAAATACTAAGCACCGCCCACCAGCCAGAGCACAGCCAATAGGAATGCTCTCTCTGAAATGACCTGCGATTGGTCTAAGTCTCCTGTCACTCTAGATTTTTTAAAGCCTAAAAACAGAGCCAGGAGGAGGTGCAGAAGTCTAGTTTTCTCTCAGAACACTTACAATTACAATATGCTGAAAGGTTGTGGGTTTTTTGCCCAATTATGCTAAAAATTATCTGCCTACTGCAGGTTTACAGGGCCTTCAGGTATAATTCACAGGCAACCAAACCACAACATCTGGGCATTTAAGATATTTTAATACATAGTACACAATGTTTATCTGGCATGCAAAAAAACAAACAAAAAAAAAAAAACAGGCATATTGATGGTACATGTGTGTGTTTTTGTGAAGGTTAGGATAAACCTATGGGTAGGTTAGGTAAGCAGCATACAGTTATGGTTAGGGTTAGGGTAAGGCTCTGGGAAATTAATGTAGACCTAAAATCAATAATATCCTAAAGTGATGGAAACAACCTGTGAGAGACAGAAAAATCCCCTCACCATCACCTGCTGGCAGCTGGAATGAAAGTGAGATATAGAAGTTGATGTGCTATTAAAATAAATACATATACATAGATAGTATTTCAAAGTATGAGCTGATGGGCAGGTCTACAGGTTCCTGTGGGAGTATTGCTTTCTGCTGGGGCCTCATGAAGGTAAAACTGGGCTCAGATCCAATCGTCCTCCTCCGGCTGGGACCGTGACGAGAGGCGGAGCTGAGGTGGCGATGGTTAACTATGAAAAATGTTTTGTTTTTAACAAACGCCTACAGGGTTTAGTCATCTGGCAGGAGATGAGGACTTAGAGGAGAAAACACCAGCAGCCTGCCGGTTGGAGTAGCCGAGACAGTTTTCATGCGTCGGTGCGCGCAGCGGATATCATATTTTACAAGTTTTCGCTCTTACCGGCAGCAAACAGCGACATGGACCAGCGGGAATACTGCTGCGTCGTAATGGCACACGATCGTGGCTTTTATTTATGCAACCGGTTCCCATGTTAAATGTCTTTTTAGATGTTTAAACGGCGTTTCGCCACCGCGCTGGCATTTATTGCCGTCGTGGTTTGTCCAGTGCTGCTGGAATGCACCACAACATGTCAGGTGAGTTGAACGCGACCATGACCTGGGAGGAGAAACCTCTGTAAAACAACCATATATGCAGTTTTGTGAATGCTTGACTTCTGCTGTCCTTGCTTTAGATGAGGCAAGTTGAAGGAGGACTGAATGGTACGTTTTGTAATTCTTATCACATTATAGCATCATACCAGTGACTCCACATGGAGGCTACATGTTGTCACTACTAATGGTCTCCTCTGGTCTGTACAGATCATGATGAAGGAGACTGCCCTGCTGTGAAACTGACCCCGGTCCTACCTCAGGAGTCTGGGGAAAGTTACTCTGAATGTGTCACTGTCCGGGTCTGGATTAAGGCTGAAGGTACAAAGTCAAACCATAGTCCATTTTCTTATATTGTATACCCACATTTCATCATCTCTAAAGCTGTTATTGTCTGACACAAGTGTCACACTGCTCTCTTCCAGACATCTGTAAGGCCCCGAAGATTGAAATCGTTGAGTGGACACCTCTCTCCACAGTTAAAGAGATAATTAGGCCTATTAGAAGAAGGAAAAAACAAGACAAGGTTTGCACCTGCCCCAAAACTCTCTAAAAGTCATTATGAGCCTACAGTTCATCGTAGTTCACGATGGTATCACGTCCCGTTCTCTGTTCTCTCTTTCTTAGTGCGCCAATGAGAGAAAACCAGATGAAAATGAAGTCCGGTGTTTCAGGGGTGTCACACAGACACATAGCAATACCACATTTGCTGTGGTAAGATGATCTTTCCTGTTTTTGGCCCAAACATACTGTCGTGATACGAAGACAGTTCTGATGACGACGGTGTGTATTTTTGTTGTCTTTTTTCAGTGGGAGCTGGTACGCGATTGTGTCGAGGTTGAAGCAAATGGTGTTGTTTCTGCGTCCTACAGCACAGCATCAACAAACTGCAGTGCCACCTACACAGTACCAGGTGGTGTAAATTTAGGCGTCACGTTTTACCTCTTTTGGTTTCTGCTATAAGAGGTTTTCCTTTGCTTTTATTTCATACACTCTCCCTGATTCTTTCTCCATCTGAGCCGCCTGTGTAGCACAAAGTCAGTGTAACAGTCAGGTGTGATATATCCTGTTTCAGATGGGTGACACATTCAAGGAAGAAAAAACACACAACAGCACTCGGAGGGCGCAGATCTCCGCCCAGGTGGCCGAGTACAACTGCCCCCCCCTTTCTGTTCAGCAAGCGCCATCATCCCCATGGGTTTTTGTTTATGTTGAGATCAGCTGTACGTAGCAGAGCATCGTAAAACACTTCATTCAAACTGGACAGAAACAAAATAAAACTCACCTAATCCGTCATTGTGAGTCTTTCCAACAATCACCAAGTGTGCTTTGGTCAACTCTAATTTCACAGAATTTGAAGTGAAAACTTAACATTTGCATAGGCTGGCATACTCGCCAATACCCGAAGAAGTATGGGATGTATTTCCAATACTGGTATTGCTATCGGAACAACTCCAGTATTGATTACCCAAGAATCTGAGCTCTACTGGAGGCATCAACTGAAATTATTATGACATAGTCTGACACATCTGTCAAAAATCATCCATCAGGTGACTCTGAAGGCCGCAGAATATGATTCAATTAATTTTGATGCTCATCAAGCCATCCAGTGACTCATTGTTACCCTGGAAAAAAACACTCACATCAGGGTATAAATGTATCAGAATAACTTAGTTCACTTAACTTCAGTTTCACTCCCGTATCCACATATTTCCTTCAATACGCCACCCGTCTATATGTTGACCCGTCAGCAGGGGTGATTATATCCTGTATTATATTATTATAATATTTATTAATTATATTATTAATTATTATAATATATATTATATAATATTATTAATTAATAATATTATAAAAATATTATTTTTTTCTGTGTCTTAGATCCCATGCCAGACTTTGATCTGTCTGTGAACCAGTCATCCAAATCCATCTCTGTCACTGTGGAGCCTGGAGACAAAGTTCACGCCAGATGGTGTTACCAAAAAGATGCAGTGGACTGCAGTGCAGACTCCCGCTCAATAACTGTAAGTATCAGAGACACATTTATTTGCATGTGTGCACTTTAGTTTGTGCACACCTAGTAAAGATTTTTTTTTCTGAAACATATTTTTATGTTCTTGTCAGATTGATCCATCTCAGTCTCGATTCGCTCTCCTTAACATCCCCTACCTGCTGCCCTGTGTTTGTGTGGAGGTACTTTCAGCTATATATATTTTTTTCTATACAGGCAAATTATTATTTTCTGTTTTTCACGCCTGTACGTCTTGTCTGTATCAACAGGTATATTACACCCGTGTAGATTCCCAGCGACATAGGAAGTGCCCATTTCAAAATGAGAGCCTCACAGGTGAGTGTGACGGATGATTCAAAACATTGGGGTGCTGCGGTTCACCTAGTGAGCGGGCGCCCCATGTACGAGGGCTGAGTCCTTACCACAGCAGCCCGAGGTTTGAATCCGATCGGTGACCCTTTGTTGCATGTCATCCCCTCTCTCTGTCCCCCTTTCAATGATATCTCCGTCACTATCAATACAGGCATAAAAGCTCCAAATAATAATCTTAAAAAAAAAAAAAAAGAAAACAAAAACATATTGCAGGGAATTTTTGTCAGCTTACCATTGTTTACCACTGATGACTGAGAAACTGTCTCATGATTCAGAAATACAGAGCAGGTATTCCCCTTCGTCTGTTGGTTGGAGTCATGCAGTCTTTCACAACACCACTTTTAGATCTGTTTACAGTTCGTACTCTTAATGTCATTTTTTTCTTTGTCTTAAATGCGTCAGAGCTGCCCTGCTGGTAACACAGAGCTTAATGTACATCTTATTGTTTACTGTAAACTAGTTCATTCTCACTTCCCAGCCAGCTAGAAGAGGTAAAACTGGAATTCACTATAGGCACAGACTCGCTCTTGTTTTGTCATATATTGTTTGGAGCAGACTGATTTTTATTAGAGAATTATATTTTGAGAAAATCCTTAATTTTACAAGTGCTACTTTTAAAGGGTCCGTTCACTGAATTTACAAAAAGACATACAGCCGATCAGTCATAACGTTAGCAACATTATGACCACTGAGAGGTTGAGTGAATAACATTGATAATCTTGTTACAATGGCACCAGGCAGTGGGTGGGATATATCAGGCAGCAAGTGAACATTTTGTCCTTGAAGTTGATGTGTTGGAAGCAGAAAAACATAAGCAAACGTAAGGATGTGAGCGACTTTGACAAGAGCCAAATTGTGATGGCTAGACGACTGGGTCAGAGCATCTCCAAAATTGTAGCTTTTGTTGGATGTTCCTGGTCTGCTGTGGTCAGGATCTACCAAAAGTGGTCCGAGGAAGGAAACCCGGCGACAGGGTCACGGGCAGCCAAGACTTACTGATGTATGTGGAGAGTGAAAGCTGGCCTGTGTTGTCTGATCCAATAGAAGAGCTACTGTTGCTCAAACTGCTGGAAAAGACAATGCTGGTTCTGATAGAAAGGTGTCAGAACATACAGGGCATCACGGTCTGTTGACTATGAGGCTGCGTAGCTGCAGACCGGTCAGTGTGCCCATGCTGACCTAATGTTATGGCTGATTGGCATATTTACCTGGTGGTATCTATCCATGCAGGTAGTTTTAAGACATACAGGTGAAGGGAACTTTATGGTGCTTTCAGGACAGAAAAAAATTACATTGGAAAAACTTCATTTTTTCTTTCTGCCCACGTGCATTCAATGCATGTCACCAGGGTCTTCCACAGTCTGCTAGCTTGACAGCTTATATATATTAATAATATATTTATCTTATTTTACCTTTATTTAACAAATTAAGCCAATTGAGAACCTCAAATTCTCTTTGCAAAGACGACCTGGTTAAGAGGCAGCGACAGAAAGCACGATACTAGTGCAACTAGTGCAATAAAACAGACAAAATTAAATCATCGCTATTTATGGTATACACAACAATACATATATTCAGTATGTACATCATGAACTGTATGTACGCTAATCCAAAAGCAGGTGCAGTGATCAGAAAGTATTGCTTGTAATGAGTTCTTAAAGGAGGGTAACAGAATGAGGGTGTGGAGTTTTAGCACAGGAGTGGCAAACCGGAATGAGTGGCGACCAAAGGAGGTTGCGGTATGCTTACATTCTCAGTGATAATTTTGGGGGAGTGGCTTTGCAATGAGCCCTGAAGGGAAGTAGTGAAACTTTGGGAACTCTCGTGAGTTAGTTAAGGTAAGGTATTGATCTGAAATAGTTTTAAGGTAAGGCTCTGACCTCGCATAGTAAAGGTTAGGATAGGTCAATGGGCAGCCAGTCTCGCAAGAGCTTTTGCAAGTTTTTGTAGATCTCAGACCAGAATTTTCAGTTTGCAGGCTCCCTTGTAGACATGACCCTGAAGGGACGGGTTGTCAGTGTTGCAGACTTGGAGACGATTTAGTGACTTTTGGCGCTGGTGCTGCTAGCTACTTTCATTAGAAAAGAGTTGGCAACACTGAGCTGGGTTTTTTTTGTTTGGCTATTTTTTTTAAATCTAGTGTATTCTTGCTAGATTGTCAAGATTACCAACCCTAGCTTTAAGTTAGTTTAGCACAAAGACTAGGGGAGACCACAAGCATGAGTCTGTCAAAAGCCTCTGTCACTGTATAAAAAGACATGAAAATGTCACACAGAGCAAGACTATTATGCTAAGCTAACAGGTTTTAGCTTCATATTTACTGAGCAGATAAGGGAGAGGCGTCGACCTTCTTATCTAAATCTCGGCAAAGCATTAGTTCCCAAATTGTCTCTTTAATTCCATTCACCTGGATTATACTGGGATTGCTGGTGAGGTTCCAGACGCAAATATTTCAAAACTTAAGCACATAAAACCTAAATTAACTGCATGGCTTTACACCAGAGGGGATGAGGAATATTAGTTATAATAGTTGTAGTTTTGTAAATTAGAGTGACTGACCCTTTAAAAGCATTTATTGTATCACGTTCACACTGCTTGTTAGAATATTGTCATTGATGTTGATAAATTAATATCTGGTTGGTTTACCACAACCGCACCCTTGGATAATCCACAGTCTGGCAACATCTGTATCCACAACAGATCTCAGAGATGTCTGGCTGTCCTCTGAAATCACACTGTTCGAGTCAAGTCTGAGGTGGCACTCGAAGTGTGACCTGAAGATCTCTGCCTCCCTCTGCTGGAGGCAACAGGAACATCTCTGCACACCTGTACTCAACTCCACACTGGAGGAGGAGGAGGATGAGACAAGCCTGGTAAGTCTGGCTGGACTGCTGTTGATATTGGGGAGAAGATTCCTGATTGAAACTAATAAAGCTTTCTCAAACACCCACTGTGTCTCCTCAACAGATATATAACACATCTGCAGTGGACAAACACCCTCGGATGTGTGTGCAGGTGAGAATTAGCCAAAAGTGCTTGCATTGATTGAAATCTCAAAGTGTTTTAGTTGCAGATTCACATATTTGTGTCTCCTTTTTTTGCAGCTTTCCCTACAAGGCAGCCATCACATCTCTTGCCCCTTCCAGGCTGGTTAGTCAAACAGGAGGAAAATATTATTTTTTTATTGTTTTTTTTTCTTATAGATATGAGTCTCAAAATATCTGCTTCCCTGTCTTCTTGTTCTTCACAGTTTTGTCTTCATGGGAGGTGTCTATTGAACTGAGCAGGCAGAGTGTGTTTTTGTATCTCACCTCTTTTGTTCCTGCAAAGTTCTCAGCTCAACTCTGTGTCCTTAATAAGAGAGGATGTACACCCATGGGCCAGATCCGCTCAGTGACAATGGTAAGCATGTGTTTGTGACCATTTTGGTGCCCTTGGCAGGATTTTAGCTGGTGCCCTTCCACCTTTTTTGGCATGCTTAACCTGCTTATAATATACAATATTGACCTTGATTGTGAGACACCCCCCTTTTTTAATTTTTTTTTTAAAAGATTAAATCTTTTTATATAAAAAAGGAATTAAATCCAACTTGAATGCACCAGTAACAATAACAAAAAACAAGGTAAGGTGATATACTGTATATCTTTTTAAATGAAATTGTCTTGTTTGAATTGAACTGCAGCCTACTGGTAGGTCTATTTCTAACATAATCTAAAAGTGAAAATTTTTAGAGTCCGCATGTCTCGTTGATCACCATGATTTTAAAATTGGATTTCTTCTCTTCCTCAGTTCTTGGTTTATTCTCGGTTAATTTTTTTTATTTATTTTAAGTTTAACCTGCTGAAAATGATGGTGGATCATCTGACTGACATTAATCTCTTTTGAAGGCTGGAGATTTCAGTTTTTAAGATAACGAATATACGGGCATCATATGAATCTTGATATTGTGATGAATCCATTGATGCCAAACGTGTTGCTAGCTTACTGGAAAAAGGGCTAAATATCCCTCCAAAGTTGAGCCGTCTTTACCGTGAGGTCCGCCTCAGTGGCAAACAGCAGTGTTATGACCAGGCAGTTTGGGCACTTGGTGCCCTATGCACTGCATGTGTGCCTTGCATCCAAGCTCTCAGTGAGAGAGAGAGGGAAAAGATGGTCATTAAATAAGATAAGATAAGATAAGATGAACCTTTATTAATCCCCGGAGGGAAATTCGGGTGTCATAGCAGCATCAACAACAACAGTACAGATAAATACAGTACAGTAAAAAGTAAAAGAGAAGGTGCAGTGTAATGAGTAAATATGTGACTCTTCTTATCTATTTTACAGGAAAGAAATACTACTGAGGCAAGGATAAATGTGCCTCTTCATTTTCTTGCCGAGAAGCCGTGTGTGCAGGTAAAGTGCATGTCCGAGAAACAAGTTTTTCTAGCGTTAACTTTTCTCCATGCTCACTCTTTCACTCTGCTTGTCTGCAGGTGTGGCAGTCGGATCCTGTTCTTCGTGGTAGAAGAATACTGTGCCCGGACTGTGAGTCTCAAGTTTACCATGACACGAAATATAGTGTGCATCAGTTCATGAATGCATGCATGCACACACATCTCTGACAAAGTCAATAAACACCTTGTCTGTTTCTACAGACACGCACAACAGATGTGGCATGTATGCTGTGGCAGCTTTGATATTAGTAGCTATTGTTGCATCGTTGGGAATTTTCATTCACCGTCTCACCAAGAGTGGAGCTGCAGGTCGGTTCCCCTGTGTCTTTGAGTGGTTGCACATCTCCATTTTAAGATTTCAGATCATTTTAATTTCACTAATGTGTTGCCTCAGTTGATTTATTTGATTGACTTAAAGGAAGAACTAGAATTCAGCCAACAAATAATAAATAATCTCTTTTTTTCCTCCCCTGTCTTTTCCCAAATATCCAGGTTGGCTCTGTATTCAGGAGCCAGTCTTGCTGGTGTGCTCATCAGAGCAGTCAGCCCACATCTCTGCTGTATGTGCATTAGCCTCAATCCTACAGGGGGAGTTAAGTGCCAAAGTGCACATGGCATTGTGGGCCCAAATCTCACAAACACAGGCTGGGACCGGAAGTGGAGTGGCAGATCTGGGTCCACTCCCCTGGCTGTATGGGCAGTGGGAAGCCGTGCGTAAGGCGCAAGGAAAAGTGCTAATTATTTGGAGTCCTGATGCCACAAGTACCTATGAGAGGTGGAGGGAGGAGAGAGTAAAGATGGATAAGAATGAGAGAAAAATGGAAGGTTATAGCAAAGCAGAGGCGAGACATGAGAAAATAAGAGCAGAGGTGGAAGAGGTTTTGAAACTAAGTGGAAGAAAATGCAAAAAAGAGAAAGCTGTGGGGAAAAAAGGTGTCAAATTTTGCGATGATAAAGACTGGTACACCCAGAGGGAGCCCTCTACAGTGATAATGCCGGTGTTTACAGCTGCTCTGGCCTGCCTAGAGGGGGCGCTGCAGGGGGGCAAAGGTCAAGGAGTGACCCTTGTATACTTCCAGGGCCTTTGCCATAGCAGGGACATCCCAAAGGCCTTCAGAGGTGTCCCTTGGTACTGCTTACCGCAGGATTTCAGGGGTTTGATTCAGGAGCTGGGAGGGATGAGAAGACAGACTAAAACTGGTAAATTCAGGTGGCACTGCTGGCCCAGGCTCCTGTCTAAAGTGCTGTCAATATGGCTGGCACGGCAGCTAGCCCAAAGACTACAAACACTGCTGCCTCCAACGAAAGGAAAGAAAATGCACGAGCCGAGCATCGCACCATCACCAAACATTATGTTAGATAAGAGCAGGCTCAAGTTGCCACTGCCAGCTAACATGGCAAGGCCAGGAACTGTACAAGAGCACGAGCCTCTCCACGAGTCGCCATGGTGAGCAGAGAAACTTTAATCTCAAGTTTCACCTGTCTGACAGAGACAGACTTTTGTTCTGCAGGAAACATGATACACGAGACACGGGAGCTGCACTTCAGAGCCAAACGCTCTGTGAGGACTTTTCATTACTTTACACACCATCTCATGAAAAATACCACCACCTGTTTTGGATATTAAGAATAGGTAAATACTCTGTTCTGTCCACATTTAGCCTCTAAAGGAGGCTCTGTATGTTGCTTTCATGACTGAAGTCATAGTGAGTGTGAGTGTCTTATCTACTGGATGCAAATAGGCTAACTACTATGAAAATCTGTTTGCAAATTATACCTCACTTTTCACGATGCATTTTATATTTGGAAGTGTTGGAACAGCAGAGGTGACCAACTTTATGACTGCAGAATACAGGAACTAGCACTTTTTTTTTTTTTTTTTGATTTTCTAAACAGGGACATTGAGCCAAGGCAGTCCCAGGAACGGCAGTGTTAGAGTCCAAGAGGTGGAAGGTGACGTGACTTGAAGTATGCTCGACACTTTGGCAGTTAATTCATGTGGTCATGTACTTCTACTACTGTTGCCTTTAGTACGGGAGACCTATTATTAAAGAGGACCTATTATGCTTATTTTCAGGTGCATACTTGTATTTTGGGTTTCTGCTAGAGCATGTTTACATGATTTAATGTTCAAAAAAACTTTTTACTTTTCTCATAACTTTTGTGCTGCAGCACCTCTATTCACCCTCTGTCTGAAACGCTCTGTTTGAGCACCGCACTCCCGAAAAGCCCAGTCTGCTCTGATTGGTTGGCTGGCCCACTCTGTGGCCCAATCACGGGTATGATTGGTCAGCCAAACCAAACTATTCAGACTCCGCTTCAGCTCAGCTCTAGCTAGCTTTGTTTGAGGGTGTGCCAAACTAGCCGCTCGGCAAAATTTGTTACTCGATGACATCACCATGTTACAGAAAAAAGGCGGTACTTCAGTCAAGGTGTTTCAGGCAGTTCAGGAGCAGGGCTTCTGTGGGGGAGAGTAACTCCCTTTGGCCTGGACTTTGCTGACCATCTCGACCAGTTTGTCCAGTCTCCTCTGACCTCTCACATCAACTGCCACTCACTGGATATTTTCTCTTTTTTGGACGATTCTCTGTAAACCCTAGAGATAGTTATGTATGAAAATCCCAGTAGATCAGCAGTTTCTGAAATACTCAGACCAGCCCGTCTAACACCAACAACCATGCACGTTCAAAGCAAATCCCTTTTCTTCCCCATTCTGATGCTCGGTTTGAACTTCAGCAAGGTATCTTGACCACATCTACATGCCTAAATACATTGAGTTGCGGCCATGTGATTGATTAGCTATTTGTGTACCTAATTATGTGGCCGGTGAGTGCATAACACTCTAAAGGAATGGGAAAATACACAAAAGCATAATAGGTCCCCTTTAAATACTGCATGTGCACACATACTACCTACTAAAACCTAAGTATAAATCCAACATTGTTTTTCAGGTCAAACTGTACTTCTTTATTCAGCAAACATTTGATTGTCCCTTGAAGAAATATTTATTCAACACTGTTGGCATTAGAACATTTTGAATGGAAAATAATAAAAATGCTTTTAATATACAGTATATAACTGAAAAGATTCATTTATTATTATTATTATTATTATATTAACTGACATAGCCAAGGGAAAACTGCTTTTATATTACTGAAATCAGTTTTTCAGCATTCAGCATTCTGTTGTTCATATGTTTTCTTGAACCTGTTTATCCTTTTGAGTTTCACAGAACAACCACAGCATTGACAAGATTTTTGACCAGCTTGACAGGATTACTAAGGAAATAAATCACCTTTTACAGTATTAACACTGGAACATCAAGTTCAGCATGTAACTTTTTCTGATGTGGACACTGAACTAAGACATACTATTAACAACTTTTATAGACTGACAAAAAAAATATGATGTAAACTTAAACCTACAATAGGCAGAATTTTTTTGGCATTGGGGAAAAAAACCCATAACCTTTCAGCATATTGTAATTCAAGTGCTCTAAGAGAAAACTGGACTTCTGCACCTCCTCATGGCTCTGTTTTCAGGATTTAAAAAAAAACCTAGCCCGTGATGGGAGACTTTGACCAATCACAGGTCATTTCAGAGAGAGAGCATTCTTATTGGCTGTTTATGTAACGAAGGCAGCTGTCAATCATTCGCAAACTCCAATCAAATTGTCAAACTAGGCAGCGCTGATCAGCCACATCAGTATTCTGTTACTGTAATTTCTTGCCTCAAATGTTTTCAGAAACATCTTGCAGTTAATGTTTAGCTGTAAAATGAGAAAGTTTGTGACCCGGCAGCCATGTTGAGACCAGCTGAGGAAATACCAAGTACCGCCCACCAACTGTTAGGTCACAGCTTTTCTCATTTTACAGCTTAACAGTAACTACAAGATGTTTCTGAAAACATTGGAGGCGGGAATTAAGCATTACAGTAACAGAATATTGATTCATATTTGATCAGCGCTGCCTAGTTTGACCGTGTGATCAGAGTTTGTGAGTGATTGACAGCTGCTCAGAGACGGCAGGCTCCAGCTCGGCTCTGATTGGTTGTTTTCCTCCGGTCTGTGAAATCTTGCAGATGCCATCAGGAGCACTGGAGGAAAAAGTTTTTTCAGATTACCTGTCTACCATCAGGATATTGTAACCATTTTCAATAAATATTTTTTTTAATTATATTTGCTCCGTTTCTACCTATTGCTGCTTTGAGGTGTGAATCACACAAAGTAACAGAACTGGAGTAATAGAAGAATAGCTATAAGATGGGAAAAAGCCTGTTTATTTCACCAATCCAGTATTAATTTGATTTTGAAGTGGATATGATTGGATCCCCTATAAAGATCACTGTCAGTTTAATCACATGGGAATAGTTTAGGCCATAAAATAAAGAGCTGAACCGTTTCTTTAGCACTAACAGCCAAATACATTTAAAATCCAAATGATTTTGCATTTTATGGTTGCTCACACTGAAGCATATTGTAATTCAAGTGCTCTAAGAGAAAACTGGACTTCTGCACCTCCTCATGGCTCTGTTTTCAGGATTTAAAAAAAACCTAGCCCGTGATGGGAGACTTTGACCAATCACAGGTCATTTCAGAGAGAGAGCATTCTTATTGGCTGTTTATGTAACGAAGGCAGCTGTCAATCATTCGCAAACTCCAATCAAATTGTCAAACTAGGCAGCGCTGATCAGCCACATCAGTATTCTGTTACTGTAATTTCTTGCCTCAAATGTTTTCAGAAACATCTTGCAGTTAATGTTTAGCTGTAAAATGAGAAAGTTTGTGACCCGGCAGCCATGTTGAGACCAGCTGAGGAAATACCAAGTACCGCCCACCAACTGTTAGGTCACAGCTTTTCTCATTTTACAGCTTAACAGTAACTACAAGATGTTTCTGAAAACATTGGAGGCGGGAATTAAGCATTACAGTAACAGAATATTGATTCATATTTGATCAGCGCTGCCTAGTTTGACCGTGTGATCAGAGTTTGTGAGTGATTGACAGCTGCTCAGAGACGGCAGGCTCCAGCTCGGCTCTGATTGGTTGTTTTCCTCCGGTCTGTGAAATCTTGCAGATGCCATCAGGAGCACTGGAGGAAAAAGTTTTTTCAGATTACCTGTCTACCATCAGGATATTGTAACCATTTTCAATAAATATTTTTTTTAATTATATTTGCTCCGTTTCTACCTATTGCTGCTTTGAGGTGTGAATCACACAAAGTAACAGAACTGGAGTAATAGAAGAATAGCTATAAGATGGGAAAAAGCCTGTTTATTTCACCAATCCAGTATTAATTTGATTTTGAAGTGGATATGATTGGATCCCCTATAAAGATCACTGTCAGTTTAATCACATGGGAATAGTTTAGGCCATAAAATAAAGAGCTGAACCGTTTCTTTAGCACTAACAGCCAAATACATTTAAAATCCACAATGATTTTGCATTTTATGGTTGCTCACACTGAAGGACCACAGTCAACATAGGTGGTGGAAGGGCCCCATAATGCACCGCAGCAGATAAAAATACAAACTGTACTAAATAAGAGTGGACTTAACCGACCTTTGATAGCGGTTAATAATTAAACTTTAGCTCTCTAACTGAAAGCTTTCAAACAACAGCGTCTATTCATAACGCGGTGCTCAGGTGGTTTAGAGTTAATGGGGTAATGTAAGAAATGATCTTAACTGATAGGCTGGATCAATCTGTCAACACTCTGAATCCTCTGATATCTGTTTCATGATCTGAATTCCACTGAACGATGACAGCCAAGCAGAACCTTCTCGTGACGCCTTTCGCCCAGCTCACCTGAGCAGGTAGCGCTGCGACACGCCCACATGCCGAGCTGTCAATCATCTTGAAGGAAGGACGCGTAGGTGGAACAAAAACCCAGAAGCCTCACGCCATGGTCGCTGGTTTCTGTGGGGATATACCACCGTCATGCTGTGTGCCGCTGGGTGGATCTGAGGATACCGGGCTCTGCGGGTCTTTGTGTCTCGGATGAGGGGGGCAGGTCTATCCAGCCGTGGAGCTCTTCCAGAAATATGGCTCTCCCGCTCCTTCGGGGGCCACATCATGTTTGCGTCCCGCTGCTGTCACTGCTGCTCTGCTGGCTGTTTATGTCCGTCAGGGCGCTGGAGGTGACTGACCAGGACCCACCTGAACTCACCTGTAGCCAGGTAAGAAGTTAATACATGCGCACTGAGTCTTTTCATTTTGTTTATTAAGTCGTGTCACGTCCGTGGGAAATCCTGCATTCATATCCCTGTGTACATGATCATAGCTGTGTGCCCTTGTGTCTTAATTTCTTACCATCTGAGCCACTACATTCTGCACCATTAAGGCGTTTAAATCGGTGGTTTTCAACCTGGGGTCTGGGGACCTCCAGTGGTCCATGAAGGGTGCAGGGGGTCCCCATATGGGAATAATTCATTTTCACTATAATTCCATCCATAAGGAAAACAGTGACAGGGTGTGTGACTATTTTGGTGATGATTTAATACACTTTCTGTAGTAAAACATCTAAACAAAATCAAAATCTTATCATCATGGTCTAGAGCTGCATGGTGGTGCAGTGGTCACGACCGCCTCACAGCAAAAGGGTTGCACGTTCAGATCCGGCTCAAGGCCCTTCTGTGCGGGGTTTGCTTGATCTTCCCCTGTTGCCGTGGGTTTTCTCCGGGTTCCTCCCGCAGCCCAAAGATGCAGCTTCACTGATGAATTTAAATTGCCCGTAGGTGTGAATGTGAGCATGAATGGCTGTCTGTGTCCATGTGTCAGCCCTGCAATGGACTGGTGACCTGTCCAGGGTGTACATCGCCTTCGCCCAATATCAGCCGGGATCAGCTCCAACTGATTTAAATGCCACTTAGTTTCTCAGTCCTCATCCAGGTTTCTGAAACCAGGATGTGTAAGCGACAGATAACAAACATGCCTACTGGGTTTGTTTATTTATGCATTATGTACTTGGTAGTATATTTCTAATGCCTTATTATTATTATTTGTTGTATTTATGAGGTAATTTGTGAAACCATCCCTTAGTATATCATAAAAGGTTCCCTTTAATAATACAAGACAACAGCCAAATAATGATATAAAAACACTTCTAGCCTATTTGTTTAGAAATTAGTTGATCTAGTTTTGCTTTACTATTACTTGTACTCTGCTAAATTAAGTGTGTTATTTCCACCTTTTTTATTGTTGTCTATGAAAAATCTAACCAATCCATACATGCAGAATAACAAAATTTAGTGCGCAGGATTCAGGTTTTTTGGTGCATTGGGGGAGACAAGAGAGAGAAAGAGAGAGATCAGGGTTTAATGGCCATTACTTATTTACTGTTGTGGGTGACACCTTACCCCACTGCTCTGTTTCCAAGGTGAGATGTTGTAGCTTGAATTTTCAAGACTTTTTCTTCAGAGACGTGAATCAACCAGAGAGATCATCAATATTATTTAGTGTCAAATACACATACAACCACACAGGAAGCAGACGTATAAAGTAGCATTAACTGAAAGTCAAATTGAAGGCGTTAATAATCTATTTAATTATGGCTGGGTTCCATTTAGTGGTTTTGGTTTCAGGGTCGTGGTATCGTGCGTGCTGGCTCGCTGTCTCATTGTCCGTCTCACTTGGACACTTGAATGAAATGGAACCGTCATTAGTGTCAGTAACACTGGTGCTTTACCTTCTATGACAAGTCAAACTAGAAAAGCGCTCGGGGAGCGCAGACCTCCACCAAGCACCATAGTTTCCCCCCTGGTGGTTTCTCCTGGATCTGTCTCCTCAAGTATTAAAGCTAGATCAAATTTGTTGACATACTTCAGATGCGGGATTGTCTCAGCTACACGATGCCGCTGTTAGAAATCTCTACCTCTAATATTAAATGTACAGTAGGCCAAAATGTAAGAGTACCCCCATTTTTTATATAAATTGCTATAAAATCCGCCATCTGGATCAGATCTGGATCAGCCTTTGGGATTTGATAGAAGTACACATTGTAAATCCCTGAGTCAAATTTCATGAGCTTTGGGCAACAATTACCAGAGATATTGTGAAACAATTTTTTGGGTCCCATTTACCCCAATGTTAACGAAAATTTCAAAGTGATCCAGAATCCAGGATTTCTTCCGGATCACCCTCAAAATTAAATCCGTTCTTCCTTTTCACATTTTCAACACACCCTGACAATTTCATCAAAATCCGTCCATAAGTTTTTGAGTTATCTTGAACAAACAATCAGACAGATAAACACCGGCAAAAACATAACCTCCTTGACGGAGGTAAATATAGGATGCTGAGAAAAAGACCTATTGATTAGTAAAATTGTACTTATGTATAGTAGTCTACGTATGTAGGCTAATGGATACAATATAATATGGTGATGGTTCCCAACCTGGGGGTCCCAGCCCCCATTTGGGGTCACTAAAGCTTTAAGGGGTGTAAGACAATTAAAAAAAAAAAAAAAAAGAATTCAGTTGGCTGACATTATATCTCAGTATTTCATTCATTAATGTGAAGAAAACTACATTAAATTATTATGTTCATAGTTTGGATTGTTATTTAAGATATAAACAGGATTAGGGAATGAGGAAGACTTGAACACGAGTTTTATTCACAGAGCCTTCCCTCTCTGCAAAACAGCCTTGTCTTGCATTATAAAAGTATGCAGTTAAAACAGCCAAAGAGCTGACAGAACAATAGTCAAGCGTCGGGGAAGAAGCCTTTTTTAAAACTTACAAAAATTACAGGAAAACTCATCTCTGATGCAGTATTCAAATAATATGCTCAAAATTCATCCAAATTGCTCATTTTATACAAACTTCCTACAGTAATTGCATTCAGTAGTTGGGTTAATTGTGCAGTTTATCATTTGTTCTGTTGTTGTTATCGTTATGCATTGAATACGATGTGAAATACTGTATCTATATGTCACTTAGTCTCAGCTTACTCAATGGCAGAAAAGATGTACCTTAAGGAAAAAGGTGGGGAACAATTTATGGAGCATCATTGTTACACTGATGTCACATCCTTGTAGTAGATCTAAATGCAGATGTCACTTAAGTCACTATTCTTACTGAAATACTAAACTTTGATTTGTCACCTGTCTGTAGTTCCCATTGCTATCATGTATAACAGTTTTAAATTGAAATGAAAATATATTACAGTCCACAGCTTTTATTCATGTAAAGGATCTGAATATTCCTTTCAACCACTGTTAACCCCTACGCCACTCAAGAGATGCGTTTTTTAATTTTTGGTGAGCGGACTTGTTGGGCATTCAATTCTCATCCACAACTTTTCTTTCTTCAGGGTTTGACTGACTGCCACGTGAGCTCAGGTAACAATACGATCAACACATCTGTGCATCTCATATCTCGGCAATAACCTCACAATTAGTCTAAAACAGACCCTCGTCCTTCCTCAGCCTCTCCGTTCGCTGCCGCTCTGCCCGATCCAGTTGACACGGTGAAAGTTACAGATGTACAGCTTAAAGTGATTCTGTGCTGTTCAGCCACACAAGACTGTAATCCGTACCTGCAAATCATCATCGCGGTCCAAGGTAGCTTTGTTGTAAATATTTTATGTCTTTGTCAGTGTGACACACCTTGAATTTTTCTCTTGTTTTTTTTTTCCTTGATGAGTCTTCTTTATCGCAATGAGAGCTTATTGTCGAGTCATCGCTTAAGTAGCTGTTTCCTATCATACTTGTCTGACTTGTCAGTGAGCTGCTTTAAAACATTGTGTTCACCACTGCAGTAGGCTGTTTGCTGACTGTGATTGTTGTTGCAGAAGTTCGTAATACAAGGGAAGTTTCTGAGGAGGTTTCTGGTGACCATAATGACGAAGAGGAATTATCTGAAATGGCAGAAGGAAATGGCCACATTGTGCCTCCTCAGCCAAGAGGTATAGAGTCATAAGCTCAACACATAACACACACAAAGTCACACACATACTGTTTTTAATGACTCAGTTTACTCGTCCTCTTCTCTACTCTGTGTTACAGCTTTGGTGATAGTGTGTATCAGCTCACCAGGCTCCATTGACAGCTGCAAGACACTTGAGTTTAAACCAAGCTACTCCGGTTTGGACCAAACTTCTTCTCAAGGGTCCACACATGAGGCAGCTAATATTGTTGATTCTGTTGTTTATTAATTTACGACTCTCAGTGGTGGAAAGTAACAGGAACTGTACTTAAAGGACCAGTGTGCAACATTTAGGATCTACTTGTAGAAAAGGAATATAATAATAATATCTTATCTAAAATCTTTAATGTATAATCACCTGAAAATAAGAATCATGTTTTCATTAGCTTAGAATGAGCCGTTTATATCTACATAGGGAGCGGGTCCTCTCACGGAGTCCTCCATATTTCTACAGTAGCCCAGAACAAACAAACCAAACACTGTGTTAACTTTTCCTGCTTGGGCCGGAGGCGATAGTGTTACTCACTCCGGAGTTAACCCCTGCTATCATTCCACTACCAGCTACCAGGAAACAAGAAACCTGTGTTGATCTTGAGGAGCTGCAGCATTTATTTCTGCACAAACTGCAACTTCCACTGAACTTTTGCTTGATATTCTCAGAGCTAAACTAAAACTCTGTCTTCTGTTGTCCTGCATACATTCGCTACTCTCTCTCTCTTGTTTCACCACTCACTTCCCATGTACTCACATCCATACTGTACACACTGGCTCTGCTCCAAATGACCTACACTACTCTTCCAACAGCTGACTCTCTAGAGGGGGCCATTCACATTTTCACATTTTTGCATCAACCATATTTCCCCACAGGAGAAGTTTAAGTTCGTTACAATCTGGAGCCTCACCGCTAGATGCCTCCAGATCATGCACACTGTTCCTTTAAGGGAAATGTTGACGTACTCATCTCCATTCCAGTAGTGATATCCATTTTATTTCACTTAAAACTTCTACTCCACTACATTTATTTGACAGATATAGTGACTAGTTAATTCACAGATTAAGATCTTCTTATAAAATCTTATAAAAGATGCTTACAGCACATTGTTAAGACTAAACCAGTGGTTCCCAACAATTCAGCTTGTGTTACTAAAAGCAGCATCTGGTTGGCGCACTTCACCACTCATCTCTAAACTTCTCACATGGCTTCATTTAAATCACTGTTTGAGGCCGTAAGAGGCAAAATTATCTATTTTACAAAAAAAGCAATGAAAATTTCAATACAGATTTATGTATCAGAACTTTTGTCCTCTCCAATGAATTATGCTTTGACCCCTCAGATTTATCTTGTGACTCTTAAGAGGGACCCGACCCCTAGATGGGGAACCACTGCGCCAAACTATCCAATTGGATCTAAAATAGATAATGTCTCCACCTTGAGCAGGAACAGCGGTAATGCTGCTTACAATACTTCTGTACTTTTAGGCAGGATTTTTAATGCATGACTTTTCCTCATAATAGAGTATTTTATACATTGTTGTATTACTTAAGTATAGAATCTTAATACTTCTTCCACCACTGCTAGTCTCTCATTGTCCTGCACTCCTTCTTATTGAAGTGCTCAAAGACTAGTTTCCAAGATGTCTTTGCCTGTTAGTGTGTTTGTTGTTACTGAGTGATTTAAATGCTTAAAGTTCACAACGTGTGTATATATTTTCTACAAATGCAGCTGCTGTTGAGAGAGAAAACAACGTTCGGCATTCCTGTTGTGGTCCATGTCCACGAACATTCAGAGGGAAAGCACAACATTCAAAATATCACAATCCCATCTTTAATAGACGGTGAGGTCAAATGCTGTAACGTATAAGGAAAGACAATGAATTGCAACTTACTAATGTCACTGACCATCATCCTCCCTTCTTTCAGTTTGCTCCATGAAACTAAAGGGGACTGAAAAGAAATGTGTTGGTAAGATGTGTTTGTCTCCACCTGTTGTTTTTCTGGACTTACATGTTTTGAGTGCCTGCACTTGTAGAGTGATACAACTCAATTATAAATCATGGTGGTTGGTGTCTCAGTTCCCAGACTCCGAGCTGTGACTGATCATAAGAGAAATGTGGTGCTCCAACTGGAAAACACTGATGACGAGCTCACGTGCCAGGTGGTTTGGAATGAACCTGGAGAGGATCTTGCGTGGGTTAGTCAGTGCTAAACTTTTCAATCTGCTCCATTTGTAAAAACTCAATACTGTCTGTGTAACTTTTCTTTTTAACCTTTGCAGCCCAAAGGCTTGAGAGAAATGGTCTTTCCGTCAAACTTTGTTGCACCATGCCTGTGCTTCCAGGTAGTATCACATGTTAATTATAACTGACATAAAAGACAAACATTTTATTTGGGAAAATGATTTCTTTTCCGTTTTTTCTTTAGGTACGGTGCAATGGAAGGCTTCCAAGTGAATCCTGTCCTTTCAGAAACCACCAAGGTAAAGAAAGTTCACTGAGGTCAAACTGAGAGCACGGTAAATATGTAGATGTGGTTTAAGGATTTCACAGCATAGCGATGTTCCTTTTTTTTCAGATGCACTGGAAAGGATGCAGCACAGCGTGTCTGTGTCTGTGGAGGAGTCTCGCATGAGGGACGGTGGCACAGGGCTGAGCTGGAACGTGACCGCCCTCTGCAGATTGGAGGCAGAGGTGAGGCTGTGCAAGAAAGACGCGGTAGGAGGCGGGTGTGAAGAGGTGACAGGATCCAGACAGACACTGCACAGCCATTTACACGCTGGCTGGAAGGCAACACGCAGTGGACACTGGGTAAAAACATTAACATAACTTTTGCTGTATTTGCAAGCTGTCACATCCTCACCGTTGGAAAGTAACTAAGTAGATTTACTCAGCTACTGTACCTATGAAGAATTTGGATGTATTTCTGTTAAATTAACTTGTTAAATTTCAGAGTTTTCTCTACCATTTATCTGATCACTTTAAGTAAAACTACCCAACAGAAAATAAATCAGTGAAACTTACCGCCAGCCTCCATCTCACTTCCGCAACTCCTAAAGTTGTTATGCTAAGGATGACCTCTGAGTGAGGTGAACAGCGTTACCACGGCGTTTGCGCTCGGTTGTTCACCTTACTTCAGTCTTGGAAAAGGAGTAGTGAGAGGAGAGGTACTCAGTTGGTTGCAATCGGCAACCAAACCACCAGTTGCCACCAAATCCTGCACACTGTACCTTTAAATATAACATTTTTTCTTGCTAAAGAGTACTTTTACTTCTAATACTTTAAGCACGTCTTATAAAAATGCGTATTTACTTTCACTTGATTAACATTTTGAATGCATTACCAGCTGAGTATTGTTACATTATGGCATTGCAGTTTTTGCTCAAATAAAGGATCTAAACACTTAATCCACCACTGCCACCATGCTCCAAACCCTCAACCTGAAGGACCACCGTGGTTTTATGCATTGTTATTATTAACTGTAAATTGCATACGATTGATAGTATTGTTGTATGTTCACTGATGATTCTTTCTTCTTGGTCATTATGTATTTATTCTTCATGTACTTTTCAGAAAACAGGAGAGTTCAATGTGTCATCACATCCTCTGCTGTGTGTTCAGGTGATCTTTGTCCTTGTCCTGATACATTAAATATGATCATACTCATACTGTGCTAACCTTAACTCGTTCACTTGTTTTTCTTTTAGATAAAGATAAAGGGGATGGAATCATACTTAGAGCCTCAGTGTCCATTTGCAAGTGAGACTGTTAATTATTGTCTAGACCCAGATAAAGTGTGATTAATGTTTAACAGCTACATTTTTTTCATGAGACAGATAATTACACATTCACTGTACACTTAGCAGTATCTGTGAAACTTCTTTAACACCCTTGTTAAAGACTTCTGTACTTAATAATTCATTTATTTTCCAGCATCTCGATGGAGATGGAGCCTGCCAGTCCTCGTCGGACTACTCCTGATGTGTTTGGCCATACTAGGGGCATATCTTATACAAGGTGTCCTGAAAGGTCAGCTTTTAATTATGCTGTTGGTCATTAAATATTAATTGCACCTTAGCAAAATACCTTAATGTGTACTTCTGTTTCCCTTCTAGGCTACATGTGGAGATGGTTGAAAGAAGATGATGTTAAAGGTATGAGGAAGCTTGACATGTATTTCATACTGGGCAACCACTATTTTCCACATCCCCTTTACTGTTTTATACACTTTCATTTATGTTTTTGTTCAAATATATGAATATACTGTACATGTTCTCGTGTTTAAATTTTCACTTGCATGCATTACCTACTATTTTTCCTGAATTCTCATGTATATCCCGTACTGTATATTTTCTAGTAGCTATACTGTTAATAGCTGCTATCGTGCCTCATTCCTCTCTGCAACAAGATTTTGTAACTGTTGGACGGAGAAGGTGTTTCCCTCTGTTTCCAGTTTTCATGCTAAACTAAGCTGATCATCTCTATGCTTCAGACAGATATGCGCTTGGTATTGAGCTTCTCATCTAAGTCTGCTAAAAAGCAAACAAGCTTATTTCTGAAAATACTATTATAAACTATTTGTTTAAGCATTATAAAGCTCTTATAGGGATAGTGTTTTGAAGTGGGCTTGTATAAGGCACTTATCTATAGTCAATGTATTACTTACAGTAGATGACAGTCAGTATGTCCCCAGCTTGGAGAAATAGACAGGAAAGCAAAACATATTTTAGCCCCTGAAAAGAAAGGCTCACCTAAAAAAAAATCTATGTCAGTTTAACTGTATGCTATATCTAGAATATTATTGCCGTAACAGAACTATATAGTCTACGTTTCTGACAAGGAACTGAAGCCGTTATGCCATTAGTTGTTATGCTCTCACCAAAGCAACCAGACTCCTTTGGGAAAAAAAAACATTTATTTTAATCAGAGCTTAACAAAGTCACATAATAACACAAACAAACTAACCGACTGAGGTGGTGGTAGACCAGCAACCCCCTTATTTTGCAAGGTAAAATTACTGTTTTTTTCAATGGAGTCTGGTGGCTTTGGTGAGCGAATAGATCGATGCAACAGCTTCAGTTCCCCCTTGAAAAGGCCAGGTAAACTGGGGAAATATTCTAAATACACATCCACAGCAGTACATTGTTTGCTCCTGTGCACTATTTCCTGTCTGCCTCTCCAACCTGGAGGCGTACTGACCGTCATCTACTGTATGTAATAGACTGACTATAGATCAGAACTGCATACATCCCCACTTCTAAACACCCAAACTAATATTTCTCTCTTTCAGGTGCTGTGGGTGGTGGTCATGTGGTGTTGCTGTACCCACCTGATGACGACCAGGGTTTGCCAGCGCTGATGAGTCACCTGGGCTCGTCCCTCCAGGCCCTGGGGTTCAGTGTGTCTCTAGACCTGTGGAGCCAAGCCGAGCTCAGCGTACTGGGCCCCGTGCCTTGGCTCCACTCACGACTGAACCGACTGCAAAGGCAGGGGGGCAAAGTGGTGCTGGTCCTAACCCAAGCTGCCTGGATAAGGGCTGAAGAATGGGGAGCACGGAGCTGGGAGAGAAACACTCCCAAGGGGAGGAACAGAGACATGGAGGAAGAGGAGGGAGGGAGAAGCTGCGCTGCATCTTCTCCCTGTGTAGATGTATTTACTGCTTCGTTGAGCTGTATCCTAGCAGACTATTTACAGGGCCGTGCTGGCGAACGGTTCATGTTGGTGCAGTTTGAATCACTTCCACCTGAGCCTCCAGGTGGTTTCCGGCCGCTGCCAGAACTTTTCCGCGGTCTTCATGTCTACAGCCTCCCGTCCCAGAGCCTGGGCTTTCTGACTGAACTGGCTGGGGCTCGGCAGATGGCTACAGCATCAGCCAGAAGGAAAAGAGCAGGGGGCCTCAGGATGGCATCCCGAGCTCTGGCACGAGGGCTGTCTGGGTTCACAGCAGGGACGACTGTATTACGCCTCGCAGGAGTGTCTCAGAGTTGTGTTGGGGTAGGAGTTGAAGACTCTGGGGAAACAGTGCCCTTGCAGCCCTGTCTTATCACGCCTCCCTCCAGTCCTGACTCCAGTCCCAAGGTCAGTGAAATGGATTGGGTCTGACAGCAAAGGATGACACAAGACAGTTTGGGGATGAGCAGCCAGTAATGAGTTGAAGTGATACTCTGGGAGATAAGTCAAAATCAGTTTGCAGCTTTTACATTTTCTGATATAAACATCTGGAGGGTGTTTTATGTGTCATCAGAAACAGTACTTCCTTTTTCAGAAATAAAGCTGGATTGTTAGCTTAAGGTCTTGCTGCTCCAGAGAAATAAAAGTGCACAATATTAAAAGCCCACACACTACATCTAAAAGCAAATTCAAGGAAAACACATTAACTGATACACAGTTTTATCACAAAGTGGCCTGTGGTGAATATATTTAAAAAAAGCCAGAAGGCTACCAGAATTATAAATATATAAAACTAGAGTCTCAATGAAGCAATGTGCTCCATTATTTTTCAGTCTTAAACCAAGCCACTGTCTGTGTTTGACATACTGACTAGTGTTTAACGTTCTGCATGCACTTGTAGCATATTGCTGATAAAAATAAGCTATTTCATTTCTCTTTATACATACATATATTCAGTTGCTTATTCCAGGCGTGGGGAGTGTGTTTTATACTGTGTTTTGTCTTTGACCATTAAAATTTGGACTGAATAAAGATTCTGTCTGAATCACCTTGTCAGATGCTCTTTTAACAGTTTTGATTCTTATTCAGTACAAACATGACATGAGATGTGTGTTTGCATAGCAACATCTTTACATTTGTTTAACATACAGAAAAATGAATGGTGCTTTTGATAACACTGATAACATTCAGCCACGAGATGTCACATTCTCCCTCCCTGTTCCATCGCATTTGCTTTACAGCAAGTCATTGCCAAACACTTACCGTCAGTGTCAGGCTTTTTTCCCCACACTCTGACGACACAGAAGAGATACCACATAATACTAATGTTGTTTATTCCTATTTTATTTATCACATTTTAAAAAGCATTTTGTATACAAAAGTACAGGAAAACATTTTTCATCCTTTTCTTTTCAGGAAACAAACAATACAAACAAAGAAAATCAAGCATAATAATCCATCCTCACATTATAATACTACTACTACTACTAATAATAATAATAATATTAATAATAATAACAAAAAACAACAGCAATTGACAAGGTGTGTGTTTACATGTGTGCATGACAATTTAGAGTGAACAAATGGTATAGGAAATGATGAAAAACTATAGTACAATCTCACAGCTGTTCAAGCAGATATGTAATAAAAGGTTGCCATATGCAGCTAAAATTATCATCCTTAAGATAAGATAAGATAAGATAAGATTGAACTTTATTCATCCCGAAGGAAATTGTTGTGCCATAGATGCTCAGTATTTACAAAAAGTACAAAACACAACACAATTAACATCACACAGTGTAAAGAGAAACAAGTTTAAAAAAGAGATAAGAACTGAGGATTGATAAGTACAAATAGGAGGGGAAAAGTACTTTTCTCATCAATAGTGAGAAATCAAATAACTGAAAAATAACCATATTGCACAGATAAAATCGGTAATGTAGTGTTAATTGAACAGCATTACCATATGTGAAGTATTGCACATGCCAATAAATACTGATGACAGTAATGGTGTTATTATTGGTGTTATTATTTAATGCAATTTGACTGCCAGTGTTGTTTTACTATTGGCTCACAAGTCTTAGAAGTAGGAAACAAACCTCAGATATGTTAAAAAGCATTCCAAATTTTCAAATTCATTGATTCACAATCATAATATACCGGATTTATGTATATTTTTGCAGGAAAACTTTTAATCAGCATCTTTATAAAGGCTTTGTGGATGGACTATTTTTCAAAATAATATGCGCCTACGTAAAAATGTCATCAATAAGATCTTACAACACATCCCTATAATCAATCATTGTGGCACTATTAAGCAGCAGCAAGTGAAAAAAAAACAACAAAGGAGCAGCTGTAGGAGCTTTCTTAGGCTTTCTCGGTGCAGTCTGTTCAAAGGTTTTAACAAGTAAAAAACAATGACACATTCTGAATGATCATTTTCAATCAGTAATTGCAAATATCTTGAGTTGTCTCTGTATGTTTACATATGAAATGGCTCGTTAAAATGTATTTTAAATGCATCTTAATGTAAAATGAGATGCTGATTGACTGGCTGGTGGGTGAACTCCCAGCGGGTCTGGGTGGTGCCGCCTCCACATCCTGTGTGCTCAGCTGTATGGAAAACAGAGAAGCGACTGGAAGCTGCTGCTACGTTCATTCATCCCAGCTAGCTGTACACGAGCCTACATGAGCACCGCCAGCGTTAGCTAGCTAGTCATTCAACTAGCTTACCAACTAAAATGGCACACTTGAAGCATTAAAAGTGTCCAAAATGTGAATCTCTGCCTGCATTGAGTGATCCAGCAGGGACTCGGACAATCTTCAGTGGTGCGGCGGACGCGGAATAAGGTAAAACCAGATTATATTAGCCTAAAGAAGCTGTTCGGCTAGCTAACATCAGAGTAACTGCAACAAATATCAGCAGACAGCTGAATATCGTTAGGAGGACGTGATGTGTGAGTCCAATAGACTTTAAAGATACACTGGAAAGATTAGCAAACTGATAAACAACGTTAGCATAGGCTAGCAGCTAGCTAACTGTTGACCTTAGCTAAGCTAGCATGAAGCTAACGGTGAAAGAAGAGCATCCAAACCAGGCTAAGCTGAGTGTTTTTAATGCTTTTCTAACGACAATTAATTAATATAAGAGCACTGGGCTACTCGAGGGATTGCATGTGTAAAAATAACTTAATCTGTACGATAATAATAGTAATATCTTTGGCGTTACAGGGTGTGCTAAATATTACAGCAATGTAATGCAATCCAGTTAAACTACAAAAATACAGCTTAAAAAAATACCATAAATTATCGCCACTGTCCCAATAAATACTAAACATTGTGCATTACGAAAGTTTTATCCTGTATACTGTACTGTACTACACTCTATTGTATTCTGTTGTATTTTTCATATTTCATATTTAGTGTAAAGTAGTTGTATGTATATAGAGATTTGTGAATACTGTGTTTTTGCACTTACCTTGTGATGCTTATTTTTGTGATGTATGTAAATTGCTATCTATCTATCTAGCTATCTAGCTATCTAAAGTAACACTAGTATATTGGATTGCTGTGTATTGTACAATGTTCTTGCTGTTTTGTCCACCCCATCTACATACAGTAATACTGCATATCATCCAGTTAATGCCCTCTGAAAGCATAGGATACAAAGTATTGAACCATGATCATTTTTATCTATTCGCCATACGTTACTGTTTTTTTTGAAGGATCATCATGTGGTGGGCCTGGCCGTTCCTACCTGCTCTGGTGCTTCTCTCAGAGCTCTCCGTGGTGAGAGTCCAGACTGCGCCATGCCAGACCTGCCGAAAACTCACAGAGAGTTTCATTAAGGTACCGCAGTTAAGTTAATGTACATCAGTTCATGCTTGTCTTCTTCTTGAGCCTAGTTTTTTCAGTATTCTTGAGTGCTGATATTTCCTGTATTTTAGGGCTTGGAGAGAACAGCCAACAAGAACTTTGGGGGAGGAAACACTGCCTGGGAAGAAGAAAAGCTGGCTAAATATGCACGCAGGTAAGAGAAAGTTTTAATTGGAGTTACACACTTTACTGAGTTACCTGTTTTATGGGGATTGTGGAGTCAGACAATATTTGGTATCACAAATGCCAAAAAGAAAAGATCCTTCCCATCAGAAGCAGCAGAATTATCACCACTTAAAGTTTTAAAAAAGAAAAACTATATTTAACTTTCACTTTCTTAGCTGCATCGTTCTATATATTTTAGAAAAATAGAACCAGCAACATTCAACCTTTTGTTGTAGGCTGATATTTGCAATAACAATCTGATTCTGCAGACTTTGGAACAAGCATGGAGCCCTGAACATGTCCAACTTTCCAACATCAGAATAATTTCAGAAGTCCTTTGTTGTCGCTGCACAATTATATGATATTTTGTAATGTATGAGATTACGTAAGACAGTGTTTTAAATGTTACAGTTCACTGAGGGAGTGAATCCTCTCAGTGGATATTAGCAAGACCTCACTCTTCTTTGGGGTAGGTGGGGGTGAGATAACATCTGCTCTGTTATTCTACTTTTGTCTTACATCTCTAACTGCTAGTCTGTTGTTTCAGTGAGACTCGGCTCCTGGAGATCGTAGAAGCTGCTTGTGAGAAAGCTGATTTTGAATGTAACCAGCTACTGGAGCAGATAGAGGACCAAGTGGAGACATGGTGGTTCCACAGGTAAATGTGTTGTATGTGTATTATGTAGTAAAACTTTTGTTGTGTATTTGTTATCATGTTTTAACTTTGTGACTGACATGATGTATGTGTCCTGTAGGCAGCAGGAGGCACCAGACCTGTTTGAGTGGCTGTGCATAGAGGAGCTAAGACTCTGCTGTCTACCTGGGCGCTTTGGACCTGACTGCAAAGGTGTGAAAAACTCAGAGCTTCAAACAGAAGCTTCCTGATAGCGGTGTAGAAAATTTTACCTTACCAAACCTTATTTACCCTTGGTTGTCCCATGTGAAGTATGATTTAGACTTCATAAAGATGTAAAAATCACCATGCTAATTTAGAGCCACTACTTTAGAGTACCACTAATAACATACTTATCCAAAACAGAGTGTCCATCTAGCCCTGGTGGTGTGTGTGGAGGTCTGGGCCGCTGCGAGGGCGAAGGGACTCGCCTGGGAGACGGAGAATGTGTCTGTGATCCTGGATACTCGGGCCGGCTCTGCCAGAGCTGTGCTGATGGCTACTACAGAGAGAAAAGCTCCAACGACAGCATAGGAGCCTGTGCAGGTGCCTGAGATTCAGACAACCGTTTTAACCCTCTATGGGTATGTAATTCTGTTTGAGGTCATCTAAATTGACCTTCCCACTGTCTCCCTGTCTTTCACCCTTTGTAGCTTGCTACCACTCATGTAAGAAATGCACAGGGCCACAGGACTACAAATGCCTCGACTGCAAACCCGGCTGGATCCTTCATGACAACAAGTGCGTGGGTGAGTTTGGCTTTGGAGGTCATGTGGTAACATTTCATTGACTCTGTGCCAGTTGTCCTGGATGCATGTTATTTCACTGCCTTTGTGTGTATCTTAGATGTTGATGAGTGTGGTACAGAGCTGGCTCGTTGTCCTTCCAACACCTACTGTCACAACACAGAAGGATCGTATGAATGCAGAGGTAAGTTCTCCTGTGTAGTTGATGTTAAATCATGCAAGTACGCCTCTCTAGATTTTCTGCAGCTTGTGTCATTTTTCTTCTTAAATTTTTTGTGATAAGCGTCACAGCAGCTGGATTCCTGCAAAATCATATGAAAATCTATCTTGTCAGGCTTCAAGTAATGCGTTTGTGTCCAGCAAACCAGAGCATGGACCAGTCAGTGTCCTGTGAGAGGTTAGAAGAGATGCTGCGATAGCATCAGTTATATCAGAACTGGAGAGTATTTCTTCATTGAAAGAAAAGCAAAGAACGGCACTGAATGCTTTTCTCAGTGGAAAAAGTTTTTTGCTCTTCTACTGTCTCAGCAAAAGTTTGATTGACAGATGGTTTATCCAATCACCTGCCAAGTATTTTTGAATGTGCCTGCCCTTATCCAAACCATTTCCTATGACGACTTTTCAGATGGTTCAGTGTAACAAACCATCCAGCGGGTCAAATTGGGTATTAGTTACATTTGCAAAATTGGAGAAATTATAATTAAAATCTTTATTAAAATGAATCGACTGTAGTTCATCACAAAATATGAATGTTTTCATGAATTATTTTCATTATCAATTAATCTGCTGGTTATTTTCTTGATTATTTTGTCGATAAAATGCCATAAAGTGGTGATTATTAGTATTATTTCCCAGAGTTATGGAATTCATATTCATATTACTTGTTTTATTTGATCAACAACAGTCCTTATCCTAAAAACATTAATTTTACTGTCATATATGACAAAGAAAAGCATCAAATCTTCACATTTGACAAGGCAGAACCAGTGAATGTTTGGAATTTTTGCTTGAAAAATGATGATTGATCAATTATCAACATACTTATCAGTTCATTTTTTGTTGTCTAATGGTTGCAGCTCAAGTTGGTGGTTTTTATAAACGTCAATAGTTGCTGGGTTTTTTGTGGGAATGGAAACATCTACTGTGACAAATTCAGCTATTCATACAATACAGCACCTAACGCTCTGTTTAGTACTTACTGTTAAACACTTTGCTTTTGTGATATCCAGGCTGCGACCAGGCATGTGTGGGCTGCATGGGTAGTGGTCCTGCCCGCTGTAAGAAATGTGCACGTGGCTACAAACTGAGAGGAGCAAAGTGTCTTGGTAAGGATATACTGCCTATTTTTAGATATTCTGTGCCACACTTCTGTACCTTTCTTCCGGATTTCCTTTAACATTTTCATTTGCTTCCTCGCATAGATATAGATGAATGTAGTGATCGTGCAATAGCATGTCCAGGGCTCAATGAGGCCTGTATCAATGAGGAGGGCTCCTTCCATTGTGACTGTGCTGATGGATTCATTAGAAGAGATAGCATTTGTGTTGAGAATAAGCCTCCTGGTAAGCAGCCGCAGCCATAAATACACAAATGCATTTATTGTTGACAGTTTCTCAGATCTGTCGCTAAGTTTTCCTCTACCTCCTCAGCTGGGCCAGAAAAGGGGCTGTTCGACGACATGACAGACGATGAGGTCCTCGTACTGCAGCAGATGTTCTTTGGCGTTGTAATCTGTGCCATAGCTACACTTGCTGCTAAGGGTGACATGGTTTTCACAGCCATTTTCATTGGAGGCGTAGCTGCTATGGCCGGATACTGGCTGACCGAAAAGGGAGACTACATGCTGGATGGATTTCTGAAGGGACGCTAGGCTGTCTGGATCAAGGACACTGGCATAACAGCCGGTCAAGGTGAATAAGACTCAACTGGGGGCAAGTAACTATCCTTGCAATGCTAGCCTTTCAGGGAGTGACATGGGGAATTACTTGAAAGGGCTCGGGTTCATTTATGTTCATGAGTAGGATAATGCAGGAAAAAGTGTGAACTTGAAGGCTATGAAGCCGTGAATCTAGAAGAGGAATAACAAAGCAACACTGCACTGATATAAAGGAAATGAACTTTATCCCCTACCTCAACTTTGTTGGGAACAAGGGTGACACGAAGACCACTATTGATTGTTAAATCTATTATGCATTTGGATGTCTCATCTGGCCTCAATGTTGAAATGATGTCGTTTTTCTTCCACACAATCAAAACCTCCAGTCATCACGTCCATCATGTTTTTCATCATGTCAGTGCTATGAAGCTGAGGCTTTTCCATAGACTGAATGGTATGAATGGTTTGGTTGTGTCGGGTCACTACAACACTCAAGCTTCTTGCAATGGACGTGTGGTTAGATATGGGAATTTTTAGGAATTTCCTCAATCACCTCCAAAAGGAAAGCTCATTGAAACTCTGGGATATTTCCATTATGAGCCACTTATTTATGTTCACAGAATGACTTTTTACCTCCTTACGTACCGAATGATTCTTTTTAGTAGTAATGCATGAAAATAGGAGTTGGAATGAAAGGTACTACACCGTATGTATTAATTTATTGTCTTACTTTGGCATGGAAGACTGACTAACACTACTGCTATTGACCATTGATGAGTGTGTGAGGGACTGTGCTTAGGTAAAATATAGCTCTGATCTGGATGATTAAAGCCATTTTTTGTTGCCTTTAATTTATTTTGAAAGCAATATTTATTGGGAAGATGTTAATCATATTTTGCTCTGCATATTTTCCTACTTTTTCAATTCATTCATTTTCAATGGTTATTTTTAGTAGTTTGTTCAATTGTAATTCTAGCAGATATACTGTAGTAGAATCATGTTAAAAAAAACACTGAAGCATCGCTTCTTATCCGACCATCTACTTTGTCTTTGGTTTTCCTAGTGAGGAAAGTTTCCCACAGTCATCATTGTTTATAGCTGTTTGCTTTACAATAAAAAGTCTCACTCCTCAAGTTCTTTTTTTTTTTTAATTTAATTTTGTCAAGCTTCCTCTGCTCTTTACGTAAACAAAATGAGGGAAAACATTCAATCTTGTGGAAATGGTTTTCTACAATTGCATGTTGCATCACATTTTAGGACATGCAGGAAGTCAGTGACTGAGATAAACCCTCCACTGATTTTACACATCAAAGTCTGTTTACAGGTCTTAGGGAGTACTCCTTCACAGTTGAAAAAAACGTATGAAGTATTTTTCTTTAAGTTGTTTGGAGCTGAGGATTATGAGTTTGAAAATGAAATAAAATTCAGGGCTGTGGAGTTGGAAAGAAGTGATCTTACCAGCCTGCTCCTCATCTCTGCTTGAGGCTAGTAGCTCAAAGCAACATTAGCCACCATTAGCACAACACATCCAAATCTCCAACTGAATTGTCGGTGGTTGGGTTGCATTGTGGGTAATGTAGGCACCGGGTTTTGACAAGAAAGAAGAATGAGCAGAATAAAAAGACAATCTGTGTGTTCCAATACTCATTCTACCATATTATTTAGTATGCCAGAAAAGGATTAGAATAGCTAGCACTGGAGCTGCCATTACCGCCCTCTGTATATGAGCAAGAAAGTCAAAGTTGAAGGCGTAATGACAAAATAATATGTCCCAATTACTGTATATGCTCACTGCATGCAACAATGTGCACTTTGTAAGAGCAGCTGCAGTATGTACTAGAAGTAAAAAGAAAATATGTGATTTGTAACGTAAGTTGGATTTACATAGTAGTGAATTACACAACCTTTATACGGTAGGATTGGAGATAAATAAGCATTTTGATATATTTTGAGGAATGCTGAAGAGCTTCAAATATCTCTCTAAAGTTCCTTCAATAGCTATCACAGCACTAATTACATGTACTGTATATGTAGTGTCCCATTTTCGAGGCCTGAGTATGAGGTTTGACTCTGGATGCTCGACCTATTTCAGTGTTCCACTCCAGTTAATGGGGTTGAGGTCCAGCAGCTCTCTCTCCTTCAGGGTCTCCTGGGAGCGTGTTAGTGCTCGGTCCCTCCAGCACTGCTCCATTAGCTACACACACACAAAGAGATAAACCTCAGACACTCCCTTTATTGTTGTAACCTGACAACATCCAGCATGTTGAAGCATTATCAGGGCACTATTGTGAGGGATGTAAAGCATTTGCAGTGGATACACAATGTGGGGACTTTACCCGCTTGTTCTCATCTCTGTAAGCAGTCATTGCTTTGCTGTGCCGGATCCTCAGCTCTCTTTCACTGGACAGGGCGAGGCGGTCCACTTTTCGTAGATACTCTGCTTCCTTCACTTTACTGGCCAGCTGCAGCTTCAGTGCTACACATTTCTCCTCCATCTGCTTCTTTAACTGCTCACGCAACTCCTTCCTACAGGAAAGAGAACGACTTTTACTGTCACCAATGAACTTTGAAGGCAGCATGTAATGCAATCTGCATTTAGGAGACATTTAGAGGATGAAGGAAGTGAATTGAAAGTGTTAGTTATTTTACCTGTACTCTTCTCTCTCACTGCTGGTTCCATAAAAAGGTTTTCTCCATACTTGGTGATACCTGGCACATCAACCAACTACAAGTCAGGGACTTAAATCTCACCAAAGCTGAAATGGCATCAGTGGTTCCCTATCGTAATGAGTTATAGGTCAGATAATCTTACCTGTGGTGCTCTCTCCTCTGCATAATCAGTGTCCTCTGGTGGTTGTGGTGGTGAACAGCTGGCGTCTCCAGACTGACGGTGCGTTTATGGACCAAAGGTGGATGTAAAGGGTTCAGTCTTGGAATAATCTACAGAGCAGATTTGTGTTTTTTTTTTCTTTTTCTAACCTCAAACATCTTCCTATGAGACAGGAGAACTGCCAGACAATGGATGAAGTGTCAGTGAATCTCTGCTCACCTGACTGCTCGTCCACAGCCGGGCCGAGTCTGTGATGCTGGGAAACGCCACAGGGGTGACCACCAGGCTGCGACTCTGCCGGACAGGAAGTGTGTCGTGAGGGATACACACTGGTGTAGAAGCTATCGAGATGGCTGCTGTGGTAATGAAGATTGAGATGAACAGAATCACAGCACATTTTAAGATAGTATTACTATTAACACTAACATAGACAACAAATTGGAAAAACAAAGTGGTTTTCTTACGTAGTCTCATTTTGTAGTGTCTTCTGTTTTTCCCGACCAGAGAAGTCTTTGTGGAATGAAACTTTCCAAAGTGTAAAATCTGACACGATTTAATTATCTTCTTAAAGTTGCAATTCACATTTCTAGTAAATAACAACTCCAAATGTAAATACAGCAAATTACTGTACTGGTACTAGTTAGAGATTAAACTGTGACATGCTTGTGCATTCATTGCCTGTTCTGCGGTGGCAACAGTTGCCTTGGGAATCAAGCCCCCCCCCCCCATCTTAAAGAAAGCTGCTGCGTGTGCTGTGGAGTGTAAGGTCATGCATCAGTGCATTCAAAAAGAAAGATTATTAGCATGTGACATTGGACTAACCAGATACAGTCAGAAGATGTCTCCAGATTTTATCTAAGTATAAAGACATGAAACAAGAAAACCAGTCAAAAGACTGACTGAATAATGCACTCAGGAATCAACTTTTAAGCCACTTAAAAACATTTTATTACACTGAGTAAAACTTCTTAAAAGAAGAAAGAGACATAAAGAAAGAAATATTGCATAATTTTAAAGGGATGTGGGTTTAACACTGCAAATTCCTCTTAATACTAATGTTGTGTGTACTGTTTATGTGTTGTAACTGATTTTCTTGTCTGCGGCGCCACAGCAAATCTTCCTCATACGTTGCATTTCAGATTCCAAGTGTTTCATGGTTCTCCCACAGCCAGTCGTGGTATTTGTTTAACATGTGATCTTCAGGTTTCACCTTTTACATAAAAATAGTAATAAAATGTCAGATTTGGCATTAATGAACTGGAAAACTAATGTAATCCAAAAACGCTGGGATCAGACTCACCTCTCTCCACTCTCCCACACAGAAGATCCTGTAGGAGTCATTGCCGTACTTCCCAATACCATGCAGCTCGATGGGGTAGCGCCACTGTTTAGTTAGATATTCATCTACAGGCAGTAAAGGGATTGTGAGGTTTATTCTTGCCCCCATATTGCGTTATATATTTTGAATAGGGCTTCAATCTATAAAAATATTTAATTGCATGATTGGCCATAATTAATTGCAAATTAATGTTCAAAATGTACCTTAAAGGGAGATCAAGTATTTAATACTCTTATCAACATGGGAGTGGGCCAATATGCTTGCTTTATGCAATTGTATGAACTATATATTTATTACTGAAAATCAATTAAAACACAAAACAATGACAAATATTGTCCAGAAACCCTCACTGGTACTGCATTTAGCATAAAAATATGCTCAAATCATAACATGGCAAACAGCAGCCCAACAAGCAACAACAGCTGTCAGTGTGTCAGTGTGATGACTTGACTATTACTTGCATCAATTTGCATGTGATTATCATAAAGTGGGTATGTCTGTGAAGGGGAGACTGGTGGGTACCCAGAGAACCCATTTTCATTCACATATCTTGAGGTCAGAGGTTGAGGGACCCCTTTGAAAATGGCCATGACTGTTTTTTCCTCACAAAATTTAGCAAATTTGGAGCATTATTTAAGCTCCTTTGCAACAAGCTAGTATGACGTTGGTACCAGTAGATTATGTTGTCTAGTTTCATGTGATACCAGTATCTTCACTCTAGCTTTAAAACTGAGCCTGGTACAACTTCTTGAAGATCGTTAATGCATTAAAGAAATTTACGGACATTAGAATGAATTTGTGTTATCGTGATAACTTTGACATCCCTAATTTTGATACTAATTACTGTTTACAGAAGTGGATATTATTATCCATTACATATAGAAGACAAGCACATTCACCTGAGAAGCGTATGAGTGTTTTGGCTCTGAGCTCATACAGGCCAAGTGGCTTCATGAGTTCAGACAGGGGCTTCCAGTCGGCCTCCCGGGTCACCTCTGCAGACGGGTAACGCTCAAAGAACTGCCACAGTACTGGTATGGCCATCTTGCCTGGAGTGTTGTAAAACAAAGCAGAGGTTGGTAGGTACAATACTGTTGCAACGCAATGTGTGTATATGTATGTTGGATCTTACCACTGGTCTTATTTAGAAAAATTGTGGCCACCAGGAGCTTCCAGGGGTCGTGGAAAAGGGTTTCCTGTACGAGGTTATAGGGTGAGCGAGGGGGAGTCCACTTCTTGAAGGCCTTCCTCCTGGGTGGGCTAAGGCCTGTGTATAGACAGCGTACATGTCTCCTTAAATGTTGAGGTTTACTTTATTTCTCACATTTAATTCTTGTATTAAATGAACTGCTTTAACATTACCATCACTGGGGGGTTTCCTGCTGAAATAAGGGCTTGTTTTCCGTTTGTCTTCCACACTCTTGGACTCTAGGCAGACAAGAAATAGTTATATATAAAGAACACATTTATTATGACACATAATGCCAGAAGTCCACAGCAAGGAGATCACATGATCACAGCTGAGGCAGGGAGGATAGACCAAGCACTCCTGCCTGGAGAGGAGCCGCCCCCCTCAGCTACAATCACTCCACCTTAATGAGTCCTTCCTTCTTTGCTTTTGACCTCAGCCATGTTGTCTGAGCCCTGTAAGTGAAATTTCTTATGTAATAGTTGATTTACTTTTTTACTGCACAAATTTCTGTTGAGATGTTTAATTTAATGCTTGCAGAGCTTAAAACACAGAGTTATAAAGAAATCTACGACGAAATGAAAATAATAGAAAACTGCTCTGCGGGTTTCTCAAACACGCTCAGCCTACATTTAGATTTGAACACAGAAGTGATGGAAAAACATTTAGAAAACCCACTCTAGCTGGTGACTATTTCAAATACTCCACTGGAATTCTAAATGGTAAAACAATGCAATCAAATCATACTCATTTGTGTACTTTTATGGTCATGTTTAAAGTTAAGTAAATATTGGAAGTATGTGCTCAATGCCCTTAAAGAGGTACTCTACTAGTGGCCACCATCAAGTATATTACTTGAAACCTGATTCTGCCCCAAACTAAGGAAAAAAAATCACATATATTCTGTAATAACTGGCATTTCTTCTCCCCTTTGAACATCAGTTTTTATGACTTCCTAACTGGAAGTACGTAGAAATGTGAAGGCAGCTGGAAACTGGATAAAAAATGTGAAATTGTAGTGATTGTGCTGCATTATATAAGATGCTGAAATAAAAATAAAATATAAGTTAAAGTAAAGCCAGAGAAAACTATCTTAAAATGCTACTTTTACAAGCTGTCAGACAGTGTAGATCAGACTTACTATTCTGGGAATCTCTCACTTGTGTGCAGCTCCCACTAGTGATTTCAGGTAACAACACCTCCTCTTCCTCATCCTTGTAACTGTCAGCCTCAAGTTCAGAATTAGGTTTGTTGCCACCTTCACTGTAAATCTGTATCTCATCTCCACCTCGTTCATCCTCACCCTCGTTCTCGCTCTCAGTGGCAGGTTCAACGTTCAGAGTTGGGACAGAAGGCTGTGAGTCTACCTCCTCTTCATCCTTGTGAATGATGAGAGTGTTTTGTTGGGTACCGGAAGGAGCCAGTCTGACTAACTTCTCTCTCAGCTGACCTGCCCTTTGAGGGTCCCTCTGCAGCTTGACATCATCCTCTGCAGTTGAAGGTGCAGCTTGTGTGTAACGCTTCACAGCTGCACTCTCTTCTTGTCTGTCTTTAGTATCACTTCTGAGGGAGGAAGAGGCTCTTTTAGATTGATTTTGAGGTGGATCCAGTGTCTGCGTTGCATCTTCTGTTGTCTCCTGCTGTCCATCTGCATGTCTTTTTTTTCTACTCCTCTGTTTCACTTGTGAGGGGACTAACTGTGAAGTGGTGACATCGTCCTTGGATGTGCTGAAATCAAAGAGGTTTATGTCCAAGTTTCCTTCTCCGTCTTTTAGGAGGAACGCATGGAGGGATGCTCTTGAGCGGAACTTCTTCCCTTGGGGACTTACAGTACACAGCAGAGAGAAATCAATTAGCCACTGATCTAACTGGATCTGCAAAGCACTTAGTCAAGATATGATTACATGCAGACAGGAAAACAATGAGTCACCTTGTAATGTAGATGTCCATTTTGCCTGCTGTCTTGCCTGCTTTCCGCTGCCTAACCTCTCTGATCCATCCAAAGGGCAATGTGGAAGTATGGCTTGAGTCATCCTTGTGACTTTGGTTATTTATGTCTCCACTCGTTTCCAGCTGGACATTACAGTTAGTATGCATTTTGAGAGGTGTGCTGGTGTCATTGTTGGACCTGGTGGATTCTGAAGTGATGGAGTCCCTGTTGATTCTCACTGCGTTCAGCTCACTGTCCAGCAGCTGACTTTTTACTCCCACATCAGCAGTAGCCATTCCTGGTCTTGTTTACCTTAAATGTTCATCATCAGAACAACACATGGATGGCATCTATTCACAGTAAAGTACATTACAGTAAAGTAGGCAATTATCACCACTTAACACATGATGGATCTAACTGTACCGCAGACATGATAAGCAGCCATAAAACTGTTAACTAACCTCTATCTCCTTCCTTTGTCGCAGGAGTGCAGACTGTATGGGAGTAGCAGACTCATGAGTGAGCTGTCTCACTGTGTTGTTGCGCACACCGGAAGTAGCGAGTAGATCTGAGTCTGCGCAGTGAGGACGAATCATGCAAACGGAGCTAAGTATGAAAAACCGAACCGAAGAGGCGACACCAACCTGTTGATACCAAACTCCCCTGTCCTTTTTGCGGTTAAAAGGTGGAGATGAGAGCCGTTCTAGCATGGAAGGAAACAATTCGTGAACAATGGTGAGCGTCTGGACGTTTGTGTTTAAGCTGTCAACTCGGGCCCGATGCTGGGATGTAACGCTCGGCGGTTAGCAACCGCGGTTGCTATGTAAACTAGGGTTAGCCAGCTAGCTCGCATTAGCCAGCGGCTATTTGGTTATGGTCCACAAATGACAGAGATACCAAAGCTGGTTCGTGATTATTATAGCTTAGTTGTCATACGAAATTTGTGTTCTTTCAATAGTGTAGCGTGTCAGTTTTATTGTGTTGCACGATGTAACGTTAGGTCGAAGCTAACGTTAATGTTAAGCTAGTTAGCTCTCGTTAACACGAAGTTAGGTGTTGGTGATGCACATCATAGCTTTTGTGAATGACATAACGTTACTTAACGCTAACCTTAGCATAGCATATAGGGTACCTCTGAACGCAAGATAACGTATTTCTAAGTTAACAGCCATAACTTTATTTGCTTTAAGCAATTCTTATAGGGCTGCAACTGTAATGTGTGTACTGTAATAGCAGTGGTTCTGGCTGCAATCAAGGCGCATATGTAACACGTGTGGTCCTGTCAATTAACCAAGAAGCTACACCTGTACGGATAAAGTATACAGCTACGCACCTATTTAGAAGAACTTTACAGATACTAAAAGTTAACATGATTTTTTTCATTATTTGACAAAAAAATCTTTTCAACTGTCAATGTTATTTTGGTTGTTTGGGTTTCTCGAGTTTTCAGCTTTTTATTGTCAGCTGTTTGACTGAAATCCTCGGAGAAAAACAAGTAGACCTTGTGATAAGACGTTTTTATAACGTAATATTTATTTCCAAGGTAAACAGTGAACCTTCAAACTATTTTTAATTGATGGAAATATTTTAAATTAATTCATAAATGCGTTTGTCGTTAAATAAATGAATGAATACCATTTTCTATTTCCCAGAGCTCAAACTGTTAAAATTTCTTATTTTATCTGATCAACAGTCTAAAATCCAGACATGCACCCAAAGATATTCAAGTTACAGTTATTAAAGAAACAAAGCAAAGCAGCATATCCTCTAATTTTAGAAAGTGGAACCCATAAATGTTTGGCATGTTTCCTTAATCCATAACTCTAATGATGAATTGTTGATTGACTAATCAGTGTTTCAGAAAAACAAATCCAGTCTTTTCTTTTGCAGTGTTTATGACCTTGCCTTCAAGCCAGATGGCAGCCAGCTCATCATTGCCGCTGGGCTTCGTGTCCTGGTAAAGCTTTCCTGTTTTGGTCAAGGCACATATCTAATGAAGACATGCTTTATTATTATTACATCTCATGTATTGTATTTATGTTGCAGGTTTATGATGTAGCAGATGGAGCTATTATCCAACCTTTAAAAGGACACAAAGACATAGTGTACTGTGTGGCCTATGCTAAAGATGGTACTCAACTAGCTTTTCATTTGTACACTCCTTTATCAGTCATCATTGTTATCTTACTAACTACTGCATTATTCTGTAGGTAAAAGGTTTGCCTCAGGGTCGGCAGACAAAAGCATCATCATCTGGACATCTAAACTGGAGGGTATTTTAAAATATACGTAAGTATACACTACAGTTTTACTCATCACTTAAGTATTAATGTGTCCTTTGCAGTGTGTATTACTCCATCTTTTTTTTTCCATTTGTTTATCTGTAGTCACAATGACTCTATCCAGTGCGTTGCCTACAACCCTGTCACTCACCAACTTGCCTCATGCTCTTCTGGAGACTTTGGTGAGTGCACCATGATTTTGAGTCTATACTGGATTAAAATCCTGTGCATAATATACTATAAACCTTTAAATATTTTTAAAAAGAGAAATTGCCCCTATGGAGCACTGGACATCTGAGTACCTTTTTATATGTTTAGGTCTGTGGTCGCCAGAGCAAAAATCTGTGAACAAACATAAAGTGAGCAGCAAAATAACATGTTGTGGGTAAGTGAAATCTGCTCTAACTCTCTGCAACATTGGTATATTTTAATGTAATATATTTATGTTGAAGTTGTTTTTATTTGATTGAAGGTGGACAAACGATGGACAATACCTTGCACTTGGCATGATGAATGGAGTGGTGAGCATTCGGAACAAGAATGGAGAGGAGAAGGTCAAGATAGAGCGTCCAGGAGGCTCCTCTTCTCCTATCTGGTCCATAGCCTGGAACCCCTCTAAGTTAGTCTTACTTAATTATTGCTGTATAAGACTGTAGAGAAATAGCAAGGTATTTATCTTTACTAATGTTATACATTGTCCTTCTGTGTGACCACAATTTTGCAGATTGATGTGCCGTTGAGAGTGAATTCTATTTTAAGTGAAGAGCTTGTTTGGGGCCAGCAGGTGGCAGTTGTCAACCAGGGAGTGTTTCTGTGAGGGAGCGGATTATGATGCCTTTAAGCAGCTGTCCATGTTTTTGATGCCCCCTCCAGCCAAAGCGAGGAGCACAGCTCTAGCCATGACAGAGGACTACTGAACAGGTTAACTGAAAGAAGAGGGCACTCAAGAAGATGGACATTTGTAGGAGGAATGATAAAGAGGGTAGTGATGAGAGACAATGACAAGATGCACCAGATATAATATTTTGGGCTGCTTTATGGATTACAGTTGATCATCATAGTGAGGTCAGAGCTTGAGGTCAGCCAGGGAATAGCATCTCTAGAGCTGCTGGGGATTCTGTGTATTGCTCAAGAACGCTTCAACAGAGAGAATGCTGCTCAGCACATGGGAATAAATACAAGGCTATTATTTTGGCAATAATAAAGATAAATCCAATGTCCTGAAATGCAATTAAATTGTTGAGGATAAAAAAACACAGTAAAGCTGAAAGCTGTTCGTTGTTAGGGGAAAGGTCTTGACCATGCACCCTAGTTGAATGGTGGCCTCTTTGCTTTTATTATAACACATGTCAACATTACCTAAACAACCAAAGCCCTGTCAGTACCGTATGTTGACAGGAGTACTTATGCCAAACGTCATCTTTGTTGTGTTTTCACAGGGATGAGCACAATGACATTCTGGCTGTGGCAGACTGGGGTCAGAAGCTGTCCTTTTATCAGCTCAGTGGAAAGCAGGTGAATACAGGTCTATGTAATACAAATCCCAAATTACCATATGGTACGCCTAAGTACAACCAACCAACATGATAACTTGTATACATGCTGTATATGTGGAATCTTATTTGTGTGTGTAATATAGCAACTAATCTCTCCTTTGCCATTTCAAACTATTTAAAAGTACATTTAGATGATTTGATATAGGCAGTCTCTTTACCTTACATGGAAAATACCAGGAGACTAATTGCATTTTGAAACACTATCAGCTGAATGTATGTGCTATCACATACTGTAGCAACAAGAAACAAGAATGCTTAAGTCCAAAATATATGGTATTGAGAACACTTTACTGAGTTTAAGACCTGTGTTTCCTGTTTTAATCAGACTGTCAGGCTCTATTGAAACCATAACAGTACATTGGAAGTGATCCTGCTATGCTTTAATGGCCCCCCTCACTGTCCCTCCTTCCTACTAAATTCCCTCTGGGCAGTACCGTAATTATAGACAAATATGCACTGTTCATTACTCTGCCGTTGTGCCTTAGGCTGGTATATTGTCATCGGTCTATTTATCTATTTAAGTGAACATTCTGTTTCGGTTACAACACCAGGAATCGTTTGCAATGAAAGAAAATTATGGATTCTCGGCCAGCTTTTTTTTTTTTTTTCCCAGAGTGAGCAGAAACAGATGCACAGAGTTGGGGGACTGATATGATGTTGTGCAAATGGACTTTGAACATGAATACAATAGAGGTTGTGTAAACCAGACGGGAAAAAAAACTTATGTCCATCTTTTCATCAAAAGCTCAAAGGGATGGTTGAATGTACTGTGGACTTTGATGTGTGTTGGCCCAGACAGTGGGAAGTGTTGGCCCAGGCCCCCAGGCAATACATATGAGAAATACTACTTTTATTCTTGGTTTAATGTCCTGCTCTCCCTTCGTCTCTCTCAGATTGGAAAGGACAGGACTCTCACCTATGACCCTTGTTGCGTCAGCTACTTCTCCAAGGGCGAGTATATAGTCATGGGGGGCTCCGATAAACAGGCCTCCCTCTACACTAAAGATGGCGTTCGGCTCGGCACCATTGGAGAGCAGAATGCCTGGGTGTGGACATGCCGGGTTAAGCCTGACTCCAACTTTGTGGTGGGTCTGCAGCTTGTGAAGCCATATGTCTGGAGTTTCCCTACCCTTGAATAATAGTGTCTGTCAGTTAGAAAGAAGAGGTAGTGAGATATGCAAAACACTGATAACGCTCAGTCGTGATATTCAGTGTTACTCTGCATTAGATACTTTTTCTTGATCTCATTTGGCTACACAGTCATTTTATTTAACAGTAACACCTTTTGCACCTTTTCTTTCACTATATTTAACTGAAAATGATGGGACATACAAGAGCAAATTTGTTGCTGGCAGATTTCTCTCAGTTCTGCTGTGTAGATACTTTAACACCAGGAACATTTTCCCACTCTCTGTCTTTTCTTAGAGGTGTTAATAGGATGTATTGCTACATTGTTATCTCTTATCTAGGTGTTGGGCTGCCAGGATGGGACCATCGCCTGCTACCAACTTATCTTCAGTACAGTTCACGGCCTCTACAAGGATCGCTATGCTTACAGAGACAGCATGACTGATGTCATTGTCCAGCACCTCATTACTGAACAAAAAGGTGCTCTTTTGCTTTAGCAGCAGGATATTTAGTTTAAATTAGAGGACCTTTTGTGATACTACTCCAAATAATTGTGTACAGTATGTGTCTTGAAGCATCATAGTTGGTACCATGATCCAGGATATAGAGGCAGTATTTTCTGAACTAAATGTTAAACATTACCAATACTTTTTAAAGGGATAGTTCTGGTGTTTTGAAGTGGAAATGCACAGGAGTACCGACACAAGCAAAGCAATGCACTGCTGTGGACGGGGGCCAGCAGCAAAACATATTTTAGCCATCTAGCAGATAAGCTCACCTAGAAAAAAATATCAGTTTAAGTGTACTCTATATTTAGAATATTTTCTGACAGGGAACTGACTGAAAGTGAAACTTATCTGTGCTCTCTTCAAAGCCAGCAAGGGCTGTCTGATGGCAAGATAAAGCAGTAAAAATATTCTAAATATAGCATACACTGATATTGATTTTTTTTTTTTTTTGGTGAACCTTTCTTTGAGTCGGCTTAAATGTTTTGCTGCCGGCCCTGTCCACAACAGTGCATTGCTTTGCTCCTGTGCTCATCGTCCTGTCTGTTTCTCCAAACTAAAGGCATGCTAACTGTCATCTACTGTAGATAATACACTTAGTATGGAGAAGTACCTTTTACAACCCCTCTTCAACACACCCAAACTATCCCTTTAATAGGAATATATTGTATTTTTCTAATGTTTTCCATATGTCTTATTTGTCCTATCAACAATCGTCCAATTACATTTTTGTAAGGGTGTGCAGTTTTTCAAATGGTGGATGTCTCATTTCAGTAATAATATAAAAGGAGGTGTTTTCATAAAGGAGATATGATTGCTCATTATTACAGTAATAAATTTTTAAAACTTACAGGGAAAAGCAGCATGACAGCACAACTCTCCTTCCTAACATGTCTACTATCTCCCTTCATTTCCTTCTTTCTCCAGTGAGGATAAAGTGCCGTGAGCTGGTGAAGAAGATCGCCATCTACAGAAACCGCCTTGCTATCCAGCTACCTGAGAAGATCCTCATCTATGAGCTCTATTCAGATGACTCCTCAGACATGCACTACCGGATCAAGGAGAAAATTTGCAGGAAGTTCGAATGCAACTTGTTGGTGGTTTGCTCCCAGCACATCATCCTGTGTCAGGTCAGAAGACATGTAGTTCAATAGTCACTGTGCAGTATAATGCTCATACAAACAAAGCTTACTTTAAATTTCTTGCTTGCTTCTTCTAGAGCTTGTTTGTGTTTTGGGTCTTTCTTCACAACCAGTTCTGCTTCTCAGACTAAATTCTACTGACCTGAAGTGACACTCTGGCTCTTTGTAAATTACACTAATGCACACTTGACAGATTGCACAAGAGGCCGTAGAGACATTTGAGCCCTATTAACATGATGGAAGCAGAGTGAATCAGCGTTCAGCCATTCAATACAAGCCCAAACAGCCCAGAGAAAAAAAAAAAAGATAGTATCATGAAATTGCTGGTTTTCCAGATGTTTCCGCCTAGTTTGCAAAAGGCTCCAGCTGTGCATTTGCTCTGCACGCTCTATCTCTCTCCCCTTCTCAGCCCTCTTCAAACTGGATAAAGCAAGACAGTTGATGAAGGGGAAGGACCACAGTCTGTTGAACCAGTGGGTGTCTCTCGGGGTTCCTCTCTGCTTCATGTCTCTATGTGTTTGACAGCGGCTGGTAGGGAGGAGGAGCAGCCATAACACAGAGGTTATTTCCTTTTAAATCTGTCTGGGTGTGACAGAGGTGCTTCAGATCTCTCTCTTAACAGGCGTGCCTGTGTTTCATGCCTCAGACAGCTTTTAGACCATATAAATGAGCTGTGCTCATATGGGCTGCGTATGTCTGTGTCAGATCAAATCATTGTTTATCTTTATAGCATTGCTTTCTGCCATTGAGCCACACTTTGCAGTGTTTAAAAGAATGTACTAAGATTTGTTAGACATTCACGAGTATGTTTAAATTAGGTTAAGGGTGTGATTAACAGACTGTGAAATAATAAAAACAGAATAATTTGGTCAATCTGAACCAGTCATTGTTTCATGTGTTAAATGTAATTTTGGTCTCGCCTTTCCCGCTCTGTTATTGTGCAGGAGAAGAGGCTCCAGTGCCTGTCCTTCACCAGTGTCAGGGAAAAAGAATGGGTGATGGAGTCTCTAATTCGCTACATCAAAGTGATTGGTGGTCCGCCAGGCAGAGAGGGGCTGCTAGTCGGGTTAAAGAATGGAGCTGTGAGTAATTTTAGAAAATACATTCCCACATTAAGTTGCTCACAAAGCCAATGGCCCAGGAATTTGATCATAAAAGTAATGGCTTTGTTCTTGAACAAAGGTTTACATTTATTACAAGTAGCATTAATTTTAATGCTCTATACTCTTTTTGTTCTGTCTGTCCTTGTTGTTGTGATGTAGATCCTGAAGATATTTGTTGACAACCTGTTTCCCATCACACTGCTGAAGCTGTCAACCTCAGTGCGCTGCCTGGACATGAGCGCGTCCCGCAATAAACTGGCTGTGGTGGATGAGCACAACACTCTTCTAGTCTATGACATCAACAGTAAAGAGCTGCTTTTTCAGGTCAGCAGGCAGTGGAGAGAGTTGAGGCTATGGTGGAGGAACCTTACCTGGCAGATTTTATAATACATTCAGTAGTGCAGTGGGTTGGAATAAAATACAAACATGTATGTGTAATTATTTGCATTCTGTACAGCTACATATACGCTCCTGTCTGGTCTGTGTTCCACAGTCACCTCTAGACCTTATTTCCCTGCTGCTCTCCCTTACCCGCCTCCTCTCTTTTGCTTTCCCTGTAGGAGCCTAATGCTAACAGCGTGGCCTGGAACACCCAGTGTGAGGACATGCTGTGCTTCTCTGGCAACGGCTACCTCAACATTAAGGCTAGCAACTTTCCTGTACACCAGCAGAAGATGCAAGGCTTTATGGTGGGCTACAATGGTTCTAAGATCTTCTGTCTTCATGTCTATTCCATGTCGGCTGTGGAGGTGCCTCAGGTTTGTAGTATGTTGTCAGCCTGGCCTAATCTGGATACAGTGACTGTGTTCCATAATGTAGAAATGAAAGCATGATTGCCAATAGCTGCTGTATCATGGCATTTGTTTTTACTACAAAGACAAAAAAAATACTTATACGGACTGCTTTTCTGTTATTGAGATAGTCGTGGGGAAGATATAATTGTGATGGTGGTCCTCTTCTTACATATTGATCAGTTTGCTGCTGTTTTTACAATGTCAAGTTTGTAATGCTTTTTGACAGTTGTCTTGTCCCTCTTCTCAGTCAGCACCTATGTACCAGTACCTGGAGAGGAAGATGTTTAAGGAGGCCTACCAGATCGCCTGTCTAGGTGTGACTGACAGTGACTGGAGGGATTTAGCCACAGAGGCCCTGGAGGGACTTGATTTTGACACCGCCAAGAAGGCCAGTCAGACAAACAAACACATCGACATGCTCATTTTATTACTTTTATCTTCAAATAATAATAAAAACATACAAATAGCAGCAGCTTCTCCAAATGTGGCGTCAGTACCTTGCTTTTACTGTAGCCTCAGTCTTAGCTTCATGTCATCTGAAAACACTCACTATCAGTAATGTATGTAAGTAAGTATAAATACATGTTCACATTAAATCTTTGAAGCAGGATTTTGAGGAAGCTGGTACTACAAAAGAAAAAACCTCATATTCTGAGAAACCACCCTCTAAATCAGGGGTTCTCAAACTTTTAAGGGCTAGGGACCCCTTACATGGGAGAAAATTTTCCAAGGATAATGGTATAATATGTAAGATAATGGTAACACAGATTAACTGTCATTTGTATTCTTAGTTGCCATTCGAACTATTTGTTTTCTAAAACAGTTTTAACCTAAATTTTTCAGACCTGTTTGATAGTGATAAACAGAAGCACCTCAGTTTGAATCATGTTGATGTTTTGCCCTGATATCTATACAGTATAGGGTGCTTTGCAATTAGATGTAGCTTTAGCTTGGCTGACTTCATGGCTTTGTTTACTAGCACCTGAAGGCGCATGACTCATTTTGGTCTCTTGTTGCTGTTCGCAATAAAACCAAACTTGTTATAACAGTGGTCATATTTTCTCAATTTAGCTAGTTTGGGCTTAGCGTCACTTGACATGTGAACTGATGGAAATGTTTCTCCATGCTAGCTAGCTGTCTAATAAGGCAAGCTGAGCAGCAGCAGGAACGTTTGTTGCTAAAGTGGATCGGAGTAATGGACACAATATGCTTGTTTTATTTGTGCAAATGGTCACCATCTGTAGATATATACTTTTTAATGATACAGCACAATTTGAAGATTTAAAGCTAATTATTTAACCCTCTGGCAGAGTGCCACAGACCCCGCTTTACAAGTCACTGCTTTAAATTATATGTTGTCTTTTCCCAATTTCAGGCCTTCATTAGAATCAGAGACCTGCGCTACCTGGAGCTCATCAATAGCATCGAGGTAATACCTACTCTCCTTCAATATTGTGTAAAGCCAAGTCCATATTTTTTGTTTGCTGACTTCTGCTCCAACCCAAAGCTGACATCTTTACATTTACACAAGGCTTGGGGATACTGGGTCAATCACAATTATTATGGTCATCATGCATTTATTTGCAAGGCGTTGCCTTGAGCTGCACTTAAGAATCTCTTGAACAAGGGAACAGCTTGTATCCTGAATGACCTCCTCGGGTCCAATATACACACACATGCAAGCAAATTCTGTATACACACAGCAAAGCACACACATTCCTCTACAAAATGCATGCAAAGCAGAGCAAAGTCTGTTTCAACTTGGCTAGCACCAGGAGAAAGCTTCTGCTCTCACTTTTTTGAAAAGGGGAAATGTGCTTCTTTGAAAAATGTTTTCAGTGATATGAAATAAATGTTTATTGTCTTCTATAAACTTTATTTGTTCTCCAACTTCGTTATGACTGATGGCGTAACAGTTTATTGTGGGTTCAACAGTGAAGCTGATTGCATCCAGCAAGCCAATAGTTTTTAGTGTCTTGTGTGTTTTTTTGACTCATTGTGTGTGTGTACATGCATGTTCGTGTTTATCTCTGCACACATGCCAGTGTTTGTGTTGACTGATTTGCAGGAGAGGAAGAAGCGGGGTGAGAACGACAATGAGCTGTTCCTGGCAGACGTCTATGCCTACCAGGGGAAATTCCATGAGGCAGCCAAGCTTTACAAACGTACTGGCCACGAATCCAGAGCCCTGAGCATGTATACTGACCTGCGCATGTTTGAGTACGCTAAGGTGATTAAATCATCAATTGACAAATACACACATACACATAAAACATACTTTTATATCAATATGGATAGAGCGACTTGGAAAGGACTGCATGTTTTAGGGTTGGAGAACATGTGTTTTTCTTCATCATGTGCAGTTATGCCAAGTTGGGGCCCTGCACTGTGTTCAAACGGCCCCCCCTTACCGTCTGTCTTTCATCTCCTCATATATCAGTGGAATCTCCACATATATCATCTGATCAGTACACATACACACCGTGCTTTTACAGACATATCCGTGTACAACACAAGGGCAACTTACATACGTAGTTAGAGTTGGAAATGGAGCACAAACGGAGAGAAATAAGGCGAGCGTCTGCTTTTACTGAATACTTTGATGAGGAGGTCAGTTGGAGTTGAGACAAATTCATGCTTTATTATGTTTACATGTGGGGGGACACTTTGATCGTCAGCATCACATTCACATTGCTGGAGCAGATGACATGGCTATGACTCGTTTATGTATATTTGTGTGTGCGTATGTATCAGATTGTGTGTGCGTTTGATGTGGCTGCTGTATATTTATGTGGCCGTGTGGCCATCTGGTCCTACAGGCTGTTTGTTTTAGGTAGGATGGACACCAGAGGGCTAGCCGCCTGCTGTTTGTGTGAGTCTCTTCCTCCTATCTCGGCCTTGACCCACATGGTTCTGGCTGCCTGAACTGGACTTCTCTTGCTCTCCTTCCGTATTAACTGTGTTACATGCATTCCCTGCTTATCATCAGTGTTAATGGAGATTTCACAGTTATTTATTGGTTTGTAACTGTGTGAATAGACTATCTCTCTTTCTTGCAGGATTTTGTTGGAACGACAGACCCGAAGAGTTCTCGGATCCTGATGACCAAGCAGGCAGACTGGGCTAAAAGCAGCAAGGAGCCCCGGGCAGCAGCAGAGATGTACCTGTCAGCAGGAGAACATCTCAAAGCCATAGACATTATAGGGGAACACGGCTGGGAAGACATGTAGGTGTCACTCACTGTATGAAATAAGCTAATTCAGTCTTCCACCATAAGATACACTGTTATTCCTGTTTAACCTTTTCTAAACTGCCTTTTTAGATTTGTGGGCATGATTTTTCCAAATCTATAACTGTCATCCAAATTGCTTCCTTGAATGTAGTAAATAGGCACATTTTCTAGTTCATAACTGAACAAAAGACAGTAATGTTGAGTTAATGTGGCTAGAAATGTTCACACTCTGCACTCTGTCAAAAATGCCTCAATTTTACTGTCAGTGGTCGAGCTTTCACTCTTTGGTATTTAGGTTTCTAGATGACAATTGAATACTATTGAATATTAGCTTGGGACACAACAAAAAGGGACACTTTCAGCCCTGATGTAGATTTAAACCCTGAATCATGCTGAATCTTGCATACAGCAGATGCACACTTAGCCAACAAAGACAGCAAGATGCTTCCACCATCATAGACTCTTGATTTAACGTGTTGAAGTTTTAAAGTCCCTCTCAACTCAAAAAATATGTTGCTTATTGTTACTTGACTTCGATTTTTTGACCCTCACTCTGCAGAATGTTGCATTTGCAGATTTTACATGTCATGTGACGCATTCACATTCATCGAAGGGGGCAAGCTTTGGTTTGACATCACAATGAGTTTGGAGTTTGGAAGCCAATTGAGTTTGGAAGCAAAGTGCGGTGTGGAAACTTAAAATTTAGATTTTTCAGTGATATAGGAGACATCTTTTGACTGATAGTTATAAGTTTTGAAATTAAAAGTATTCATAGATATTCTGAATTTTTCAATGATGGAGAAATAGTTGATGTAGCTTAAAGGAGAACACCTCCCAAATTCAGAAATCCCATCCCAGTTATTTCCATGGCCTAATAAAGTTGAATCTGTATTTACAAACATGAGCTCCTCTCTCAAAGCCAGAAACCAGAGAAGTAAGCCTCAAACTTTTGATGTTACAGGTTATAAAGTTTGGGGCTGCTTTACAGACCATGAATGAGACAATGAATGATGATTTTTGTTTACTCACAGAATGGTTGTTTTCTTTTACCCAAATCTTTTACCACCTTTCTTTTATTGCAGTGTTGTCAGTTGTGAAACATGTACCTGTATAGTCTATGGAGCAGCTCCACAATTAATACCCCGTGACTTCACAAATTTAAGTTTTAACACTCTAGGTTTGGGATTTGAGAGAAAGTTGTTCATGTTTTCCAATATTTTTTGGACTGTCTTAGACCACCGAAATGACATCTATGAATTTTGAAAATGTGAGTAATTCCCCTTTGAAGAATTTTTAATTAGGTCACTTAACTTTTTTGGGGGTAAAAATGTATCTGACATGAATTCTCTTAAAACATGCCTTGAGGGGTTCTTAAATTTGTGTTCCATAGCAGCTGCACAAGACCACAATAGTAAATATCCACAGGTCTCTCTCAGAATCATTATTAAAAGTGAAAGCTGTGATGGCTAATAAAGTATATTGAGAATTATTAACTTTCTATTAGCTTTTACACATTCCTGCATTATGGGAATGCTAGGTCAGTGTGTGTGTTCTTGAAAACCAGGCTAACTGATAAGCCAGTGGTCTGGAGGTTGTATCAGAGCCCCCCACTGACTCCATCTGACCTATTGTCTGCATGCTGTGAGTCTCCTGTGGTGCTACCAGTGGGTTAGCACTATAAACACTGCAGCTGAATCTGATTCAGCTCGTGACCCCGTCTGATTCATATTCATTTTGGGGTCATGAGCATAAATTGATACAGTGGACCCCGGTCTAAGGATTTACCTGCACTTGCCCTGTCTGTGTGCTCAACCTTCTTTCTTCTCCCATCCAGGCTGATCGACATTGCTCGGAAGTTGGACAAGGCTGAACGTGAACCACTGGCAAAGTGTGCGTTCTACTTCAAGAGGCTGAAGCACCACGGCTATGCCTCAGAGACTTATTCCAAGATGGGAGACCTGCAGGCCCTAGTGCAGCTGCATGTGGAAACCCGGCACTGGGAAGAGGTCTGACACACTTAATGCTCACAGGAGGCACACCTGCTCCGCTCATCATGACTTATATAGAGTGTCCTGAGACAATCACATAAATATAAGGTGAACCACATAGGACTGTGCTAAATAAATTGCTGCGGTACTCAAAACCCATAAACCACTTTATGTTCATGGCCAGAAAAGTATATTGCATTTGTTGAAGTAACCACAGCTGAATGCAAAAATTAAGACAATACATCTGTCTGATTTCCTATACCGACAAACTTAAACCACACACGCACTCCAGAGCTAATCATCCAGTTTTGGATTTCTCTGAATCCATGCCCACATGATGATTAGTGAGTGAGCAGCACAAAACACTCTACCGCACTGAAAGAGTATCAGCTTAAAGCTCTATTCTGCGTCCAATCAAATTCCTCCATCAGGGCAGATCACACTGCTCATACAGAAAATATTGCATTTCTTTAATCCATCTGCAGACTTTAATCGAGTTAAGGGCGTTACAGAGATGCACGTTAGCGATTTACATGCTAAAACAGAAGATCCAAAAACAGAACATCAAATCATGATCATATGGTTCTGCTGTAGTGTCTGAGGAAAGGCTTCCCAGATATTTATTTGATCCTCAGAGAGAAAAAGAAAGCAGAGGGAGAGATGCAGAGAGAACTGTTAGGCTTTATGTGCTTCACTGGGGGAGGTGGACACCGAGACGGGACAGAGCACAGACGGCATGGGCCATATGGATGCTATTCACTGCTCCCACTCTTCTCTACAACAAAGTATTCCTTTACATTACTTTGGGTTCACTTGCCTGAGACACACACACACACAGTCTCTTTCTTTTACAGTATAGTATGACTGGTGTGTGTTTCTTGGCTCAAGTTTTGCCACAGGACATTTAGATTAATCAGTCAGCATGACAGGCAAATGTGTGTCCACAGCGCCCTTCAACAGCTCTTTATATGCTGTCATTCAAACACCGCAAGAGCTGCAGTTGTAGTTCTAATTGAGTGTGAAATCAACTTAGCTCATACACTTTTCTTTGTTCTCTACTCATTAATAATGCTGTATTGTGATGTTTTGACTGGAAGTAATGTGTGTTTCTATGAATAATGTGTGGTATAATAATGTCCCTAATCAGCTGCAGTTCAGCCATAATTACTCAGGGCAGTCTGATGTTGTTTTCTATATATTACAATCTGTGGGGCTTACTAACTCTTTTGTCAACTTGTCACATGTACTGCATTACATCTCTCTTTTCTCAGGCCTTCTCACTGGTGGAGAAGCACCCCCAGTTCAAAAATGACGTCTTTGTGCCTTACGCCCAGTGGTTGGCAGAAAATGACCGCTTTGAGGAAGCGCAAAAAGGTGAGTTTACGTAACCAACAGGGCTTCACTTTCACCTTTAGTCAGTCTATTTGGGATGCTCCAGTGTATACATTAAGTCTTTTTTTTTTTTTTAAATGCATGTTTCCAGGATTATTTCAGTGAACATTACAGCCACAGCCAATGTTTACATGTGGAAGTGATAAAGCCTGGCCAACTCTGGATGCAGACATTCTTCCCTACTTCCTTAAAATTGTCTGTATTCACTGTAAAACATGATCCTCTTTGCTGGAACAGAGCAGAACAGAGCAGAGCTGCCTGTTAACTGAATGACATGCATGCATGCCTCTAATCACCAGTACTACAAGCGGCTCTGATGATGATTACCAACTGTAACCATAGTTATAATCAGCTCATAGATTTATAATTATGATCTCAGCAGGCATATTTCCTCTTCTACATAATCTTCCTCCACCCGTCTCGACGTGGAACTCATGACTGAACAAGCCCGATTGTATTGGAGCTCATTTATGGTCATGCATTTTGCTGATTGTGTGTATTTTAGTCAGACGGTGACACAGTATTTTGTTACTAGTGATTGTAATTGAGTCCAAGACTCCAGCCTGTCTCCTGTCCACTGCACTGGCACATCTCAATAACAACTTTAAAATAGTCAACGCTAGGCTGAATTGGCTGGATACTTATCTTGGGGGCCAACTTCAAGTGTGGCTAAAATGAGGTTCTCGACCTCCAGGGCTCCATCGAGAAATTTAATTGGGTTGGCAGCAATTTTACTTTTTTACTTACAATTGACTGTTTTCTCATTACAAATGTCTTTAGTTTGAAGATATCTTTAAAGATAAAGTTGGTAATGCTGGGACACTAGCTAAACTAACTAAAAATAATTCAACCGAAAAACCAAGCCCAGTGTTGCCACCTCTTTGTCAATGAAAGTAGTCAGCAGCACTAGCTCTAAAAGTCACTGAATCTAGCAAGAAAGTCACTCAGTCAGCAACAATGACAGTCCGTTCATTCAGGCCTCCCTCCAAAATTATCATTATGAACGTTAACAATAACCATGGCTTTTAGTAGTACTCGCAGCTGTCAAGCCAGCAGCTTATGGAAGAAGTGCAATGGCTGCATGCAGACAGGCAGTCCATCCAATCATTGCATCTGGGCTGAATGAAATGATTGGTTGGGTTTATTACAGTACTGTGACAGCCACAGATAATACTTTTTTTCTGTTTTTTTTAAATAATTTTATTGATTGCTGTCTGGATGTAATGAAAATTTCAACAAAGACAACTACATTCAAAAATGTATTTGAACAACACTATCAACTCAACCTTATAATAGTTGTCATATTTCTCAGTTTCATTTATTGACATTCTTGCAAATTGCATATTGGATCACTCTGCAGTCTCCTAATTGAATGAAAAAGGAAATCCATCACTTTAAATGAAAATCTGACGAATATTATGCTATAAACTTGGTTAACTAATTTCTGTTATAGGCCTGCAGATAGAAAAATACATGTTAATGACTGAGCTACTTCTGTGCTTTTTTGTTAGCTTAAGTTTTGTTTTTCTGTTATGGGGGAAGGAGTAGGCGTTACTTCCTAACATTAATCAACAGCTGCTGAATGTGGTTTTTATCCAGTTAGGTAGACTGATAAATATTTGCCACTAATATGTCCTGACCCCCACTGTGGTTGTAGAGGCTGGGTCAGTTTTGGGGTCGACTCCCTAAAGCTTCTTCTAATTACCCTCTGATGGGAACATTAAGAATAGCGCTCATGTTTATTAGGGCTTAAAAGTGCTTTGTTGTTTCATATACAGTAGCAACCTCCCTGTTTGGAAAAAAAAACTTGTTCCAGTATTATTACATGTGAAAAAATTGGGAAAACCTTTGTATAAATTGCTTGCAGTGCCATGTGGTTTGTGTGTGTGTAGTAAATTTCTGTAGTATAAGAATCTAATTGTGTCAAAAAACCCTCAGCTAATCGTAAGTGATTCTTATGATTACATTAATAGAGTGTGCATCAGACATGTTTTTGTATCGTCACCGACACTTTCATAAACACACATGGTTGTTTTGTACTTTTCAATTCCTCTGTGCCATTGACAGCCATGACCGGAGGCATTAGGTTTTTGGATTATCCGTACATCTGTCACAGTGAACGTGATATCTCAGGAACACCTGGAGGGAATTTCTTCAAATTTGGTACACGTGTCCATTTGGACTCAAGGATGAACTGATTGGATTTTGGTGGTGAAAGGCCAAGGTCACTGTGACTTCACAAAACATGTTTTTGGACATAACTCAAGAATTCATATGATAATTATGATAATTTCAAGTATAAAGTGATGAATTGATGATATTTTGGACAAACATGGATGTAAACTGCAACTTTTTGGTTGGCAAGGTTGTAATCGTAGTTATTAATAATATGATTAAATAGAAATTCAATGCAAAGCCAGTTCATGAAAACTATGTTGTTCTTAACACTGTCTGGCAGCTTTTTCCTTTTAAAATCGTTGCCGAATAGGACAGGAGAGGCATCAGCTTATATAAAAAAAAAAAAACACTTCCCACTGAAATATCATTAACAGAAAGGAAAAGATTTGTCATAATACTTGCCCATAATACACAACAACAATGACAACTTGGCTCCAAAGATGTCACCCCAGAAATGAATCAATAAAGAAGGATGTTTTCCTGGCACCTGAAATCCAGCATTGCCGCAAGGGCACATCATAACAATCAATCACCACTTTCTTTCTTTCTTTCATAGCATTTCACAAGGCAGGGCGACAGAACGAAGCCGTTAAAGTCCTTGAGCAGCTTACCCACAATGCAGTGGTGGAGAACAGGTTCAACGATGCAGGGTACTATTACTGGATGCTGTCTATGCAGTGTCTGGACATTGCTAGAGGTGAGACCCATATACACTGCATTGAAAGAATCTTTTGTTTTTACTGTAATGCATTTATTGTGTCCAACTAATCCTTTTGGTATGTCTGTGTGTTTGTCTGAAGCAGAAAGTGAAGACCAGAGGGATGAAATGCTGAAGAAATTTGAGCGTTTCCAGCATCTTGCTGAGCTTTACCATGTCTATCGCTCTATTCAGCGCTACACAGTGAGAATGTGCTACTTTGTCAACCCTAATCTTTCATAGCCAGACCAGACAAAAGTGGGAGGAGGCCTTAGAAATCAGGAGGCAGCCATTTGATTGGCTGTCAGATTGAAAGCCCTGGAAACAGTACCTGATATGTGGTTAGGTTTCTGTTTGGGTACAAACACATTCATGTTCCAAATATAGTCTTTTTTAACATGGAAGTATACTGACAGCCCACTGCATTTCTGCCCTCTTTCTAATCAACTTTTGTACTCAAATTTCTCAAGACCGCTGTGGGTTTGACAAGGAGGAGGTCTGGTTCTGCAAGATTATGTCAATCCAAGAGGAGACTCAGAGTAAAGGACAAATGAAAATGTGCACAGAGGTTGATGGGTAAAGTAAAGAGAGAGTTGAGGGTGTAAAGTTCAAGTGAAGACTACAGAAGGGGAATTTAATCACTTTGAAATACTCAGGAACCACCATTAACCACCATTATTTTTTTTTAATATTTTCAATTTTTTTTTAGTTAAAAGTTGAATAAGAAATAACATTTCTGATGAACACACTACACATAACTGCTCATAGTGATAGACATGTCATTTATGTAACAGTCAAAATGGTTCACTTCCTGAAGCCTCACTGATCCATATCACCATGGTAACCAGCTGCTTGATTGATCATGACTACTTCATCTGGGGTCTTCTCCAAACCCCCAGCCCTAACCTACTTACAAACAAGCAATGAGCACTCAGTGGGTGACCTGGCCTGTGTCAGTGTCCTCACTTTGTTGTTTCAGCTTTCTACTCGGCTTTGGTCACACCCCTGCAATAGAGAGGCATTGCTGTGAGCCAGACCAGAGCAGGAAACCTCTATATCTCACCTAAACTATACCGGGCAGGCACCAAATGAATGAATGACCAACTTTTGGAATAAAGTGCTGTTAGTGATTGCTTTAATAAAGTCATCTTTCCCTGACACTCCAAAAAAAGTCAGTAGGCGCTGTGAGGTGCTATAAAGCAATGCAAAGTGTTTTAGACAAGGCTAAAGGATAAAACAATTAAGCAGGGGAGAAAGAGAGATGGAGCTTTTAAAACAAACATAAACCACCAAAATTATAATAGAAGCAAATTTTTTCAATCATTTCCTTTTCCCTGTTTTTATCTCCAGGATGAACCTTTCAGTTCCCACTTGCCAGAGACGCTCTTCAACATCTGCAGATTCCTTCTGAACAACCTCACCAAGGACATACCACCAGGCATTTCTAAAGTGTATCCTTCCCTTTTGAGACAGCGTTAGTCCTCCTAACATAGTGGAAGACATCAAACAAATAATTTTTAGAGGAAAGTGTTGTTGGACCCTTCCTCTCAAGAACAGACATGCCAATCTGAAATCAAGACTGGCAGAGACAGTGATAATAAAGTGAGAGTAGAGTAGAGAGAAAACGGAAGAGTTGGCGCCACTGCGGAAGCCATGCTGCTGCTGAGCGAAAGAAAAGGGGGTGATGATGGGGAGGAGAAGATGCCAGCAAGGGGCACATTCTCCGTTCTCTAAACAAATGCTTTGATTGGTGAACTTTGTGCATATGCATGCATACACAAACATACTAAACAATGTGCTTTAATTTGAAAAAATACACACACAAAGACAGCCACAGCCACACCGACAAATCCATGTATTCACATCCACTAGAGGCAGAATATGAGGAAGGAAAGCCCAGCCTTTGAGGAGGAAATCAGGCAGAGCAGCTTGGATCCTCTGTGGCCAAACGGAGGTGTTCCAAAAACTTTGAACTTAGATTTATAGACTCAGCCGGGATGTGTTGGACTCGGTTTGAACAATGAAACACAATGTCACAGAAAAACTGCACTAAACAAGTTTCAAAATAGGAGAACGTGCATTTATCAACAGTCCCAGCCGTGGAACAGAACTAGGTGTGTGGGTGGAGCTGGAGAGTAGCTGAGTGGAGCAGAAAGGAGAGAAGCGGTGTTAAGTTTTAGGTGATGGAGGAGCGCCAGCGTGGAGCTGCTGCAGCTGCAACTCATTGACCTGTCATTGCCACTCTCAGAGCTGCTCTCTTAACAATCTGTCTCCATAAAAATACAAATAAGCAACAATGTCCTCAACTCGAACACAAAAACAGGCACACATGCTTGTATAAGCACACACAAGCCCACATAAACCTAACCAAGGTATTACTTCCAAGGCATTCAGCCAGTGTTGCAGGCTCAGCATGGCTTTTGTTTTACTCATTAAATAGTAGAAATGAGGGAATATACAGTTATGTCTGTTTATAAAAACACAAAAGTGTAAATGTTTCCGCATAAAAAATAACTTGGTTTGAATAAGATATCTATAAATCACCATCCCTGTTCCAGCTGTTCCTATTACAATAGTGTTCCTTAACCTTATTAGTAACACCTTGTATGCGTTGGCCAAGGAGAGTCAAAGACTGGGTGCATACAAGCTTGCCAGGCATTCCTATGAGAAACTCCAGGATCTGCACATTCCCTCTCGCTTCCAGGAGTCCATAGAGCTGGGCAGCCTCATCATTCGCTCCAAACCGTTTCAAGACAGCGAGGTGTGTTTAAGAGTTGGATGTAGATGTTGGTATATTTAACTTGTTCTGAAATATTGAGCCTCATGCATGAAGCGATATATGAACACATTTTCTCCTCTTTTTGTTTGTATTCACCAGTGTTTTATTTTTGCTCTTGTCTTAGGTAAGAAAACATTTTACAAGTGGTTGAGAGCACTCTTACCAAGAAAAGAAAAAAAGCCTTTGCTTCACAGTCTACAAAATGTCCAATGCAAGGAAATATAAGATTTGAGGAACTTAATAAATAAATGCATAAACAGGATATAATCAAATTTAGATTATTATGTTTTAGAGTAATTTTAACGATTTGATTATTAAATGTGTGGGCTAAAGAAACACTATTGGTCTATTGATCCCATTAAGACTATACAAAACTTTGGATGGTATTGCATGCAGTCAGTTTCTGAATGCCTTACATACTGTTCTTCCATGCTTTCTGATTTTTCTGAAACGTCAGTACTGATGCGCTGGAAAATCCTGTTTACTGTGTTTAAGTCTATCTACCTATTTTAGCTGTCTTGTTTTATTCTCTTCTTCTTACAGCATTTTTTTTTTTTATCTCAGTTCTTGAGCATGTGCCAAAGTATTTGCACACAGCACAACACCTGACCTACACTGTGTAGGGAGCCTTAGCTATGCTTGTACCTACCATTTTATAGTGTTTGGAGGTATTACCTATGCTTATACCTGCTCTTATATATTGTTTAAGAGGCGCTACCCATGTTAATAATAAAAAAAAAAACAACTCAGTCACAGGCCTCCGATTTATGGATAAGTGTGACTCGTCATTCAGCACAGCTGGGTAATAGCAGATTTGGATGTTTAAGAACATTTGCTGCATCTGGAGTTGACTTCTTATTTTTCTCTTAACAGAAAATTGAGAGCAAATATAAGAGGAATTTAAGAGAATGTTACTAAATGAGACCCATTGTTCATAAATACACTCACACTATTATAATCCGTCCTGTGCTCTTGAGTGTGTATGTTAAATTTCCATGTGTTTACTGCAGGACGTGAGTGATGACATGATGTGCTACCGCTGCTCCACCAACAACCCCCTGCTGAACAACCAGGGGAGTGTGTGCATCAACTGCAGGCAGCCTTTCATCTACTCAGCTTCTTCATATGGTCAGTGACACACAGACACATGGTGTGCCGTATTCACCACAGGGGACCCCATTTGTGTTTGTAATGTAGCGTATCTCCTCCTTGTGTACAGAGGTGTTGCCTCTGGTGCAGTTCTACCTGGAGGAGGGCATCAGTGATGAAGAGGCTGTGTCTCTGATTGACCTAGAAGTTCCTCACACGGATCAGAGGGATGCACACTGGCAGGATATGGATAACGGTGGTATCCTTTGATCATCTGTTCTACACTATGTGACTGTATACAGCATAAAGGCATACACAGAGTAACAGATGATTCACATGCTTTGTATGAATTATTAACTCCTCACTCTGCTGGTCCTAAGAGGCTGTATCCTTGCCCTTACACACTGCTCATCTCTTCGAAATGAAACACGTGACTCCCCTCCGCCTTGTGACAGTTCTAAGAAGGGGTTTAGTTTGCACTGGCCTCGATTCTGTGCTGGTGGTTAAGCTGTCAGAACTAAGTCATCTTAGCTCTTGAGCTAATAGGGTTAGCGAGGCTCTCCTGTCTCATCTTAATGACACTAACCCTCCAAGAGCCGTAGCCACAGCCCTAGTGCATGGATTAACCTGCATTAGCCTGCAGACACTCAAGGGCACTGAGGTCTGCTCTGTTCTTCCAGATCCACGATGTGACTGACAGGCTCGACTGATCGGCATTTTGAGCAAACTCACTTCTAGAGTGGTCTCAAGAGAGATGTTTTTTCCTGTCTTGAAAATTGCAATGAATAAAATATGTAGAAATGTGTGAAATGTATGCATTGCTTGTTCTATTTGTTCTTAATTGACACCATGTCAGAGCTGCAGGCTTTGAGGATGGATGATGGTTTGGATGATGCAGAGAAAGACCCATTTACAGCCAAAATGAGCTTTGAGGTAAGAAAGGACAGAGGAGATGAGATGATTAATATTCCACCAACTGGGCGAACCAGCTGGAGAGGATAAAAGGACGGGGTCCATAATGTGTCCATGTGTGTGTCCAAACAGCAGGGAGGCTCGACCTTTGTCCCCGTCAAGGTGAGTCGCACGGTGCTGCGCTCTATGAGCAGGAGGGACGTCCTGATCAAACGCTGGCCCAGGCCGCTCAAATGGGAATACTTCCGCTCCCTGCTGCCTGATGTGAGCATCACAATGTGCCCCACCTGCTTCAAGGTACAGCATTTATAAGACACACAGCTTTATGGCCTGGGTGAGCCACAGACAAAGCTCACGTGTCTGTCTTCTTTCTTTCCTTTTTTTCCCTGTCATGTTACTTGTCTTCTATATAATATTTCTTATATTTATTTATTCTAGGCTTTCTGATCTTCCTCTCTTTGTATTTCCTCCTAGATGTTTCACAGTGAGGATTATGAGCTCCTGGTGCTTCAGCACAACTGCTGTCCTTATTGTCGCAGACCCATCGATGAACCAAACTGATCTACTCTAATCTAGCTATTTAAAACATCACATTTTTGTACCCTGAAGCTGACCTTTTTGTCCCTTTTCTATTGTGCACTTGATTTTCTGACATTTCATCATTATTCTTTTGTATTGTAATATACTGTAGTTGTCAACTTGTCACTATAATATATATCTGTTTATCTTCCAGTTAACATGAATACGTTGCATGCTATTCCTGGAGTTCCCTCTCAAGAGCAGCCCTTTGTCCTCCAAGGATGAGTGACTGAAGGAACACCTGTAGTATCTGTGTGTTGGTCATTATGGAGTGTAAGAAAAGTGCACCATCAGCCAATCAACCCAATTGGATTATTAGGATCAGATTACCTTGATCTGTTACTGATTAAATCATCACTTTTAAAGGGAACATGGGGATATTAGTGTAAAAAAATATATTACTGTAAAAACATTTATTTAAAAAACACTATTTTAACGTAATAGATAAAATCTGTGTGTTGTGTAGAAGACCAGATGCCAGCATTCCACAGGCTTATATGCTGTAGCGGTACATTGTTTTATAACAGTATGGGACATGTCATCTGTTGTGTACTCATGAGAATGTATTTTTATATTGTTATAAAGGGAAAAAAATCAGCAAAGTTTTGGGTACTAAATTGGGGTTTTCTTAGTGATACAAAGAAAGTAATATTTAACTTTTTTCAGATTGAATTTCAACTTGTGTCTATTTTTTTATATATATATATATATATATATATATATATATATATATAGTATGAGAGTGCATGCTATTAGTGGTACGGCCCACTGACTCTGATTACTCGTAGGCTATGAGTTGAGCTCTGCATTATGCAGTGGTCAGGGATTAGGCTTTCGTGGATGTAAATAAGTTGGAGTGCTTGAGAAATTCAATTTGTAGTTTGTCTACTCACAATTATAAATAGGCTGGTTCCCTCTTTGCCTTCCCTCCTACTCGCTCCTCATTCTGATGATGCATTGATGCACCTGACAGTAATGATGGGGTTTGGATAGCCATGGCTGTAACCTCTCACCTTGAAAATGCTTAACATACCCAGCTATTTCTGGAGTTTTCTCCTGTAATGCTTTGTGTGTGTGTGTGTGTGTGTGTGTGTGAATGTGAGAGAGAGGGAGACTGAGATTGTCTTAATTCCATCTCTGCTAACACTTTGCTCTATGCAAGTCCCTAATCCGGCCAGCCTGTTAAAAGGTGCTGCATTCGGGGGGCTGTAGAGCACATCTTACTTCTACAAGATCCATCCCTCCAGTTTCTCCCCATTTGCTCTCCTCTGCACTACAAGACATCTTCAGAGTATTTTATTCTGAGAAGAGGCGCAGATTGTTTTCTGTTAAGGTCTCAGCGGAACAAAAAAACATCACCAACTGCAGCCATGAATGGCACTGAAGGACCCAACTTTTATGTCCCTATGTCTAACAAGACTGGGTTGGTTCGCAGCCCATTTGAGCACCCCCAGTACTACCTGGCTGAGCCCTGGAAGTACTCCCTTCTGGCTGCATACATGCTGTTCCTTATCATCACTGCCTTCCCCATAAACTTCCTCACCCTCTATGTCACCGTTAAAAACAAAAAGTTGAGGACCCCTCTGAACTTTGTCCTGCTCAACCTGGCGGTGGCCGACCTCTTCATGGTCATTGGGGGCTTCACCGTCACGCTCTACACAGCCCTGCACGGATACTTCATCTTAGGGGTCGCTGGCTGCAACATTGAGGGATTTTTCGCCACCTTAGGAGGTAAGAGATGGGGATGTGAAAGTTTTTATAAATAAATGTTGTGCATTAAATGCTGTCATTTAGTTTGTCACTTTCATAATTGATAATATTCAAAAACAGACATTTTTGAGAATATCTGGTGAGTGTGAATACCATATTTTTCGCACAATAAGGCGCACCTAAAATTGCCCAACTGTTTAACTCAGACACTGATGATGAAGGATGGATTTGTGGAAGAGGAATGAACTGAAAAGTGAGTGTATTGTTTTGTATGTCATGTGTTACAGCTGAAAAATGTTGAGTTATTGAGTTAATAAATGAATTGAATAAAGTTTGACTTATCTGACCGTTTTATTTCGCTTAATGCGCCTTATAATCCGTTGCGCTTTATAGTGCGAAAAATACGGTACTTCAAATTTAAAATACAGTGTATGAGTAATATCAAGTAAATCTAAAATTAAATTTACACCTGCTTTGTTTTATGTCTCAGGAGAGATTGGTCTCTGGTCTCTGGTGGTTTTGGCTATTGAGCGCTACATTGTGGTCTGTAAGCCAATGACCAACTTCCGCTTTGGGGAGAAACATGCCATTGCTGGGCTGGCATTCACATGGATCATGGCCATGACTTGTGCTGCTCCCCCTCTGCTCGGATGGTCGCGGTACTGTATGTTTCAGTGTCTAGACTGTGCTTGCCAGGCTTTAAAATCATACAAATATTGTACTCATCATTTGCGCACTTAAGCACATCAGGCTTTGTTTACTTGCAGCACACTTACTCCAAGACACACATTTAGTATCAAAAACTGTGTGTGATACTAAGTGTTGATGGAAAGTCTTGGATTACTGTGTGTGTGTGATACAGGTACATCCCAGAGGGAATGCAGTGTTCCTGTGGGATTGACTACTACACCCCCAAGCCTGAGATCAACAACACCTCATTCGTCATCTATATGTTTGTCCTCCATTTCTGTATCCCCCTCTTCATCATTTTCTTCTGCTACAGTCGCCTACTCTGCACTGTGCGAGCGGTAAGAACACCATTGCCAGATAAAATATTAATAAGGATGTGATACCTTGTTTATCCTTGAAGAGAAATTATTTTTTTTTTACCTTTCTCCCCTCCACAGGGAGGTTAGCAGCATCGCAGAGCGGAGTCTCTGGAGATGTGAGGGATTTAGTGGCTCAAGGACAATCTAGGTGTCTAGATCATCGCCAACATGGCAGCTTATAACTGGGTCCTCCAGCTGAAGGGCAGTCTGCCTGCCCACAGTGTTGTCCTGATGCCCTCATTAATAATATATATACACTCCTGATCAAAATCTTAAGACCAGTTAAAAAATTGCAAGAATTTACGTTTTGCACTATTGTATCTTAAGAAGGTTCTAAGTAGAGTTTCAAAATGCAAAAAGAAGAAATGGGAACAAGAGACTAAATGTTTTGAGCAGGCAATTTATTGAAAAGAACAATTTAACTAAAATAGGCTGTTCATCACCTGATCAAAAGTTTAAGACCATAGCTCAAAAAAAACCCTAAAACAGAAATTAAAGTCTCAAAAACAGACTCAGTAATGAGTAGCTCCACCATTATTGTTGATCACTTCAAAAATTCGTGTTGGCATGCTTGATGCGAGTGTTTCCAAAAGGCTTGTAGGAATGTTGCACCAAGTGGTGAAGATGGCTTCACGAAGGGCATCCACTGTCTGGAACTGATGTCCATTTTTGTAAACTTCCCTTGCCATCCATCCCCAAATGTTCTCAATTGGATTTAGATCAGGGGAACATGCAGGATGATCCAAAAGAGTGATGTTATTCTCCTGAAAAAAATCCTTTGTCAGACGGGCATCGTGAATTGCAGCATTGTCCTGCTGAAAAACCCAGTCATCACCACACAGACGAGGGCCCTCAGTCATGAGGGATGCCCGCTGCAACATCTCCACGTAGCCAGCTGCTGTTTGACGCCCCTGCACAACCTGGAGCTCCATTGTTCCATTGAAGGAAAAAGCACCCCAGATCATGATGGCGCCCCCTCCGCTGTGCCCTGTTGAAAAAATCTCAGGTGGCATCTCCTTGTCATGCCAGTAGCGTTGGAAGCCATCAGGACCATCAAGGTTAAATTTTTTCTCATCAGAGAATAAAACTTTCTTCCAACTTTGAACGTCCCATGTTTGGTGCTCCCTTGCAAAGGCCAAACGGGCAATTTTGTGGCGTTGAAGGAGACGTGGCCTTTGAAGAGGTTTTTTGTTTTTGAAGCCGTTCCTTTGCAGATGCCGTCTGATGGTTATTGGGCTGCAGTCAGCACCAGTAATGGCCTTAATTTGGGATGAGGATCGTCCCGTGTCTTGACGGACAGCCATTCGGATCCTCCGGCTCAGTGCCGGTGAGATTTTTTTGGGTCTACCACTTGATTTTTTTGTTCCATAAACCTCAGGATCTTTTAAGAAATGCAAAATGACTGTCTTACTGCGTCCAACCTCAGCAGCTATGGCACGCTGTGAGAGGCCTTGTCTATTCAGCTCAACAATCCTGCCACGTTCGAAGGCAGTGAGTTTTTTTGCTTTTCCCATCAAGAGGTCTTGACAGTGTGATTACTTGACAGAAAATGACATGGAATCCAAATTTTTGCACAGATTTGGGCTTTTAAAGGATGTGGTCTTAAACTTTTGATCAGCTGATGAACAGCCTATTTCAGTTAAATTGTTCTTTTCAATAAATTGCCTGCTCAAAACATTTAGTCTCTTGTTCCCATTTCTTCTTTTTGCATTTTGAAACTCTACTTAGAACCTTCTTAAGATACAACAGTGCAAAATGCAAATTCTTGCAATTTTTTAACTGGTCTTAAGATTTTGATCAGGAGTGTATATAGCAACACCAATAATAATAATATTAATGATTAAGAAATAATGCAGGCATTTTTCATTTAAGTGGCTATAATTAAAATTTTCATACTAACAAATGACAATGTGAAAACAAAATGAAAGGGGCCGTTCATAGTAATGAACCTACAGAGAATTATCACCTGAATCTGTAGCTCCCCTTGTCTCAACAGGTAATTATAGCAAGTTTTAACTCATGTTTGGCTGTGCCACTAAACTTGACTGTTTAGTTTGTTTTCGCAGCAACTAGCTGGGGAATACAGTGGAGCGTTTAGCAGCTAAACAGCCAGATATGTCCCTCCGGAGTTGGCGGAGACCTAGCCGTAGTTTGTGGCTCTCATGTATTAGCATGTAGAGGTCACGGCTATTTCTGTGACCCGAGCACACGAGAGCCACAAAGTCAGGCTGACCTGCATTCACCAGGTGGCCAGAAACACGACTCCAAATGAATGATAATGTTGCTCTTTGACTGCTGGACATGTAATTAAGCAATGCTAAAACAATCTGTTGTTGCTGGTTAAAAACTGGTAAAGCACCAGCCTTTCTGTTTTTAAAGGCTCAATCTGCAATTTGACACATAAATAACAGATATTTATATTTGCAAATATAATTGTAGACTTAATGATGAAAGGTTACTGCAGTGTTTGAAACCTTTACAGTAAAAAAAACCTTTAATAGCATGAGAAAACATGACTAACTTAACGTAAATAAAAGTTTTCTAGTGTTAGTCCATTGATTAAAAGTCAGTTTGGTCTAATCCTGTGTTTTTTTCAATGTTGGCGATTTTTGTTTATAGATTGTATCGCAGATTAGTCCTTCAGTAAGTTAATAACCTGAATCGGTCTGTTCTTAGGCTGCGGCCCAGCAGCAGGAGTCTGAAACCACCCAACGAGCAGAGAAAGAGGTGACCCGTATGGTTATCGTCATGGTCATCTCCTTCCTGGTGTGCTGGGTTCCCTATGCCACTGTCGCTTGGTACATCTTTGCCAATCAAGGAACTGAGTTCGGACCGGTGTTCATGACTGCTCCAGCCTTCTTCGCCAAGAGTGCTGCTCTGTACAACCCAGTCATCTACATTCTGCTTAACAGACAGGTATGTGCAGCAAATATCCTGCTTTGGTTATGCTTTGTGTAAAAGGGCTTTTTTTATGGCATACTATAATACAGTGATTCTTAACCATAGGGCCGCGGCCCAAACTTGGGCCCCGAGCGCCACCTAGTGGGCCGCAAAAAAAAATCTGTTTTGTACGTGTGGGCCGCGAGGGCCGCGGGATGCAATAACAACTCCCGACCATGTAATGGCGCTAATGCATCAGTCAGTTGTTACTTTAACCAGCTCCATAAATAAGGAGAAGAAGACACTCAGCTAGCTGTAAACAAACAAGATGGAGAAATATTTAAAACGAAAAAATGAAGACGACCCCCGGTTTATTGAATTGAATTGAATACAAATCAAACCAAGAGTGAGATAATTATAAACCTATGCAGTGTATATTTATTAAATAATACATATTAAATAATATATATAATATAATATAATTATTAATAATAAATAATATATATTAAAATTATATTTAATGGGCCCTGGGCCACTCTGTACTGAAAAAAAATGGGCCTCAGGGTCAGAAAGGTTAAGAACCCCTGCTATAATATGACTTGACATTTCTATATTATACTATGACTTTTCTGATAATTTATGAAAAAACAAACAAAAAACAAACACAACACAAAACCATACTATACAATGACTTTTTTGATATACAGTATTTGTGGCGTACTATGATGTGAGCCGGGTGGCAGGCAAAGGCAGGCACAGAGGCCTGCTGATCTCTGGCATCACAGACTGGTTTTAGGGATGTGGATCGTCACCTCTGGCAGAGAAGAAACTGATCTGGTGCAGGAGGTGGGGCGGTATCCACTGGATATAGTTGGGCTCACCTCTGTAGGTAGCTCTGGTTCTGGCTGGACTCGCATCTTTTCCAGAGTTGCCCAGGGTGAGAGGCGCCGGGCAGGTGTGGGGATACTTATGAGCCCCCAGCTTGGGAGGAAGTCTCTGACTGTTTGTGTTTATGCACCAAACAGCACCTTGGAGTACCCAGCCCTCTTGGAGTCTCTGGGTGGCCTCATGGAAAGAGCGCTGACTGGGGACTCTGTAGTTCTGCTGGGGGACTTCAACGCTCACATGGGCGGTGACAGAGAAAGCTGGAGGGGGGGATTGGGAGCAACGGGCACCCGATGTGAAACCGAATGGTGCTTTGGTATCCCTTCTGTGCTAGTCATGGATTGGCCATAATAACCATCATGGTGAAGCACAGAGTAGTTCATAAGAGTACCTGGTACCAGAACACCCTAGGCCAAAGTCTGAGACTGAGGATAATGGAATCCAAGTGGACCATGTTCATAGCCTCCAGTGTGGAAGCGGCTGCTAGGAGTTGTGGTTGGAGGGTCATTGGTGCCTGTCGTGGTGGCAGCCTAAGAACCCGTCAAGCTAAAGAAGTAGGCCTTTTAGGCATGGTGGGATCTTCCGGGGATCTTCCATAAACAGCAGACAGGTACCGGTTGGCCAGAAGGGCTGCAGCTGTGGCAGTCGTCAAAGCAAAATGCAAAAATTTTGATGTTAAAATACTATACCACAACGTTTTTCTATTTACTATACTATGACTTTTAATGACATTTTTCATTATCCTATACTATGATGGTCTTACTATGTCATACTATGCTATGACTATGACTCTTTTGGGGCATACAATATTATGACTTTTTTGACATACTGGGCTATGACTTGATCACTTTTTTGACATACTTTTTGGACTTTTTTTTAGCACCTTTTTCAATACTATATTATGAAATACTATATTATGACATTTTTCAACATAGTAAACTAGGACTTTTTAATCCCTTTATTCAACATACTATACTATGAATTTTATCACTTTTTTCAGCATACTGTACTATAACTTTTTTTTGACATACTATGGCTTTTTTATCACTTTTTTCACATACTATATTATGACTTTTTTAGACACACAATACTATGACATACTATACTAAAAATATTTTAAAAAATTGACATGATATACTATGAATTTTTCAAACTACTATGACTTTTATTATCAATTTTTTCACTTTTTTCGATCAACTTTTTTTGGACTTCCTTTACGGTACTGACTTTTATAGCACTATTTTGACATACTATACATACTATAATATTTATACATATTTATATATACTATGACTTTTTTTAAAACATACTATACGATGACGTTTTTGTAAATACTATACAATGACTTTTTTTGACATACTATACTATGACTTTTTTTGACATACTATGACTTTTTTCATCATTATATGCTATCTTTAGCATTTTCTTTGGCACTTTGTCGAAATGATGACTAACACTATACTGACTTTTGATATATACATTTTTCACATCACTTTTTTGATACACTATACCATTACTTTTTTAACTTTTATTGACATACTACTGACTAACTTTTTTCAAAATACTATATTATGACTTAGTAACATACTGTACTGTGACTTTTATCACTTTTTTTAACCTAGTAAACTTTTTAATCACTTTTTTGACTTAACATTTTTCGACATGCTAGACAATAGCTTTTTTTTTTTAATAATTTTTGTGACATACACTGACTTTTTAATCACTTCATTCATTTTATTCACATTATACTATACTAGGACTTTTTTTCAACATACTATACTTTGGCTTATTTTGCCATATCATACCATGACTTCTCAAAAAATCACTTTTTTGACATACTATACTATTACTTTTTCACTTTTATTCAAATACTAATGACTTTTTTGTAATTCTTTGACATGTAATACAATGACTATTTGATGACTTTTTGACATACAATGACTTTTATTCACTTTTTTGAAACAACATACTATGATTGTTGATACTATTATGACTTTGACATACTACACTATGACTTTTATCATTTTTTTTCAGCATACTGTACCATATTTGTTTTGACATACTATACTATGACTTTTATCACTTTTTTCAGTATACTGTACCATAACTTTTTTTTTTAGACATACTATACAATGGCTTATATTGACATATTATACTATGAATGTTTAAAAAAATTGACACAATATATTATGACTTTTTCGACATAGTATGACTTTTTAATCACTTCTTCATGCTTCGATTTTTTTCACTTTTTTTGATACTATTATGACTTGATTTGACACCCTATACTATGACTGATAGCACTCTTTTAATGACTATCACTTTTTTACTTTATACTTTACTATACATGTATACTTATAGTATATTATATTAATATACTTTTAAGTATATTAAATACCATAGTATTTAAATATACTTGTAGTATACTTTTTGTTTTCGACATACTGTACTATGACTTTTTTATCACTTTCATCGACATACTACACTATGACGTTTTTCGACATACTATACTATGACTTTTTTTGACATACTATACTATGACGTTTTATGACATTTCTCAACATAATATACTATGACTTTTTTCGACACACTATACTATGACTTTTTTCGACACACTATACTATGACTATTTTGACATAATAGACTGACTTTTTTCATGATAATATACTATGAAGTTTTCATTATTTTCTTTAACATACTATACTGTGACAGATTTCGACATACTACACTATGACATTTTTCGACAAACTACACTATGACTTTTCAACACACTATACTATGACGTTTTTATCACTTTCCTTGACATACTATACTATGATGTTTGTAGACATACTACACTATGATGTTTTATGACATTTCTCGACATACTATACTATGACTTTTTTCGACAACTATCCTGGGACTTTTTCGTCACTTTCTTTGACATGCCATGCTATGATTTTTGTTGACATACTATACTATGACTTTTTTAGACAAACTATATCATGATTCTTTTTGACATACTGTACTATACTATGATGTTTTTCAAAATACTGTACTGTGACTTTTTTCGACATACTGTACTATGACTTATCACTTTCATCGACACACTATACTATGACGTTTTTCGACATACTAAACTTTGACTTTTTGACATACTATACTATGACTTTTTTTTAACATACTACACTATGACTTTTTTAACATACTATACTATGACGTTTTATGACATTTCTGGTCATACTATGCTATGATGTTTTTCGAAATACTATACAATGACTTTTTTCGACATACTATACTATGATGTTCTATGACAGTTCTCGACATACTATACCATGACTTTTGTCGACCTACTATACTATTTTGACATGTTGTACTATTACATTTTTATCACTTTTTTGACATACTATACTATGACTTTTTTTTACCACTATAATATACTACGACTTTTGCCGACATAATATACTATGACTTTTTTTACCGCTTATTTCAACATACTATACTATGACTTTTTTGCCACTTTTTTCGATAAACTATACTATGACGTTTTTTTGCCAGTTTTTTTTAAACATACTATACTATGACTTTTTGACCACTTTTTTCGTCATACTATACTATGACTTTTTTACCATTTTTTCCAACATAATATACTATGACTTTTTTTACCACTTTTTTTGACATACTATGCTGACTTGGTTTGACATGCGATACCATAACTTTTTTACTCCTTTTGTTGACTTACTATACTATGCCTTTTTTTACCACTTTTTTACCACTTTTTTCGACTACTATACCATGACTTTTTCGACATGCTATGCTATGACTTTTTTGACACTTTTTTAGACATGCTATACTATGGCTTTTTAACCACTTCTTTCTACATACTATACTATGACTTTTTTATGACATAGTATACTATGACAATTTTACCATTTTTTTCGATATACTATACCTTTTTCAACAAACTCTACTATGAATTTTTTCGACATACTATACTATGACTTTTTTACCATTTTTTTCTGACATACTGTACTATGACTTTTTTACCACTTTTTTGAGATACTGTATTATGATTTTTTTTTTTTTTTACCTTTTTTTGGACATACTGTGTTATGACTTTTTTTCAACCACTTTTTTCGACATAGTATACCAGGGGTGGGGAACCTAGTCATTGTATAGTATGTCGAAAAAAAGTCATAGTATAGTATGTCGAAAAAAGTCATAGTATAGTATGTGGGGGAAAAAAGTCATCGTATAGTATGTCCAAAAAAGTCATATATATTTAAAAAAAAAAAAAAATAAAAAAAAAAAAAAAAAAAAAAAAAAATAAAAAAAAAAAAAAAAAAAAAAAAATATAGTACGTTGAAAAAAAGTCATAGTATAGTATGTCAATAAAAGTCATAGTATAGTATGTCGAAAAAAAGTCAGAATAGTATGTCGATAAAAGTCATAGTATAGTATGTCGAAAAAAGTCAGAATAGTATGTCGATAAAAGTCAGAATAGTATGTCGATAAAAGTCATAGCATAGTCTGTCGAAAAAAGTCATATTATAGCACGTCGAAAAAAATCAAAGTATAGCGTGTCAGAAAAAAGTCAGTGTAGTATGTTGAAAATAAGTCATAGAATAGTATGTCAAAAAATTTCATGAAAAACCGGTCATAGTATTGAATCTTGAAAAAAATCATGTTAACAGTCATATTATAGTATATTAAACAATATTTTGGTTGAATAAAGTCAAATTATATTTCGTTAAAAAATTTCATGAAAAAAGTCATAGTATAGTATGTCGAAAAATTTCATGAAAAACAGGTCATAGTATTGAATCTTGAAAAATTTCATGAAAAAAAGTCATATAGTACGTCGAAAAATTCATGAAAAAAAGTCATAGTATAGTATGTCAAAAAATTTCATTAAAAACAGGTCATAGTATTGAATCTTGAAAAATTTCTTGAAAAAAAGTCATAGTATAGTATGTTAAACAATATTATGATAAAAAAAAGTCATATTAAAGTATGTTGAAAAATTTCATGAAAAACAGGTCATAGTATTGAATCTTGAAAAAATGCATGTTAACAGTCATATTATAGTATGTTAAACAATATTATGATAAAAAAGTCATATTATAGTACATCGAAAAATTCATGAAAAAGTCATATTATAGTACTTTGAAAAATTTCATGAAAAACGGCATAGTATAGTATCTCGAAAAATTTCATTAAAAACAGGTCATAGTATTGAATCTTTAAAAAATGCATGTTAACAGTCATTATAGTATGTTAAACAATATTACGATAAAAAAGTCATAGTATACTGCGTCGAAAAATGTCATGAAAAAAAATCATAGTATAGTATGACGAAAATTTCATGAGAAACAGGTCATAGTATTGAATCTTGAAAAAATTCATGTTAACAGTCACGTTATAATGTTAAACAATATTATGATGAAAAAAGTCATATTATAGTGTATATATAGTATTATATATAGTACGTTGAAAATTTTCAATAAAAAAGACATAGTATAGTATGTCGAAAAATTTCAGGAAAAAAAGGTCATAGTTTTGAATCTTGAAAAATTTCATGTAAACAGTCATAGTTTGTAAAAAGGTTTAATGATAAAAAAAAGTGATATAGTACGTTGAAAAAATTCATGAAAAAAAAGTCAGTATAGTATGTCGAAAAATTTCATGAAAAAAGTCATAGTATAGTACACGTGTCAAACTCAAGGCTAGCGGGCCAAATCCGGCCCGCCACCTCAATTTATGTGGCCCGCGAGGGCTTGCAAAGAATATGGAATGCCTATGATTCAATTCTATGCGGCTTCACAGAACTAGTGTCCTTAAACTGTATGTCCCACAATGCATCTCGATTTTTTTGACATGCGCACTGTAGCGTGTCAGTCTCAGCGGTTTCCAGCAGCAGCGCAGTGTTGCCAATTTAGCGACTTAGTCGCTATATTTAGCCAGTTTTCAGACCCCTCGACCCCTCTTTCACATAAGAAATTAGCGACAAATCTAACGAGTTTTTCTGGTGTTACTGGAGACTTTTGGAGACTCTCATGAAAGCAGGTATCGTTCTTCCTCTTCTCAATGAGCAGCGGGTGCTGCCGTGGACCCCTCCCCAGTCCCAAAGCAGTCACAAGCAGCACAGTCCTCGTCAGCAGACCCTCCTAGCTGCAGTCTCTGTTCACCCCTTCGCATCCAGAATGCAGAGGCAATTTTGTAAAATGATCAAGAGCAGATATATTTATATACCGGTAGTCTTATTATTACAACCGGCCCTTTGAGGGCAGCCATAATGCTGATGTGGCCCGAGATGACATTGAGTTTGACGCCCCTGGTATAGTATGTCAAAATTTTTCCGATGAAAACGTCAAATTTTTTTGATGTTGAAAAAAAACATGAAAACGGTCGTATTATAACATGTAGAATGATTCTATGGTGAGCAAAAAGTCATTTCATGAAATGTTGGAAAATTTTACAAAGAAAAAAAAAAATGCCATAGTATAGTATGTTGAAATTTTTCGTTGAAAACGTCAAATTTTTTTGATGTTGGAAAAAAAAATGAAAAAGGTCGTATTATAGGATATACAATGATTTTATGGTGAGCAAAAGTCATTTCGTGAAATGTTGGAAAATTTAAAACAAAAAAAAAAAAAAGCCATAGAATAGTATGTTGAAATTTTTCGATGAAAACGTCAAATTTTTTTGAAGTTGAAAAGAAACATGAAAACGGTCGTATTATAGCATGTAGAATGATTCTATGGTGAGCAAAAGTCATTTCGTGAAATGTTGGAAAATTTAAAAAAAATAAAACGGCATAGTATTGCATGTCGAATTTTTTCGATGAAAACGTCAAATTTTTTTGATGTTGGAAAACAACTGTGAAAACGGTCGTATTATAGCATGTAGAATGATTCTATGGTGAGCAAAAGTCATTTCGTGAAATGTTGGAAAACTTTACAAAAAAAACGCCATAGTATAGTATGTCGAAATTTTTCGATGAAAACGTCAAATTTTTTTGATGTTGAAAAAAAACATGAAAAGCGTTTAAATGTGAAATTTGGTGCAAAAGCATTTGTGATGTTGGAAAATTTAAAAAAAAAGCATAGTTGTATGTTGAAATTTTTGTTGAAAACGTCAAATTTTTTTGATGTTGGAAAAAAAAATGAAAACGGTGGTATTATATTATGTAGAATGATTCTATGGTGAGCAAAAGGCATTTCGTGAAATGTTGGAAAATTTAAAAAAAAAAACGGCATAGAATAGCATGTCGAAATTTTTCGATGAAAACGTCAAATTTTTTTGATGTTGGAAAAAAACCATGAAAACGGTCGTATTATAGCATGTAGAATGATTCTATGGTGAGCAAAAGTCATTTCGTGAAATGTTGGAAAATTTTACAAAAAAAAAAAAACGCCATAGTATAGTATGTCGAAATTTTTCGATGAAAACGTCAAATTTTTTTGATGATGAAAAAAACCATGAAAACGGTCGTATTATAGCATGTAGAATGATGCTATGGTGAGCAAAAGTCATTTCGTGAGATGTTGGAAAATTAAAAAAAAAAAAAAAAAAACGGCATAGTATAGTATGTCGAAATTTTTCGATGAAAACGTCAAATTTTTTTGATGTTGGAAAAAAAACATGAAAACGGTCGTATTATAGCATGTAGAATGATTCTATGGTGAGCAAAAGTCATTTCGTGAAATGTTGGAAAATTTTACGAAAAAAAAAAAAAGAAAAAAACACCATAGTATAGCATGTCGAAATTTTTCGATGAAAACGTCAAATTTTTTTGATGTTGGGGAAAAAAAACATGAAAACGGTCGTATTATAGCATGTAGAATGATTCTATGGGGAGCAAAAGTCATTTCGTGAAATGTTGGAAAATTTAAAAAAAAAAACGCCATAGTACAGTGTGTCGAAATTTTTCGATGAAAACGTCAAATTTTTTTGAAGTTGGAAAAGAAACATGAAAACGGTCGTATTATAGCATGTAGAATGATTCTATGGTGAGCAAAAGTCATTTCGTGAAATGTTGGAAAACTTTACAAAAAAAACGCCATAGTATAGTATGTCGAAATTTTTCGATGAAAACGTCAAATTTTTTTGATGATGAAAAAAACCATGAAAACGGTCGTATTATAGCATGTAGAATGATTCTATGGTGAGCAAAAGTCATTTCGTGAAATGTTGGAAAATAAAAAAAAAAAAAACGGCATAGTATAGTATGTCGAAATTTTTCGATGAAAACGTCAAATTTTTTCGATGTTGAAAAAAAACATGAAAACGGTCATAGTATAGCATGTAGAATGATTCTATGGTGAGCAAAAGTCATTTCGTGAAATGTTGGAAAATTTTACAAAAAAAAAAAAAAAACGCCATAGTATAGTATGTCGAAATTTTTCGTTGAAAAGGTCAAATTTTTTTGATGTTGAAAAAAAACATGAAAACGGTGGTATTATATTATGTAGAATGATTGTATGGTGAGCAAAAGGCATTTCGTGAAATGTTGGAAAATTTAAAAAAGAAAACGGCATAGTATAGCATGTCGAAATTTTTCGATGAAAACGTCAAATTTTTTTGATGTTGGAAAAAAAACATGAAAACGGTCGCATTATAGGATGTAGAATGATTCTATGGTGAGCAAAAGTCATTTCATGAAATGTTGGAAAATTTAAAAAAAAAAAACGCCATAGTATAGTATGTCGAAATTTTTCGATGAAAACGTCAAATTTTTTTGATGTTGGAAAAAAAACATGAAAACGGTCGTATTATAGGATGTAGAATGATTCTATGGTGAGCAAAAGTCATTTCGTGAAATGTTGGAAAATTTTACAAAAAAAAAAAAAAAAAACGGCATAGTATAGTATGTCGAAATTTTTCGATGAAAACGTCAAATTTTTTTGATGTTGATAAAAAACATGAAAACGGTCATATTATAGCATGTAGAATGATTCTATGGTGAGCAAAAGTCATTTCGTGAAATGTTGGAAAATTTCAAAAAACAAAAAAAACGCCATAGTATAGTATGTCGAAATTTTTCGATGAAAACGTCAAATTTTTTTGATGTTGAAAAGAAACATGAAAACGGTCGTATTATAGGATGTAGAATGATTCTATGGTGAGCAAAAGTCATTTCGTGAAATGTTGGAAAATTTTACAAAAAAAAAAAAAAAACGCCATAGTATAGTATGTCGAAATTTTTCGTTGAAAACGTCAAATTTTTTTGATGTTGAAAAAAAACATGAAAACGGTGGTATTATATGATGTAGAATGATTCTATGGTGAGCAAAAGGCATTTCGTGAAATGTTGGAAAATTTAAAAAAAAAAACGGCATAGTATAGCATGTCGAAATTTTTCGATGAAAACGTCAAATTTTTTTGATGTTGGAAAACAACCGTGAAAACGGTCGTATTATAGCATGTAGAATGATTCTATGGTGAGCAAAAGTCATTTCGTGAAATGTTGGAAAACTTTACAAAAAAAAAAAAAAAACGCCATAGTATAGTATGTCGAAATTTTTCGATGAAAACGGCAAATTTTTTTGATGTTGGAAAAAAAACATGAAAACGGTCATATTATAGGATGTAGAATGATTCTATGGTGAGCAAAAGTCATTTCGTGAAATGTTGGAAAATTTTAAAAAAAAAAAAGAAAAAAAACGCCATAGTATAGAAAGTATGTCGAAATTTTTCGTTGAAAACGTCAAATTTTTTTAATGTTGGGGAAAAAAAACATGAAAACGGTGGTATTATATTATGTAGAATGATTGTATGGTAAGCAAAAGGCATTTCGTGAAATGTTGGAAAATTTAAAAAAGAAAACGGCATAGTATAGCATGTCGAAATTTTTCGATGAAAACGTCAAATTTTTTTGATGTTGGAAAACAACCGTGAAAATGGTCGTATTATAGCATGTAGAATGATTCTATGGTGAGCAAAAGTCATTTCGTGAAATGTTGGAAAATTAAAAAAACAAAAAAAAACGGCATAGTATAGCATGTCGAAATTTTTCGATGAAAACGTCAAATTTTTTTGATGTTGAAAAAAACCATGAAAACGATAGTATTATAGCATGTAGAATAATTCTATGGTGAGCAAAAGTCATTTCGTGAAATGTTGGAAAATTTTACAAAAAAAAAAAAAAAAAAAACACCATAGTATAGTATGTCGAAATTTTTCGTTGAAAACGTCAAATTTTTTCGAAGTTGGGAAAAAAAACATGAAAACGGTGGTATTATATGATGTAGAATGATTCTATGGTGAGCAAAAGGCATTTCGTGAAATGTTGGAAAATTTATAAAAAAAAAAAAAACGCCATAGTATAGCATGTCGAAATTTTTCGTTGAAAACGTCAAATTTTTTTGATGTTGAAAAAAAACATGAAAACGGTGGTATTATATTATGTAGAAAGATTCTATGGTGAGCAAAAGGCATTTCGTGAAATGTTGGAAAATTTAAAAAAGAAAACGGCATAGTATAGCATGTCGAAATTTTTCGATGAAAACGTCAAATTTTTTTGATGTTGGAAAACAACCGTGAAAATGGTCGCATTAAAGCATGTAGAATGATTCTATGGTGAGCAAAAGTCATTTCGTGAAATGTTGGAAAATTTAACAAAAAAAACGCCATAGTATAGTATGTCGAAATTTTTCGTTGAAAGCGTCAAATTTTTTTGATGTTGGAAAAAAAAATGAAAAATGGTCGTATTATAGGATGTAGAATGATTTTATGGGGAGCAAAAGTCATTTCGTGAAATGTTGGAAAATTTAAAAAAAAAAAAGCCATAGTATAGTATGTTGAAATTTTTCGATGAAAACGTCAAATTTTTTTGATGTTGACAAAAAAACATGAAAACGGTAGTATTATAGGATGTAGAATTATTCCATGGGGACCAAAAGTCATTTCGTGAAATGTTGGAAAATAAAAAAAAAAAAAAAAAAAAACGGCATAGTATAGCATGTCGAAATTTTTCGATGAAAACGTCAAATTTTTTTGATGTTGAAAAAAAACATGAAAACGATAGTATTATAGCATGTAGAATAATTCTATGGTGAGCAAAAGTCATTTCGTGAAATGTTGGAAAATTTTACAAAAAAAACGCCATAGTACAGTGTGTCGAAATTTTTCGATGAAAACGTCAAAGTTTTTTGAAGTTGAAAAAAACCATGAAAACGGTCATATTATAGCATGTAGAATGATTCTATGGTGAGCAAAAGTCATTTCATTAAATGTTGGCAAATTTTACAAAAAAAACGCCATAGTATAGTATGTCGAAATTTTTCGATGAAAACGTCAAATTTTTTTGACGTTGAAAAAAAACATGAAAACGGTCGTATTATAGCATGTAGAATAATTCTATGGTGAGCAAGAGTCATTTCGTGAAATGTTGGAAAATTTTACAAAAAAAAAAAAAAAAAACGCCTTAGTCTAGTATGTCGAACTTTTTCATTGAAAACGTCAAATTTTTGTGATGTTGGGAAAAAAAACATGAAAACGGTCGTATTATAGGATGTAGAATGATTCTATGGTGAGCAAAAGTCATTTCGTGAAATGTTGGAAAATTTAACAAAAAAAAAAGCCATAGAATAGTATGTTGAAATTTTTCGATGAAAACGTCAAATTTTTTTGAAGTTGACAAAAAAACATGAAAACGGTTGTATCATAGGATATAGAATTATTCTATGGTGAGCAAAAGTCATTTCGTGAAATGTTGGAAAATTTTACAAAAAAAAAAAAAAAAAACGCCATAGTATAGTATGTCGAAATTTTTCGTTGAAAACGTCAAATTTTTTTGATGTTGAAAAAAAACATGAAAACGGTGGTATTATATTATGTAGAATGATTCCATGGTAAGCAAAAGGCATTTCGTGAAATGTTGGAAAATTTACAAAAAAAAAAAAAAAAAACGGCATAGTATAGCATGTCGAAATTTTTCGATGAAAACGTCAAATTTTTTTTGATGTTGGAAAACAACCGTGAAAACGGTCGTATTATAGCATGTAGAATGATTCTATGGTGAGCAAAAGTCATTTCGTGAAATGTTGGAAAATTAAAAAAAAAAAAAAAAACGGCATAGTATAGCATGTCGAAATTTTTCGATGAAAACGTCAAATTTTTTTGATGTTGAAAAAAAACATGAAAACGATAGTATAGCATGTAGAATAATTCTATGGTGAGCAAAAGTCATTTCGTGAAATGTTGGAAAATTTTACAAAAAAAAAAAAAAAAAAACACCATAGTATAGTATGTCGAAATTTTTCGTTGAAAACGTCAAATTTTTTTGTGTTGGGGAAAAAAAACATGAAAACGGTGGTATTATATTATGTAGAATGATTCTATGGTAAGCAAAAGGCATTTCGTGAAATGTTGGAAAATTTAAAAAAGAAAACGGCATAGTATAGCATGTCGAAATTTTTCGATGAAAACGTCAAATTTTTTTGATGTTGGAAAACAACCGTGAAAATGGTCGCATTATAGCATGTAGAATGATTCTATGGTGAGCAAAAGTCATTTCGTGAAATGTTGGAAAATTTTACAAAAAAAACGCCATAGTATAGTATGTCGAAATTTTTCGTTGAAAACGTCAAATTTTTTTGATGTTGAAAAAAACCATGAAAACGATAGTATTATAGCATGTAGAATAATTCTATGGTGAGCAAAAGTCATTTCGTGAAATGTTGGAAAATTTTACAAAAAAACGCCATAGTATAGTATGTCGAAATTTTTCGATGAAAACGTCAAATTTTTTTGATGTTGAAAAAAAACATGAAAACGGTGGTATTATATTATGTAGAATGATTCTATGGTGAGCAAAAGTCATTTCGTGAAATGTTGGAAAATTTAAAAAAAAAAAACGGCATAGTATAGCATGTCGAAATTTTTCGATGAAAACGTCAAATTTTTTTGATGTTGAAAACAACCGTGAAAATGGTCGTATTAAAGCATGTAGAATGATTCTATGGTGAGCAAAAGTCATTTCGTGAAATGTTGGAAAATTTTACAAAAAAAACGCCTTAGTATAGTATGTCGAAATTTTTCGTTGAAAACGTCAAATTTTTTTGATGTTGGAAAAAAAACATGAAAACGGTCGTATTATAGCATGTAGAAAGATTATATGGTGAGCAAAAGTCATTTCGTGAAATGTTGGAAAATTAAAAAAAAAAAAAAGCCATAGTATAGTATGTTGAAATTTTTCGTTGAAAACGTCAAATTTTTTTGATGTTGGGAAAAAAAACATGAAAACGGTCGTATTATAGGATGTAGAATGATTCTATGGTGAGCAAAAGTCATTTCGTGAAATGTTGGAAAATAAAAAAAAGAAAACGGCATAGTATAGCATGTCGAAATTTTTCGATGAAAACGTCAAATTTTTTTGATGTTGAAAAAAAACATGAAAACGGTCGTATTATAGCATGTAGAATGATTCTATGGTGAGCAAAAGTCATTTCGTGAAATGTTGGAAAATTTTACAAAAAAAACGCCATAGTATAGTATGTCGAAATTTTTCGATGAAAACGTCAAATTTTTTTGATGTTGAAAAAAACCATGAAAACGGTCGTATTATAGCATGTAGAATGATTCTATGGTGAGCAAAAGTCATTTCATGAAATGTTGGAAAATTTTACAAAAAAAACGCCATAGTATAGTATGTCGAAATTTTTCGATGAAAACGTCAAATTTTTTTGATGTTGAAAAAAACCATGAAAAGGTCGTATTATAGCATGTAGAATGATTCTATGGTGAGCAAAAGTCATTTCGTGAAATGTTGGAAAATTTTACAAAAAAAAAAAAGAAAAAAACGCCTAGTATAGTATGTCGAAATTTTTCGTTGAAAACGTCAAATTTTTGTGATGTTGGGAAAAAAAACATGAAAACGGTCGTATTATAGGATGTAGAATGATTCTATGGTGAGCAAAAGCATTTCGTGAAATGTTGGAAAATTTTAAAAAAAAAAAAAAACGCCATAGTATAGTATGTCGAAATTTTTCGTTGAAAACGTCAAATTTTTTTGATGTTGAAAAAAAACATGAAAACGGTCGTATTATAGCATGTAGAATAATTCTATGGTGAGCAAAAGTCATTTCGTGAAATGTTGGAAAATTTAACAAAAAAAAGCCATAGTATAGTATGTTGAAATTTTTCGTTGAAAACGTCAAATTTTTTTGATGTTGGAAAAAAAAATGAAAAGGTGTATTATAGGATGTAGAATGATTTATGGTGAGTAAAGTATTTCGTGAAATGTTGGAAAATTTAAAAAAAAAAAGGCATAGATAGATGTGAAATTTTTCGAGAAACGGAAATTTTGAGGAAAAAAAAGGAAGGGTGGATGTGAATCTTGGGGAAAGTGGAAATGTTGGAAATTAAAAAAAAAAAAAAACGTGATGATGTCGGAAATTTTATCGTTGAAAATGTCAAATTTTTTTAATGTTGAAAAAAAACATGAAAACGGTGGTATTATATTATGTAGAATGATTCTATGGTAAGCAAAAGGCATTTCGTGAAATGTTGGAAAATTTAAAAAAGAAAACGGCATAGTATAGCATGTCGAAATTTTTCGATGAAAACGTCAAATTTTTTTGATGTTGGAAAACAACCGTGAAAATGGTCGCATTATAGCATGTAGAATGATTCTATGGTGAGCAAAAGTCATTTCGTGAAATGTTGGAAAATTTTACAAAAAAAAACGCCATAGTATAGTATGTCGAAATTTTTCGTTGAAAACGTCAAATTTTTTTGATGTTGGGGAAAAAAACATGAAAACGGTCGTATTATAGGATGTAGAATGATTCTATGGGGAGCAAAAGTCATTTCGTGAAATGTTGGAAAATTTTACAAAAAAAACGCCATAGTATAGTATGTCGAAATTTTTCGATGAAAACGTCAAATTTTTTTGATGTTGGGAAAACAAACATGAAAACGGTCGTATTATAGCATGTAGAATGATTCTATGGTGAGCAAAAGTCATTTCGTGAAATGTTGGAAAATTTTACAAAAAAAACGCCATAGTATAGTATGTCGAAATTTTTCGATGAAAACGTCAAATTTTTTGATGATGAAAAAAACCATGAAAACGGTCGTATTATAGCATGTAGAATGATTCTATGGTGAGCAAAAGTCATTTCGTGAAATGTTGGAAAATTAAAAAAAAAAAAACGCCATAGTAGTATGTCGAAATTTTTCGATTAAAATGTCAAATTTTTTTAATGTTGAAAAAAAACATGAAAACGGTGGTATTATATTATGTAGAATGATTCTATGGTAAGCAAAAGGCATTTCCTGGAATGTTGGAAAATTTAAAAAAGAAAAAAACGGCATAGTATAGCATGTCGAAATTTTTCGATGAAAACGTCAAATTTTTTTGATGTTGAAAAAAAACATGAAAACGATAGTATAGCATGTAGAATAATTCTATGGTGAGCAAAAGTCATTTCGTGAAATGTTGGAAAATTTTACAAAAAAAAAAAAAAAAAAAACACCATAGTATAGTATGTCGAAATTTTTCGTTGAAAACGTCAAATTTTTTTGATGTTGGAAAAAAACATGAAAACGGTGGTATTATATTATGTAGAATGATTCTATGGTGAGCAAAAGGCATTTCGTGAAATGTTGGAAAATTTAAAAAAGAAAACGGCATAGTATAGCATGTCGAAATTTTTCGATGCAAACGTCAAATTTTTTTGATGTTGGAAAACAACCGTGAAAATGGTCGCATTATAGCATGTAGAATGATTCTATGGTGAGCAAAAGTCATTTCGTGAAATGTTGGAAAATTTTACAAAAAAAACGCCATAGTATAGTATGTCGAAATTTTTCGATGAAAACGTCAAATTTTTTTGATGTTGACAAAAAAACATGAAAACGGTCATATTATAGGATGTAGAATGATTCTATGGTGAGCAAAAGTCATTTCGTGAAATGTTGGAAAATTTTACAAAAAAAAAAAAAAAAACGCCACAGTATAGTATGTCGAAATTTTTCGATGAAAACGTCAAGTTTTTTTGATGTTGAAAAGAAACATGAAAACGGTCGTATTATAGCATGTAGAATGATTCTATGGTGAGCAAAAGTCATTTCGTGAAATGTTGGAAAATTAAAAAAAAAAAAAAAACGGCATAGTATAGCATGTCGAAATTTTTCGATGAAAACGTCAAATTTTTTTGATGTTGAAAAAAAACATGAAAACGATAGTATAGCATGTAGAATAATTCTATGGTGAGCAAAAGTCATTTCGTGAAATGTTGGAAAATTTTACAAAAAAAAAAAGAAAAAAACGCCATAGTATAGTATGTCGAAATTTTTCGTTGAAAAGGTCAAATTTTTTTGATGTTGGGGAAAAAAAACATGAAAACGGTGGTATTATATTATGTAGAATGATTGTATGGTAAGCAAAAGGCATTTCGTGAAATGTTGGAAAATTTAAAAAAGAAAACGGCATAGTATAGCATGTCGAAATTTTTCGTTGAAAACGTCAAATTTTTTTGATGTTGAAAAAAAACATGAAAACGGTAGTATTATAGCATGTAGAATAATTCTATGGGGAGCAAAAGTCATTTCGTGAAATGTTGGAAAATTTTACAAAAAAAACGCCATAGTACAGTGTGTCGAAATTTTTCGATGAAAACGTCGAATTTTTTTGAAGTTGAAAAGAAACATGAAAACGGTCGTATTATAGCATGTAGAATGATTCTATGGTGAGCAAAAGTCATTTCGTGAAATGTTGGAAAATTTTACAAAAAAAAACGCCATAGTATAGTATGTCGAAATTTTTCGTTGAAAACGTCAAATTATTTTGATGTTGGAAAACAACCGTGAAAACGGTCGTATTATAGGATGTAGAATGATTCTATGGTGAGCAAAAGTCATTTCATGAAATGTTGGAAAATTTTACAAAAAAAAAAAATGCCATAGTAGTATGTCGAAATTTTTCGATTAAAATGTCAAATTTTTTTAATGTTGAAAAAAAACATGAAAACGGTGGTATTATATTATGTAGAATGATTCTATGGTAAGCAAAAGGCATTTCGTGGAATGTTGGAAAATTAAAAAAAAAAAAAAACGGCATAGTATAGCATGTCGAAATTTTTCGATGAAAACGTCAAATTTTTTTGATGTTGAAAAAAAACATGAAAACGATAGTATAGCATGTAGAATAATTCTATGGTGAGCAAAAGTCATTTCGTGAAATGTTGGAAAATTTTACAAAAAAAAAAAAGAGAAAAAAACACCATAGTATAGTATGTCGAAATTTTTCGTTGAAAACGTCAAATTTTTTTGATGTTGGAAAAAAAACATGAAAACGGTCATATTATAGCATGTAGAATGATTCTATGGTGAGCAAAAGTCATTTCGTGAAATGTTGGAAAATTATAAAAAAAAAAAAAAAACTGCATAGTATAGTATGTCGAAATTTTTCGATGAAAATGTCAAATTTTTTCGAACTTGAAAAAAAACATGAAAACGGTCGTATTATAGGATGTAGAATGATTCTATGGTGAGCAAAAGTCATTTTGTGAAATGTTGGAAAATTTTACAAAAAAAAAAAAAAGAAAAAAACACCATAGTATAGTATGTCGAAATTTTTCGTTGAAAACGTCAAATTTTTTTGATGTTGGAAAAGAAACATGAAAACGGTCATATTATAGCATGTAGAATGATTCTATGGTGAGCAAAAGTCATTTCGTGAAATGTTGGAAAATTAAAAAAAAAAAAAAAACGGCATAGTATAGCATGTCGAAATTTTTCGATGAAAACGTCAAATTTTTTTGATGTTGGAAAACAAACCGTGAAAATGGTCGCATTATAGCATGTAGAATGATTCTATGGTGAGCAAAAGTCATTTCGTGAAATGTTGGAAAATTTTACAAAAAAAACGCCATAGTATAGTATGTCGAAATTTTTCGATGAAAACGTCAAATTTTTTTGATGTTGATAAAAAACATGAAAACGGTCATATTATAGCATGTAGAATGATTCTATGGTGAGCAAAAGTCATTTCGTGAAATGTTGGAAAATTTTACAAAAAAAAAAAAAACGCCATAGTATAGTATGTCGAAATTTTTCGATGAAAACGTCAAATTTTTTTGATGTTGGAAAAGAAACATGAAAACGGTCGTATTATAGCATGTAGAATGATTCTATGGTGAGCAAAAGTCATTTCGTGAAATGTTGGAAAATTTTACAAAAAAAAACACCATAGTATAGTATGTCGAAATTTTTCGTCGAAAACGTCAAATTTTTTTGATGTTGGAAAAAAAACATGAAAACGGTCGTATTATAGGATGTAGAATGATTCTATGGTGAGCAAAAGTCATTTTGTGAAATGTTGGAAAATTATAAAAAAAAAAACGGCATAGTATAGCATGTCGAAATTTTTCGATGAAAACGTCAAATTTTTTTGATGTTGAAAAAAACACGAAAACGATAGTATTATAGCATGTAGAATAATTCTATGGTGAGCAAAAGTCATTTCGTGAAATGTTGGAAAATTTTACAAAAAAAAAAAGAGAAAAAAACACCATAGTATAGTATGTCGAAATTTTTCGTTGAAAACGGCAAATTTTTTTGATGTTGGGAAAAAAAACATGAAAACGGTCGTATTATAGGATGTAGAATGATTCTATGGTGAGCAAAAGTCATTTCATGAAATGTTGGAAAATTTTACAAAAAAAAAAAAAAACGCCATAGTATAGAAAGTATGACGAAATTTTTCGTTGAAAACGTCAAATTTTTTTAATGTTGAAAAAAAACATGAAAACTGTGGTATTATATTATGTAGAATGATTCTATGGTGAGCAAAAGGCATTTCGTGAAATGTTGGAAAATTTTAAAAAAAAAACGGCATAGTATAGCATGTCGAAATTTTTCGATGAAAACGTCAAATTTTTTTGATGTTGGAAAACAACCGTGAAAATGGTCGTATTATAGCATGTAGAATGATTCTATGGTGAGCAAAAGTCATTTCGTGAAATGTTGGAAAATTTTAAAAGGTGTAGAAGGCATTCGTGAAATGTTGGAAAATTTTACAAAAAAAAAAAAAAACGGCATAGTATAGCATGTCGAACTTTTTCGATGAAAACGTCAAATTTTTTTGATGTTGGAAAACAACCGTGAAAACGATAGTATTATAGCATGTAGAATAACTCTATGGTGAGCAAAAGTCATTTCGTGAAATGTTGGAAAATTTTACAAAAAAAAAAAAAAAAAAACGGCATAGTATAGTATGTCGAAATTTTTCGTTGAAAACGTCAAATTTTTTTGATGTTGGGAAAAAAAACATGAAAACGGTGGTATTATATTATGTAGAATGATTCTATGGTAAGCAAAAGGCATTTCGTGAAATGTTGGAAAATTTACAAAAAAAAAAAAAAAAAAACTGCATAGTATAGCATGTCAAAATTTTTCGATGAAAACGTCAAATTTTTTTGATGTTGAAAAAAAACATGAAAATGGTGGTATTATATTATGTAGAAAGATTCTATGGTAAGCAAAAGGCATTTCGTGAAATGTTGGAAAATTTAAAAAAGAAAACGGCATAGTATAGCATGTCGAAATTTTTCGATGAAAACATCAAATTTTTTTGATGTTGGAAAACAACCGTGAAAATGGTCGCATTAAAGCATGTAGAATGATTCTATGGTGAGCAACTTTAAGTCATTTCGTGAAATGTTTGAAAATTTTACAAAAAAAACGCCACAGTATAGTATGTCGAAATTTTTCGATGAAAGCGTCAAATTTTTTTGATGTTGAAAAAAACCATGAAAATGATAGTATTATAGCATGTAGAATGATTCTATGGGGAGCAAAAGTCATTTCGTGAAATGTTGGAAAATTAAAAAAAAAAAAAAAACTGCATAGTATAGCATGTCGAAATTTTTCGATGAAAACGTCAAATTTTTTTGATGTTGAAAAAAACCATGAAAATGATAGTATTATAGCATGTAGAATAATTCTATGGGGAGCAAAAGTCATTTCGTGAAATGTTGGAAAATTTTACAAAAAAAACGCCATAGTACAGTGTGTCAAAATTTTTCGCTGAAAACGTCAAATTTTTTTGAAGTTGAAAAGAAACATGAAAACGGTCGTATTATAGCATGTAGAATGATTCTATGGTGAGCAAAAGTCATTTCGTGAAATGTTGGAAAATTTTACAAAAAAAAAAAAAAAAAAAACGCCATAGTATAGTATGTCGAAATTTTTCGATGAAAACGTCAAATTTTTTTGATGATGAAAAAAACCATGAAAACGGTCGTATTATAGCATGTAGAAAGATTCTATGGTGAGCAAAAGTCATTTCGTGAAATGTTGGAAAATTAAAAAAAAAAAAAAACTGCATAGTATAGCATGTCGAAATTTTTCGATGAAAATGTCAAATGTTTTTGATGTTGGAAAACAACCGTGAAAATGGTCGCATTATAGCATGTAGAATGATTCTATGGTGAGCAAAAGTCATTTCGTGAAATGTTGGAAAATTTTACAAAAAAAACGCCATAGTATAGTATGTCGGAAATTTTTCGTTGAAAACGTCAAATTTTATTGATGTTGGGGAAAAAAAACATGAAAACGGTCGTATTATAGCATGTAGAATAATTCTATGGGGAGCAAAAGTCATTTCGTGAAATGTTGGAAAATTTTACAAAAAAAACGCCATAGTACAGTGTGTCGAAATTTTTCGATGAAAACGTCAAATTTTTTTGAAGTTGAAAAGAAACATGAAAACGGTCGTATTATAGCATGTAGAATGATTCTATGGTGAGCAAAAGTCATTTCGTGAAATGTTGGAAAATTTTACAAAAAAACGCCATAGTATAGTATGTCGAAATTTTTCGTTGAAAACGTCAAATTATTTTGATGTTGATAAAAAACATGAAAACGGTCGTATTGTAGGATGTAGAATGATTCTATGGTGAGCAAAAGTCATTTCATGAAATCTTGGAAAATTTTACAAAAAAAATGCCATAGTAGTATGTCGAAATTTTTCGATTAAAATGTCAAATTTTTTTAATGTTGAAAAAAAACATGAAAACGGTGGTATTATATTATGTAGAATGATTCTATGGTAAGCAAAAGGCATTTCGTGGAATGTTGGAAAATTTAAAAAAGAAAAAAACGGCATAGTATAGCATGTCGAAATTTTTCGATGAAAACGTCAAATTTTTTTGATGTTGAAAAAAAACATGAAAACGATAGTATAGCATGTAGAATAATTCTATGGTGAGCAAAAGTCATTTCGTGAAATGTTGGAAAATTTTACAAAAAAAAAAAAGAAAAAAACACCATAGTATAGTATGTCGAAATTTTTCGTTGAAAACGTCAAATTTTTTTGATGTTGAAAAAAAACATGAAAACGGTCATATTATAGCATGTAGAATGATTCTATGGTGAGCAAAAGTCATTTCGTGAAATGTTGGAAAATTAAAAAAAAAAAAAACGGCATAGTATAGCATGTCGAAATTTTTCGATGAAAACGTCAAATTTTTTTGATGTTGGAAAACAACCGTGAAAATGGTCGCATTATAGCATGTAGAATGATTCTATGGTGAGCAAAAGTCATTTCGTGAAATGTTGGAAAATTTTACAAAAAAAACGCCATAGTATAGTATGTCGAAATTTTTCGATGAAAACGTCAAATTTTTTTGATGTTGACAAAAAAACATGAAAACGGTCATATTATAGCATGTAGAATGATTCTATGGTGAGCAAAAGTCATTTCGTGAAATGTTGGAAAATTTTACAAAAAAAACGCCACAGTATAGTATGTCGAAATTTTTCGATGAAAACGTCAAGTTTTTTTGATGTTGAAAAGAAACATGAAAACGGTCGTATTATAGCATGTAGAATGATTCTATGGTGAGCAAAAGTCATTTCGTGAAATGTTGGAAAATTTTACAAAAAAAAACGGCATAGTATAGCATGTCGAAATTTTTCGATGAAAACGTCAAATTTTTTTTTTGATGGTGAAAAAAACCGTGAAAATGGTCGTATTATATCATGTAGAATGACTCTATGGTGAGCAAAAGTCATTTCATGAAATGTTGGAAAATTTTACAAAAAAAAAAAAAAACGCCATAGTATAGTATGTCGAAATTTTTCGTTGAAAACGTCAAATTTTTTTGATGTTGGAAAAAAAACATGAAAACGGTCATATTATAGCATGTAGAATGATTCTATGGTGAGCAAAAGTCATTTCGTGAAATGTTGGAAAATTTTAAAAAAAAAAAAAAAAAAACGCCATAGTATAGTATGTCGGAATTTTTCGTTGAAAACGTCAAATTTTTTTAATGTTGAAAAAAAACATGAAAACGGTGGTATTATATTATGTAGAATGATTCTATGGTGAGCAAAAGGCATTTCGTGAAATGTTGGAAAATTTAAAAAAAAAAAAAAAAAACTGCATAGTATAGCATGTCGAAATTTTTTGATGAAAACGTCAAATTTTTTTGATGTTGAAAAAAACCATGAAAACGATAGTATTATAGCATGTAGTATAATTGTATGGTGAGCAAAAGTCATTTCATGAAATGTTGGAAAATTTTACAAAAAAAAAAACGCCATAGTATAGTATCGAAATTTTTCGTTGAAAACGTCAAATTTTTTTAATGTTGAAAAAAAACATGAAAACGGTGATATTATATTATGTAGAATGATTCTATGGTAAGCAAAAGTCATTTCGTGAAATGGTGGAAAATTTAAAAAAGAAAACGGCATAGTATAGCATGTCGAAATTTTTCGATGAAAACGTCAAATTTTTTTGATGTTGGAAAACAACCGTGAAAATGGTCGCATTATAGCATGTAGAATGATTCTATGGTGAGCAAAAGTCATTTCGTGAAATGTTGGAAAATTTTACAAAAAAAACGCCATAGTATAGTATGTCGAAATTTTTCGATGAAAACGTCAAATTTTTTTGATGTTGACAAAAAAACATGAAAACGGTCATATTATAGCATGTAGAATGATTCTATGGTGAGCAAAAGTCATTTCGTGAAATGTTGGAAAATTTTACAAAAAAAACGCCATAGTATAGTATGTCGAACTTTTTCGTTGAAAACGTCAAATTTTTTTAATGTTGAAAAAAAACATGAAAACGGTGGTATTATATTATGTAGAATGATTCTATGGTAAGCAAAAGGCATTTCGTGGAATGTTGGAAAATTTAAAAAAGAAAACGGCATAGTATAGCATGTCGAAATTTTTCGATGAAAACGTCAAATTTTTGTGATGATGAAAAAAACCATGAAAACGGTCGTATTATAGCATGTAGAATGATTCTATGGTGAGCAAAAGTCATTTCGTGAAATGTTGGAAAATTTAAAAAAAAAAAAAAAACGGCATAGTATAGCATGTCGAAATTTTTCGATGAAAACGTCAAATTTTTTTGATGTTGAAAAAAAACATGAAAACGATAGTATAGCATGTAGAATAATTCTATGGTGAGCAAAAGTCATTTTGTGAAATGTTGGAAAATTTTACAAAAAAAAAAAAAAAAAACACCATAGTATAGTATGTCGAAATTTTTCGATGAAAACGTCAAATTTTTTTGAAGTTGAAAAGAAACATGAAAATGGTCGCATTATAGCATGTAGAATGATTCTATGGTGAGCAAAAGTCATTTCGTGAAATGTTGGAAAATTTTACAAAAAAAACGCCATAGTATAGTATGTCGAAATTTTTCGATGAAAACGTCAAATTTTTTTGATGTTGAAAAGAAACATGAAAACGGTAGTATTATAGCATGTAGAACAATGCTATGGTGAGCAAAAGTCATTTCGTGAAATGTTGGAAAATTTTACAAAAAAAAAAGAGAAAAAAACACCATAGTATAGTATGTCGAAATTTTTCGTTGAAAACGTCAAATTTTTTTGATGTTGGAAAAAAAACATGAAAACGGTCGTATTATAGCATGTAGAATGATTCTATGGTGAGCAAAAGTCATTTCATGAAATGTTGGAAAATTTTACAAAAAAAAAAACGCCATAGTATAGAAAGTATGACGAAATTTTTCGTTGAAAACGTCAAATTTTTTTAATGTTGAAAAAAAACATGAAAACGGTGGTATTATATTATGTAGAATGATTCTATGGTAAGCAAAAGGCATTTCGTGAAATGTTGGAAAATTTAAAAAAGAAAACGGCATAGTATAGCATGTCGAAATTTTTCGATGAAAACGTCAAATTTTTTTGATGTTGGAAAACAACCGTGAAAACGGTCGTATTATAGCATGTAGAATGATTCTATGGTGAGCAAAAGTCATTTCGTGAAATGTTGGAAAACTTTACAAAAAAACCGCCATAGTATAGTATGTCGAAATTTTTCGATGAAAACGTCAAATTTTTTTGATGATGAAAAAAACCATGAAAACGGTCGTATTATAGCATGTAGAATGATTCTATGGTGAACAAAAGTCATTTCGTGAAAAGTTGGAAAATTAAAAAAAAAAAAAAAAAACGGCATAGTATAGCATGTCGAAATTTTTCGATGAAAACGTCAAATTTTTTTGATGTTGAAAAAAAACATGAAAACGATAGTATTATAGCATGTAGAATAACTCTATGGTGAGCAAAAGTCATTTCGTGAAATGTTGGAAAATTTTACAAAAAAAAAAAAGAAAAAAACACCATAGTATAGTATGTCGAAATTTTTCGTTGAAAACGTCAAATTTTTTTGATGTTGGGGAAAAAAAACATGAAAACGGTGGTATTATATTATGTAGAATGATTCTATGGTAAGCAAAAGGCATTTCGTGAAATGTTGGAAAATTTAAAAAAAAAAAAAAAAAAAACTGCATAGTATAGCATGTCGAAATTTTTTGATGAAAACGTCAAATTTTTTTGATGTTGAAAAAAACCATGAAAACGATAGTATTATAGCATGTAGTATAATTGTATGGTGAGCAAAAGTCATTTCATGAAATGTTGGAAAATTTTACAAAAAAAAAAAACGCCATAGTATACTATCGAAATTTTTCGTTGAAAACGTCAAATTTTTTTAATGTTGAAAAAAAACATGAAAACGGTGATATTATATTATGTAGAATGATTCTATGGTAAGCAAAAGTCATTTCGTGAAATGGTGGAAAATTTAAAAAAGAAAACGGCATAGTATAGCATGTCGAAATTTTTCGATGAAAACGTCAAATTTTTTTGATGTTGGAAAACAACCGTGAAAATGGTCGCATTATAGCATGTAGAATGATTCTATGGTGAGCAAAAGTCATTTCGTGAAATGTTGGAAAATTTTACAAAAAAAACGCCATAGTATAGTATGTCGAAATTTTTCGTTGAAAACGTCAAATTTTTTTGATGTTGGAAAAAAAACATGAAAACGGTCATATTATAGCATGTAGAATGATTCTATGGTGAGCAAAAGTCATTTCGTGAAATGTTGGAAAATTTAAATAAAAAAAAAACGCCATAGTATAGTATGTCGAAATTTTTCGTTGAAAACGTCAAATTTTTTTAATGTTGAAAAAAAACATGAAAACGGTGGTATTATATTATGTAGAATGATTCTATGGTAAGCAAAAGGCATTTCGTGGAATGTTGGAAAATTTACAAAAAAAAAAAAAAAAACGGCATAGTATAGCATGTCGAAATTTTTCGATGAAAACGTCAAATTTTTGTGATGATGAAAAAAACCATGAAAACGGTCGTATTATAGCATGTAGAATGATTCTATGGTGAGCAAAAGGCATTTCGTGAAATGTTGGAAAATTTAAAAAAAAAAAAAAACGGCATAGTATAGCATGTCGAAATTTTTCGATGAAAACGTCAAATTTTTTTGATGTTGAAAAAAAACATGAAAACGAAGTAGTATAGCATGTAGAATAATTCTATGGTGAGCAAAAGTCATTTTGTGAAATGTTGGAAAATTTTACAAAAAAAAAAAAAAAAAAAACACCATAGTATAGTATGTCGAAATTTTTCGTTGAAAACGTCAAATTTTTTGATGTTGGAAAAAAAACATGAAAACGGTGGTATTATATTATGTAGAATGATTCTATGGTAAGCAAAAGGCATTTCGTGAAATGTTGGAAAATTAAAAAAAAAAAAAAAAAAACTGCATAGTATAGCATGTCGAAATTTTTTGATGAAAACGTCAAATTTTTTTGATGTTGAAAAAAAACCATGAAAACGATAGTATTATAGCATGTAGTATAATTGTATGGTGAGCAAAAGTCATTTCATGAAATGTTGGAAAATTTTACAAAAAAAAAAAAACGCCATAGTATAGTATCGAAATTTTTCGTTGAAAACGTCAAATTTTTTTAATGTTGAAAAAAAACATGAAAACGGTGATATTATATTATGTAGAATGATTCTATGGTAAGCAAAAGTCATTTCGTGAAATGGTGGAAAATTTAAAAAAGAAAACGGCATAGTATAGCATGTCGAAATTTTTCGATGAAAACGTCAAATTTTTTTGATGTTGGAAAACAACCGTGAAAATGGTCGCATTATAGCATGTAGAATGATTCTATGGTGAGCAAAAGTCATTTCGTGAAATGTTGGAAAATTTTACAAAAAAAAAAAAAAAAAACGCCATAGTATAGTATGTCGAAATTTTTCGTTGAAAACGTCAAATTTTTTTGATGTTGGGAAAAAAAACATGAAAACGGTCGTATTATAGGATGTAGAATGATTCTATGGTGAGCAAAAGTCATTTCATGAAATGTTGGAAAATTTTACAAAAAAAAAAAAAAAACGCCATAGTATAGTATGTCGAAATTTTTCGTTGAAAACGTCAAATTTTTTTAATGTTGAAAAAAAACATGAAAACGGTGGTATTATATTATGTAGAATGATTCTATGGTGAGCAAAAGGCATTTCGTGGAATGTTGGAAAATTTAAAAAAAAAAACGGCATAGTATAGCATGTCGAAATTTTTCGATGAAAACGTCAAATTTTTGTGATGATGGAAAAAACCATGAAAACGGTCGTATTATAGCATGTAGAATGATTCTATGGTGAGTAAAAGTCATTTCGTGAAATGTTGGAAAATTTAAAAAAAAAAAAAAACGGCATAGTATAGCATGTCGAAATTTTTCGATGAAAACGTCAAATTTTTTTGATGTTGAAAAAAAACATGAAAACGATAGTATAGCATGTAGAATAATTCTATGGTGAGCAAAAGTCATTTTGTGAAATGTTGGAAAATTTTACAAAAAAAAAAAAGAAAAAAACACCATAGTATAGTATGTCGAAATTTTTCGTTGAAAACGTCAAATTTTTTTGATGTTGGGGAAAAAAAACATGAAAACGGTGATATTATAGGATGTAGAATGATTCTATGGTGAGCAAAAGTCATTTCGTGAAATGTTGGAAAATTAAAAAAAAAAAAAACGCCATAGTATAGCATGTCGAAATTTTTCGTTGAAAACGTCAAATTTTTTTAATGTTGAAAAAAAACATGAAAACGGTGGTATTATATTATGTAGAATGATTCTATGGTGAGCAAAAGGCATTTCGTGAAATGTTGGAAAAATTTAAAAAAAAAACGGCATAGTATAGCATGTCGAAATTTTTCGATGAAAACGTCAAATTTTTTTGATGTTGGAAAACAACCGTGAAAATGGTCGCATTATAGAATGTAGAATGATTCTATGGGGAGCAAAAGTCATTTCGTGAAATGTTGGAAAATTTTACAAAAAAAAAAAAACGCCATAGTATAGCATGTCGAAATTTTTCGATGAAAACGTCAAATTTTTTTGATGTTGAAAAAAAACCATGAAAACGGTCATATTATAGCATGTAGAATGATTCTATGGTGAGCAAAAGTCATTTCGTGAAATGTTGGAAAATTTTACAAAAAAAACGCCATAGTATAGTATGTCGAAATTTTTCGATGAAAACGTCAAATTTTTTTGATGTTGAAAAAAAACACGAAAACGGTAGTATTATAGCATGTAGAACAATGCTATGGTGAGCAAAAGTCATTTCGTGAAATGTTGGAAAATTTTACAAAAAAAAAGAGGCCATAGTATAGAAAGAGCGGAAAAAATTGGGCGGGGTTTTTTGTAGATGATTCTATGGTAAGCAAAAGGCATTTCGTGAAATGTTGGAAAATTTAAAAAAAAAAACGGCATAGTATAGTATGTCGAAATTTTTCGATGAAAACGTCAAATTTTTTTGATGTTGGGAAAAAAAACATGAAAACGGTCGTATTATAGGATGTAGAATGATTCTATGGTGAGCAAAAGTCATTTCATGAAATGTTGGAAAATTTTACAAAAAAAAAAACGCCATAGTATAGAAAGTATGACGAAATTTTTCGATGAAAACGTCAAATTTTTTTAATGTTGAAAAAAAACATGAAAACTGTGGTATTATATTATGTAGAATGATTCTATGGTGAGCAAAAGGCATTTCGTGAAATGTTGGAAAATTTAAAAAAAAAAAAAAAACGGCATAGTATAGCATGTCGAAATTTTTCGATGAAACGCAAATTGTGTTGAAAAACATGCGTGTTGAGTGTCTAGGTGGCAAAAGCATTGTGAAATGTTGGCAAATTTTACAAAAACGCCATAGTATAGTATGTCGAAATTTTTCGATGAAAACGTCAAATTTTTTTGATGTTGGAAAACAACCGTGAAAACGGTCGTATTATAGCATGTAGAATGATTCTATGGTGAGCAAAAGTCATTTCGTGAAATGTTGGAAAACTTTACAAAAAAAACGCCATAGTATAGTATGTCGAAATTTTTCGATGAAAACGTCAAATTTTTTTGATGATGAAAAAAACCATGAAAACGGTCGTATTATAGCATGTAGAATGATTCTATGGTGAGCAAAAGTCATTTCGTGAAAAGTTGGAAAATTAAAAAAAAAAAAAAAACGGCATAGTATAGCATGTCGAAATTTTTCGATGAAAACGTCAAATTTTTTTGATGTTGAAAAAAAACACGAAAACGATAGTATTATAGCATGTAGAATAACTCTATGGTGAGCAAAAGTCATTTCGTGAAATGTTGGAAAATTTTACAAAAAAAAAAAAAAGAAAAAAACGCCATAGTATAGTATGTCGAAATTTTTCGATGAAAACGTCAAATTTTTTTGATGTTGGGGAAAAAAAACATGAAAACGGTGGTATTATATTATGTAGAATGATTGTATGGTAAGCAAAAGGCATTTCGTGAAATGTTGGAAAATTAAAAAAAAAAAAAAAAAACTGCATAGTATAGCATGTCGAAATTTTTTGATGAAAACGTCAAATTTTTTTGATGTTGAAAAAAACCATGAAAACGATAGTATTATAGCATGTAGTATGATTCTATGGTGAGCAAAAGTCATTTCATGAAATGTTGGAAAATTTTACAAAAAAAAAAACGCCATAGTATAGTATCGAAATTTTTCGATGAAAACGTCAAATTTTTTTAATGTTGAAAAAAAACATGAAAACGGTGATATTATATCATGTAGAATGATTCTATGGTGAGCAAAAGTCATTTCGTGAAATGGTGGAAAATTAAAAAAAAAAAAACTGCAAGCATAGCATGTCGAAATTTTTCGATGAAAACGTCAAATTTTTTTGATGTTGGAAAAAAACCGTGAAAACGGTCGTATTATAGCATGTAGAATGATTCTATGGTGAGCAAAAGTCATTTCGTGAAATGTTGGAAAATTTTACAAAAAAAAAAACGCCATAGTATAGTATGTCGAAATTTTTCGATGAAAACGTCAAATTTTTTTGATGTTGGAAAAAAACCATGAAAACGGTCATATTATAGCATGTAGAATGATTCTATGGTGAGCAAAAGTCATTTCGTGAAATGTTGGAAAATTTTAAAAAAAAAAACTGCATAGTATAGTATGTCGAAATTTTTCGATGAAAATGTCAAATTTTTTTGAACTTGAAAAAAAACATGAAAACGGTCGTATTATAGGATGTAGAATGATTCTATGGTGAGCAAAAGTCATTTCATGAAATGTTGGAAAATTTTAAAAAAAAAAAAAAAAACTGCCATAGTATGAGCATGTCGAAATTTTTCGATGAAAACGTCAAATTTTTTTAATGTTAAAAAAAACATGAAAACGGTGGTATTATATTATGTAGAATGATTCTATGGTGAGCAAAAGGCATTTCGTGAAATGTTGGAAAATTTAAAAAAGAAAACGGCATAGTATAGCATGTCGAAATTTTTCGATGAAAACGTCAAATTTTTTTGATGTTGAAAAAAAACCGTGAAAACGATAGCATTATAGCATGTAGAATAATTCTATGGGGAGCGAAAAGTCATTTCGTGAAATGTTGGAAAATTTTACCAAAAAAACGCCAAAAAAAAGGATGTAAAAAATTTTTGAAAAAAAGTTTTTTTGTGTTGAAAAAAAAATGAAAACGATATATAGCATGTGTTTCTATGGTGAGCAAAAGTCATTTCGTGAAATGTTGGAAAATTTAACAAAAAAAAAAGAAAAAAACACCATAGTATAGTATGTCGAAATTTTTCGTTGAAAACGTCAAATTTTTTTGATGTTGGGGAAAAAAAACATGAAAACGGTGGTATTATATTATGTAGAATGATTCTATGGTGAGCAAAAGGCATTTCGTGAAATGTTGGAAAATTAAAAAAAAAAAAAAAACGGCATAGTATAGCATGTCGAAATTTTTCGATGAAAACGTCAAATTTTTTTGATGTTGGAAAACAAACATGAAAACGGTCGCATTATAGCATGTAGAATAATTCTATGGTGAGCAAGAGTCATTTCGTGAAATGTTGGAAAATTTTACAAAAAAAAAAAAAAAAAAACGCCATAGTATAGTATGTCGAAATTTTTCGTTGAAAACGTCAAATTTTTTTGATATTGAAAAAAAAACATGAAAACGGTGGTATTATATTATGTAGAATGATTCTATGGTGAGCAAAAGGCATTTCGTGAAATGTTGGAAAATTTTAAAAAAAAAACGCCGTAGTATAGCATGTCGAAATTTTTCGATGAAAACGTCAAATTTTTTTGATGTTGAAACAAACCATGAAAACGGTGGTATTATAGCATGTAGAACGATTCTATGGGGAGCAAAAGTCATTTCGTGAAATGTTGGAAAATTTTACAAAAAAAAAAAAAAACGCCATAGTATAGCATGTCGAAATTTTTCGATGAAAATGTCAAATTTTTTTGATGTTGAAACAAACCATGAAAACGGTGGTATTATAGCATGTAGAACGATTCTATGGTGAGCAAGAGTCTTTTCGTGAAATGTTGGAAAATTTAAAAAAAAAAAAAAAAAAACGCCATAGTATAGCATGTCGAAATTTTTCGATGAAAACGTCAAATTTTTTTGATGTTGAAAAAAACCATGAAAACGGTCGTATTATAGCATGGAGAATGATTCTATGGAGAGCAAGAGTCATTTCGTGAAATGTTGGAAAATTTTACAAAAAAAAAAAAAAAACGCCATAGTATAGTATGTAGAAAATTTTTGTTGAAAACGTCAATATTTTTTTAATGTTGAAAAAAAAACCATGAAAACAGGTGGTATTATATTATGTAGAATGATTCTATGGTGAGCAAAAGTCATTTCGTGAAATGTTGGAAAATTAAAAAAAAACAAAAAAAAACGCCGTAGTATAGCATGTCGAAATTTTTCGATGAAAACGTCAAATTTTTTTGAAGTTGAAAAAAACAATGAAAACGGTGGTATTATAGAATGTAGTACTAGTATATGGTGAGCAAAAGTCATTTCGTGAAATGTTGGAAAATTTTACAAAAAGAACGTATAGTATAGTATGTCGGAAAAAAAAAGTCATAGTATAGTACATCCAAAAAAGTCATAGTAAAGTGTGTCGAAAAAAGTCATAGTATAGCATGTCGAGAAAAGTCATAGTAGAGTATGTCGAAAAAGTCATTGTAGAGTATGTCGAAAAAAGTCATAGTAGAGTATGTCGAAAAAGTCAGTATAGCATGTCGAAAAAAGTCAGTATAGTATGTCGAAAAAAGTCAGTTAAGTATGTCGAAAAAGGTCAAATATAGTATGTCGAAAAAAGTCAGTAGAGTCTGTCGAAAAAAGTCAGTATAGTATGTCGAAAAAAGTCAGTAAAGTATGTCGAAAAAGGTCAGAGTACAGTATGTCGAAAAAAGGCATTGTATAGTATGTCGAAAAAAGTCAAAGCTTGTCGTAAAAAAGTCATAGTGTAGCATGTTGGAAAAAAAAAGTCACAGTATAGTATGTTGGAAAAAAAGTCATATGTCGGGAAAAAAAGTCATAGTATAGTACATCCAAAAAAGTCAGTAAAATGTGTCGAAAAAAGTCATAGTATAGCATGTCAGAAAAAGGTCAGAGTAGAGTATGTCGAAAAAAAGTCATAGTCGAGTAATAAAAGTCGAAATGTTTGAAAAAAGTTATGGTATAGTATGTCGAAAAAGGTCATAGTAGAGTATGTCGAAAAAGTCATAGTATAGTATGTCGAAAAAAAGTCATAATATAATAAATCCAGAGAAAAGTAACTAACAATGTGAGTATTCGGAAAAAAAGTCAGTATAGTATGTCGAAAAAGGTCAGAGTATAGTATGTCGAAAAAGTCATAGTATAGTATGTCAAAAAAGCCATAGTATAGTATGTCAAAAAGTCATAGTATAGCGTGTCAGAAAAAAGTCATAGTATAGTATGTCGAAAAAAGTCATAGTAAAGTATGTTGAAAAAGTCATATTAAAGATTGTGAAAAAAATAATAGTATATCGAAAAAAAAAGTCAGAGTATGTCGAAAAAGTTATAGGATAGTATTTTTTCGAAAAAAGTCATAGTATAGTATGTAAAAAAAGTGGTAAAAAATTCATACTATAGTATATCGAAAAAAGACATAAAAAAATATTGTAGAGTATGTCAAAAAAGAGGTAAAAAGGTCATAGTATGTTGAAAAAAAGTGGTCAAAAAGTCACAGTATAGTATGTCGAAAAAACGTGGTCAAAATGTAACAGTATAGCATGTAAAAAAAAAAAAAGTCATGGTATAGAATGTGAAAGAAAGTGGTAAAAAAGTCATCCTGCAGTATGTCCAAAAAAGTCACAGTACAGGATGTCGAAAAAAAAAGCATTGTATGCAGAAGAGAAATATAGTATGTCGAAAAAAAATCATAGAATAACATGTCAGAAAAACTTCATAGTATAGTATGTCGTAAAAAGTGAAAAAAAAAAGTCATACTATGGCAAGTTAAAAAAAAAGTGGGTAAAAAAGTCATACTATAGTTCGTCGGAAAAAGTCATAGTACAGAATGTCAAAAAAGTAGTCAAAGATAACAGCATAGCATATAAAAAAGTCGTAGTACAGTATGTTGAAAAACATCACTGTGTAGTATGTTGAAAAAGTCATCGTAGTATGTCGAAAAACGTCCTAGTATAGTATGTCGATAAAATTGATAAAAAAGTCATAGTACAGTATTACGACGACAAAAGTCATACTATATGTCGAGAAATGTCATAAAACTTAAAAAAGTCAGTGTTGTACGATAAAAGTCAAAGTATAGTATGTCGACAAAAATCATAAAAAGTCAATGTAGTTTGACATACTATAACGTTTTTCAACAAAGTTATAAAAACATTGTATAGTATGTCAAGAAATGTCATAGTATGTCAAGAAATGTCATAGTATGTCAAAAAGTCAGAGTTGTGTCGATAAGTGTCGATAGAATAGTATGTCAAAAAAAACGCATAGTATGTCGAGAAATGTCATAAAACGTCATAGTATAGAATGTCGTTGAAAGTGATTAAAAAAAAGTTGTATGTATGTTGTTATGTATGTTGAAAAGTCAGTGTAGTATGTTGAAAAAAATCATAGTATGTTATGTCTAAAAACTATAATATATCAAAAACATACTATACCATGAGTTCTTTCTCTCTTGTTCTTTTTGGCCTCTAGTTCAGAAACTGCATGATCACCACCGTGTGCTGTGGCAAAAACCCGTTTGGAGACGACGAGGGCACCGCCACCACTTCTAAAACTCAGACTTCATCTGTCTCATCCAGCCAGGTGGCCCCTGCCTGACTGGGATCCGCACATCTTTCCCTGCACACCTAGGGACCCACCACTGCCAAGCAGCGCTATGTTCTATTGGCCAATCCTCTTTACTTACAGCTCCACGTGTCTTCACTGAACTGGCATGACCACACTTTTGGTGGGACTGACATACTCAAGAGCCAGCACGCGTATTTTCAATCCACTTAATCGTGGAAAGTGTTCAGCTGGCTTCACAGAGTTTAACCCAGCATCAAGGGGGTGTTGTCCATGTGACGATCCAACTGAACACATTCCAAGCTCCCCACTATCCAAAAACACACAATGGGTGAAAATAAACCACGCCACATGAATTTCCTCCATATCAACTCTTGTTCAAATAATTGTTGCAGCTATATATCCTCAAAATGTGCTTTGAACATTTTATGATCACTTAGCTGAAATTAGTTATCAATTTGTTTAGATATCGTTTTTAAAGCATAAAATGGGGCTGTCCTATGGTCTCTCTTGTCTCTACGGTGACTATGCTAGGGTTGTTAGTTTGCTCTTGGCATTGACTGAGACATGAGTCTAAAAGATGGACCTGAAAAAAGCCGCTTCAGAGAGAGCTCACCTCCTGCAAGAGAGTGGATGCATGTGTATGTTGAACCTCAGGATGCCAATGTGTGTATTAAAGAGATGTGGGGATATCATTTTGTTCATTGTGTAAAGGCTAGGATCTTGTGGAAGTTGTTCTGTGTCCTGCAATAAAAACAAAGCTAAATGTCTGCACGACTTTCCCCTAACTCACGTTTTCATGAGAACGTTTTACAAGGCCTCTGAGAAGTTCCAGATGCTATTTTAGGTGGCAGGCCAGATCTTAATGGTTTTCAAATGTTGTTAAAATTTGCTATGCTGCAGTGCATGTAGAAATGAAGCACTTTGAGATGTAGTACAATACACAGTCATCATTAAAATCCTAAATACTGTAATTTATTTCACAAACTCTGACAAGTCATTTGGCATCACAAATAGTCTCTCCTTATATTGAGCTCACATTTTTTTCTCATAAAGGTAAATTTCCCTCTTAAATTGGTCAGAATCCAACAAGAAATTCATTCGTTTACAAGCACACTGATCAACGCTTCTATACTGATGCAGCTCTTCCCAGTGAACTACATTACATCTGATTTCAGTCATTTATATTCCTCTCTCTCCACTCCTCCTCAACCCATCATTAACCTTCAAAGCACCGATGGGAGTGAGTCGCACACCTGAGAACATTGCAGGCTTTAGGAGATGGGAGGAGTCTATCACGGTCCTTCTTACTCATCCTGACGGACAGGCCACTTGAAAGCATTATAACACATCTATAAATATTGCTATGGACATTATAATACAGTACAGTGCATCATTGGCTCGTTCCCTTAAGAAAAGGGTTCAGTGCGTTAAGATCGCCACCAGGGCTTACTGTCGGTCCCAGTAAATGTAAAGACATCCAGAAAAAGCCTCATCTCCAAGCCCCTACAACTTCCCACTAAAGCATAGCTGAGCCAGACTGGAATTCTGTCCGTGTCATGAAGACATATTTTGGAAAATTGCTTGGCAATCCCAGATCAGAGGAGGAACATCGCAAATGTTTGACGCTTGAGAGGCAGGTTTAAGTCCTGTGCCACTTACCGCACTTTTTATAGTCTATGGGAATAATTATGCCACTTATGAAGGCTAACTCCGCAGTGGACAACATTCCCAAGTAACTATGTAGGAGAAAGGCAGCTGTCAGCAGGGGAAAGAGATGGCTAGTAGGAAAGACACTGGCAGGTTCAGGCTTCGCTGCAGCATTCGTAGATGTTGTCCTCCACAAGAGCAATGACCTGCTCGAACTTGTGGTGCAGCTGAGTGCGACGTGCGGTGGGGTTGGACTCAAGAGCGTTCACCACCTGACCGAGGGAGATAGAAAAGAAAAACGCAACATAGACTTTCAGAGGCTGTCGAGCATTCATGCATCTATCTATCTATCTATCTAGGAGCGGGAGGAAATCAGCCACCTGCCTGGACATAGAAAGTTTAGCAAGAGAAAAGGGGGGAGCAGCAGAGGAACAAGTGAAGTGCTTCAGCCTCTTCTCCAGCCTTCACGCATGCCTCCACACCACAAAAGCCTTTGCTCTTCACATATTTACAAAACCCACATCTGCTCTGTTTTTCATGCCCAATAGCTGTCACGGTGTCAGTGGGATTTATGGGCTCTTAGCGGCAGTGCTACGAGGCAGCGCAAACTGAGCTGAAGCGAGAGAATAGGCAATCAGGGGCCATTCACAGAGCTCTGTGAATCAGAGTCTAAGCCCCTGGCCCACGTCAATACAGTAGCATGACAGAGGAAAGCAGCTAAATGGCATTATCACAAGGGTGCTCCATTAAGGCACAGTCACCACTGACTAAGCCTCTCCTGAGAATAGTCCCAGCAGTAACGAAACATGGGGGAGGACAGCAGGGGCTTGAAGAGGGCTAGTTCGAAGAGAAACAGGAGATATGAAGCAGCAACTTAAATGTGTCATTAAGCAGATAGGGGTGATGGATAAAGAGAGGGTAAACAGCACGTTGTTTGGCTGAGGTGAAAGGTATGTGCGGGCTGGAAGGGAGGACGTTTGAGAGACTAGTTGTAAGGCAGTGCACTACATCTCTCAACATGCACATGATCCACCACACTGATACGTCACGCTCAGATACCCTCTGTGAAACTTAAAACAGCCAAAGGGTTCGACTGAGGTGTTGTAGCTGCAGAAAAGCGCCAGTTTAAACACGAAAAACATATCTAATCTGAGATCAGAAAGACAGAAGTAACGTAAGAATCGCTTCTCTTACCTGGTTTCTGTATCTTTTGGCGTATTTGTAGATTTCTGTCAAGGCCAGGTTGGTGTTGAATTCATTTCTGTATTTCTACAGGATGGACAACAGATTCACATTAAATTCAAAAGTATATTTTGTATGTAATTTCAGGCTTTTGTGGCGCAAGATCACAAACACACACGGGGGCTGTATTCTGAACTGCATACTATAGTAGCAGTACGTACTGATATGGCCACAATGTACTATGTAGTATGCGAACAAAAGCAAAATATACAGTAAGCCAAAAATACCTGGATGTCGTACTGATTTGGAAAAAAAAAATTCCAGTATGCACTGGGCCAGTCTACCTCACCTATTGTATCCCACAATGCAAAGCACTGGAACGGTACAGGCTACGGTTACATTGTTTTTTACATTTTTCGTAGCTATTTCATCACTAAACTCACTTCTGAAAATTTTTGAGGCAACAAATCAACTGTGTAGATTTTGAATGGTTACAGTTTTACAATATTAGATGGCGAATCGAAAATTTGCTCTAATGTTTTATAGAGTTTAGAAGCTCCACAAACTGCCGTTACAGCTAGCTAGCGCCTGCCAGGGTTGCTACCTCACCAGCTGGCTATCAGCCGGCTGGAGCGCTCTACAGACCGATCTGTAGACAAAAGGCTTTTATTTCCTTGTTGACGGATAGTTAGTTTAAACATCGCAACACAAATGTCCATTATAAATTAACGGGAACCTGTTTATCTGCCTTTTGACGCTCCACAGTCGCCCGCGGGCGTAGCTCGCTTGCCAGCCAGCCAGCGACGCTCAGACTGCAACAGAGCAGCAGAAAGGCTGCAGAGTGGCGAGGGGAGAGGGACAAGGAGGGTAAGAGCTGCCTCTGACGGGGCAGAGAGATACCTACTGAGACAACACCACCCTTTTTAACATTACTCTAATACCTGTAGGGAGATCAGGCCACTGTTTTGTTTCAGTAACTGAGAAAGGGTAAATTTTTGTTGAGCAATGTTGTTCCGTCTCCCCTTGATGATCCCATTTGTCTTATTTCACTATGAGCTGTTAGAATAAATACTTTAAACCTGGAGTGTCTGATTTAAAAGCTGGTTTGAAGGCTAAAGTCTGGTCTAGCACACTGCAAAATACATCGCTTTAATGGTTTCATGCTACTGGGAACGCAATACGTACTGTATACAGCATACTGCCTTCGTCAGTATACTCACTCTTGACTCCTCAGCCAGGTGAGCATTCATCTCCTGCTCGCTGAGAGGGGCCATTTCCTGTATCTGCTGGTAGTAGCACTGCACTCTCTTCTTATACTCCGGGATCTCCTTAGCATACAGCAGCTTGTTGGTAGGCGAATCCTGGGGAAAGAAAAAAAAAAAAAAAAATACATTTCAGTCAGGAAAATCCTTTTTTTGCAGCAATATGCATTTTAGTTTGGCAGTGTGGCTCAATGTGATGCTCTGGAACAAATCTGAGCCAGCTTTGACACAGACTGTCCTTGAGCTCACTAACCCCCTCTGGCAGAGCCTGAGACGCACAGCATTTGATGAGCATGAACACATGTTTAAAAAATGTTCAAAATGCATGTGCAATTGAATGCTACATCAGGAGGAGGCTAAAAGCAATGTACCCTCTTCTGAGAGTTAATAATTTAGCACTGGACCTCAGTGTTGAATGAGGTTTGTACCGTACATTACTGTGCAGTCTGCAATTAGGTGCTACTGTCCTAACAAGGAGCTGCTCAGTTAGACTGGATGTTATTAGTTGATGACCTGATCTAGACCACTGAGACAATGGAGGGAGGGTACACTTTCCTTTCCGCACAACAGGAGACTCAAAACCTCAGCCAGGGAAGGAAAATTCCAGTCTAAACAATACTCCTTCATACCTCTGCCACTCTTGCCACAGTCACTTCAGGCACTGGTGTTTATTCAAGCAAGAAGAAAAGTAGTGGGGCTAAGAGGTTGTGGGCATACTTAGGTTTTAGTGGTGACTACTGTTGCGAGCGACTGTGTGTGGATATTTGTGCGTGAGAGAGAAAGGGACAGAAAGAAAGTAGGACAGGGAAAAAGAGACGGCCGGCCTCAGCTTTCAGCGTCAGTGAATGTGCTTACAGAGCACCTTAATATTTCTGTGTGTCATGAGTTATTTGTGTCACCTAATGTGTGTGTTTGTTTGCATGTCTGTGTGCAGTAGAAGGTGCAGGGGGAGTAGAAAGCCTGCGGCCATACTCGCTCCCTCTAATAGGGAACCCTCTCTCTTCCTGTCCACAAGGTCACTTCCTGCTGCTCGCCCATCTGCCTGGTAACCCCCCTGTGACCCTGTGGCCCTCCATGTCTGCATCTAGCCAGATAAGAGTGTTTCCGTGGAATCAGCAAGCGTTACTTAGTTCCCTACCCCTTGCGCTCACCCTGCTGCTGCTAATCCAGACCCCGTACCCTTCACTGCCCTGTCCCGAGGCCATCACACACACTCGCACACATACACTAACAAGCGACTGTAACTACTTGAGGGAAATGTAGAGGTGTGTCATGCCGGTCTCCTTGACCTACTGGACAGAACGTGGGCATATCCTTGAACCTGGTGATTCCACAATATGTACACAGCCAGATGTGACATGTTAATGAGGACGCTGCAGTGTGTGTAGAAATGTCCCGTTGCTGGAGCTTTCATGTATGTCTCTATGAGAAAAAAAAATGAATTCACTTATGTATCATGATTTTGAAATACATTTTTTAATGCCAGAATCAATATATTTACTTAATATCAGTCTATATGGAGGTAGAAGGAAGTTACCGCTTTTATTGTTGTATTATGAGTGACGTGCCATTCCGCCAAAACAAAATGTGAGTCGTAACGACAAAGCAGAAACAGCTGAGGGTCCACATTGATGCACCTTGCGTCCTTACATGTTCAATCCAAAGTGGTCCAAACATTACACATACAGTAAAGTATGGAAACACTTTGGGTTTCACACATTGACAGGAAAAGCAGAGCTAGACATCACAGCTAAAGCTGCATGCTAACTCTGTCATGGACAGAAAACATTATCGTATTACGGAAACGTTTGGTCAAGCCGGCCGTCACGCTCATCTCCGAGGGCAAATGGGCCGACGCTACAACTGTAGAGAACCCATATGCTGACATTTATGTTAAATATATCTAAACAGCCCAGATGGAGTGGACCATGGACGTATAAAGAGAACAGAGCTAATGGGAGAGCTAGCGATGGACTTGGCAAAATTAGAAGAAGTATGCACATGTGACTACGTCTAGTTTTCAAAATAAGGTGTTAACAAATACATATTATGGGAATGCGATTGATTAGATTATATTCACTAGTAGTTTAAAACATTACATGTACCAAAATACCACTAATTTGTGAGGAAAATACCTTTATTCTTTGATTTTGGTATATAAAAGAGTAAAAGTCCCTAGAAGTGTATAATTCAACTTTTTCTCATGGTCTACTGTTAAAAATAAGTTAATATTTCTAAATTGTAACACGCATTGAATCGGCACCCAAGTATGGTGATAGTACTGAATCGGGTGTATCATCCCAGCCCTGATAGGTCTGTACCTGCCCGCCTCTACATGTGAATATTTCCGCCATGAGTGCACTGGCTCTTTGGCACTGAACTGAAGTATATAAATCAGACTGTTTCTCAGTGAGAGGAGCATCATTTGATGAGTCCTCGGCTCCCTCCAGGGAGGAAGCCAGTCAGAGACAGGAAGCAGAGCGTGCTCAGGGTCACGGTGTCTGAGGGATGAGACGGATTTGTGAGCAGTGAAGACATTGACATGCAAGCACACACAGATACCGACAGACAGACAGACACTGAGAGACACTGAGACATAAGACAGACAGACGGACGGACGGACGGACGGACAGATAGACGGACACGGACAGAGAGACTGACAGAAGAGACAGACAGACAGACACTGAGAGAGAGAGAGACAGACAGACAGACAGACATACAGACAGACACTGAGAGAGAGAGAGAGAGAGACAGACAGACAGACATACAGCAGAGAGAGAGAGACTAGAGAGACAGACAGACAGACAGACAGACAGACATGAGAGAGACAGACACACCGACAGACAGATGGACGGACAGACAGACAGACAGACACTGAGAGACAGACAGACAGACAGACAGACATACACTGAGAGACAGACAGACAGACACTGACAGACAGACAGACAGACAGACAGACAGACAGACAGATAGACAGACGGACTGACAGAGAGACAGACACTGACAGACAGACAGACATATAGACAGACAGACAGACAGACACTGAGAGAGAGACAGACAGACAGACAGACAGATAGACAGACAGACACACCGACAGACAGAGAGACACACTGACGGACAGACAGACACCGCTCGACAGACAGACAGACACCGATCGACAGACAGACAGACACCGAGACAGACAAACAGACAGACAGACAGAGACACCGAGAGAGAGAGAGAGACAGACAGACAGGCAGAGAGACAGACAGAGACACCGACAGACAGACAGACAGAGACACCGACCGACAGACAGACAGACAGACAGAGACACCGACAGACAGACAGACAGACATATGCACACATGAACACACACAGCACAAGAGATTCCTGGTGCTCATGACCTTGGATCAGCCGACTCGGCTGAAATAACATGAGGAGAGGTAGATGGAGTTGACAGTCTGAAGGCTCAGGGATGAGGGTTCACAGGGGGACTCGGGAGGTGTGTGTGTGTGTGTGTGTGTGTGTGTGTGTGTGTGTGTGTGTGTGTGTGTGTGCGTGCGTGCGTGCGTGTGTGTGTGCGTGCGGTCAAACTCCAGGAGAGACTTGAGGCAAAGATATTACGTGAGGTGAAAGGGACAGGTGTGTCAAAAGTTCCTGTGTGTACTCCTTCTCTGAGCCACAACTGATTTTTATGCATCTCCGGTGACAGCACATTTATTTTATTATTTATTTATTTTTTTGCATTTTTCAACATACTATTCTATGACTTTTCATGATATTATTCAACATTCTACAGTATGATTTTTTTCCATGACATTTTTTCGACATACTATAGTATGATTTTTTTTTTCTGTGACTTTTTCAACATACTGTACTTCAACTGTTTGCAACGTACTATAGTACTTGCTTTTCAATGTACTATACTGACTTGTTTCAACATACTTTACTATGACATTTCTATGACTTTTTATGACATACTACACTAACATATCTGATTTATTTTGAAATACCAAACTACAACTTTTTTCAACTTTTCTATCTCTTATTTCTTGTCTGACATACTACAGTATGACTTTCATGACATTTTTCGACATACTATGATTTATTTTTACTTTTTTGAAAATGCCACACATGAATTCCTTCAAATTTGGCACAAATGTCCACTTACACTAGATGATCTGATTCAAAGGTGAAAGGTCAAGGTCGCTGTGACCTCACAAAACACATTTTGGCCATAACTCAGTAACTCATGTGTTAATTGACAATTTCACAGAAATGTCTGTGTGTAAAATGATGAAGTGATGACATTTTGAACAGACATAGATGTAAACTGCAGCTTGCTTGGCAGCGGAGGTATACGACTGCGAGAAAGTTATTCTAGTTTTGATTCAGGTTGGCTTACAACTCCCAATGATATCATTATCTCCAGCATCCATCACAAATAAATGTTTGTATATCCGCTTAGAAATCATACAAAAAAGATGCTCCTTATACTTTAGTTTTCTTAAATACCAAAATGAGTGACAGCTGTCTGTACATCTTGGATACACTGCACACAGGAACTGCTAATAGCTAATTCAGCGTACTTTTAAGGGTTTTCCTTTTCCCCAGACTGATGGACAGATGGAGACAGACAGACAGACTCACCTTTCCTAGCTGCAAGTCCGAAATGGAGCAAGCATCTATGAAGGCCTGGGCGATGACAGACAGACAGGCGTCCATGTGATCCGTCTTATCAATGTCAAACACAAACTGAGGATTTTTCAGGATGTTCACCCAGAAACGCAGTGGTAAACTGCACAGAGAGGGAAAGATAAGCTTTTAAAGCCTTGCACTTGCACAGCGTGGTGACCATAGGGGACTTAAATCACAGAGTTTAGACGTCTACCTGTTGGTTTTCCAGATGTGCAGGGTGTCTGGGTCTGTGATGCCCCGTTTATCAGCCTGCTCCTCCAGGAAGTCAAAAAAGTATTTGATAGCCAAAGGGGGGCGGTCCGGAGGGATGCTGAGGATGGCTTGAAAGAGGTCATCCAAGAACTTCTGAAGAGTTCCCTGTGGAGGAAAAAAACAGCCGCTTAAGCAAACGCAGAGATATGGTTTCATGGGATGTGGGAATTTAGAGATGGCTCCTTGGGCTAATGTGGGTCATAAAAACAAGAAATAGAAAGATGACTTGGATAGCAAGCTGTAAATAAAGTCTGTTTATAGCGTTGACCAACAGAGTCTTGCTCCTTGTGTTCACCTTGGTAGACAGTAGGCGTGTCAGGTAGATTTCAGGCAGGACCTTCTTGCGGTGGCTCTGCCTGTGTGATCTCTTGGTCTCCATTAGCTCATCATGAGGTAAGACCTGGAAAACCAGAGGCCAAAGGTCAACATAGTGCACACAGATTGAAGTAATAAACTCTCTCATAAGAAGCTCAATAAATGCTCTATTGTCTCTGCTGACACAGGGAGAATTTTCTGTTTCTTGCATTAGACACATGATCCAAAAATCACATCAGGGTATTTTGAAGCGCTAGATCTTGGGGAAGTGATGGGAGTTGGGGAATTCTCATGCTGTTCTCTGGTTGCTGCATACAAGATCATGTCTCTGACTTGCTCATACAGGTCTAAATAGGGGTAGTGGAAAAGAAAGACGCAGTCAAAACCCACCTACTTGTGTCAAAAAAGGACCACAGAACTGTCCTGTAAAACTAACTATTCACCCGGCAAATTGTGTTCCAAGGAACTCATTATTCTAAAGTCAAAGGGCCCATATCTTGGCTGACGTTTATAAAAGAGCTTAAGCAGCATTAGTGCTGTCATGTCCTCTCAGCAGCTTTCCTTTTCACCTCCATTCACCCCCCATTCTCTCTGTCGTCATGCCTGCTCCGGGCTGACTAACAGTGGCACACACGGGAAAAGCTCTGGTAATAAACTCAGAGCGCAATTATAGAAACATTTTGATTACCTATGAGGAGATACTCACCAAGTGTACATACTTCTCTGTGTCCAGATCTTTTACTAGGGAGAAAGAGACAAAAAAGATGCATACAGCATGAAACAATGTGCAATCAGCAAGGCGGAGACCTGAGAGAATGAGAGGAGACAGGGGGAGGGAGCACAGAGGAGTGTGACAGAGAAAAAAAACACGAGAGGGAGATTGACAGGAGAGCACGAGAGATAGAGTACATGCGAGTGGAGAAAGTGATTAAGGTGGACTGAAGGCTGGGAGGGGAGGGGAGCTGTCTGAGAGAATGAAAGAGAAAGATTACGAGTGAAAGGAGAGAGAAAAGGGAGAGATTAGGGGAGACAGACACACAGAGTCTGTGATTGGTTCTGGAGCCGGTGTAATGAGATGGTAATGCTCGGCCAGCGCTGGGAAAGAGCATTAAACCTTGCTGGTTTATATATAGATCTAAACACAAACACACCCATGTGCATGCGTGAAACACATATGAATACATGTATACATGTAGATGCATGTCCAAACACAAGCTCAAAGCAGACAAGCAAATACACTAAATTATTGTGCACACACATCAGCAAAAACAAAGACAGGTATTTGTGTAGATTCACACACACACACAAACACACAAACACACACACACACACACACCAGCATTGTGAGTGTGCTCTCATTATAGCCGGCTCCGCCAGAGATGCTCCTGCCCAGCGGGCCTCAGTCCAGACCCTCAACACTGATCACAGGCAGGCAGGACAGTGTTTTATATTAGCCAGGGAGCACTACAGGCTCATAACACCCCCTTGACGCTTTGAAGCCAGAGCCAGGTTTGGTCCACATAAGCCTATTTTTGGCCCAGTATGAATGAAAGGAGAGGCTTTGATGGACAGAGCCTGAGCAGAACTGAGCTCTGGTCTGGTACTGATTATGTAAGGTAGACCCTTGACGAAGAGACGGACAAGCCCATTAAAAGCTGTATGTAAACTCATCTGTCAACAGGCAGAACAGTCATTATATTCCAGGTTGAGGCTGGACAATGAGCCCACTTGTCTCCCATTTTTTCTCACAAGCTGACATTTACTAATGGAATAGATCTATAATGCAGAAAAAGAGCTCTGAATGAAGCGGCAGCATAACTCCAGTGCAAAGCAGGAGTGTTATGATTTATTAGGTGCCAGCGTGTTTAGAGGTCTGCTGTGTCTATTGGGGACGGGAGGATGTGCGGTTTCATGCATGTTTGCATGGGCGTATCGTGTTCTCGTGATCAACTAAGCATGTGCTGTTTCCTGTGATCGAGTGAGTGCGTGCATTTATCCAAGTGTGTGTGACAAAGCAACTAGGAGTGGGTGTGTATGATGGTGACGTACCTCTCCCCAGGGTGTTATCTCTCTTGTCTTTCATGCTCATAGCCAGCGATGCCCCCTCTGGGATCTGCAAAGAGAGAGGAGGAGAAGGTGGGAGGGAGGGAAGTAAGACGAGAGAGGACAGAGGGCACAGGGTCAGGGGTGAGCTGGGGTGCACCAGAACAGCATCATTAAGCATGCCCTCCAGGGGAGTGCAGTGTTGAGAGGTGGGTATGTTTGTGTTTTTGTGTGTGTTTGTGTGTGTGTGTGTGTGTGTGTGTGTGTGTGTGTGTGTGTGTGTGTGTGTGTGTGTGTGTGTGTCAGTCTTGCGTGCATCTAGAGTGGTGACAAGTCTGCAGGAGCCTGGCTGGGCTCATTAAAGTCAACCCGCAGTGAAATGGATTGAACAGCCTTGCCAGTGAACCCAGACTGTTAGTACACGCTGCAGCTCACTGCTTTCACAGCTCTGTCCCAATGGCTCAGCAAAAACTAAACAGAGCACTTAACAAGTACAGGTAAAGGATCGAAGTTCAAGGGTCACGCGAGCGACTGTTTACAACACACATACAAATAAAGAAATCCTTAATGGGATCCCAGACATGACAGTTTACTTGTTGCTTGGCTTAAAAAGAAATAATAATAATAAAGGTATAAATATATATTTGTGTGTGTATTTATACATACTATTATTATTAGTAGTAATACTAGTAGTTGGTAATAATAAGTAAGTAATAACCCGAATACTACTACTACTAGTACTATTATTTTTATTAGTAGTAGTAGTAGTAGTACTGGTGGTAGCACTAGTAGTAATGTATGTTAAAGTATATTTTTTGACTAATGTATTACATTTTATTAGAGGCTCATATAATGAAAGCTAATATCATTTAAGAAGTCCACTAGAAGTCATCGTAATTATACCTAATAAGTCATCTTTTTGGTAGTGTCTTAAGTGTGTGGGCACCTTTTTCTCTTGAAACTTTTGAAATGAACGATTTTTTTGTTGTAAAATGTGCCTTATCACTGTAGTAATTACGCTGTATACTGTATGCTTAAAATCAGACTCTGTGTAACAGTATAAAAGCAGCAGCTGCTACAGCGATGCAACAGGAAACAACCTGTACATAAAGAGAAACATGATACGGCAGCAGACAAACCCAAACAGAAGCACCTAGAACTAATTGGGTACAGCCACATAGAAACAGAGAGTACCCTCCCACCCATGGACAGCCAGTGACACCATTTACAAGGAGTTCTCACCTTCACCACCCCCATTGTTGCTGTTACAATATCAGGGATATACAGGTACACCATGACAACACCTACCACAGTGGTCTCACACAAATACATGTTCGCACACACACCTGGTAATGGAAGACAGTGTTGAGTTTCTTTCTGCCATCTTCCATCACTGAGGAGTTATCCAGGTCCTGCAGAAGCTTACTGTTGCTGCCAGAGTCAAACCACTCTGGAGCGAAAGGAGAGTGGAGAAGGGAGGAGAATGATATTAGACAATTTCATCCCAAATTTGGAAAGAATATGCAAGGCAGAGGGCAGGCGTGCTCTAACTCTCTTTTTCACGGCCTGTGGAAATATTCTTGCACCATTAATCAAATCAGCTCTGCAGGCTCCACAGCTTTTGAAAGCAATAACTCTTTGTGATTATGACTGTACACTCTCCTCGATGCATTCTGTCATTTATTATATTGCAGCCTCAGGTTAGTTGGGCTTCATGAGAGGAATTGACCTTTTGCAAAGGAGATTACTATATCTCAGAGGGCAGGGCAGGGGAGAGGATGAAAATAATCAGAGAAAATGTGCTCTTACCCAGGTCGACATCCTCTGCTCTGGGCCACTGGGAGAATGGCAGGTTTTTATAAAAGGCTTCAAGGATTTTTTCCTTTACCTGGCAGATTGTGTCTGTATTCATGACCCTGACAGACAGCGAGTCCATGCCACAGCCCTGGAAGGACACATTGATGTTCTGCGAAATAAACAGAGCAATACATTTCAAACTTTGCAAAGTTTCGAATTTCAGCATGACTGAAACTTTCTGGCGGTCAACTTAATTGAACGTACAAGTTTGACATTGACCTCTGAGCTTTGAAAAGTAAATATGAGTGTGTGAAAGATGAACTGAGTATGTAAATTATCAGACCTGTGGCTTGGCCTCGATGTTCTCACGTAGCAGCCACTCCTCATTGAGAGTGTAGCGGGCCTTCCCCGTGATGGCGTCTATGGAGCCCTTGTTGATCTGCTGCTTGATTGCACACAGCAGCAGGAAGAAAGGCTCACCCACTGTTTCCTGAAGATTGTGGCAAAGAGTCAAAAATCAGAGATGTGGTAATTCTTTTTAATCAAGCCTCCCTAATAATTTTGCTGATCCTCACCTTGAGGTAGCTGTACATGCAGATGGACATCCAGTTGGTCAGCATTTTCTCCACGACGGACTCAGTGCGGCGCAGCATCAGTTTGGGGTTCTTGGAAGTCGAAGCATCAATCAGGTCCACCAGCAAGTCTTTCATGATACTGGTGTAATACTCAAGCTTACCATGAAGAGCGATGGTGAGCAGAGACGCCAGGCTGCATCTGAAGGGCGAGAAAACAGATTAGCAGAGGAGACAGATGAGCAAAAGCATGCTCTTGCAAACATGCCCTGTCACAGTGTGCGGTCAGTGGTGATTTAAAAATAACTACATTACAGAAACAACAACGTGGTTTCATCCTCCCCACAGCACCTGTGACTGCAGAGCCAAATAAAGGACTGATCTAATGCAGGGAGTGTCTGGCTGAGTAAGTCCAGAGGTGCAGGGGATTTCCCTAACAAAGCCCCTTTAATCCACGGGAAAGGGGCCACATCACTCAGTAAGTGCTGACGCTGAGCTGGGACAGGGATGTGGTCTTGCCTCTGGAATTTTTTTCTGATTCTCCACAGTGACTGGCTAGTTGTAGGACATCAGGACCAAAACAGTGACACTGATAAATGACCACGTATTTACAAAGCTGAAGCAACCACTGCTGGATACAGCAGCTTTAGACATCAGAGGAAAAGAAGCTCCTGTCGTAAACACTGGAAAAATAGAGGCACCTTCTGTATACAATTCAATGCAATTCAACAGCCCGACAATAAATACTAAACTATACTATGACCTTTTTTTATGGCATACAATGCTATGAGTTTTTCTGACATACTACACTATGACTTTTTTATTTTTATGACATAATATATTTTTCAATGACTTTTTATAACAATTACATAGTACTCGAGATCGGTCTCAGGACTACTTTTTGAAGGTCTCGGTTTCATCTTGGAATCAACCACCTTTTCACTCGGTCTTGTCTTAGACTCTGACAAAGAGGCCTCGGGATTGTTTTACAAGACCAGCACTCAAGACCACAACTGCAGGGATTAAGGCTGACTAAAATGCTTCAAAGCTTCGACTACAGCCATGGTAATCGACCTCCAAATCAGTATTCCAATGCTTTTTTTTAAACATATATACACACATATAGGAAGTATACATCCCAAAAATAGTCCATGAAATAAGAAATAATGCCACAAATGATCCATATTCAACATTAATTATTATTAATAATATCAGATATTGCTGTTTATTTTGTGTAGAGGTGTGTGTACAGTAGTGCGCCAGTGAAACAGGAGATGGAGACAAACTTTCGCCTTCTGCGCCTCAAAAATTCAAATACCTTCGAATATTTCTCACCAACGCTTTGAAGCCAAAAAAAAGGTATTCAGGACAGCCTTAGCGGGGATCACTAAATTGCCTGTGCACTGTCTGATGTATTTGTTAACATAATTATTGTGATTGCTCATTGAAAACAAAGGAAAATTCCCACACATAAAAAATTCACTTCATCAATGCCTTTTGATTATTTTATGACTACATCTGTCATGGTACACTTATACTGCATATACTCACAAATAGGCCTACGCAGTAAATGGCAATAAAAGAGGTGAATTAAGAGGACTCTTCGTTTGTTTTCTGTGGGTGTTTTATGGGGATGTGGATATTTTAGATCAATCTGAGGAGTTTGCATGTTCCACATTTTATTGCAAGTATGTCATGCAGTGTGGGGCTCGAACTAGTCTTAGTCTTGACTTGGTCTCAACACCTCAAAGTCTGGTCTTGTCTTGGTCTTGGTACACTCTGGTCTTGGTCATGACTTGGTCTCAGTTAAGGTGGTCTTGACTACAGTACAAGACTGTACCACGCTATAAAAAATTTCACTTTAGTTTAATAAAACTACTACTCTGGCTGTTTAAATGATCATGAAGCTGTTGTTTGTGCAGCCATTGTATTGAAATGTTTTTGAAATATTTAACATATCAAATACTTGTTATAGAGGAGTTAAAATATGAAATCTGAATGAATTGCTTTTTTGCCACTTTTCTGTTTTAGTCTCCATCTGTTCCTGAGAAATATATCTAACTGTGCCTGTCTGCCGTTTGGCCCTTGGCAGGTAGAATACGGTGGGTTTTCAGAGGATTTTTTCTGAAAACATTTGCCAGTTGCGGCTGGAAACAAGGTTGATGAGAGCACCGTGTAGAGGTGAGGAGAACAGCAGCCAGGTGATATAGATAGGCTTTGTTACCACAAGCAACACCTTTCACATACGTGAAGTCATTTCATCCCTTGTTAATAAAAAATATTGATTATAGAAGCTTTCATAACACCTCACAATATGGTGCAATCCAATATAACACCATTATAAATCTTTAGGTTCTACTGAATTAATGGCTTAAAGCCAATCTGGATGCATGTTTTTCAACTGCCAAACACATATGTGTTGATGCATTTACCTGTCTCGTACAGCAAAGTCCTTCTGCTGCTCCAAGGCGTGGACAAACGTGACCAGGAAGTGCTTGTTATTGAGAAGAGTGGAGAACAGTGTGATGCCCTCCTCTACATTAGGCCTTGTTGTGTTGGTGGCCTGAAGACAGAAGAGAGATGAAACAGTTATTTCTCCGCATGATTTCACCTCAGCTGCATTACACACCTGCTGCGGCCTCCTTAATCTATTTCCCCACCTCTCCAGTGACCCATCTAGTGAACACTTCCTATCATCTTTCTATCACACCTCCTCCTCCTGCTTCTTCAGGTACCTCCCTCTCTGGTATATGTATCTCCCGCTCCAGTCCCCAACTGTGTGTGATTGTCTCTAAATGTGCCGAGTCGACTTAATGAGTATGGCCTATCTATGGGTGCGACTAAGCAGCAGTGTGATGAAGTCTTCCCTCTGGACTGCAGCCATATGGTGTGGTTTGCAGCCTGACAGAAGGAGAACAGGGGTGTCCATTAAGATAAATGCCCGCCTGTGAGATTTATTTGCTGTGACCTGGAAAACACTTCCTGGGAAGACGATGTGGATCCAAGGCACTTCATCACCGCCAGACAGCCTCCCCCGGCTGCCGACCCAAAACTAGTGCTGCGATCGTTACTTTCTGTCTTCCTAACGTGCACAGACACACATATACGTGCTTTCACTTTCAGCACCCATTCACATTGAGCTTTATGAAAGTGCACGCTCTCTCGTTATAACTCCGCCCCACCATTACACACACACAACTCCAGATGGATTCTGATGGAAAGCATGCTATTCGGTTGTCCGAGAGACAGAGGAAAGTGTGTTAACAACCTGCCATCAACATAGTGGGCAGCGTGTTGTTTGACAAGCTGAAATTTTTGTGTGTCTCACTCACTAGAAACCACTGAATGACATGCATTAGTATGCATATGTGCACACAGAAGAGCACAAACACATATGGTACACTGACATAGTCCACAGACACATTATATCAAGCACACAAAGGCAAAAATACACAATATGCTTTTCTTTTCTCCTCATCAACCACAAGTCCACTGTGAAACCTTAATAAGCTTCAGTGTGACCCAGTTGAGAAGCACAGAGCAGAGAGTGAAAAAGGAGCCAAATCAAGGCACTGTGGCAGAAGTAACCTTACAACCTAATGGCTTAACCCTTCACCTGCCAGTCCTGCAGCAGAGGGTGGGTCTCCGGCAGCGCTCGAGGGCCCAGGCCATCATTCTCGTAGGCGGGCTGGACCAGACTCTTCTCGTAATCGGAACACATCTGAAACACACATAAACACACTCACAGAAAACTGTAAAATGTAAAAGTCAGCTGTAGTTATAAACAGGAAGATGGATAGACAGGCAAAACAAAAAAAGAACTGGCCTTGAGACTTTGATTTGCAAATTTGAAGTCTGGAACCAAAGGGCAGAATTTCATGAAGAGGCCCTGAAAAGGTCCCTGATTAACCATGAAAAGGAACATAAAACCGTGACATGAAATGCCTTGAGCCTTAATGTCTTCAAAGACAAACTGACCCAGAGCCAACCTTTCAAAAGTGTCTGTCATTTCAAAACAGCTACATTCGGCTCGTATTCTAACTGTCTAACACTGTTTTTGCTGTTTTAGTGGAAAAGTATGGAGAGACGATACTGAAGCAACACTTGAATTTATGTTTCCCTCAATGCAGCTTTTCAACACTCCCCCCACTCACTTCCTTCACGACAGAAAACATTGCCCAGCGTCTACAGCAACAAACCAGCACGGCTGCCATTGCGCAAGTGCTTGTATACTTGCAAAACAGTTGTGGGTGTGTGAGCTGAGTGAGGAGTGTGTTTTGAGAAATCAGGGGGAAAGTTTCCCTGTCTCAGTGCCCGTCATTGTTCTGTCTCCTTGAAAAGTCCATGCCTGTGGTTGGAAGACAAAGCCTGCTGAGTTGTCTCTATCCGTATCAGTGGAAAAACACCCACCAACAAATAGACCCACAGTCTACCTTAAGGGTGGATCACACTTCAGACAAATGCTTACCTATAGAGAACATATTAACTCTTCAGCAGGGCGCCACACTGAGCTACACTTCACTAGATGTCTACTATGTGTTTAAAAGTTTCAAGGTGAATTTTCATCCTGCATATTACAAGCGGCAGGAAATATGGCACATGTAGGGGGAAAAAAAAATATATTAAAACCCCATTGAGAAAAATGGTATTGTCAGTCTGCCAGTTGAAATCAGATAGCAGGGGGAAAATGGGCTTTCTCACCTTGGGGAAGAACGTTCGTGTGACAAACTGTTTGTACTCCAAAAAGGGGATGCCCTGGCTGCGATTCAGCTCCTTGGTCAGGTCTGTCATGTCTGTCTGCAGCTCCGCAAAGCCTGAAAGGACAAAAATAAAACAGAAAGACCCAAAAGGGCTCAAATCATGTGATTGTTTTTAAACAACAGTTTTGTTTCTGGCTCTTCCCACGATGCCGTGGGATCTGTTAGAATGTGGCTGATTTGAGAGAAAGAGACTTAAAATTAAACAGAAATGCATCATTTAACTTTCTAAGTCTAGTGCTGAATACTAAATGTACCAAACATGGATCCTTTGATCCTTCTCTCTTTGCCAGTCCAGCACGGCATGCAGGCAAATATTTACCAAACAACAATCAGAGTTAGCAGCCAAATCCAGCCCCTCATCCAAAACATGTGTGCAGGCTGCAAGTTTACATGCTGCAGAAACAGTGTCAGCATATCCAGACACCAACTTGAGTCTATGTGCTAATATTGCAGCCACCTTATTGGATAGCATGCTCTAAGAGAGGATAATGTTCTCCTCTAATGAGACGCTGGAGATCCCTTTATGGAAAAGCTCTTCCTGTCACAGGATGAGAGACGTATTTGGGTTACAATGTCAGTTTCCTCACACTGTTTGTGTAGAAAGAAGGGAAATACTAGACCCGAGGGATTTAAAACATATTTCATTTACTCCTCTAGGTTATTTATCCTCCTGCTCACTAAAGCGTCCTATAAACCACCAGTAAGTTCACACCATCGACTCCTGATTAGACACAGCGGGCAGAGTACCACACCTCCCCTCTGCCTCACTTTCCAGACGAATACCAAAATCCTCCCATTCCTATTATTCCTGACCTGGAATATGTCAATTTCCCAACTTCCTTCACTCCCTCTTCTTCTGTTTTTATCACATCTTTCGTCTCAGTAAAACTATCCCTTCGCTTTCTGCACACTCACCCTGAACTCAGCCACAAATCTATCGGTGTCCTCTGACTAAACAACCTCCCCCTCCTCCTCTCCTCTCCCTCCCACGCCTCTGCTCCTCCTCGGACTTGCGGCCCTGACTCCCGCTCCTATCGCTTCCTCCCTCCATTTCTCTTTCTCTATCCGTCCCCCCCATCTCTATGCAATAAATCTGGTTGCTCAGATGCGGAGTGGCCTTCACACGGCTTTACTCTAATGCCCTAGAAACGCACACACACATACATTGCACAGACAGACACAAAGCACTAAACACACACACACACACACACACACACACACACACACACACACACACACACACACACACACACACACACACACACACACACACACACACACACACACACACACACACACAGGCCTTGTAACTACGGGGCAGACACAGCAGAGGTGATGTGGCCACTCTGTGTGTCTGTGTGTGACTGATCATTTGTCAGACGCTGTGTTTTATGAGTCACGCTTACTCGGCACAAATCTGTCAAGTGTTGTATCTCCCTCCCACTTCAGACTAGAAACAATCACAAACAAACACACATTTTGAATGTGCGCACTCACGTACACACACAACCACACAAAAATATATGTGGTCAATACTTATGTTTTCCCACAAGCTCTTTTTTCATGTCAGTTGACACAAAACATCATTTGAGGTCAAACCAACTCTGATAGAGTTTGAACAGTAGTATAGATGTGCGTGCGTGTCTGTGTGATTGTGGGTTCTTGTGTAAACACACCTTTACGGATCTCCTCTCTGATCTGGGACTCCATCTCCTCCATTTGGAGTAAAGTTTTCTGCCAGTAGCGTTCTGCCCTTCGGCTCTTTGTGCAGTACACTACAAGAGCTGAGAAACATAAAATGCAATTTGAATACAGTATATTTCACCCCAAAACCTGTAATCACATACTAACAGCTTCCCCTAAAACACAGAATAATCTGTAGGATCAAAAATGCTTCAACAATATTTTGAGTTCATGAAATGACATTCAGAAATAGTTTTACATCACCTTTTTGAGCCTGTGAAAAATCTACATGAATGTATCTGACAGAGACCGTGTAAATTAAAATGTTTGTGAAAGTGTAAATAACATTTATGTACATATTATTTCAACGGTTATATCACACAAAAAAGTCTAACAAGAAATATGGATTCTGTGAACACCTGAGAACAGATTCATAGCAGGAAACTCCACCTGTGAAAATCCACCATAGCACCAATTTTCACCCATGCACCTGCCCTGCACACACACTCACACACAGCATACAGAATACAGCACGCACACACAGACGGTGCAGACAGCGAGGGGAACAGTGGGGCCTTTGTGCTTCGGGTACTGAGGAGGGATGAAGCAAGTGCGGGAAACTATGATCCCTGAATTCCTTTTATCTGTTCCACATCTGGAGCATCCATCGCTACAGCAGGCACACATCCATCATCTGCTGGTGAGCGTGTGTACACAACCTACCCACAGTGCACAGCAGCAGCAGCACGCAGCACACCACAATAGACACTACGATGGCCAGCTCGCTGCCGCCGAGCTGCACTTTGGCGATGGTGTGGCGAAAGTTTCCCACTTGCACCTAGAAAGAGAAATAACACATGAAACTGGATGGAGATCCTCTTTTGTCTTCTTTTATCACTTTTCTTCTACAGTTCTCACTATGACCTTTACATGCAGAAGATCTCATCAAGCCAGAAATACTTTTAATTTTTAGTTTAGTTTTTCTTTTATCATCGTAGAGGATATTGTTTATTTGTGTACAGCCCATATGGGCCAAATATATTGCTGCAGTTGTGAAATTTGTCATAAAATTTTCTTACATTAAAACTGATGTTGTCTTACTCATGTTGTAGGGACATGAATCTGTTTACACAGTCACATTGTGGGGACTTGCCCTTCCTTTTGGGGACTAAAGGCACGTCCATATAATGTAAAACATTATATCTTTGGGTAAGGGCTTGGTTTAAGGTTAGGGTAAGGTTAGGTTGAGGATAAAGTAAGGATTATGCAAGTAGCAGTTACACTTAGGGTTAGAGTAAGTCTCCAGGAAATGAATGTATGTCAATGTAATGTCAGCAGAAGTCTTGGAAACACAGTGTATGTGTGTGTTTGAGAGAGAGAGAGAGAGAGAGAGAGAGACAGACAGAGAGAGAGAGAGAGAGAGAGAGAGAGAGAGGGGAAGAAGGAAGACTTTTGCCTGCAATCAGGGTTGGAAATTAGCCAAATACTGGTAAAATATGCAAGTAGCAACTATATTTACTTCACTTACCAGCCAAAAGTACAGTGGTAATCTATTGAGTAGCTAGTAGGTTTTAAAATCCATCATCAACAGTGGCAGGTGGACAAAAATGTAAATTTCCAAACCTGCATGAAATGTTTCTGTAAGTTAATGTTACTCAGGACGCTGCTTTGTCAATTTGTCAACCACCCGCCCAAACCGCACTATTTTCTAGTAAGCTCACCCGAAACCGTTTGACTAATAGGCTAACCTGTAGGACCCACAGGTTCTGAGTTGACTAACATCACTAGTAAGCACCAGAAATAAAATAAAACCACAAGAGACTCCCTTTCTAAAACTGCAATTACTGTAAATCATCTAATGAAGTCCAATAAAACTCACTTAAATAAAATCAAAGCCTATCTTCTTCAGAGAAACCATTAAACCTAGCCTACCTCCAGCTAACAGCAGTGTACCTGAACACTGAGCTATTTGACTTTAGGTTAGACCATCCTTCAAATAACACTCTATTGATGGATATCTTGATTTTTTTTGAGACAATAATCGTTCCATAAGTAAACAGATGCATTTTGTGAATTTTACTACAAACTAGGATCTGTCTTGAAAAAATAAAATTACAGAATCTTTCTATTTTAGTGAGCTGCCGTTCATCACAAGTCTACTCTAAAGCTGTGCAGGGTAAAGGGAAAGATAAAATAAAGGCATGGACTTTCTTAAGATCTGCAGCTGTTAAATACCTCCCTGGATACTTGGTTGTCAGATAAAAATCCTTTGTTGTATTTTCTCTTAATAATTTCAGCATTATACTATTGTAAACCTTGTGCATTTGCTACAGTATGGCATTTAATCAATTAATTATCAGCTATTATTATCAGCTAACAAAGCAAATTTGATTTTGAAAACGAGACAGAGAACAGAGGCAGAGACAGACAGCAGTACTGAGCAGAAAATACATGGTAGGAGCATTAAGTATTTCCTTTGTAATACTGTATAACAATGCATACAGTATAACATGGGCTGTTGTTAATTGGGAGCACAAGTACCTGCACACATGCACAGACATCATTTTGTGCATGGACACAGGTGCAGACAGAGAAATAAATTACACCCCACAGTTTTTGAAAAATGGCCTCTCGCTGCAACGAGCTGTAGGAGTCACCCAGTTCAGAGCAACCCAGATGTGACAAGAATAGGACTTTCACTTCTGCCTTCTGATTAGTCAGCAGGGTCTCCGTGGTCCCTCCTCACATCCATGCCTCTCCTTCCCCAATCCGAACATACTTCATAAAAACAGCCTCAGATAAAAAGCCTCCAATCCTCAGACCAAATCCCTCATACGGTGTCCTTACTCTGAGGGGGGAAACTGCCTCACTGGGCTCCCTCTTCTTTTTCTCATTCCATCTTTCTCTTTCTGGTCCAGGCATTTATTTACCCAGACCAGTGAGAGAGGGCCTTCTTCCAGAGACTGCAACAGCCAGGCCTGGTGTAATGGAGGGGAAAATGCCATTGTTCCATGTTCCTGTTTCGCTCGTGGGTACAAAAACACTGCTTCCCCACAGCCACTTCTGCAGCTCAGCTCCACTTCAGAGCCAAGCAAAACACGGGCATGTAAAAATAGATGTGCCACCGAAAGTCAGTGAAGAAACATAAATGGCCATAAGCTATGCAACAGCTGCCCAGAGTGTATGCATTTATTCAAATGTGCCGACACAAAGGAAAATGTCAGTTGTTTATGCCCCTGTCGAACGTGCACACTAATCATCCTCACTGCTCACATGCAGGCAGCCCACCCATTTGTGTTATGACATCTCATTTGACCCTTGCCCTCCCTTTATGTCTTTGCTAATTGCCTGTTTATTCTCAGACATCCTGAGAGGCAGACGGGGTTGGGTGGGGACGAGAGTGTGAGCTACAGGTACATGAGGAGAGAGAGAGAGCGGTGGGGGGTATAAAATAAAAGAGCTTTCCTTCTATTTCTGTGTCAAAGTGGGGAAACACTGACAGACAGAGACAGAGCAACATATGTTTCTGAGCTATTTCAGCAAACCACTCAGTCTGGCTCGTATTTAAATATAGATGAATGCTTTCCCTCTTAATAAAGCCCGATCAGAATGGATAGCAACAGATGGGAAACGTGGGTAGAGGAAAAAGTATGTCTAGTTTTATTAGGATGGTGCACGGCTCGACCACGTCTCGATTAAGACCTTTAATTGCGATGAGGAGAATTGGGAGACTAAACAAAAACACAAACGAGGAGTCAGATCACCGCTGAGTCATCAGACTCAGTCTCGCTATGAGCAGATAGAGTCTGCGTGATAGGCGATTGTGTCGATGATGATAGACGGGCTGATAAGGGATTAAAGAGATAAAAGGGAAGTGGTAAACATTTCACTGTGGCATTTTGGCGCACCACCCCCACTAACTGCTGATTCATGGTGGCATGCTGAGAGACTATAAACCATTCATAATGCCTGGAGAGAGAGACACACATATCACTGACACCGCATTGACCTGTGCGGATCAAATCTGTTTCAATGAACATCACAGATGGTCTGGATTCTGACTAAACGTTTGGCTTATGAGTACTGTGTGACAGATGGGTGATATCTTCGAATTATCAGGGTCTATCCAGCAAGATTTTCAACACAAGGCTGTATGTGTACAGTGGAAACTGCTTATAGTGATCACATCTGTCCGGGTCAAATTTATCACCATAAGCGAATGATTGTGTTGTTCTTCATTACTCATGCAGAGTACAACCTAACTGACATTTGTATATTTTTAAGGGATGCGACGATACACTCAGCTCATGATATGATACACGATATTGGTTTCACAATCTTGATACATTATTATGACAATAATTTTAACAAAACTTGAAAATATGTGTGAAAGAGTAGCCTTTTATTCAAAAGACAAAATGTAAAACAATGCTGTTGTTTGTCCTATAGACCCACTTTTTAAGTTAACCAGTATTTGTGTCTGTTTGTTTTCTTAATTATTTTTGTGTGCATTTATTCAGTTTTAATTTTACTCTGGACATCACTGAAAATTGAGGCATGTCTTCGATAATTCCTTGAGATTTAAATACAAGTTAAATGAATGAATTATGTCTAAAGTCACGAACAACAATATCCTGCATGTCTCTGCCAGAACCAGTAACATTAGTCAGTAGTCCTGGTTGAGACTGAGAGGACAGACTCAGTAACATTAGTCAGTAGTCCTGGTTGAGACTGAGAGGACAGACTCAGTAACATTAGTCAGTAGTCCTGGTTGAGACTGAGAGGACAGACTCAGTAACATTAGTCAGTAGTCCTGGTTGAGACTGAGAGGACAGACTCAGTAACATTAGTCAGTAGTCCTGGTTGAGACTGAGAGGACAGACTCAGTAACATTAGTCAGTAGTCCTGGTTGAGACTGAGAGGACAGACTCAGTAACATTAGTCAGTATTCCTGGTTGAGACTGAAAGGACAGACTCAGTAATATTAGTCAGTAGTCCTGGTTGAGACTGAGAGGACAGACTCAGTAACATTAGTCAGTAGTCCTGGTTGAGACTGAGAGGACAGACTCAGTAATATTAGTCAGTAGTCCTGGTTGAGACTGAGAGGACAGACTCGGTAACATTAGTCAGTAGTCCTGGTTGAGACTGAGAGGACCGGCCCGGTAAGTGACGTGTATGAAATAAAGTTCGAGCTGATAAATTGTTTTGATAGTCAGCTGGATAAATTGTGGACCAACAAATGAACTCGGTATGATGAGTAATGTTATGTTCCCAAATCAGCTGCTAAAACAAGTTTCAGTTGCACTGCCATCAACATGACTCAAAGATATAACTAATGCTATCACTGCAGCAACCTGCATTGTTCAGACATTTTCAGTGGTGTAACTGGGAAACTGGGCATGCTTGTCATATAAACAGATTGTAGTGGAGGATTTTTGGTGTTTTTGCACCTTCAGCATAAAGGATTGTGATGTTTATTACAGTAGAAAGTAGCGCATTTTTAAATTAATTTAACACACACCCAAAATATCGCAATACAGTTTTTCTCTCGATGATGCATATCCTCACGTTTTTATATTGCAAAATATCGCTTCACGATATATCATCACCCCCCGATATCTATTACCTGAAGTCATGAAACGGACAGCTTTGCTATTTACAGGCTCGTTGCCAATTCCTATGCCTTTTCCCTCCTACCCTTGGATGGCTCTGCATCGCAAGTGTGCATACAGATGAACAGCGCCCCTTTGCTGGGGCTCCACAAATCAATCCACTTGACGAGGGCAGCTTCAACCACTGGTGCTTTCCCTGCGTACATTTGCTTGTTAATCAGAGAAATTCATTTTCCCGTCATGATTTTAATGTGCACACAGTTTCAGCCTCAGGTATCTAGCCGGGAGTAGATCAAGGGAGTAAAGTAAAAAACAACACAAAAAATTGATTCATGTTAGACTGACATAGTTTTAAAATGTTTTTTCATTTGTTGTCACATATGAAAGGACCCAAAAGAGAAACAGTAAACAAACTACTTGATTACTTTAAGTAAATTGTCTAAAGCTTTTTGATTGATATAAGTGGTTGATTACTGTAACCATGATCACTATGAGCAGTTTCTTCTGTATTTGTATGTTATTGTGGTGTAACATGTTTGCATACTTACAGTGACAGGCAGCTCTCTCTCACTGGAGCTCAGCAGTCCGTTGATGGTGCAGTGGAACAGCTGGTCGTTGTGGAAGCTGATGTTACAGGGATAGGAGCCAATCATCACAGAGTATTCCTCTGGCACCAGCTCCAGATCGCTCGGCCCTTTCTGCGCCAGAAACGAACAAAAACAGCCGTCAGACGGTCAGCGGTAAGAGACCAGAGGGGCCTGGTTTGAACAGGCACAGATAACATTCATAAAGACCGCAGCAGCTTTAACCCGAACATCCGCGCAGTCACATACGCATTCTCGTATGTGTACACGCACAGAAACTGAGCTGCCGTGGGCCTGTCATACAGCTGTCACACTGTCGAAGCCAGCAGAAAAATCTGCCATTTTGGGCTCGAGTTCAGCTTAAAGCAGCAAACATTCCCGCTGCCTCTCTCTCTCACATGGCCAGGGAAGTTTCTACAAACAAACCGGCTGACAGTCATTCTTGCTTCAGCCCAAAATAACATTCTCAGGGCCTTAACAGGAGCCTGTTGGAAGAAGCTGCATGGCCCTTTTTTAGCCTACTCTGTCCTGTGTCAATCAAAACCCCTCACTGCTTAATTCTGGTTTAATTAAAGGAGCACTCCACCAATTTTACACTTGAAGTTCAGTTTACTGATGAGTAATCTCACCTTGGGTTTGGAGACTACTGATTTATAACAGAAAGCCTGTGGGGCGTGGAGTCTGAAAGGTGTTAACCAGGCAGGAAGGGTTTAATGAAAGATGCTATTGAGTTGCATCATGGGAAATGTAGGATTCAGTGCATTTGGAGCTTGTTGCTGCTGCTGCTTCAATTTTGACTTTTTTGTTGATCTTAGTCCCCAAACTTTCGGAAAATGCAATCAACTAAATTACTTGAATAGCGCTTTAATGTCAATTGCATCAAGTCTCTACAGATTTCTACTTAACAAGTCTACATATTTAACTTTCAGTTATGAGGCTATCAGCTTATACAATTTGTTGACTGAAAATTTATTGCAAAAGGACAGTCATATAGGCTATAAGCTATATAATAATCTGACTGTTCTTGTTTCTTGTCCTGTCAAACATATTTTTAGGGATGTCACAGAATCCTTAGAACTCTGCAGTTTGGTATATAAAACATTATCAATATATTAAAATATATGAAAATTATGAAACTGCAAGAATGCCAACTGAGGAAGCGTGTGTGTGTGTGTGTGTGTGTATATGTGTGTGTGTGTGTGTGTGTGTGTGTGAGTGTGTGTGTGATTGCGTGCGTGTGTTTATCCCCAGTGTGCTTCCTTGCTTTGATTACACCCTTAGGGTCCTGTCCTGTCTCTACTGCAGGATGCCACCCCCTGGGTCTCTGTCAACAAATACTTCCTAACATAGACAAAACACACACACACACACACACACACACACACACACACACACACACACACACACACACACACACACACACACACACACACACACACAAACATGCATATGCAATCATAATATACACAGACACAAAGTGCATCAAACCATCATACAAAATATGTCTGAGCATATTGTAAAGCATACTGTATACAGTATTTACAACACAACATTTTTCACACTTAATCTCATTGGACCAAAAACAATGGATTCTAAAGACCAAAACAGGAGGAAAGCAAACAAAATCCACCCACATTCCAGCTCAGGTCCTTAATATAGGATCTGGCTGACTAACAAGCTCCATATTAAACGAACACACACATTTTCTCTTCAGCCTCTCTCCCCCCTTCAGGTCCACCACAAGTGGAATCCACCTTCCTACAGAAAACAGGAAACAACAGACAAGTCGCCCATGTAGACAGGCTGAGGCAGCGATTCCTGCAGGGGCCTCATCCTGACACTCACAAATACATCAAGAGGAAGCTGCATCGTGTTCAAACTTCCCCGTCTGCGCTGTTAGCATGTGAATGTCATACGGTGTCGCAGCCCACAGCCCTTTTGGGCGATGAATCCATGCAGACAGGTGCTTAGATCAGCCAGACCACGGGAACATAGGACCTCCCACAGAGATGCCACCGCGCCCTTCCCCCACCTCAGACCCCCGACTGAAATCAACACGTCTCAGCGGACGGGGCCTTTGATGTGCTTTATGTGCCTCTGGTTTATGTGAATATGAATAAAGGAACTGCTCAGCCTTGTCTGCTGTTCACAGTGGGAGCAGCCAGTTTACAGCAGTGGTGTTTTTAGAGCCAAGAAACCTTTAGAGAAAACCATCACTTGTTCTATGTAGAAACAGAATATGGCTTTTTGACAGCAGAGACTGTCAATAGACAGACCTTTATGCTGATGGTATCTTTAATTTTGACAACATAATAAAAATTTAATATAGGCTAGTCATTGTGTTTGTCAGATTACAGGCTGATTTGTCAGATATGGCTCTAGGGATGGCTGGTCGGTCCACCTCTTTGGTCCAGACTGAAATACCTCAACAGCTACTGGACAGTTGTTCAGACATTGTACAGGCACTCATGGTCCCCAGAGGATGTTTCCTGCTTTGCTGATCCCTGATCAGTCAATTAGCGTCTAAATCAGGTCAGCGTTTTGTGTTTTTACTGAAATATCCCAACAATTGTCAAATGCATTGCTATGACATTTAGTGCAGTTGTTCATGTTCCCCTCAAGATAAACAGTAATGGCTTTGTTGAACTTGATTTTTCATCCAGCGTAATCGTACCATGCTGCAATGATTAACTGATTAGTTGTCAACTACTAAATTAATTGTCAACTATTTTGATAATAATATAATAATTGTTAGTTACCGCCCTACAATCATCAGGTCAAAATTTCCCATTTGTCCCATACTTTAGTTTTCCACCAAATACCTCCAAACCTAATGGCATGCCCATCAGCCTCAACCCTCTTTTGTGTTTAGTGAAAGTTAACAAATGTTAGTATAATATGCCAAGCATCAGCATTCTCACTGTGATGTACACAGAAATATTGAGATAGTCATTTAGCTAAATAGCGGTTATGTAATACAGTATATCTGCCAAATGTTTAATTCTTAGACTAAATTTTTGAGTTTAATATTTAAATATTAGTGTATTTGTAATTTGTAATGTTACTTAAGATTGATCATTTACCTAAATAGTTAAGTAATCCAAAAGGACATGCAGATTGAATTCTTGTTTCATGTATGACACAACCCTAGCTCTACTGCAAATGACTGCTGCATGGATGTATTGAACCATACAATATATTGTATATGTAATCAAAAAAGCTTCACCTCATCCAGTTAGAGGTGGACAACATTGACTCGAAAACATACATTTTCTAATAGAATGTAAACATTTGCTTGACTTATCAGGAAACCCACATAACAGTGAAGTCCTAATCTGAACTGCCAGTCTCAGCAGTGTCACTCACGTTTATGATGAGCGTCAGTGGCTCTCCTGGATGGTGTTTAATCAGCTTCTCCTTGTTGGCAGTGAAGAACTGAGGGTCCTCCACATACTCCAACAGGAAATGACCTTTATGTGGCTCCCCCTCCTCTTCTTCAGCCTCGCCATCAAGGGTGAAGGGGCTGTCTCCCGTGTAGAGGATTCCATTCAAGATGAACTGCACTGAGGTCTGCTGGGACTGAGTGGACGCCGGGGACGGGCAGGTGATCGTGAAGGGGGAGACCACTGTGCAGCGCTGGATAAGGACCACAGAAGACAAAGTAGCTTAAAATGCATCTCATGCCTTTTCCATTCACCTATCAGAGGTTGATGATATACCTGCAACATAATTCACTTTAAACTGTCAATGTGTGTATCTTTCTTAAATGAACAGTTTGACTTTTTGGGAATACACTTATTCACTTTCTTGCAGAATTAGATGAGAAGATCCAAAGGCAAAATATCAGCCTAACACCTGCTCACTAAGCTCACTAATAAAGCCTACCATTGACATCTATCGTGTTTGACAATTTGTAGTTTGACGGGCGGTTATTTGCGAGGGTTGCATTTTGGCCTGGTTCTGTTTACTTTTATTTAAATTTGTTTAAGTGTGATGAATTCATGACACATGAAAATCACTTAATGTTAATGTTTTTCACTTTGCTCTACTTCAAAGAGACAGTGTGCAGGATTCGGTGGCATCTAGATTGCAAACAAGTGAGTATCCTTCCACTCACTCCTCCCTTTCCAAGACTGGTAATGTGATCTGCTGAGTGCAAAACCATCATAACACCGTTCACCTCAGTCAGAGGCCATCCTTACCATAACAACACTACTTTGGGAGCAACGGTAGTCAGATGCCAGCTGGAGGTACCCCTGCTTTGCGCTATGTGGCTCACGTTACCACAGTTTGACGTGCATGTTTGAGAAATATGGTTTAACAGTGGTAACATAAAAAATTTGGAAAGTTTCTCTAGAGCCAGTGTTTGATTTGTCCGTTCTGTAGAAACATGGCGGACTCTGTGAAGAAGACCTGCTCCCTGTGTTCTGTAGATATGAAGGGCTCATTCTAAGCTAACGAACACACAATTCTTAGTTTCAGGTGATTATACACTAATGAAAACATAGTTAGGGATATTATATTCCACTTATGCTAATAAATCCACTGAAATCCTACACACTGTTCCTTTAATCATAAATTCCTACAAGTCTTATTATGAGGTTGAAAAAAAAATTATCAAGTAAAAAAAGGAAACAATTCAGATGATTACTCACTTTTTCTCCAATTTCCTGCACCTCCATGGTGACGCTCTGCACCAGATCAAAACCCTGGCCTGTCACTGTGATGGTCCTGCCACCGCTGTGACACAAACAAACACAAATGGACAGAAAGTCACATCTCAGCCATGACAAAATAAAAAATGTGACAAATTCATACTGGCATGCAAATACTTTTGGGACACTGCACCAAAATAAGAGAGAAACAGGGGACCAGATAATAATGCAAAACAGTTCGACTTCAGAGCAAATCCGCACACATGTCATCAAAGACATGCCGCTATGCTGTCACACACATGCTGTGCTATTTAAAACACAATAGGGAGAAAACGCTGCACATCAGGACGACATTACAGTAATGACTTATGTCAGTGTCTCTGGGAGGGAAACCACAGAGTCTTTCAGCTTGAGATGTTTACGACATCTTGGTTTTAATACTTTTGATGTGTGTAGCAGTTCTACCTACCTGAGGTAGCTCTTTTTGGGGTGGATGAAGCTGATGGTGGGGTTCTTCTCGTAGGTGTAGGCGGTGCTAAGCTCTGCACTTTGACAGGGAAGGTTTTCAAACTCCACACATACTGTGACTGTGTCAGTGTGTGGTTGTAAAGCAGGAGGCATGGTGCACTCAATGGTTTCATCTGTTTTCCTAAAAGACAAAATGCGGTAAACATTGTGACCAAAAATGTTTCCAATGACAATCAAAGTTGTATTTATTGCAGTCTGGCAGATCATAAATATACATTATACATTACCATAGCTACAAGCAAAGATGCTGACTTTAAACTTGACACTTTACACACTCGAGTCAGACTTGCAACTAAGGTGTGATGTTAATTACCTGAGATTTGAAAGCAAAAACCTGTAAAAAAGACAGCTTCATGCAGACCTTGCATAGCCACAAAGCTTTAGTATTTCATTATCATGTCTATGCATTTACAGACAGTTAAAGCACCTGGTCAGTATTGCGAGACTGACAGACTTAAGACTTGACCTGGACTTGCCTTGAAGAAATGAAAATGAGCAGTACTCACTCTGTGACGGTACACTCCAGCGTGTTGTTGACCTTGACTCTGACCTGAGAGCCAATGTCCAGGTGTTCCCCCCTGATGATGACTCTAGTTCCTCCAGCACGAGAGCCCTTCGTCGGCTCCATGTACAGCAGCTTTGGGACCTGATTACAGATGACAGATACAACACATGACTAAACAACACATCAAATCTATCACCAGACATCTGACAGTTTCTGTCACTGGAAAAGACAGGCTTACTCAAACTGTGTTTTGTGCTCTATGATGCTTTTCATGACATCAAATAAAATCTTTTTTCATTCTTTGAGGTTCAAATATCATGTCTTTAGAGACTGACTGAGACAGCTGCTGACTATAACAGTAAATTAGTGAAAAAAACTGTGAAGACAGCCCACGCTGCAATATGTTAACGTGCTGCTGTAGCCAACAGGCCTTTGGGCTCAAGTTTGCAGGACAGCTATACTAAGAGGCAATAATGTCCATGCGTACACAGGAGAAGCTGCATGCACATATACAGTATACGCATGCAAAGACATACACACGTGCACACACACGTGCACACACACATACACAGATTCCTGGGGCGAAGCTGAATATTGCTGTCCAGCTCTGCAGCAACCAGCATCAGCATTACCGCTCTTTCCGAACTTTCTATCCCCGCCATGAACCTCGCCTCGAGGGAAACCTCTTATCCTCACTGACAGGATTCACTTCCTCAGTGTGCATGGACGGAGGAGACCTATTGTGTGTTTGTGTGTCAGAATGGGCGTAAGGAGGCAGATGTTTCCGTCTAAAGGTTCGAGGAAGGAGATGCCGTAGAGGCACATATCCTGTCTCCAAAACTGTTTTCCCTTTCTCTCACTTCTACCCCTCTAAACCCATCAGTATAAACCTCAGTGCATCTCAGAGATGGATAAGGAAACCCGAGAGGAGTTCCCACAACTGCACGGCTTAATGTTTGTTGTTCTGGATTTTCTTCATCCTCATGTATCAAGAGGGGCTTCAAGATTGGGGTGATTTCTCTAAGGGATGACTCACAGACAGGGCTGCTCTAAGAAGCCGCTGAAATGATGAGCACTGAATTATGAAAAACTCTTTGTCTATAAACAAAAAGAAACAAAGGGCTTACATGGGTATTTCCACTGACTGAATACTCCAAATCCAACGGGAGACTGTGTGGGTCGAGGTCAATTAACACAATGCTGGCTAGTTCGCCTCGACCAGTGATGAATTCAGAGCAAAGGGACATTCCAACAATCGCCATATTTGTTTTTGCTGGCAGCGAGTGCAGAATGACAATGGCGCTTAGTTGCAGCTCAGATGAACGTTTGAAGATTCCCACACATTCCTCAGAATCATAAAACGCATCTGTTAACACTCAACTGACACACACAGGGAGGCTTTCCCACTGGGGAACAAGGAACAAGAGAGCGTAGAAGAGGAAGAATGTGAAGGGAGAGATGGACGGAGCAGAAAGCAAAGATCAGGCGGCGGGTATAAATCTGGAGAATACTCACTAGGTATGAGAAGCTCTCCTTCGACATCCCCATCCCACTCTGATCCACATTCACTTGGACAATATCTGCTCTGTCATGTGCAGACCGCCCAGTCACACACACCAGCCTGGGGAAATTTAAAAAGAGTATGACCTGCTTGTTTGGTTGTCAAAACATTATAATCAGACATCAGTTAATAAAAAATAACTGATGATAATGGATAAGTACACTCAAAGGAGCTGCTTATAATTTTAATCTAATAAACTAATTTTTAAAAAAAGACTCAAATTGCAAGTGAGGGGAACCAATATAAAGATGAAGAAAGATCTTGATCATGACAGCTAAACAAAGAGACATAATTAATCTCAGAGAATGGTGCTTATGAACCAATTCATCAGACCATATTTACATATGGAATCCAATAAAGCCTTGAGATATCAGATTTTAGCAGATGTAAAGGTTCAAAGCCCCCGCAGACCAGATGTGTCTAACCACAGAGGAGATTAGGGGGCTGCTGAGGCTTGTTCTCTCGCCTCCTGGCTGTGATTAAGCCTTGTGTCATCAATGCACACTCTACCGGGACGTTTCTTATTAATGACATGGTGGTGAACCAAGGTACAGGATCTACTGTTCTGGGGCCTCACTGGGATAAACGTACTGGAGGGAAACACAACCTTTATCACCTCACATGATCCCCCTTCAGCTTGACACCCTGTCGGTTTATTTAGTCAGGTGCCTGGTGCTACAGTGGTTATAAATTCTCAGCAAGTGATCGGATGATTGACAGATGAATTGTGGGGAATTTACATAAGCGGAGGAGCTGTGTTTTATGTAGGAGGACCTGGCAGGACATGTGGAGGGATGAGGCTGGGCTGGACAGATTGGGGCTCGGCTGGGGTCAGGCTGTCAGGTCTGGGAACAGGGATGGCTCAGAGCGCTGAGTGCATTTTTAAATGTCAGGCTCAAACAAATGCTCTGTTTTACCAAACCCTAACCACTGCAGCATTTAATGAGCGCTATTAAAATATTAATTTTCTTTATAAGCCTGAATAGCTACTAAAATGATTCTAAAATAACCTGCAGTACCAGCCATCTGTTATAGCAATGTCTACATTTGTGCTCATTAATTACAGGAGCGTCAGGTAAAAAATATCATTACAGTCAAACTACACTCCCATCAGTTACGAGCTGTGAGGGCAGAGGAGCACCTGTTATGGGAAAATACATCATTTCACATGCTGATATAAGAAAGACAGAAAAAAAATGAAATGAAACATCACACAGATTCAAGCCTGAGGGAAATAAGAGAAACTAAAGCCTGAATCAGCCTGAACCTGTAGGACTGCTCCAGGCCTAACTGGATTCAGACTGAAAATCTAACTCTTATCAAGCAAATACATCATATTATATGATATCTGCTATTGAACCTTTATGTTGAGGTTATTCTGTGGACAAAAGACAAGCATAAAAATATAGACAAGGGCTTATCAGCAGATAGAAGGTGTGACGAATTCAGCCTGTAGCATTTAAACAGCACACATACAGGTACACGGGGCAGGTTTCTTCAGTGTTGAATTAAATGTATGATTTAAGGCATTTTTACCAAAGTATGAAAAGTATGATGGAAACCCAGTAGAGACGATATGGCCTTAAAGTTATTTATCTTATATTACCTTTTTTTCCCGTACTTCACTGCAGATAGGGCAGTTACTTTCATTATCAGTTCTCCTGAAATTATTGTCCTATTATTGTCTTAAAATTTGGATCCATTAACCAAAAATAGTGAAAAATGTCCATCACAACAGTCCACAACCAAAAGATATTCACTTTACAATATACGACAGAGAGACAGAGAAAATCCTCACTCTGGAGAGGCTGGAAGCAGAAAATAGGTGAAAGCTTTGTTTTAAAAATGATCAATTATCAATTTTGATGCAGATTTTTTAATTACCACCTGCAGTACGTAAAAATAATTGTAAAAAATAATGACATAATTACTAAAATAAATGTGGCCTGGATACAGAAAAGCATTAGGAAATGGATGGATGGATTAACCAATTAAAACCAATTCATTCATTTTACGTTTCTGCTAACAGTACTTGCTACAGGTCTGATGGGGCTGGTGTGTGTGTGTGCGTGCGTGCGTGCGTGCGTGCGTGCGTGCGTGCGTGTGATGTTGATGCAGTGTGATCTCAGTCAAAGGACATGCAGACTCCCTGAGAGTCTGGACTGACCCCTGCTCCACATTCCAGCACTGCCCCACTGCGGAGATATTATGGGTTTCAGTGGCCGATATTTTGTCTAGTTTTGAAGATGTCTCCAATCATTTCCCTTGAGTGGATGATGAGGATCATCAACAATCACGTCTGTGAGTGTTTGGATGTGAGTGTGCAGTTAAACAGACAGGGTGAAGGCCACTCAGAGCTCAATGAAAATGATAGCGGGGGCAGCATGGAGGACCTGAGCCAAAAATCTAGAGAAGTACTCCAGTAAATGAGGTGTGCCTAGGCTGACTGTGCCATTAATTAAAATGTTGACACCAAGATGAGTGGAGCACAGTCTCTCCAGTGCTGCACATTTTCCTTGTGGCACACAGCTGTGAACTTTCACCTCTCAGCACACGAGCAGACACCTGTCTCAACAGCCCTGGTAAATGAGGTCACATGTGCTGGTGAGTGTGTGTATATGGCATTTCTGCAAGAGTCCGTATAAATTAGGATACTTCTGTGAAGCAGAGTTGTTTTATGTAGTCCTCACATCTTCAACCGGCTTTAGGGACGTGATATGAATAGGTTAAAGTTTTTCTAAATATGGTTTATAATAAGGTTAAATGTTAAGGTTGAATGTAAAGGCTTTAAGTTAAGAGGATGAGATAGGATCGTATCTAATCAAATCAACGTGAGGTCCCAGGATGTATATGTTCGTGCCTGTGTGTGCGTGCAAGTCAAATGTGCTGACACTGTCAGATGCACTGACGTGTTATGATTTGTCAGTGCCACTTCCAGCAACAAGGATATGCTCCGCTGTCATAACAACCAGCCTCGGGAGCCAATGAGGAATGACGACACGAGATGAGAACACCCCTGGAGTGAAATGCGATTCGCTGTTTTCGACATGTACGGTTTCGGGGAAACTGTGTCGGGCAGCTTGAGTGACAGGTAAGACCCACAGGTCACCCTCGAACTGGTCTTAATACAATGATTGGCTCCAGTGGAGCAAGACCAGATAAACAGTTCCATTCAAGGAACATTACAGATACTGAATGGAAGTTTGAATGTAACTGTAGAGTTACCGACTTCCACTGAGCTCTGTTATGCCGGTGTCAAAGCGGGGTCCTGCTGTCTCCATGGTGACAGTGCGATGGTCCCTGAGCTACGGAGGGATGGCGATGCATAATGATATTTGTGAAAATTAGCCTCATGAATACATGAAAACTAAACCATGCAGGGAAGGATGATGTTCAAGAATGGTGGACATGCTAATGATCTATGATGGTGATCTGTGAGAAGAAGTGTCATATAAATGTGATTTTCTTTAAATTAAAACTTATCAGTTACAAACTGAAAACAATCATGGACTCACATGAGCTGACTTATTTTATTTCCTTAGTGCTGTAAGTTACGGATTACTTGCAACTCTACCGTCTCTATTCTACTATTTGTGGGTGATCTGTTCTACGATCAATAATCAATCAGTAAGTTCGCAATTATGTTCAGTTCTTTTTTCTTTTCAAAGAACTGATTCATTAACCATAATGCAACTTTGGAGATTCGGGTAAGTTATGATAGTAACGGTCAATGTAGCCTTGAGCGCTAGCCTCAAGCTGAGATAAGGAGTCACAGGTCAGGTAAGATCACTTCTTTTTAACACAGAGACTTTTTTCATTTTCAAACTGGTAGTCACAGGGCAGCTGTGGCAAGAACAGGTCATCCACCAATCGGAAGGTCGTGGTTCGATCCCCAGGCTGCTCTGTCAATGTGTCCTTTAGAAAGACACCTAACCCCAAATTGCTCCCGAAGGCATCGCCATCAGTGTGTGAATGAGTAGTTAGATTAGATCCTGATGGGCACCTTGCATGGCAGCCTCTGCCATCAGTGTTTAAAGTGTGAGTGAATGGTGTAAACTAGTGCAGTAGGTGCAAAATACTGTAAAGCACTTTGAGCTGTCGGAAGACAAGAAAAGCGCTGTATAAAAAAATGCAAGTCCAGGTCAAGTAGTCTTCCTGTGGAGCCACAAAAGGCTGTAAATACAGTAGTACTACCCAAATCCTTCAAACAGACTTAAATGTGTAAAATTGGTGGTGTTTCCCTTAAAATACCCTGTAAAATCTGTATTACAGTTAAATATTTTGCAGTGGTTCCTCAATGTTTTTAACACATGGCGCTCTGTACCTGAAATTAACTTTTTGACTCAATGACCAAGGGGACTGGTGGATGAAAAAAAATCCACCAACCATGCATATTTTTTAGTGGCCATAATGATAAATTACCTTTCTGTGTCACATACACATTTGTTTCAGTACATGTCAGAGTTAATAAGGTAGGCTATCTCTAAAACAAAGAGAACTTAATAGATAATTATTTTGCATGTTTGTTTTGATTTTGACTTTAACAACGCAGCTAAATTAATTTTAAATACGTATTTACATGTAAAAAGGAGCATTTGGTCAAAAAAAAGAGTCTTGCATATGGCCCCCAAAAATCTACAACTGGCCCTGCTAGCTGTGTGCCCTAAAATTGGAGGAGCTGCTGGACATTGAGAGATCTCAATGCAGCCTTATTATCTATAACCGATGAAGATAGATAAGAGATAAGAGAGTAAGTAAGTAAATAAGAGGTTAACATGAGCTTCAGGATTTGAGCTGTTGAGGAGTTTTGACTGCTCATAGTAACATAACGTTATCAGCTCACTCACTATAAATACAAACGCTGGCTGCTGACTGCTTAACGTACATTAACTGTAACGTTACCCTTAACATCAAACAGTCTAATGTTTATACTACCAACTTTATGTCATTGACTTGGGTTCAATTCCCAGAGACCAGCGGTATGTTCTGTGTGCGCGCGTGCTGTCAAGAAGGTTTAATAAGAACTGTGTGCTACACAAAACATTTTCATTGCCTTTCAATGTAACATTTCCAGGGTATTGTTCTTTCAACTCTCGTCCCAAAATCAATTTTTATTCTGTCCTATATTTTCAGCCTGGGGTGATGGGACGTCCTTAAGATCGAGCTGTTTGAGGAGTGGTAGCATTTATTCACTGACAAATAACCTAAACTGTACACTCACTGCATTGCTACGTAACTTAACTTCGTAGTCTCTCTCACTTGGTAACTTTGTGCGTCAAACTCCGACACAGAGAGCAGAGGACAGAAGCAGCATAATGACAGTAAGAATTAATGACAGTAGTAGAAAGTCACCGTAACCAAGCTAAGAGTTTTTTATGATATGACTATTTTGGCACAAACGTTTACCTGCCAGTGTGGCGGACTGCCTTCTGAGATTCACTAGCCAACAGCATTTGGCGCTTGGCGGATGTTAATTTCGGACCCTGATGGCACCTTTGCTGATGCTTTTCCCTGCAGATAAGGCCTTCTACTGTGGGGCAGCTCCTCTATCCATTAAATGTAATAAGTCAGGTTGCTCTCAATGCAGTCTGATCTGAGCTTCACATCTGGTTTCACTCTGCACTAAGGGGCAGACATACTCTGTATGTGTCAGAATTTCTTTAAGGTTTACTAACTGTGACAAATCTTTCCATCACTTGATTGCTATTTCTGCCTGTCGTCCACCTGACCACTCACCTGCCTGAGAGCATGTCAGGTTACCATGACAACAGGTAATTGTTAGCTATTATCTCACCAGTCCTAATTGCAGCACAACTGCTTATTTTAGCGTAGTTTTAAATATAAATGATGTCGATGTATAGGACATGCTCTTATTTCTTCCATCTTGTCATTCTGACAATGTAGATGATGTAAAATGTAATCAAATCAGTACAAGGCGGAAAAAGTGCCAGCACACTGCTATGCTTCAGCACACACTTCAGGAACAGTTGACATAAGCTTATACATGCAAATTTGTGAATCATAATTCAGCCATATGTTATGGTACTTACTCTACAGAGACGGCGTAGAGCTTAGGCAGCAGAGTACATGGCACATCTCCAATAGAGACCTTTACAGCTCCAGCCCTCCGGCCCAGGTTCCTGCCCTGTACTGTCAGCAGGGTGCCGCCTTCCACTGGACCCCTCAGGGGGAAGATCTGACAGAGACAGAGTAAAGTAATGAACAGGGAGAAAGAAAATCCTGTGCAAACCCTGTAATATGCACAATAAATTAGAGCTCATAAGTAGATTACCTCCCTAAAAATGTTCCACTAATGACGGGTGACAATGAACATGACAGAGAATTAAGGGAATGGAGATGCTGTCTCAGATGCTGACATGGAGGGTGGCACACGGAGAGATAAGGACAAGTGGCCCGAGTAAGTGTTCTTCCGCTGAAGACTGAGATCTATCAGAATAGACACACGGTTTAGGTGTATACACACACAAAGCAGACTCTTAACTGTGCCAGTCTGAGACTCTTCAGCCTCTAATCCTCTACAGCACATGCAAATAAAGAGCAGCCTAAGAGCCCCCTTCACATCCCACGAGAGACAGACGGAGCGAGAGAGAAAGGGCTGGAGAGGCGAGGTGGAGAGCACAGCAGAAAGGTGGTTGAGTGGGGAGGCAATTTAGGGAACTGAGTGTTGAGAGGAGAGTGAATGCTGATGGTGGTGGTGAGAGAGCAAAGCCTCAACAGGGGAATTAATGCACAGCGCTATTCCCTTTCATCTGTTTTCCTGTGTCTGCTCTGTCAAATTCCTTAGTCCCATTTCTGTCGTTGTTCCGACGCATGCTCTCACGCATCATTTCATCCCTTGCCTTTGGTCTTTTAACTTTCCATTCAAGAGCCGCGGAAAGAAAAGAGAGGACAGTCACCTCTCCTATCACCACGGAAACGCGGCTTCAGAGATAGCATCGCCGACGCCCAGACAGAAGCAATCAGCTCTCATTTTGCCACTGTAGCACAGCTAGCCCAGATGCGTGCATGCTTTTCTGAATGACCCCCTGGCAGAGCCGAGGTCAGTGTGACCCCTCGGTGTTATTAGCCTGGCTCCGGCTCTATCAGAAACTGAGCTTGAGAATGAAAACAGCACTTCTGTTTGGTTTAGGTGAGGGGACAAGGTTTGGCTCTGCATACAGATAATTTGAGTGACAGCACAGATAAATAAACCATATATTTCCCAGCTAAAAGGGACAGGCAGTTAAGTAAAGAAAGAGTGTATTGCTTTTAATATTAAAAAAGCAAGTGTAAAAACAAACCATCCCATTACTCGCAGTATTTCTGCGGGATCTACACCACAGGAAATGATGCAAATGTTTTTGTGGTTATATTAAGCTTTAGATATCAAGTGTTACCACCCTGTGCCTACATATACACATTTATATACTTCCTTTGACAAAAACATATAAACTCATTCCTTCATACACGTGTAATGCACAAACATAAATGAGCCCACGTACTGTAGCATGGCAGACAAACGACAAGCACCCAGCCTCTCTACAGAGCTCCACAGTAAGCAGAGTTATTTATCATCACTATGCGTCTTATAGCACCTCGTGTGTCTCTGCGGTGCCATTGAGCATTGACATCAGCATCAGCTGGCATGCTGTTCATTTACACCTCTTACAAGTCTGTGAGTCTTGATTTACAGCGCAAACTCTGCCAGGCCTCCAGGGAGATCACAGGGTGTGAATGTGTCTCTGCGAAAAAAAAAAAAACTCCACAAGGAAAACTGGAGCTATGAAACGGCATTTGAGAACTAAATTATTCAACATTCTTGTATTGAAATCAAAAATATTCAAAATGTATGGCACACGCACAGATAAACTACTTAACTGATAAAATCCATATTTTCCTTTTGTTTTTATGTTCCAACTAGATGGCTGCGAGGCCAGAGCTTTCATCTTCCTCTCCTCACTCCAGTTCCTCTGCATCACACTAATCAAGGAGGACGTGAGGACAAAAACAGGAAAAGTCTTCTCACTGTTACTGTACCCCTCTCCATCCTCTTTCCCAAACCATTTATGTCTCAAACTGATCCCTCTGTTCTCTCTTTCTTTCATGTCATGGATGAACTATGTTTGGTAGTTCCTGTTTTGGACGGCGAAGTACCTCTAATCAATGTTTTTTTAAACAGTGAACAAGCCCACACATAACATGAGAATAAAGGGCCTGTAGAGATGATGAATGTCTCTATTGTCTTACGTCACTGCATTGAACAGAGAGCATTTTTCACAATTAGGTGGTATGTGGTAAAGTTTAAGGAATAATGAAATGCTCCTCCATACTATTGATATTTTGGTGCTGGTGATAGAGACTGCATGTGACAAAGCAGAACAAGAAAAACACATTTCATTATATTAGCTGTACACACTGTCACTAGGTCTATACAACAAAGAGTTGCTACGGGGTGTGTGTGTGTGTGTGTGTGTGTGTGTGTGTGTGTGTGTGTGTGTGTGTGTGTGTGTGTGTGTGTGTGTGTGTGTGTGTGTGTGAACGTTTAGGGAGAGCTGATCTTTTCCTCCTTTAGACGGAGTACTCGGGCTCAAACCCCTGTGGATTCTCTGGGAAAACATGGCTGCCAAAGCATTGCATCACACCCCCCACAGAACCACAGCCCCCAGTATCCTCTCTCTCTCTCCTGAGAGAGCCAGTAGGAGTGTGTGTGAGTGTGTGTGTGTGTGTGTGTGTGTGTGTGTGTGTGTGTGAGAAAGAGAGAGTATTACAACAATGGTCTACCCACGCATACGGCATCTCAGCCCGGCTAACTTCAGTCACGTAAGAAGTCCACATAAGTTAGACTCTTGCAGAGCATCCTGTTAGTCACAGTATGCTGACAGCTACAAAGAATGAGGGATAATCGTGAATGCTTCAATATGGCCTTTTTGTGTGAAATATTTGGATTTTGGAGTGTGTGTGTGTGTGTGTGTGTGTGTGTGTGTGTGAGAGAGAGAGAGAGTGTGTGTGTGTCTGCCTGCTTTGTTTTGCTTGCATATTCTCCTGGGCTGACCAGGTTTTTATCTACAGGAAGTTCAAGCTGACTGGCTATCATGTGAGCCGTGCTTCCCATGACCGCCTACAGTTGATACAAGGTTCGGTAGCGGCAGAGAAGGCTGGGAGGGCGGTTCTAACTGCACTCCTACTACAGCTGGACAAATAAATGAACATGACCATGCAAATGAGCTCCATAAACAGTTTAAATAAAGGCTCTGCCGATAATTGTGATGACCATATTGACGTGACCACAATCAGATCCTGTGTAAGATAAACAGTTATGGTCAGTGTGGTTTTGTTCTTATTGTGGTCACAAATCCAAAACCCTCCCTGGATCTTATTTGCTTTCCTTTAGTTTCTGTGGTTTTCCTCACAAAGAGCTCTACACATATAACTCTCAGAACCCATCCACACAGTTAACATTCATACTGTAGTTACAAAGGTAAAAGGTGTTCCCATGCCCTTCTGAGTGATTGCAGATTGACTCTGCTGTGTCCCCCGAGGGCTGTGGTTAAGTGAGTGTTAGTGTTATTACTCAGTGAACTGCTTTAATGAGACTCTATTTAAACACTCCGTCAGCAGCTGACGCTGGACAGACAGGGCATGGGGCACCGCACCATGTGAGTGACCTCATGATTCACTATTTTATAGCTTGAAAACAGAGCCTGGGGGCTACAGAGAGGAGGTGGGCAGTACAGGAGCATGAATGCGAGCATTGGTAGCCTGCATTTGTGTTTAACCTGTGATTGTACCTTGTGGATCTCAGGCGCTGGACATTGATCCATGACTGGTTGGCAGTCATCCCTCGGCCTGCAGCTGTTCTCACACCAGCCACAGAGGTGGCCCTGATCCTCCCGACCCCAGCACTGGGAGCAGTCTGAACTACCTACTCGACAGTTGTACACCTCCACTAGAGGGAGATGGGAGGTAAGGGAGAGACAGAGAGGTAATTATTATTGTAATACAGCATTACCAAACTGTGTTTGCCTTGTCTTGTCTTAAGGTACTGTAGAATTCTTTTAAAGCTAACAGTATATGAACCATATGGGCTGCATGTTCTGAATAGAGCATGAGCATTTGCAGGATGATATATTCATGGCTATAAAAATAAACCAGAGAGCTAGAGGAGTGAAGGAGAACAAAGCCAGCGAGAAACAGATGATTATGTACATGTTCCAATGTGCCTCCCAGTGAGAAATCCCATTTGTATCACCACATGTGCATCTGTGCATGCATTTGTGTGGATATTGAAGTGTGTGTTAGCCTGCATGTGTGTGATTAAGTGTGTCTCTTTGAGAAATTTGATGACTCTGCTTGTTATGAAGCCACTGTCATGTCCTTAACAGTGCAGAGTGTCTGGCAGCGACCCAGGGCTGTTGTTCACATGCTAGACACATGGACCGTAAACAGCACATCTGGGACCAGGCTAGGACAGGATTGGCTTAAAGCTGCACTATAGACAGCATGCCAAGTTTAACAACATGAGGGCCACTCTTCATTATATCACTGTTGTCATGGAGCTCAAATTGTATTTGCAACAACACATACGGACAGTGCTTGTATGGGGCATTAATAACACTTTAAATTGCAGGTCCTCATGTTCTATAATCATTATGTTCAGTTAGACGGTAGCAGAATATGATATTACGGTAAATTACTACTTGGCAAATTATGTGTTGTAGTACATGAACTACTATTATTGCAAGTGAAAGGCAGTCTAACACTGTTTGTCCCTGTAAGCGATTTTTCATTGTCCTCCAGGTTTAATCAAATCCACCAACCTCATCAGGAAAAACATTTGTGCACAGGTGAAATGCATTCTGGGAGCAACAGTGACAGCTATGTCAGATTTCTTCTTGTTTTTGTGAGTTTCTAATTACGCTGCAAATACAGGAAAGCTGAGGAAACAGCTGAAGCGTAGCAAATGGAAACTGTACTGATCTGTACATAACAACGTCTTACCTCTCATGGGCTGAGGACTGTCCACAAAGACGTCCTTACCCCGTTCACTGAAGTAGCCTCTCCTCCTCAGGTTGAGGTGGTAAACCTGGCTCCTCTGATTAGTAGACAGCTAAATGGATAAAAAAGTAGCGGGCGCCAATAAAACAGTGCTGGGTATCTCCTCAATGTGAATATGTGTCATTTTGCCTCCACGTGTATTTATTCCTTCTTGTTGTTGCTCTTGATAATGATGGGTTTTTAATCTACTTATAAACAAGGGTTTAAAATAATTACAATAAAAACAAGTTACATACAAGGCTTACAGCCAACAATAATGAGCACACTGAACTAGTAAATGCACTTTTTGTGGTAGGTCATTGCACTTGTATTGTACTTACTGTTACACCGCTGCACTTGACAGTCGAGCTGTTCAGCCATGTGGCCTCATATCGCTGCTCTGTTCCAAAGTCGCACTCCAGCTCCTCCCCCTGTTAGGTAAAGCACTTATTTTAAACAATATGCAATACTTCAGCAATAACTAGCAAGCAAACTGTGCTATCATGCTGTTCTGAGAATGAGATACCCATTGTCTTAGTACCCTAAATGAGCTTCTGCAAAGAAATGCTCTCTCTAACATGTCTGGTAACAATTGACAACCCGCAATAATTGTCCCTGTCAGTAAAAAATGCAATCCATTCAAAATTCATATTCATAAACATCTGGACTCCCACACCTCTGCAAAGTCATCTGGGAGCCAGAGAAATGTGCATACAAATTCATTCTTTGTAAAAAATCAGAGCCCTGAGTTTAACAGAGCCAAGATATGTTAAGGTAAGACCATAAAGACGGTAAGATAGGTAAGAGCAGTAAAAGGTGATTACTTGAAATGGAAGAAATCATTTGTCTATGAGTTCAACAAGCTCAAATTGGTCAACTTTTATCACCTTCTCCAGCACTTTACTACTTCTCTGTGCTTTTTGACACCAGAGAAGCTTCATGTTTTTGGCTTCTGGCAGGTTCCTTTTTTCCCAGAAAAACTCCAACATACCAAGCACTGAAATTTTCTCTGGACTTATATCCAGCCTGAGAACAAATAGATACTGGAGGACAAACTTGCAAGCACTTGCTTGTTGCTACATGTTTTGGTATGACTGTTTATCACAGTTAAGTCTAAATAATTTACTTTAGGTTTGCCCAAAAGAAAGTGTGGGAACCAAACCAATATTCACCACAAATTCCAGAGCGTTTTGAGAGTGACACCACGTTTCCTGCTGTGTTGACTTGCCAACAAGATGAAGACATTATTCAAACAACATCAATTTGTATAAACTATCATAATAAAAGAACAATATAAATAGCCAATCACATCCAGGCTGCCCTGAGGAAGTGTGTGTGTGGATTTGTGTGTGACTCAATGTCTGTCACCATAGCAACACACCAGGAGAGGGCTCAAAAGGCCAGCCAGGGTTAGGAGTGTGACTGACCACGCCTGGCAACTAGTCAGCACTGGAATTTTTAGAAGATGCCCGTCGTGTCCTTATCAGTGATGCAGGATCAGCGTCTGACTCGCTCAGCGTGGATTAAGGAGGAGAATAGGAGTTTTAAAATGATCTGGAAGGACTTGCCGAATTTAAAATGAAAACGAGTGAAATAAAGCTCGTGCCGCATCTGCTGCCTCAGACTGACTGCATATTGTACACTGTGCTGACGAAGACACAACTCAGCTTGTCACAGTCAGATACCAGAGCCATGGTGGGCCCAGGCAGCTGAGCCGAGAGCAACATAAGCATAAAGATACTCGCTCTCATTCTTCATTTTCATCTCTGTCTCACAACATGGAGATCACCCAAACTATGGTTTTGCTCATTCATTGACCCGAATCGCAGCACACAAAATATCCATCTGTGTTTAACTCAGCTTGAAGCAAACACACCATATGCTTCTGTTTTATTCCAATCATTTTCACAACATGCATATTGGACAAAGTCCAATTCCAGCTCCATAGCTGGAGGTTGTCTGGCGTACCTCCTGGATGTTGCTGAGGGATAAGGTGAAGTCCTGGGCCATTTCTGATGGTGATGGAGGAACCTCCGAGGCAACCAGGCTGGGACAGGAAGCTGCATTCTGTGGAGAGGTGGGGTGTGGGGGCAGGAAGTGACATATAGGAGTTAATGAAAACAATGGCTCTCCTGCACACATCCGCAACCCAAAATACCTGTCCTGTTTATCTGGAGGAGGAGGAAATGAGAGGGTAAAGTCTCACTCTGAGGGAAACAACAATAGCTTCAAATAGAGAGACGATGAGGGATTAGAAAAACAGACCCACCGGACACTGTGATGGGCTCAGCAGAACAGGAAAAACCACCCCCTCATCTCTTTCTGACCTACATTACAAAGACCTAATGGAGTTTTTTCATGTTTAAAAAGAAACTAAAATTGAAATAACTTAAAGTGACTTAAAAAGCACAGGCCTCTTGTGCTTTAATATGTTTGTTTTTGTGTATCTTGGGATCTGAAAAAGCATGACTGCCTAGGATTTACAGCTTTTGCTTTGAAAAATGCAATGATGTCTTTATTACTTCACTTAAAAGAAGCTCTTTCCCTTTTCAAGGGGTCTTGTGATATAAAGCTGAACGTTAAACACTCAGCAATAAAACAATAAAACAACACCACTTGACCAGCAGCTGACCAGAGGACTATGAGTCACATCCTCTCCCCTTTAACTGGGACCAGTACTGTGAGTAGACACAGTCAGACCCCTGCACCCTCAGGGCCAAAGTCTGCCGGGAGGATGCCTCCTCACACAGAGACCATGAGATCTGGCTGGGATATAAAACACCAGAGGGGACAGGAATAATATGACGGCTGACTTAATCTTGATGTTGTCAGGAACATGCACTCTTCACAGCAGTATCTGGGGAGCTTTAATTGGTTTCAACGAGGCTACTGTAGTTTGGGATAATTTTCCAAGTTTCACAGCCTTTTTGTGCGCTCGTGCCAAGCAATTTGATTTGTTTGCTTTCAGAGTAGTTTAAACCCTCTTGAGACTTTATATTGCCAAACATACATCTGCATAATCCATTTGTACAGTCACCTACTTAAAAAGAAGGGATATATAAAACCATAGCTGAAAATGTAGGTGTAGATTTATCTCTTCATTGGCAACAAGCAGTTTTGACATTTAGTAATAATTCTCTTTAAAAATAGAGACACAGTAAATCTACCCTTCTGCATGCTGGGGTATCAAACTAAACTGCCAAAAAGAGAAACTTGAGAGGAGCTTTAAAACGGTACATTACCCTGTAAGGAGTCTGTTAAACCAGAACCTCCTGAGATTTTATAGTGGGTTTCAACATTTCTACATACTGTGGTTGAGACACTTGTAACCTCATACTGAATTACCACATGATTGCTCTTGCCTAACCCGTCTGGACTCAGATCATTATAGCACACTAGGAGTTGTTGGACAGCAGAGTTATGTCTGAGGGTCTGACTAGTGAGATCTTAATATTATGAAATCCTCCAGGCATCTGTTTGCTTAAAGTTTTAAAGACAAAAGGGAATTACTCACCTCTAGCAGGTTGTGCTTTGACTCGTCTTTACTGGAGACACATAGGTGGTTCTCGGAGTCCCAGTAGCACTTCCACCTGGTGCTCAGGCAGCTCAGACATCTGACAGACGATACATGGAAAGAGTCGAAAAAACAGAGATCAAATTGAGCCAAATCTGGTCTGTTTTTATCTCCTGTATCTCCGTTTGCTCTGTTCCCATGCAGTAAATACAGTATTTTCAAAAGTTTAATACATGGCTCATTTTGAGTGCAACACAAGCTGCGAGGCTGAACTGATTACAGGCATCAAGGTTTAATAAAAGAAAGAAATTATTAGTCACAGTAGCACACACATTCATTCCAGTTACAGCACAGCCAGCCAGGAGGTCAAACTGGGCCAAATATGCTGAGATGAAACAAAGCACTTCTCTATACAGTGTGTGTGTGTGTGTGTGTGTGTGTGTGTGTGTGTGTGTGTGTGTGTGTGTGTGTGTGTGTGTGTGTGTGTGTGTGTGTGTGTGTGTGTGTGTGTATGTGTGACTGAGTGCCATCTCCTGTAATCCTATCATTATGAGTGTCTTTTTGAGTTTTACACCACCTATATTAAGTGAGGACTTTTTTGACAAGTAGGTCCATAAGCAATTTGTAGACTCTATACAATTCATGCTCATTTGTCCAAGAATATACAGGTTAAAGACATGTCCCCTAGAAAAACTTATTAGGAGTGACTTGAGGTGAGTATAAAAGCTTTAGATGTCTGTCAGTTCTTACCTCCTCAATGTGATGTTTGATGGCTAACCAGGTCTTATGGTTAAAGATAAGTCTGGCAACATTCTATATTTTATTCAATACTTGTCAACAAATCTCACGAAAAACGCAACTTAAAAATGAAAAGCTTAACTCATATGCAAAAATACACACCCTTGCTCTATTAAAAACACTGCAACGCGTTGTTTCCTGAGCTTTTGATAAATTAATATCTAAGATTTCTGCCACCAATTCAATATACATATTAGGGCTGTCAGAGTAAAAATAACACAAAAAATTGTGATTTTTAGGTCGTAGCGAACTCAGTTTTAAAGCCAGAGTAGCATCATATAAAACTAGAAAACCTAAATCCATTGGTCCCAACCACTAGGAGTTCGAATAACCCTCCAAACTTGTGCTAAATTGTGGGGAGGAAGAACTGGCATGGCCATTTTCAAAGGGGTCCCTCGACCTCTGAATGAAAATGGGTTCTGTGGGTACCCATAAGTCCCCCCTTTACAGACATGCCCACTTTATGATGATCAAATGCAGTTTGGGGCAAGTCATAGTCAAGTCACACTGACACTCTGACAGCTGTTGTTGTCTGTGAGGGTTTCTGGACAATATTTGCCATTGTTTTGTGTTTGTAATTGATTTCCAGTGATAAATATATACATAAATTTGCATAAAGGAAGCATATTTGCCCACTCCCATGTTGATATGAATATTAAGAGATAAAAATGTGCAATTTGCATGCAATTAATCATGATTAATTTGGATAGTCATGTGATTAATCACGATTAAATATCTTAAATTGATTGACAGCCCTAATAAATATATATGAAAATTAGCTTTGCTGTGATTTGGGTGATCAACCCTCTAAGATCGGCTATGAGTTAAGGTCATATGTGCAGAAGAAGATCTACCTTTATTAGTCCCACAATGGGGAAATTCAATTTTACACTCTGTTAAACTCATACATGGTACATGCAGACCTGAAACACACATACATGCATTAATGGAGAGGTGTCAGAGTGAGGGCATTGTTTGGGATTATGGATTATACTGTATTCACATGTAGAAATGTGAGTGCCTTCCAGATAAACAACCTCAACTGGAACACCTTCACTGTACAGTATGTGTGTGAGTCGAGTGTGTGTCACAGTATTGCCTCCGGGAGGAGACAGATGTCCCACACTAGGATGATAGTGCCTCCAGTGATAGCAGCTCTCTGAGGGGGTCTTTAGACTTGGGGGAGTAGATTGGGATGGGTGTAAATGTAATCGAAACGCGTGTGTGTATGTGTGTTGTGACTAAAAGCAGACGGCACGCTCAAGGCTCTTATCAGTTGCAGCTTTTCAGTTTTCCCTGACTCCCTTTCTGTCCTACTAAAACACCTATACACACACATTGTTCACACACACACACACACACACTCTCTCTCTCTCTCTCTCTCTCTCTCTCTCTCTCTCTCTAGTTGACCCAACACTGACAGTGAATACCCTGTGACACTGCCCACCCAAAGTCATAATGACCACGCACTCACTCACACATACACAGTCAGGCTCACACTCTCAGGGCCCCTCTGTGGACACAGCGGTTAAACACACATCCTCAATCACGTCTCTGTCAAAGAGAAATACGTCCAGAAGAAAAGACCAGTTTTCAGCGGGAGCGACAGAGAGAGACGGAGACAGGGCAGCCAACGGACAGAGACAGACGAGGAAAAGGAGGGGAAAAGAAAGGAGGAGTGCCAAAAACTTGAGACATAAAAAGCAAATAAAGCAAAGAAAGAGAGTATGTGTGGCTGAGAGACATAATGAGAGAGGCGGTGTGAGAGGGCAGGTTAGGTGGTTGTCCTACTGGGCTGTTTGGTGAGACAGGAATGCTATCGTCTGGTTGTCATTAACACTCTGCCTAGTGACCACTTTGAATGGGTCATGGGAGAACTGTCTAAACTCTCTCTCACACACACAAACACAGTCGCAAAAGAAAACACAACTCAAATTGACTCAACACACAAATGTCCGATCATAAATAAAGACCTCATAAAGCTGGAACTCGTAACTTTCCTCTGTGTTGAGGATTTTTTTTCAATCTCCAACCAAATATAAATGCAATATTTTGCCATGTTTACCTTAATAATAATAAATGTAGCCATAACTTTCTTTTTTTAATCAGTTATCTGTGGATGCTATTTCGTGATTTCTATGTTTATCTTGCTTCATTACAGTAGGACAAGACTTTTGATTTGGTGCACGCTCAAAATGCATATTGTTTAAAAAAATAGTCAACACTGAATAAGAGGAGGCCAAAATATTATTTTAGTCCCTGGGCCAAGCTCGAAAAATGCTGGATCCTACATTTCCCATAATGCAACTTATTCTTTCGACACACTGTGCGGCATCCCTGACTGGATGATGGTCTAATTTGTAATAATGTAGCTCCAAAGTAGAGTGTGCTGTGACCACACTGAACATATCTAAGAGCTATGAAGAAAACAAAATCAAAAATATTAACTCTACCAAATGCCAAGCTCTGATAGGGTGCTATAGGTAAAAGCCTACTTACCTTAAAATGAAATGATTACCCTGTGGTGACTGTAAGTCCTATTCTTTAGCCGCAACTGACAGAAAAACAACATAATAACTTACCAATACTTCATATGATGCGCGTTCATCATACCAATAGTGTCCATAATCCGTGTTCCCCACTTCCAATATTAATATAGTCCAGCTACTGCACTTATATAGTAACGTTATACCGACTCTTGCCACAAGTAGCAAGGCCAATGAATGCTAATTGCTTGTTTATGCTAACACGAGCATAATTACGGCAGGTTGAGCCAAAATGGCGTCTTTGCTAGCTTACTCTCTCTAACTAAGCAAAACTACGACAGTACATCATAATGTTATAACATAATGCTTCAACTAAAGTAGGAAATGAAATGTTAACAAAGCTGGTCCCCTAATCAGCTAACTTCGGTGCTAAACAAACAAAAATTACGACAGTCTTCCATTAGTAAAACACACCTGATGCAGGTCGTCTTTTACCCCTCACCGGCATTACCCTTTCAAAATAAAAGTACCCGTATTTATAATGTAACTAACAGGTTGCCCTTTCAAAATAAAAGCGCCCACCCGTATAATGGTCATTCCTAGAAGATAACGTGCAAAAACTCTCGCGAGATTTGTCGACCTATCCCGATATTAAAGCAGCAATAGGAAGAAATGGAGCAAATATGATCAAGATAAAGTTATTTTAATAAAACAGTCACTATGTCCTGATAGTAGTGCATAAGACAGGTAATCTGAAAAAAAATCATGTTCCTCTGTGTCCTCCGGTGCTCCTAATTGCATCTGCAAGATTTCACATACCAGAGGAAAACAACCAATCAGAGCCCAGCTGGAGCCTGACGTCTCTGAGCAGCTCAGGTCAATCGTTCAAACTAGGCAGCGCTGATCAAATAATAATCAATATTCTGTTACTGTAATGTCTATTTCTCTCCTCAAATGTTTTCAGAAACATTTAGCTGTATATTAAGAAAGTTTTTGATGTAGCTGCCATGCCATCAGTTGAGGAAATACCAATCACCGCACACCAGCCAGAGCACAATTTCTCATTTTACAGCTAAATAGTAACTACAAGATGTTTCTATTAACATTTGAGGGGAGAAATAGAAATTACAGTAACAGACTATTGATTCATATTTGATCAGCGCTGCCTAGTTTGACCATTTGATCAGAGTTTGACAGAGCTGACAGCTGCCTCCATTGAATGAAGAGCCAACAGGAACGCTCTCTCTGAAATGACCTGTGACCGAAGTCTCCTGTCATGGGCTAGATTTTTTTTAAAGCCTGTAAACCATGGATATATTAAGAGAACTGGATACAGTGTTGGAGACGGGGCCCAGTGGTGCAACTCACTCAAGCTACTCAGTGGTGCTTGAAGTCCAAATAGCTTGACTTCTATCTGGAAGAGTACCTTCTGGGTCCTACTGGGTGCATATCAGGCATGTGCAGTAGCGTTTGCTCTGTCACATGACTTAGTCACGGGGTCCCAACATTACGGCTTGCGCTGTTGTCACGGTCTGGGCCTCCATAGACATAAACAGAGGAAGGAAATAACTCTGGATTCAGCTATCAGTGCATTTTACAACATTTTAGGACCTAATGATTACAATAACGGCTATTAGGTTACAGGCGTCTCTTTCTCAATGTAAGTCTATAGGAAAGTAGGTTGTTATGGATTTTTTGCCTGATGATTCCAAAAACATTTTGCCAACTGCCACTATAACTATTCAAGGTCAATGCCTAACCTTTTCCATCTCATCAACCTTTATAAAGTAACAGGATTTGCACAACCTTAAGAAACACAGAAAAACAAAAAACAACACGTAATAGCCTAGAAATATAGTGGACCATGAAAGTCATTTCTGCACTGACTGGTGACATCTCACATCTTTCAACAAAATTTTGAAGCTCCTATGCTCAATTTGAGACAACCCTGATCGTGATATGCGAAGGACATACCCACATAGCCTACACACATACAGACAGAGATTCATTGCTGTATAATTAAATGAGCCTCGGACGATTTATTTATTAACTGCAAAATGAGTAAATCAAGCTTGGGAAATAGATTCATACTGTCAATGATTCATTAAACCCGGTAGACCTTAAATGATTAGTCAGTTAATTGACTAGTTGAATTGAGATCAAGAGAAAATTAATCAGCAACTACTTTGAAAATTAATTAGTCTTTATGTAATTTTTCAAGCTATACATTACCAAATTCCAGCTTCTGAATAGCGAGGATTTGTTGCTTTTCTTTGTCTTTTGTGATAGTACATTGTGCTTCTTTGTGAGACAAAAACAAAACAAGCAATGAGAAGACATCACTGTGGACTTTGTGACATTTTTCACCATTCTCTGACATTTGATTAGCCAAACGATAAACAATAAATAACTGATAGATCAATAATGATCATAACATAATCAGTACTTTGGCAGAGCATCCAGAGGCAAACTGTTGACATTGTTTCACCTCATTGTGTTAACTGAAAATTAGTTTTTGCTCAAGTAATTAAATCACACACTAAAGCAGCATTGGATGACAGATTCCAATCGAATAATCAGTTTGCAGTAATTTTATAGTGCTCCCTATGTGATTTTGTACAGACTCAGGAAGATGACATAAAAATTTTGAACCCAAAAACGGTTAAGATCTCAGCTTTAATGCATAAAAAATGCCTAAGTGATGGCACCAACCATTCTACTATCTAGTTTCATTGTGGAGAAGTGGCTCATAAGACGCTCTTTAGGGATTATTAAAAAAACAGCTTCAAGTGATTAAAATCAGACAGAGTATAGCAGCTCCGCTGTTTGCAGCCCAATGCTCATCCTGTGAGAATGCCACTTTGCTCATTATCACCTTCAGCAAACCACCGTCTAATTTCACACTCCTGAACCTCGCCGAGCACCGAGGCCATGTGCACATATTGGGTGCAGTCTTGCACACATGTACCTGCAACTGCTGTGTTCACACTTCCAGACTGTTTTCAAAAAGTGAACAAAAGGGACACACCCAAACGATTTCAATCTCAGGGAATCAGTCAAACACACACACACACACACACACACACACACATGCACACACAAATGCCCCTCTAAGCTTAAGCTCTGCCCATCAGATAAAGTGAATCCTCTGACATGGTCCAACATGCAAGAGGAAGCCAGCTGGACTGCGTCAAGATATGAGAAAACCCTCTTTGTGACCAGGCCATACAAGTTGCAGTCCTTCACAAAAACAAACATCAACATGCCCAGCCAGACATACATATCCAATTTCCTTTGGCTTAACGTTTACAGCATATTAATCCCACATTTGACCCTGCACAGAGAAACTCTGAGTAAGCCAAATACACAATAAGCCCTCCAAGAGGACGTGTTGGCAATATTTACTCACTGAGTCCTAAATAGAAAGCAGAGGAAAAAACATGAGAGGCAGAGGTTAGGGACAAGCTTTCTGTGTTATTTCCGTTTCAGGCTACATGTGCACATCTAGAATACCACAGAGACTCAAGCTGACATTAGAGTGATCAGAGTTGATATTAAGGCTTCATTTAGGATGTTTGTTTTAAGGGACCAACTACAAATCAAGTAGCAAGTGGATGAAGGCCTAAGCAGTGGTGGAAACTGTGCTCACATCCTGTACTTAAGTAAAAGAGCCACTAAAACAATTTAAAAATACTCCATTATAAATACAAATCGTGCTTTAAAAGTACAGAAATGTTGTCAGCAAAATGCATTTAAAGTATCGACTGTATATAAAGATGGATGATGCTTCTTCACTAGTGAAGCCAAAATATCCCGGATACGGGAGCTGCCATCTTGAGATGTTAATGTCATTTAGAGTCACAGTCTGTGCAGTAGTGAGAGTAGAGCTGTGGTATTAAGATCTACTGTCTGAACCAATCACAAGCCAAGCATGGTCTCAACTTGTAAGAGAGAGAGAATTGCAGCAGTCAATCATGACGTCTCATGTTTTTATAGCATCAAATAACTGATTAAACCAACACCTGTCAGAAAACTTAACACTGGACATACATTATATCAGTGTGATAAGAACTACCTAAAATGACAAAAAATATCTTTGGGAAAAATGTATTCTGACCATGTACTCTGACCTTTAGTTTTACCCATGTCCCTTCCGCTAACATGGATTTATGACCTATACTGCAGCCAGCCACCAGGGGGTGATCAAGATGTTTTGGCTTCACTTTTGGGGAGCTGTTATGTCATCCATCTTTATATTTAGTCTATGATTTAAAGTATCAAAAATACATTCTGCAACACAAATTTGCATTCATGTTTGGACTTCTCTCTATTCTTTGCTTTTTTGAAAAACAGACAATTTGACCTCATTTATCTGAAGGAGTTATATAAATGAAACCACCTGAAAAGTTAAGAGGGGAAATCAATCTTTGAAACTGCAAACAGCTATCTGGCCCATGACAAGGAGCCCAACACCAGGGGACGTAAGATAAAAAATGTCGGGAAGCACTGGTTTTAATCTTTAACAATATAGTATACTCTATCATAGTTGTTCTGTTTTTATGTGAAATCTGATAAAATAAACATAGTGGTGGGAAAAATATAATCCTTTGGATTGTTTTAAGAATATGCATAAAGAAGAGTAAACGTTACTTAAGTAAAGTACAAGAACCTCAAAATTGTACTTAAATACAGTAATTGAGTAAATGAACTTAGTTACTTTCCACCACCATCTAAGTGAATAAATTTGGATATGTGGCATCAGAAAGATGTTGGCCAGCCATCACCAGCTCTGAATAAATCAAGAATTTGAGAAAAACCGTGGTGGCAATGAAGGTGTGACTCACGACGTCTTGGGGTGTATTGCTCCAGTCCTCTCGCAGTCGTAGATGATGAAGCTCCCAGATACCACAGATGTGCCATTCACTTTTATCGCCACAGAGACAGTCAGATGATCTGCAGAAACAAAGGCATGTAAACAACGCAGCGCTATGTGTCAAGCATTCAAGATGCTATCAGTGGCATAAAGACAGTGAGGGGAAATTACATTTGTTCTAGCGCAGCTCATCATCTTGTAAATAAAGAACCACATCCTGTAACTGTACTTGTGTTGTGTGGAGAGATATGGACGGCTGCGGTGGCACACAGCCAAATGGATGTTCTCAGTCTCACCTGTGCCGGGGAGGATTGGTTGGTAGTTTTCTCGAGGGAGCAGGGGACAGGTCTGGATTTGAGCGGGACCGTAATCTAGGTGCACCGTGGCAGCTGTAGAAACACCAGGTCCATATTCACACTCCACCCGGGAGCCGACCAGATCAGGAACACTGCCATTTATCAGAATGCCGACATCCTACGACGGAAACAGATATAAGAGCATAAAGATGACTAACTGCTCAAATTAACAGAAATTAATTACTAATTTAATTCCACATGCCCACACACATACAGTCAAATCCAGCGTATGTACAGTTAGTCTTTGGTAGAGACCAAGTAGCACTGGCATTATTTCAGGCAGACGGATAGGGAACGTAATGTGAAGTGAAGAAACAGATGGCACGGTGCTACATTCACATCTATATGTGGCTATGTGATGAAGTATGACAGACATATAATGAGAAACATAACATCTCACTGACATGACTGAATTTCGGCTAAAACATTTCAATGTGAGAGGAAAAAAAGAGGAGGGGGGGCAGACACCAATGGTTATGCAGAGAGGAAGAGCAAGATGACATATTTCGTGGCTCAGCAGATACGAGCTGAAGTGGCCAGCAACATGTGCTAACATGTCTTAAAAATCCGCTCTATTGTTCGTTAGAATTGATCATTTCCTGCCGAAGGCGCCGACTTCCTGCCTGCTGCTTCCTGTTTGGTGAGACAACCTTGAGCCAAGCTTCCTGTGGCTCTGAAGGATGCCTGTGGATCGGGCAGCTGGTAGATCTATTACAGCCCAACGCCAAACTGACCCACATAACAAGCAGATATCCACAATTAATGAACCAATTAATGACCTGTCGTCTCTCAGTCTCGTCTAATTATGAGCTGTAATTAAAGGTCAAATATATTCCTAGTGTCAACATTCAGAGAGCTAATTATCATAGTGTTGTTATACTCCTGTTACATGATATACTGACAGGAGGAAACGATTTAAAACAACACTTTACATGCCATGTAAGTATGATGCAGGCGCTCTTTTTCTATAAAATATATTAAACTGCCAGGGTTGATTAAAACCAGACTGGTGGTGTTATGTAGCACACAATAGTCTACAGTTTTTCTGTGTCCTGAATCCATTCAGTGCAATACAGCAGGTGAAGGTGTAGACATATTTTGAGGATGTTCAAGCAGCATTGATGAAGATTCATTTTTAGTGTGGCAAAAAAGCCATTGTGTTTGTGTTTGCCTGACAGTTTAACTTGCATTTCTTCATTTGCCCAAAATAAATTTATGTAAAGGGAGTTGGAATCATGTAATTAAGTGGTTGAAAAATCAAATTGGTTTGCCACTGCAAATGGGGGCAACAATATACTGTAGTATGTACTATTTTTGCGATTAAAATAAAATAAATGACTGTACTTTAACATTTTTTTTAAACAATAAATGACAGCAACAGGCGGCAATCAAACTGCCAATTTGGAAAGTTACTACTGTACAAATTAAATCTCAAAAAGACAAGGGAGAATGTTTTTCCTAAGATTATTTTTTTTTAATTTCACAGACACTCTTGGAGCCGTCTTGCCACCCTTCTCACAAATTTGCTGTAAAGTTCTCCAGGTGTGAGTAGCTCCATCAAGAGGAGCCTCAAAAACATATCACATTTGGTATGCATAGTGACATTTTGCACTTATTTTTTTTTGACACTTTTTCAAACATAATCAAAGTTATATCCAGTTAGAGTTACTGTGTGGAGCTGATTTTGGATACAACAGCAGATGTCAATATATTGCAGCCCATCAGGCTAATCAGGCTTAAATCATTTTAAACTCTTTACAGTCAAATTTAAGTCAATGGTTATACTGTACAGTTTGGCACGCGAATATGATAATAGTGCTAAAAGTGACTTTCAGCTGAACTAAAGTAAGGTGACAGTTTATTTAGATATTGTATTGATTCATGTTCATGATACTTAGGGACACTATGGAAATTACTGGAGTAGGGAGGGGAGTTGAAACTATTATTTCATTTTATGAAAAAGCGAACCCCTTCTCCATCTTATTTACATTTCTGTTGGTCCCTCCCACTGACTTTGAAAATGGATATAATACCCTCCCTCCAAGGACTCAAAACAAACATTTATGGCAAAAGGTGCTAAATAAACTGTGGCTGCTGAAGGGCTTAAAAATCGCAATATTTTCACCCCACCCTAAATTACAACAAATAAATATGAATTAAATCAGATGATGCTGCAGCCTGATGTGTGTGTGTCCGCTACAGTAAATAGTAATAAAATAATAATAAAGAAAAAACATAATGCCGAGTCGCATGGTAAGGCATGCTGTCTCTTTCAAAGAGTGCGCTGTTATATATGAAAACATACGTCAATACCAGCGCTAAATTAAAGAAAGATGCTCACTGAAGAGCAGATGAGATAAAGAGAAATCTATGTGCAGCAATGCGCTCCCACTCTATTGACCAGCAGAGGTGGGGACATTAATAAGAGTTACAGCTGGCCCCATAGCTGAATGAGCCAAATAGGGACAGGCACCTTGCAGTTTTGGTTGCCCCACTCCGAATTCAAAATAATGAAAATAATTACATTAGATTAAATTGTAGCCTGTATGAAATCAAATTTCTGAACATCATAAGCCAATTACATGGTGGCTGAATTGCATAACCAGTATGGGTGTTAAAACTTTAATAGGGCACAGTTATCTCATGAGGCGATATTAATGTTTATAATAATAAGCTTTTTTTTGTTTTCCGACTCTGTCACATTGTATTGTGTGATAGAAAAGGTAGAATAGTTTTATGTTTATTTCCTGAGCTAAATAGTTTTAGTCCAATCTCCTCCCTGAGCACTGTTGTTATTGAAAGAGATTCATAGAGTAGACATGTTTTGAGCTGCAGTCATTAATGGATTCATCGATTAGCTGTCAACTATTAAATGAATTACCAGCTACATTGATAATCGATTACTTGGTTATCATTTTTTAAAGAAAAAAAAAAGTAAAATTTCTCTGCTTGCAGCTTCTTAAATGTGAATATTTTCTGGTTTCTTATCTCCTCTATGACAGTTAGCTGACTATCTTTGAGTTGTGGACAAAACAAGACATTTCACAATTTTCTGGCATTTCGTAGACCAAACAACTAACATATTAATCAAAAAAATGATCTGCAGATTAATCGGCAATGAAATTAGTCATTAGTTACAGCCCATGACACATTATTTATTGGCTGCAAATGTTTGAATAAAATCAATTCACGATGGATTTTGCGTTACAGTCTTGACGGGGGTCATTTGCCACAGATCATCATCACACACGGGACACTTCAACTTGCACAAATCTATCCACCATATTTCTCTCTGTTTTTTTTTTTTAATCTTGGCCTCCTGCACACATGGGGCTTAGTCAGTGCCACGAGGGGCTTGAGCACTAGAACATTTTGCTTCGCCCTCCTTCATTCCAAATAATAAAACTTCACAGGAAGTAGATCTGATGGTGGTGCCTCAGATTAGGTGTCTCAGTGTGGCTTCATGAATCTGAAAAACGTCAACCACGGTGTGTTTTGGAGCAGCAGCTGAAGACTCAGAGGTAGATTTCCTGCTGAGCCCAACAGAGCACAGGCAGATATCAAAACGCAAGTTAATCACTGTCGGTAAATGGTTAAAGTCACTGCTCAGATGCATGCAGGAGAGAGGGAAACAGCTGTGTATGGCATGCTCTCTCATGCTGTGCCACCGGTAAGCTTTGGATTTACACACACACACACACACACCTGGTTTGCTGTTTTACAACCAAAGTGATGCATGTAAACTACATTCTCAGAGTCTTGGTTACAGTTCAGCTAAGTGTGAAAGAAATGATAAAGTGTGTGTTCAAATTAGTTTATGGACTGAAGGACACCACATTTAACTTTACTGAAATTGACACAAGCGCAGTAAGAATGAACCAGTAAATATTGTTGATTGAAGTATTGATTATAGCTGCTTTAAAGGGACTATATGTAAGTATTTACACATATAAATTAATAGTAATTGAAGTATATTTTTTTTAATATATGCATGTTTTATTGCCAGTGTTTGAACAGGTTGTCACCTAAACTAAAAAAATGAGACCTTTCACAACATTCTGGGTTTCCTCTATCAGACTGCTTTTAATGTGAAGAATTAAAGCCTGTTTTTCTCAAGAAAATCCAACAGATGTGATGTCATGCGCTCACGAGTGCCTTTATTTTCAGCTCCGCTTCAGGGCTAACACTGTGCAACCACAGCTAATGGTCTGTCAGAAATGGAGTTTGTAATATATAATGATATTGTGGTTTTAGCTGACTAATGTTGCTAACGTTAATCAGCATGATGCCTGTCAATCGCGTTCAGTCCTGTGTGTGTCGCCTGACTGTTTTGACCGATGCTCGCTTGCACTTAGTGCAAGCAAGCACCTGTTGGTGACTTAACAGCCACAGGTGTCACTGTTAGCAGGTAATTTCTGATTCTTACATAGAGCCCCTTTAAGTTTCTTAGTAAAGTCAATTTGGCACATAGTGTACGGAGGAGGAGGAGGTTGGTGTGGCAGATTGAGCTGCTGCAGCAACAGTGTTGGCATGACTTTATCAGCTGAGTCATAATAATAGTGTGTATAATAATAGTGAGAGGTGTCAGGTTATAAAGGCGGTCATGAGACATCGCGTTTCATCAGCTTTAAATACACTGCCCCCATTACAAACATAACTTGATGAGGATTGGCAGTGACATTATGAAACGGGTGTGATGGCCAACAATAATATGGAGTCTTTACCTTGATGTCTGCGGCGATGCTGATCTCTGGGGGGGTCAGGGTCATGGACGGACACTGCTGAGGGCCTTCACCCATGCTGATCCAGGAGCGAGCCAACAGGCCCTGAGTACACTCCTTCTGGATGGTACATCTGGACAAAGTGACAGACAGAAATTTTGGTTTGGTAATCATGTTTCAGTGCGGATTGGATTACAGCACAAAGACACAAGGATATTTAGAGATTTCCTGTACTGAATAATTTCATGGAAACTGAAATCCAGAAACACATTTCCTTGTTCATTCGCACAGAAAACTTGATTTTCCATCAACATGTCCCATATCAGAATATGATCACCTCATATATAATAATTGCCTGTCAACGCCACAGCTGGTAATCAATCAGTAACTGGACTACCAGACTGAGCTTTCAGGTAAACATTTCATCCTTTGTGAGCGTGAACTTTTGTGTTTTCGTTTCATCCCAGGCAGATTCTCACCATTGGGTTTCATGGTTTGCTTCCCACAGATTTATGAGATGCTCTGGTCTCCTAATGTCACATATTCAGGCCTCGGCTGTCAGTTTGTCTGGCTCAACACAAGAGACTACTTGACTCCAGGTCACACACGTTGCTGTGGCAACACATCCCGTAGGCACTAAGATCAGGGGCCAGTTACTGAATAAAAAAATACTGCTGATTCCTAATCTGTGTGGATCAGCAGTGTGTGTCTGCACAGAGAATACAGTGTGTTTGTGCCTATCTGTGAGTATAATGAATGTCTGGGACAGAGGAATTGTAAGAGGGCATTCAACAAGCAAGGTGGCCTCGTACTCTCTGCTTCACTAATGAACTTCACTGGCCGCTGGCACAGAGCTCAGTTCATCTGCAGTGCAGACTGGAAGGACAAAGTGACCTCAGAGTGGGGAGAAACCAAACAGGCCCCATTTAGCAGCATCCTAACACGCCACATAATGAGTTTGGCACATCCCACTTCCCTCTCACACTTCTATAGTTGTTTTAAAATAAAGCATGTGTCTTTGTGCCCGTGTGTGTATTTGTGTCCAGAAAACCAATGTCCAGATTCTCAGTCCCATTGGCACTGAGGGACTGAGAGGGGCCATGAGGTCGGCGGCTGAGCTAAAAATAGAGCTGAGTGCCTCTGCAAGCCCCACAAAAATCCCCAAGACACAAACAACACAGTCTAATACACTTGAAAGTTGTTAAACTATTGAACTCATTTTCATTTGAAAGTTGTTCTTTGAGTATTGTTGCTGTCAGTGTGATACCTGAGTTTACTGCGAATACCACAATGATCCTTTTTTTGACCTCACTACATTTTATACAGAGACATTCATGGTCCCAAGAGGATGAGTTCTAATAACGTTGGTCTCCTGACATTTGACCTACAGTAGTGCCATCATCAGGTAAAAATTCAGTGTTTTATCACCATACCTCATAGACTGTGTATAACAAATGGACGTAGTCACAGTGACATCGCCCACTGGTTCGTGGACTAGGGTTTTGATGGGTAGTGTCTAGAAGGGAACCAGCAAATTGGGGAGACTTTCACGAGTTAGTTAAGATTAGATGTTGACCTTGAATTGATAAGGTTAGGATGGGTGTTAGGCAGTGAATCTTGTGAGAGTTTTTGCAAGTTTATGCAGATCTCAGATCAGATTTTGCAATTTCTGGATTTCCTTCTAGACACGATCATTTTGAAGCCTTGAGTTCAGCATTTTGGCCGTCGCCATCTTGTTTTTTGCAACCAGAAGAGACACAAGAAGATGGAGCAAAGTACAACCAAATGCTGAATATTAGTGACCCAAAATGATATAATTACCTGTCATGAACTGAACTGTGAAAGGGTTAAAGTTATAAGACCAAAACTCGGAAAACTCTAAGAAGTAGAAGAAGATCTACCTTTATTAGTCCCACCGTGGGGAAATTCAATTTACACTCTGTTTAACTCATACATGGTACATGCAGACCTGAAACACACATACATGCATTAATGGAGAGATGTCAGAGTGAGGGGGCTGCTCCAGACAAGCGCCCCGAGCAGTTGGGGGTTTGGTGCCTTGCTCAGGGGCACCTCAGCAGTGCCCAAGAGGTAAACTGGCAGCTACCAGTTCACACTCAGTTTTTGGTCCATGTCGGGACTTGAACCGGTGACCCTCCGGTTCCCAAGCCAACTACCTACAGACTGAGCTACTGCCGCCCCCAGACAGGACAATGCTGTGGTAGCGACCTGTCAATCCCCCCACGCCCTAAACACGCCCTAAACACTGTTTAATGAGGTAATAAATCAAGTGAGAACTAGGGTCATTTTCTCATAGACTTCCATACAATCAGAAGTGAACCAGAGGAGTCGCCCCCTGCTGGCTGTTGGAAAGAAAGCAAGTTTAAGGGACTTCATCGTTGGCTTCACTTTGCAGACCCAGAGGTGCCCACTAGTAGGAGGGCTAATATTGCAAACAACGGCAATAGTGTGACAGAGATAACTGTGTTTACCTCGGGGGGATTGGAGGGAGGGTGCTACGTTTCCACCCTTATCAGCAGTAAACGCTGTATGAGAATAGTGTAGAGCAGCAGCCACAAACTAGCCAGTGGGGCACAACAGAGAGATTCACAACAAAGTCAACAAAGCACAGAGAAACTCTGATTACAGCACACAGAGACGAAGAGTGACTTCATTCTCTGCTGAAGATGCATTACTCATCTTTACTCTCTTTACATTGCAAATAGCTGCTGCTATATTAAAGGTGTAGTGTGGTTGCAGATTACAACCAGCTGAGTACTCACCCCGCTCACTCCTCCCGTTCCAAGACTGCGGTAACGTGAGCCAACGAGTGCAAAACCATGGTAACACTGTTACGCTCGCTCAGAATCCATCCTTACCATAATAACACAAATTTAGGAGCAACGGAAGTCAGATGGTGGCTGGTAGTTTTATGGGTCGGAGATCCGCTGTGGCCTTCAGGTTATGTAAAAATGTGGAAGGCTCTCTAGAGCCAGTGTTTGGTTTGTTCGTTCTGGGCTACTGTAAAACATGGTGGAGCAACATGGTGGACTCCATGAAGAGGACCTGCTTGCTATGTAGATATGATGGGCTCATTCTAGGCTATCGAAACCATGATTGTTAGTTATATACTAATGAAAGCATTGTTATGAATATTATATTTAGTTTCTGCTAATAGATCCCCACACTGTTACTTTAATGCTCTGAATCCCGTATATAGAACCTTTAACAAAACATGGGACATTTCTCTGACAAGAGCTCTGTTAATATAAAATAGTGTAAAACTTGAAAAGTCATGACATAAACTGGGACGTATCTGATGTGGCAGACCTGACAAAGTAGGCTAATTGATGTTAACTTTCGGTACTGTTTTTGATACTCTATGAAACAGACACGCGTCAGTCAACAATCAGAAGGTACTGAAGTTGAACATCCCAGCCCTTTCTTTGAGATTATCATTACAAACGTTCGCCACAACTCATCACAAATTATGTCGTGTATTTTAGGATTTATTTACATTAATTTTGAAATCGTGGAGTGAAACACAACTTCCTCTTTGGGTCAAAAGTCCCCTCAGTGTTTTGCATCTGGAAGAATATATTTAGATTATCAAGTAAACTCCAGATTTTATCTTTAAGTACTGAATACATCACAGATGCCACTTGGCATGAATTGAAGCAGGTATCCAGGAAACATCATCTTGTGATCTCTCAAAAAGAAAAAGACATGCGGTCTCAGATGAACATCAACAAACGCTGTGTGATTTGTAAAGACTGGCTGAAAAAAAAAATCACATCATGATATCCTTTCCTTTCTCTATTGTATCTGTTTTTTTCTTTGCATTCATCGTGACTCGCCTGCTTATTCACACGACACTTTGATCAAGTGCAGCAGTGAGGACGAAATACATTTAAAGCACTTCTCTCTTCTCTAAAAGGCTGGAACAACTATATATACAAACAATAGACATATAGTACAGTACACACACACACTCGCATACTCCTCACCTGCCTCACAACAGCATGCTGACTTTTCAAACAGCTCCTGAAATAGAGTCAACATATGCAGCTAAAATATGACCTGAGAAAACTCATCACCTCCTAAGTGTCTGTACGACAGATAGGCTGGGAAACCAGTGAGACTGTTAAACAGACGGTACTGTACACACACACACACACACACACACACACACACACACACACACACACACACACACAAAGTCACTGTGAGATAAGCATGATCATTTGTGAACAGCAAAGACTGCACATGATGCATAATTTGATTCAAATAAAGATATTTAAGTGCTTTCTTGTGACATGTGGCAGATTAAACCGGCTCCAGCATGAAGAGTGATCAAGGACTAAGCTTTATCTCTAGTGGAGAAGCTATCTCTCCCTCTCTCTCAGACAACAATGCCGACTCCAATGAGCGAACAGACATGTTTTCATGCTCGCTCTACATACAGATGTGCCGAGGGACATCAGAGCCATGCATAAAATCAAACCGGCACCCATGGAGACAGTTGTGGCTTCACAGATTGCAAGATAGTTCTCTATGTAATCCTTTTTCCCCTCCCTCTACTCAGTGTGTGCTGTATCAGACAGCGAGGTGATGGAGGGGACCATCCACCCCCACACATCAACCCCCTGATCCCCCGGGCTCTGAGGCCACAGCGCCAGCTCTGCGGCTGGCATGACTGGCCAAACACACACACACACACACACACACACACTCATGACATCAGCTCCCTGGCCTCTGAGAGCCAGACAGCAACACACACTGACACTTACACACAGGCTTACACACTTTGACATTTCCTTGTCAAAAGAACCAGTGTGCACTCTCCCTCCCACCACCATCATCACAATCAACGCTCCTTTGTAGAGGGGATAGAGAGGAGGACAAGGGCACTGGGGGAGGAGGAGATGAAGACTAGAGCGACAAGAGAGGGAAGCTGAGAGAGGGATAACTAAATTCTCGAAGCTACTAGAAAATAAAGGAAGCCGAAGACAGAGAGAGAGGGAGAGAATCACAAGGGTAAAAAAAAAAAATGCAGCGAAGCGAGAAAGGGACTGGGATAAAGAGACGACAGATAGTTAAATAAGGAGAGAAGACAGGGAGATGACAGGGAGACAGTATGACCACACATACACACAACTCTCATCAGTTCCACTCTTCCAGCTCTGAATGGCCCCTGGCATTGCCAGAGTCTCCAGAACTGCAGCACAACTCATCACAAAATTCACTATCTCGTCTGATCTGCTTTAATCACCAAGCAACCAACCAACCAACTCACACACGCACAAACAAACATAGCCTGACACCACACATATTCTCCCCTGAAAGCCAGCGAGCACAGAGCCAGAGAGCCGATCCTGACAGAGCCACATTAATCACAGTGTACTCTCTCACTCGCTCTCATTTCAGCCAAGTCACTCCTCGCCGGGCGCTCCCAGCTTGTCAATCCCTCCCGAGACGACCACAGAACCAGGGGACCGCTCAGAACAATGATGTTACTCCCCAGTCTGAGGTCTGAGGCCTAATGAAAAGCAAATCAATTCTGCTCGATCAACAACAGCTCTCCCGCCCAAAAACACACTCCCCCACTGCCAAGACCCATTCAGTCGAGCGACATTTTGAAACTGAGAATGAGGATGATGAAAACCAGCAAACAAGCCGCAGTGGTTCCATCCATTCTTAAAGTATGAAAACGACAGGCTGAAAGTGTTTTATTATGCCATCAATCCCTTCTTTTATTGCTTGAAAATCAGCGTTCACTTAAGTTAAGCACTCATATAAACAGCTGCAGCTGGATCGCTGCTTAAATACAGACAGTAGAGACATTTCCACGATGTCTAAACAGATTACTTAAAAAAAAGCATGTAGCATGTGCGTGACACCAAAAGAATTTGATAATTTGATTGAATTATATGTTTTACTGGCAGCAGAAGAGAGACCGAGAATCTTGGGGTGGGTGGACGGCATTCAACTGAATAGATGGAGACCAAACCGAAACAAAAACAAACTGTGTGTTTTTCTCACCGATTCTCCAGAGTACACCAGCCACAGTGGGCGTCGCCTGCTCCCAGACAGTCATCGCAGCTCCTCCACTGGTCGCAGTCTGCCACTTTGACCCTCAGCATCTGCACCGCAGCACAAACACCCAACACTCACTTATATCAGACAAAAACAGCTGATTTTTCAAGATTCATTCAGGCCTTTAACTAGGGCTGACCCGAATGCTTCGAAGCTTCCATCGCTGCCATGGCAAACGACCTCCAAATCAGTATTTGAATGCTTTGTTTTTTTGTATTTTAATATAAAAGTAATAATGTATAAATCCCAAAAGGGAATAATTCAACATTAGCCATTATTCACGTTCATTATTAATTATAATTAGTTATTCTTAGATGGATATTGCTGTTCGTTATGGGTACAAGTGTGTGTGTGTAAAACAGCGGCACCTTCCCGAAGCTTCGAATACCTTAGAATATTTCTCACTGAAGCTGCAAAGCCCAAAAAATAGTATTCAGGACAGCCCTACCTTTAACTGATAACTAGTGCTGAAACAATTGATAGAAAATTGCTAAACAACCATTTTGATAATCAACTCATTTATCAAGCAAAAATACCAAACATTCCCATTTCCAGCTTCTTAAATGTGATAATTTGGTGCTTTTCTGTTTTTTTTTTAAAATCAAATATCTTTGGGATTAGGTGCAGGTAAAAGAAGCAAAATAAATAGGTCATTTTGGGCTGTGGGAAAACAGGATAAACTAACAATCAAGTGCAGTTGCACTGTTCAGATCTTCTAGATGTGCAGCCACATCCTGTTGAAAGTGTGACTGTTATGAAACACATTGGTCTGGAAATGCAACACCAAACCAACCGAATTCTGCACATGTGGCTACCTTCACATACGTGAGCATTCAGCTAAACTGAGGTGAGGAGGCTTTGCTCGATGAGAAATGAGGTCTGGCTGTTTCTATTATGACTCTTCTTCATGCCAACATGAACAAATCAGTGACAGAGGAGGGGAGCATAAAGAGAGAGCTTTGCCTGCAGCCACATTCTTACATGATGAGAGGTCATGACATAAAGGAAGTTGCTGTCGTTGGGGTCGAAGGTCATGATGTGGTGGACGGGTTCGCTGGCGGGCAGCTTCAGCGTCCACTGATTGGCCAAGGTCATGTTCGCCAAGAGGGTCAGCTGTGAAAAAGACACCAGAGAAGAGGACACGGGTTGGAACAGGTGCAGGATGTTGCAATGAATATTTTCTCAAGGTTAATTCAACTGGGAAAGTCAACTGAGCAACATTTTACTTCACATTCGTAGAAAAGACCTCAAATATTTGAGAATTGCTGAATGTAACCACATTCGTTTTCTGTTGATCAAGCAACTCAGTTCAAATTCAGGGCCAGGTGTTTTTCTCAGAAGCAGCAGCTTTTTTATTTACTTCCTCCAGCTGCTTTTGGCAGAGCAATCCACATCATGATCACTCTCACTCTGAGGCAACTGCTACCTAGCACTAAGGTGTTTCAGGAAGATAAACACACTCTTTTGTATGGGAATTTTAGCTCATCTGAACCGAACCGGACTGAGTTACACCAGAAAGCACTAAAAACTGAAGTGAATAAATGCACATCGAACCTAAAGAGCTGCCAGAATTTGTTAATTGTATTTTTGTTAATCACGCCTGTTCCTATCTTTAATTTCAAAAATATTTTTCAACCCTCAAATACATTTAGGAGGTCCTTTGTTCGAGTGTGTGTGCCTAATCTCGTTTCGCCGAGCTGTGATTTATCTACACTATGGCCTTCCTGCAGCTCCAGATAATAAAACGGGTGACATGTTTTCACGTACGCACAAACATACGCACACACAGAGTAGTGTGTAGAAAAACAAACTGTGCTGACTGAGACTTCCTGTCACGCAGACAGTGAAAGCTTTTATTTTCTGTGATTTGTCAGGTCTCCCTTCCCTTTCAATGGAGACATCCTGCCATCCTGAGGAACTGGCAAACTGACCGGCATCTGGTGACAAGCACGGGTTGTGTTACTTCTCCATCCACAGAACACACACACGCAGACACACACACACACACACACACACACACACACACACACACACACACACACACACACACACACACACACACAAACAAAAGCATCACCACCCACTGAGACATTGCTGGTTAATAGTTAAGCAGACAGAAGCTTAGTAAACCATTGGCTTAATCTGCAATGAGAGGCATTATCTCAACCTCCAAATATCACTCGTTTTTATAACGCCACCCACCCATCTGCACACACACACACACACACACACACACACGCACACTTCTGCCTTGGAGATAGTAAGCAGCTGTGCCATGTCTTCACCCCACACCCCAGCGACTACAAACACATACTGAGTGACACAGTGAGCAGCGAGTAAACAGCAGCCCACACACCTGGACAGCAAGTAGAGTAGGAGCAATGGAGGAGGAGGAGGAGGAGGAGGAAGAGGAGGAGGAGGAGGAGAGCTGTGTGGCACAGAGCGCCACCAGGTCAACCAACAAAACACCTGCTGTACTGGCAGGTCGCTGTGACTCCATTCTCTGCCTATCTGCTTGCACATGAAAGACCCTATTCAACTGGGGAGTGCTCACCGACTGTGTGCTCATTCTCAATGTGTGTGTGTGTGTACCTGGGTTGGAGGTGTGGCACGAGAGAGACAGAGAGAGACAAAGTCTGTTTGTTTATATAATGAATCAGAAGGCCTTTTATATTTGAGACGGAGTATGAGAGGAGACAATGAACCGAGAAGTGGACTGAGTGAGGGAGCAGAATTGGAGGCGAGTGAGCGAGATAAAGGCGGTCACCGCGAGGGGCAGAAAATGGAAGTCAGCTGTAATGGGGGGAGGGGGAGACTTCATTAAAAAATTGCATGTAATTACGAATTACTTCACTGAGGGCCCCTCTCAAAGACAGTAAAAAGACCCTAACTTAATCTCAACCACTGTTCCCCTGTGTTTAGTTGGAGCCAAACTCACAGCCAGAATCACATTACACACACTAACAGCACCATTAACCTCTATAACAGCTCTATCCTCGGGGCACACACACACACACACACACACACAGGCACAGACAGACGCTGTCACACAGTTGCATACACAAACAATGAAAAAGACACATATTTTGTTGTCCAAGGTCACAGAAATACCATACTCCCTATATAACAAGGTTGACACACACTCTTAGAGAACACACATATAGCACATAATCGCAGGGTATCTGAGTAAACACATGAAATCACTAAACCACTCTCACTGGCATACAGACACCCAAAAACACAGTCAAACCTGCAATCAAGACGCACACAAACACACAGTCGCTCACACCGTCCCGACCAATGTTGTGCGTCTGGTGTAAACCATCCAAAAGCGAACTACCGCATGCTCAGCTGGGGCTAAAACAGTGAGGAGCTCTTAAAGCAGGCCCCAAAATGAAACACCCCTGCAGCAGAACAGACCTAATGTAGTAAAAGGTACCAGCCTAATGCAAAACAATAGGGTCAGAAAGCTTTCAGAGTCAGTTTATGTTGCTTCCTGCAGCTGAGAAGCAGCTTGCAGGCGGGCTGTTTCTCAGCTCGGCTCAGTCAGGGGTGACTAGGAATGTGGCTGAGACAGAATTAAGGAATGCTGTTAATTGGGAAGGTTTCCACAAGCCGGACCTTCTACAGATGTTGAGGTCGCGGACCGACACACGGCAGGTTTGAGTCATACTCCGTCAACCGCTTTTGTTTAAACGGCTTTCTGGTGATCACTCAGACAATAACCAGGTCTGAGGAACATTAGAGGACGTGATTAGGACTACTTAATGGGCTGTGATGGGTCATAGGACGAATGGAGCGAGGAGAAGGGTGGGGGGTTGGGTGGTGACAGTGCTGAGAACCTACCAGATGAAAGCAGACATTCCTGCGAGTGTTTCATCCCGCTCACCTAAGCTTGGTTTTTTAAAGACTCAGCAGCCACATCAGAGCAGCACTAACACAGCTACTGCTGTTATAGTTTTTCCAAGCTCAAGGGCTTGATCACACTAAACATATTAACTCCATTCAGTGGTGACCATCTGCTGCTGCAACTGTGTTTTGACCTGAGGTTATGTATAGAAAAGTTTCATCCTTTGCTCAACCACTACATAAGCACTAATAGTGTGTGTGTGTGTGTGTGTGTGTGTGTGTGTGTGTGTGTGTGTGTGTGTGCAGATGGTCACTGTTAAATCAGCAGTAGGTAGAATGGAGCGAATATGATATAAAAAAAAGTTATTTATATAAAAATCCTGACAGTAGTACACAAGACAGGTAATGTGAGAAGAAAATCATGTTCCTCTGTGTCCTCTGGTGCTCATAACAGCATCTGCAAGATTTCACAGACCAGAGGAAAACAACCAATCAGAGCTGAGCAGCAGCCTGCCGTCTCTGAGCAGCTGTCAATCACTCACAAACTCTGATTCAATGGTCAAACTAGGCAGCGCTGATCAAATATGAATCAATATTCTGTTACTCTAATGTCTATTTCTCACCTCAAATGTTTTCAGAAACATCTTGTAGTTACTGATTAGATGTCAAATGAGAAAATTTGTGACTGGGCAGCCATGTTGAGATCAGTTGAGAAACAACACAGTCTCACGGCAGTTTGTGAAATGGTCATGAAATTGATTCCTGTACATAGACACAAATTTCTCCTTTTCTCTCTACATGGCATTCATCAAGCTTTATACTTCCCGGTTCACAATTACGTGGATTACACATAAATTGATTTGGTGCGAAAAAAAAATTGAAATTTGTGTCTGTGCAGGTTTAAATCCTGTCTGGAGCCCTGTGGTGTGTTTAATCCCCTCTGTCTTCCTTCTTAACCCCTTTCACTGTCAATAAAAATGAAAAACCTCTACAAAAAAATAATACAAAAAAAAAAGTCTCCCATCACAGGCTAGATTGTTTAAAGCCTGAAAACAGAGCCATGAGGAGGAGGTCTAGTTTTCTCTCAGACTACTTGAATTACAATATGCTGAAACATTATTATGGAATTTTTCAGCCTACTGCAGGTTTAAAGTGTCTCACCTTACGCAGTCGTCCATTACTGGTTCCCAGAAAAACCACAGTGTGGTTGTGTACATTGTCCACAGACACTGAGCTGAGACCCGTGTATTCAACCAGAGGAATGGCCCTCAGGGACCTCCGCAGGGCCAGAGGGTGCTGTAGGTGGGCCGCACCGCAGTCCAGCTGCTCGGGCTGCAACTATACAACACAGAGATGAAATGAGAGTGAGATCAATGCTCATTAGCTCACACATACAGATTAGAAAACAGGAGAGAACAGAGCACAAGAAGAGCGCTGCACAATGAAAGCAAGAGCTGGAAAACAAGAGCTGATAGCGGCTATCACAACGGTGCCGCTTATTCTTCTAAATCACTTTTTCAGACATCTCAGAATACTTGAAAGGGGCTTACAAGGGTCTTCAACACTCATAAGACTCTGCTTTTGTCAAATCCCTCAGCAGGCAATGATAAAACATTAGTGCCATGCTTCGATGAGCACCAGGATCTATTGGGAATTCTCTGAATATTTCAGAGCACGGAAAGGCAAAAAAAAAAAAAAAGAAAAGAAAGAAAGAATTAAGCACAGTGGATATTTGTAGAGTCGTTTCCCACGGGCCCTTCTGCTCACGGCCTTGTCTCTCTTATCATGAATTGTGTCTGGCTTTCCCTCAGTGCTGGCCTTCAGACTGCCAACTACAAAAAAGATCACATTTCAGCAGCTATGGCAACATAAATGTAAAAGTTAAGAAATATTCTGTGAGTGGTAGTGGGGTAGTATGACTGTAGTACTTGCTGAATTTGCACATTTGTCTTTGCGTTTTAAAGGGGAACTATTATGTTTTTGCTCTTTTGCTTTCATTTAGAGTGGTATATAGTTTTTTGTGCGAGTAAAAAGTCTGCAGAGTTACAAAAACCAAATTCCAGGTGAAAGGGAGAAACGCTGCCCCTGAACTGCCTGAAAGACCTTGGTTGAAGCCCTTAATTTTCTTCTGTAACGTGGTGATGTCACCAAGTAACACATTTGCATAACAGCTAGCTTGGCATGCCTTCAAACAAAGCTAATCAGAGTGGAGCGGAGTCTGAAGAGTTTGGTGTGGGTCATCAATCACGACACAGTGGGCTAGCTGACCAATCAGAGCAGACTGGGCTTTTCAGGAGGGCGGGGCTCAAACAGAAAGAAAGAAAAGAAAAACAGAAAGAAAAATTAGGTTTTTTTTGTATGTAAACATATTCGAGTAGAAACCCCAAATACAAGTATGAACCTGAAAATTAGCACAATAAGTCCTCTTTAATAATAAAATTTGTAACTTACATTACTGCAAGAGAAAAAAATCTACTCTCAACCACTTTGAACTTGTTTATTTCAAGAGTGCGTGTGGGCCAATTGAGATAGTTTTCAGAAAAGTGATCACGGGAGCAGTGGCCTCGGGGCCACCGCCGACAAGCCAGTGCCAGCGATGAGGGCAACTCTCTGACCTGACAGCACAGCGTGACGCAAGACAGCCTCCTTTGACCTCAGCTCTGTCAGTCAAAGCAACCACAACGAAAAGCTGAAATTTCACTGCATTCTTATGAAACTGTATGATGCTTTCTCTGCTTTGATTATCAGTAGTCATCAATATAGAGGGAAAACAAGGGGCAAATATAGCATGCAATGCTTAAGTCCCCTGAAGGGCAAACGTTTGGTATGGAAGTGGAAAGCATGTAATATATTATCTGACCATACTCTCACTACAAAGACGTTATTTATTCATTAATATTGTGGTTGAGTTCGAATTACCAACACACTCTCAGTCATAAAAAGACATGTCTGAGGTTCAAGTGAAAAACAAAGTAGACTATTGACTCCTTCCTCTCTTCATATTTGATAAGACAGGGAGCTGCAGGATGCTGGGGGATCTCACCCTTCCCACAACCCCCAGTGTGGCTCTGGAGCATCTTTCCAGCTATCGTGACCTCTACTCGTGACATGGGAGATCCTCTCTCCAAGTTATGAGCCTCGGGGCTAAAGAGGGTAACTACTATAGCCAGAAATGGAAAAACTGTCAGAGAGAGATGAAGCAGTCATGACTGAGTTTGTCTTGTTTCGTATAAGGTCAGACGAAAATGTGATGTAACCTCAGACACAGAATTAATAGTATTAGTTATAAGTACATTTATGCATAAAATGAACTCTGGTTTGGAGTAGAAGAAGAAGTATTAAAACTAAACTAAAGCTGTAATTTTCATCATCCCCCGGTTTTGTCTGATGGGGTACATCCACTTTGAATCCAATAACAAAATAATGTATAGATATGAAATCAGAACATAAATGAAATCATAATTAAAAGTGGAAAAAAATCTGTTGCTGAGGTTTATAATGTGTCTGTTGTTGCCTGGTTGTGACTGTTATCACTTATACTGACATTTATAGAAAACTGCCTCAATAACTGACTTTCTAATTACTTCCCGTTGTTTATGTTGAATTGGACTTGATAAAATGCTTATTTTTTATAACATGCACACATCAAATCAAATCAAACTAAACCACGCTAATTTCAAATGTAATATTGCTATTCAAATAAAATAAAAGAGATGTACTGTGTGAGCGCTTACCACCAGGTTTCCCTTCTGGATGCAGGCCGCTCCGGAGCCCTGGATCACGCTGTCCAACACCTGGACGTCGCTGCTGGGGGAGTTGGAGCAGTTCCTCCGGCCTTGTCGGATCTCCTCGTCGATGTCTCCAAACTTGAAAGCGCACAGAGCAGACTTTCTGTCCGCCTTGGAAAACACTCCGAACAGGTACGGCTCTGAGCTCCTCCCGTCGTCCGTGTGGATCTCCGCGGGGTAAACGGACAGCAGCCGGTTGTAAATGTTCCCGTTATATCCACACTGCAGCGGCATCTGGATGTAGGACTCCGTGAGCTTCCTGCTCTCCGGCCCGCTGGGCTTTCGGGGATTCTCGGTATCCAGACAGATCCTGGCGAGGATGCTGTTGGGCTGGCTCTCCTTGTGGCCCATTTTCGCGTCGTTATTGAAAGCGATGTAGGAATAAGTCTTCTGCATGAACGCGTGGACGAAGTTCAGCTTATTTTTTGTTTTAACGTCCTGTTTGATTTTGAATACATTATCCTCGGAGGGGTTAATGTCATAGGTGAAAAGTCGGGATAAATCCTTGATGTTCAAGGAGCGGATGGCGATCTCCGGGGTGTTCTCAAAGCGCAGGTCCTCCTTGCTATGGTTCTTGGGGAAAAACTGGGTACCAGCCCCTGTGTAAGTGGCCCCGACCAGAAGCCGGGTGTTTCCCCCGTGGCTCTTGAAGATGAGCCCCACAGTGGACGCGTTCGGGTGATTGGCAGCGATGTTGAGCATGCTGGGGAAAACAGTCTTCTCACCCTGATGTGGGAACTCCACCGCTATCTCCGAAATATTCTCCATTTTCCTGAGCTCACAGAAGCCTTGGTACACGGACCCGCACACCACCACGACCCCTTGCTCTCGGTCCAGCTTCAGGAGCTTGTTGTGGTTGTCGGTGAGGGATTTGGGATGCTCGCACGGAGCCTGGGGCAGCTGTGGCGCATGGCACAACAGGTTGTCCTCCACCGGCCCGGTCCTCTTTTCCACCTCGACGCTCAGGGTACCGTTCAGCTGGTAGACCGTGTTGACGGTGGCCAGGTAGACCTTTCTGGACACCGGGTCCACCGCGAAGTTATTGGTGTGGTTTGGAGACGCGAACGCCTGTTGGATGTGCAGCGCGCTGATGGCGCTCCGGCGCGTCTCCAAAACCAGGACGCCGAGGAGCAGAACGGCTATCTCTATCGAAGGAGGCATTTTTCCTTCTGACCGGCTTCCGCGTGTTCTGTGCCGAGGGGTGCATTGAGCAAAGACAAAATTGTGTTGTTTGTTCCTACTGCGACAATCCGAGAGGAAAGGCTGTTTCCTGCTCAACGCCTAAACCCAGAGTGACGCGATAAGCGAGTCGTGCTTCCTCTTCAGGCTGCCTCCCCTGTCCCTCTCGTCTTCCCACTATGCTGCTCAGCAGCCTCTCTCCCCGAGGCGCACTGAGCCACAATACTTCGCTGAGGTTTTTATGATCTCTAAAACAATAGAGACAAATACATGTTGATTTGTTGATGCGTAATTTCTGGACAATGTCATGCCTGCGCAAACCTGTTTGGAGAGATATTGTGGTCCGGTTTATTCAAGAGTGGTCTCATTAATAAATAATTAGGCTAATAAAAGTGCAACTTAAATTATATTTGGACTTTACTGGGAACAAAGTGTCGACTCATTGAGTCTGACGAGTGGCACTGCATCCATATAATGCCACCACCCATCGCTCATTAAATAATTAGAGATAATGTGACCTGAATGTGATTCTTTAAAATTTCAGCGACATTTTAAACAAGTTTGTTGTGATTCAACTACAAGATACAATATTACAGGTCCAACATTAACTTATTATAATACTAGACAGAGTGTATTAGAGTATTAACTTTTTCAATAATGTGAGCTCGTCCTGCCATATTAAACTCTAATGACCATATAGCCTATACTGTTTCTTTCAAGATCTTGACGAATCTCTGTTCCCTGCGTGGTTCCGCTCGTCTCAGGGTTAATGACGGGTCACAGTCCCACCTCCTGTGCTCCCCAGTCCCCCGGCTCTCAGATTAGTTCTGCAGATCCGGAGGGTTCCGTTTTGGGCACATACGGCACGGTAAGCACCGTGAAAGTGCTACCAGATGGGCACATCAGCACACCTTTCCGGTTTTTGACATTCACATCCATCCAACACTGCCTTCTTGCGCGCTTTGCCTCATAAATATTCAAGCACAACACATGCGCCCCCCACTCAAAAATGCACGAATATGGTTAGCAATTTTTTTTGTCTCTGGATGGAGCGTGCATATGCTCACATCTCTCTGAATAGAAATGAACGGTCCCCTAGTAGGCAAACGACCACGAGTGTGTTAGACACTGCATAAATCAGTTTGCAGGCGAGCCCGAGAAGACGTGTTATCTCTGAATACATGCAATAATTAAAGTTGATGCTAAATCGTGCGCAATCACTTGTGCCTATTTACTGTGTGGACTCCTCTGGGGGATAAACTCACTCTCTGCTCTCCGTCACCACTCGCAGCTTTCAGTAGGGGCAGATAAGTGCGCCCCGTGTTTACCTTGGCGCACAGCCATGCGCATCAAATCTGGCAGTGGAGAAAAGGAGGAAAGCGCTCTGATAAAGTGCGACATAATGACCCCCCCAAAAACCACCACCACCAACAACTGCACGGCAGCATAGTCTAAATGCTGTGCACGGACGTGTGAGCGCGCAGCTGGGACGCGTGCACGAGGTCCTGCGAGGAAAAGGCTCGGTGTGGGTCAAAGCTGTCAGCATCAGATATCACCAGCGAGGTGTGACTGAGTTTTGCGGTTTGGTGCTACTCAATCAAACACGACATTCAACGGAATTAATCCGAGTGTGTGTATGTGTGAGAACTGTAGAATAAAGTGGCGGGGACGTGGTCTCTCCTGTGTTTATAATGAAAATATTGTCCCTGGTGACCCACCACTCTGACTTTTGGCAGTAAGACTGCGGTTAAAGGGGCCTTCCACCCAACCTGTTTCCTTCCTGATAAGATGCAACACCTCCTAGAGTTCAGACCCCCACCTCCCTCAAATAGAAAACCATTCACACAAACTAAACATAGGTGGGAAGAAAAGAACATCTTAAGAGCATGCAAGGCAAAATATCTCCATCTAGTGGTCACATGAGGAACCTGCAAGACGTGACCTTTAAAAAGGGGATACAAAATGCAGCCCATCCTGCAGTAATTAATCTCCCAAAGTAGACATGCATCCGGACAATAACAACAAACAGACATTAATTAAAACAGGTTTAAGAAACAGCGACGGCTCACGAGTCAGTCAGGAATGCACTTTATTTATTCCACACTTAGAAAAGGACATCAGAAGGCACTGGAGTGGTTTAGCACACAACCCTACATCACAGGTGTTACTGCAAGGTCACACCGAGGTCAAAGGTCAGCTCACTCTCAACTTGCCTTGAAGGCAAAATTGAAACGGATGAACAAATCTACCATTTTAATTGCATGTTCAACTCGAGAAGAATCAAGTTTATCGACATTTTGACAAGAAATGGGACTAAAGTCCTCTTCTCTTCAGACGGGGACGACAGTGATGCTGACCTGAGTCAACTCCTCGTATCCCACTGAGGCCCACTGTCTTAAAGAGCGACAACCTTTGAAGTGTCTATCAGGGGTTTCTCAAGCCTCAGCCTGGCTTGTATGTTATCTAGCCATGTGCTAAAGTGCAGCTGTACAGTTCAAATGATCTCACTATCTGATAGGAAATCAGCTTCTCAGCATGAAATGCACAATGAACTACTTAATGTGCTGGGTCATCTTGTTGTGTCCTTGACTTGATGAGAAAGAAAGAAAGAAAGAAAGAAAGAAAGTCTAAAGAAAGAAAGAAAGAAAGACAGACAGCCCAAGAGCTGTACTCAAGGAGGCAAGGTGCAGAAACATAACTGAAGATCTGGACTTCATGTTCAGATTGTATAGAATATATTTCTCCCTCGCAAAAAGATACATCCTCAACATTCAGGCGAGACATTCATGACAAATCTGAATAAAAGCAACACCTCTCTTTCTTTCTTGTCAGTGTGGACCCTTCGGGCGCCCAAGCATCTCTGGGTAGACTAAGGTTTGGCACTGGGTGATCACCACCAGAAGATAGTGTACTTGTAGAAAAATGAGGATGGCCAGAGAAATACTATGAAGGGAGAAATGAGTAGAGTATCAGTGTGCATTTGACTGACATGGCAGTGGAGACGACTTGCACTGTAGATATAAAGCAGCAGCATTCCTGTTCCAACTGAGATGGAGCTGGATAAGCACCAGTGGTCTCTTTTTCCTGACCTGATCACATCAAATATGGCGGGAGGGGAGACAATTATCCTAGGAAATTGATTTTCCTCGGACAATGGGCTTTTGTCAGTGCTTTTAAAAAACACAAAACTGGTTCCTAATATGTAATGTCTCTAAATGAACACACGCAGCATTGTTTGCACGTTGCAAATACTTAACAATAACCAGATGTTCTGTGTGTGTTTATGAGCTGTTTCCATGGTGAGCAGCCTACTGTAGCTTTTCCCTCCAAAGCCGGCCCATTCTGTCTTTGTGTTTGTTATAATCTCCCTTGTTAAACACAGGTTTTCTTGTTTTACTTAAAAAAAGGAGATAAGTAAAAGCACGTGATTAGAAATGGTCAGGAAGCACAAAAAGTCTCTAGTCGTAATGACACTCGAAATGTCATGGTCAGTCCTTCAACGTGTTCTGTACGAACAAATTTCATCACAGCAAGAAAAGGAGCAACTCCCAGGAAGGTTTTCAGCCACTGTTCAAATCTACCAATCACAGCTAGGTCAGAGTTCTCCTCCTAAAGGCAATCAACCACGTTATCACATTTGCATGTCTCTACAATTGGACTGGGCCTTTGGAACAAGTCGCTGACCCAGTTTCCTGACTAAGCTCCCCATCATGTAGAGTGGAGGGGAGCGTAATGCTACATGGTACTGAATAAAATAAAATAAAAATAATATTAGAAATAATAACATTATAATTGATTAAACTCTAAAGATAAAAACAGTACGATGCTGCGTTCTGAGGGACAGCAACACAATAGTTCATTTTTAGAAATGTAAACAGTCTCATCCCTCCTAAATGACAATCATATGTTCTCAACGTTTCTCTGTTTCTTCCTCTTTTTCTTGATTCCGTGTCCGAATGTGCTCGGCCGTTTTTTTTCAGTGCCCGGCCGCGCAGCCATTCTAACGGCAATCGCGTTCTTCAAACTTCCTGCAGCACTGCAGCTAAAGTTACATCACCTGGGTGTCACCAAAGCAACATCTTCTATCTGGTCATCCTGGGGGCTGCAGGGCACGGTGCGTATACCCCGACAGAGCGTCCCAGTTCCTCCACAGGAAGGCCAGCAGGAGGATGAGGAGGAGGGTGGAGAGAGAGCGCGAGCGCGTCTTCATCAGCGGGACCACGCAGTTGGCCACAGTTGAGACGAAGACCAGAAGGACAGCCATAAGGGCCAGCAGCACATTGATAAGTTTTCCCAGGAGGGTCCGGGCTGTGGCATTTTCCAGCCCCTCCAACTGGACGACCTGCTGTTGCTGCTGCTGGAGCTCCATCTTAGAGATCCTGGTCTGACACGCCTCCAATGCCTCCTGCAGAGGACACAAAGACAAACAAGACAAAAAAAAAAAAAAATCATCAGTAAAGTCACCAGTTTAGGGAGCTTAACCCACAACACTGGACTGCATTATACTGAAATGTGTTTCTAATATTCTTGCCCTTTCGTGTTAGTAAATGGGGTGCAGAAAATCATCGGACACACGTCTCATTAAAATGCAATTCAATTCGATACCACAACCTCAATAATAAAGAGTTAAACAAATACCTGACAGTGTCCGTCATTCAGTCACAATTATTATGGCGCGGAGCTGTTGTATTGGGTTGCATTAGATTTTACAGGGGTTCCTAACAGAGTGGCCACAAGGTGTATACTTCATAGACCTCTACCACCCCCTGCTGTCGGGGAACAGAAATGCAGCAAAGGTGCAACTTGAACTGTGACTACACAGTTCATGCAGGTATACGCACATTAAAAACACATAAACCCAAACTGTAACAGACAAGAGGACGGGGCGAGAGTAATGGGAGTCAATGACAAGGAAACGCTTGTGTTTTGAACAAACAGAAGAGCAGATGGGCAGACTGGATTCTTGGTCTCATCTTCTTGTTTACAGTGTTAACATGGATGACATAATGCCTTTAGCTGTCGGAGGGTGTGCGACCACCTTAAACTTGATGCCTAGTCTCAGCAGATTAAATGAGCTTACCACACCAGTAAGTTAGAGAGAGGCTGAGCTCTCTTGTGAGATTTTTCACACATTTTTTGTGTTCATAATGTACACGACAAAGTACACATTTTATGCAAATGTACTGTATACATTTATTATGGGAAATCAATCACCAAATAAAACAATAACAAATATTGTCCAGAAACCCTCACGGGTACTGCATTTAGCATTAAAAAATATGCTCAAATCTTAACATGGCAAACTCAACAGCTGTCAGTGTGTTGACTTCCCCAAACTGCATGTGATTATCATAAAGTGGGCATGTCTGTAAAGGTGAGACTCGTTGGTTCTCACAGAACCCATTTTCATTCACATATCTTGAGGTCAGAGGTCAGCGGACCCCTTTGAAAATGGTCTTGGCAGTTTTTCCTCAACAAAATTTAGCGCAAGTTTGGGGCAACATGCTAGTATGGCATGGTTTGGTACCAATGAGGTTTTCTAGTTTCATGTCAGTAGCTTCACTCTAGCTTTAAAACTATGTCCGCTATAACCTCTGGGAGATTGACTGCATTAACAAAAATGAGTGGTGTTTAAAAGAATTTGCGTTAACGTGTTATTATTGTGTTAACTTTGACAGCCCAAGTCAGAAGACAACGACACCATTAACACAAGAATCATTATGAGTAGGTACTAAATGTTGGTGCATTACTGTATCCATGTAAAAAGCAAAGCAGTGACTTGTGTGTGTGTTTATCAGGTATTTTGTAATGGCTTTCAATGACTCAACTGCTCAAAAGTGAGGACCAGAACTTGCCATTTAATTGAACATTCTCTAAAAATGTCTCGTCATCCTTTACTGACAGTTCATTTGTACAACAGACTGATTTTTGAAGCAGCCAATTTAAAGTACAATGAGAGACTAAGATGCAATTTTAACTCAACAGATTTCTGTAGCCGTTAATTTATTTTCTGATGCAGGCAGTGTGCTTGTGGACGTCAGCCCTGACAGACAGACCTGTATGTCTCTGGCTCTCTCGTAGGACTGGTAGGCGATCTTCTCCTCCATGCTGGCCAGCTCCTGTTTGAGGTTGAGGATCTCGTTCTGGTGCAGTTCTGTCAGGTCATTCAGCTGCTCCTCCAGACGTTCACACCTGAACAAACAAACACACACGTGAGAGTCTGGGCCATAATTAGCTTAGACAAAGAAACACATGCAGGAATTAGTAGAAACAGACCCTGAAAGCATCTGACCACATGGCACCTGACTGAACTGATGACTCGCCCTGACAAGATTATGGCATGCTTACTCATCTGCTGATACAACCGGCCAATCAGAGAGCATCAGCACTATGACAGTGGCCAATGGGAGGAGCCCAGCAGGAGGAGAGGGATCTATACTGCTATTTATTTTGGCAGCTTATACAATTGGATGGACAAAGTAGCACAAGAACAACCATTAGGCTGCCTCTGTGTGTTTGTTGGAGTTAAACAGATTTTTACTGAATATTTCAGGTAGCTAATATAAACATTCTTGATTAATCGATTAAGTTGTTTGTTCTATAACATGTCAGAGAATAGAGAAAGAGGGAATCATGTTTTCCCAGAGATATTCAACTATTACTATAGAAGACTGAAAACCAACAAGTATTCACAACACCAGTGAATTTCTTGCACTTTTGCTTAGAAAATTACTCAATGAATCAATTATCAAAATTGTTGCTGATTAGTTTTCTGTTGATACGGCATTCGTTGAACATTCATTGTTAAATGAAAATAATACTTTAAAAAGTCACATTTTGGGCTATTCTTGGTTATGCAAGTGATGGATTCATTCCCCGCGGAGCTATTTAGCAACATGACGGGTTTATGAGTGATTATTCTCAGGAGGCAAGCTGAAAAGAGCTCCTTAGTGGTCATTTTGTTGTGTATAATTTTGGTCTTAGAGGACAAGCACAGACTGCTCTGGACCCAGATGGAAATTTTAGGGAGAAAAATGCTTGTTTCTTTTACTATGTAAGCTGCTCTCTGTATCTCCCTTTTTTCCAGTGTCCTGCCATTTTAATCGTTGTGCCCTCTTGTCGGAACGTTCTGGAGGAATGCGAGTGTGTTATTTTACGGCCAACTGGCCACAGACAAACCAAAACAAAAGCTGCACAGAGACGTCTGGGTCTCAGGCGAGACATACAGAGCTGGGACGAGGGCTGAAATAACGCAGAGGATCTTTGTACTTAGAGGACACTTGTGAACAGTGCAGGTGTCTGTCCCTTTTGTGAACCGCTGTCTCAAAACAACACGTTACAATGGCACATATGCTATGCAGTGCAGCGACATGAATGATCAGTATTATACTGACGAGAATAGTTTTTCCTGATTACACACTAAAATTTTAGGGGATTTCTTAAGCCAAACAGGAAGTGTTTTAGGAATGCATGACATTCTCATATGGTTTCTTTTCTGTCTGTACCTGAAGCGCTCCTCCTGCAGTGCTTGCATAACAACAGTGTAGTCTCTCTGATAGTGGCTCTTCAACCCATCAAGGTTCTCCTCTAGCCTCGCCTGGCCGTCCCTCAGCTCCTGCATCTCCTGCAGCAGCATGTCCAGGCTGGAGCTCTGGCTCCTCTCCAGTGTGTTGCCTTTGGAACTCGGGGGACCCCCGGGGGCCCCTGTGGTGCTGTTGGCCCCCGCCGAGCCCGACGTAGCACTAGAGCAGTCATCCTCGCTACCATACTTGGGACTGGGCTGGAGGTGATGCCCAGTGCTGCCCAGCGAACGTCCGCCAGCCCCCGTCACACCTTCTTCCACCGAGGGGTCGTCCAGAGAGTCTTTAAGCGAGGGGATGTTGTCAGCACTGCCAAATTTGTTGCGAATAAGCGATGCGATCTCCCGGGGTTTGGAGACGACGGCACCGGCAGCGGAGTGGGTGGCCTGGGAGAAGCTGGAAAGGCCTCCCTTCACACTGTCCACCACACCTTCGCTGAAGCCTGTGACTTTGGCTCCGACATCCTTCAGGCCCTGCTGCATGTCCCGCAGAACATCCTTGGGCTGGCGTGGGATACCGTTGTGCTCCACTTCCCGCAGCTTCCGGTGGTAGTGCTCCAGTTTCCTTTGCAGCTGCTGGATGGTCTGCGCCGACTTCTGGTTCTTCTTCTCAAAAACCTGACAACCACAGAACAGGTTTTGATTGGTGAGGAGAATAAACATAACACTTCAATATATATTTAGTGAGTTCCCTCCCTACCCCTAGGGACAAACAAAGTGCACCAACAGGTTTAGTGTTGATGCACTAATTGCCTTGTATTTTTAACAAGGTTAAGTGACAATTAGTCACCTGGATTTAGTTTCTTCTTTCAATATATATATATATATTAATAGTCCCATAGATTGCAAGAACTCCTCATTTTACCTGTTTGATGCGTGTGCTTTGTTGTTTGTCAGCATTGTTCGCCAGTTTGAGGTACTCTGCGACGTTGTCATCCCTGGCTGTCTGCTCGATCTTAATCTGTTCTGTGAGCTTGAGGATTTTCTGCTGCAGCTGGGCGATTGCCTGCTTTGTGCGCTGAGGGTCTGGGGTACCATCGTCACCTCCCGGAAATGAACTGTCCGCTCCGCATGAAACAGACAGAGGAGTTTGGCCTAGCCCGCTCACCTCCAGCCGGTCGATCTGAGAGTGGAGGAGATGGGAGAAGAAAGGCAGATTGCAGTAGGTAAAGGGTCAGAGGAGGAAAGGAGGGAGTAAAGAGTAAAATAAAAGGGAGGGAATGACAGGAAAGAAAAAGTGAGTTGCATATTGAGGATTTTTAGTCTTTTTGCTGACACACACTAAAAACAGAGGCTTCTGCATTTCTGCAGCCAGTCGCTGTGAAAGAGCAAATTGAGACAGTTGAAAAGGCAACTTGCGGTCAGTTGCTCTGAAGAGGAAGATGCAAAATATTATTTCATTCGTTAACAAAGAAAAGAAAGAGGAAGAAAAAACTATTGATACAAAACTCAATATATCCAAGCGTGAATTCACGGCTATCCACAAGTCTTATTTTCTTTGGTTAAATGGGCAAGAACAGAATGAAAAGAGTATCAGCCTAATCTGTATTTCTGTTCGTTCACGGAGCGACAATATAGGACAAGACTGACAGGAAATTACATTTTTGCTCACAATAGTTTCACAGATTAAGAATATTTGTCTGCGTTGTTCAGACACTGACCTGATTTTGTCAATAGGCCACAGAGCATTTGTGTAAAAAAACAAAGACCCTATCTTAACTGTGTTTTTACCCCAGTATTTTCCTAAAAGTAGATCAACTCTACCAGAGGAGATGATGAACCTAGCAGCACCTGAAATCACAGGCAGCCGTTGTGATTCATTTCCTTAAATGCCTCAGGGGAAGAACATGGTGATACTGCTGGAGCTAATCCTGCTCCAGGGAGGGATTGTGATCAAAATATTCTCATCTCTGAGAATGCACACAAAATAATAGCTGAACCTGACAGCACACCGTGGAGGGCTCAGAGGCCACCCAGAAAAACAAAAAGACAAGGGAAGAGTGAGAGCAGAGGACCATCCACCGCTCACACATCCTCTGTACAGGCTGGGGATTCTCACCACTACCATAACAGGTAAAACACAGCACCGGAGGCTCACCTGCATACCCACCAGCATGACTAACGGGTGACACACACCACTGTTAAAACAAAACGCATCCGGGAGGAAAACCACAACTCCGCATTAAACAGAATATGTGCCAAATCACTTAAAGTACCACAAACTATCTCTTTTTGCTAAACTAACTCCTCTTCTGTCAACAGAGGCGACCTCAACACTCGGCTCACCTTTCCATTGGTCAGACGGAGAACCTGTTCCCAGTGCATTTTCCCCAAAGTGAAGGCGAGCAGCGTATTTTCATCCGCCCAGAACACGTTGTTAAAGTTAAACTGATAGAGAGTCGCCGGCTCCTACTGCTGCTGTCGCTCCAACTCGCCGGTGTTGTTGTGAAAGTTGAAGAGCACCTGAAACTCTGCTGTGAGCTGAGCGGGAAGCCCCGCCCCCTTCGTCCATCCGCCCCGCCCCCTCCCGTCACAGCTGAGCGATGACATCATCCTCTGAGCTGCACGGCACGCAGCCGTCAGTCATCCTCACGAGCAGAAATAGACCCACATTTTACTGTAATAGATTCACTGGCATTCACAGACAAAGACCAACTACTGCAGCACTTAATAACCAGTATTACAACTGCCAGGCCTATGTCTGTCATTAGCACAACACTACTTGTACTGAGTACATTTCTTGCTACTTGGTACTTCTACTCCAACAGAATTCAGTGTTTACTTTGTATTATTATATTATTATTATTATTATGTGTACTTTTTGCTCCACTACATTTATCTGACATCTGTTACCCAGTTATTTACTTTTAAAATAAAGATTTTTCATATCAAATATGTCAGTTTATAACATGCACTTGTGGGGATTACACCCTTTTGTCCCCAAAGACTTTATTTAGTATAATAATGAAAAATGACACAATATTTGCTAGAAGTCTTGAAATCTGGTATGGACATACTTTATCTAAAAATACAACATAGAAGTTTAGTCAAAAAAGAGGTTTTTGAGGAAATTGCTAACACTGTATATTTATATGAAATATCGTTTTTACACAGTCCATGTGTGTATATCTTTGATAATCAGCCTGTTATGAGTTCATAGATAGAAAATATTCTATTGTACTCCCTATAGTTTCTAAGATAGTCATTTTCTTATCAAACTTTATTTAGTCTGTGGGCACATGGGGCTACGACTATGGGTATAAGAAAAACTCACTTTGGTTTGAACGACTTATGCTTTAGCAAGCCACGAGAACACTTCCAGCAAAGGAAATAAAAGAAAATTCAGTTGTAAAATAGTTCAAACTAGCTCAACAGTGAACTCGCTCAACGGTGAACTTGCTGCATAAATACTAATTCAAGGTCGCTCTGTGGTACACAAAGTGCAACTGGGAATTATTACCAGGGAATGTCATTCTTAATTAAAATAATTTATGTCACTTTTAACAACAAACAAATGAGTGAACTACATGAAAGAAAGAGCAACACAAAACCTGATAGGTATCTCAGACCAACACTGCAAAAAATGAGACAGTTTCTTGGATGTTTTATAATATATTGGAGAATAATGTGTTGAATGATTACAGGCAAGGGTGACACATTTTTGCAAATTAATATGTGAAGTGTAATCCTATAATCAAGTCAAACAAGAGGCTACAGGATAGACTGAGAGTCCTGATGTGAGATGATATGAACTCCCAGTCTTTCTGTCTGTGTCAGCCAATAGAGAGGAGCTCTAGATGGCAAGAAAAACCAGTCTGACATCCCTTTAACACCCCCAACACACACACACGCACGCACGCACACACACACACGCACGCACGCACGCACACACACACACACACACACACACACACACACACACACACGCACACACACACACTTAACTAAGGGCACATTCCTTTCAGTGCAGGGAAACAACAGATTTGGCAACTCATTTACAATTATTTTAGGTGATTTTGGATAAATTAAATGGTGTTGCATCATGTTGAGCGTTAAATTGAAGAAGTCCCTTTGAGTCAATTTACCCAACAACTGTTGGAACAGTAAGTCAAATCATGATCAAATCCGCTTTGACGGTCAGCAAAGGCGATCAAATGAATCAGAACTAGAGCAGCCTGCTGGGCTGGCACAGTGACGTTTCACAGCGGCACCTGGTCTGTTCTCGCCGGCTATAAACAAAACAGTATTAATAGCTACTGTACATGAGGGCAACCATGAATGAAATGCTCACTTCATCCATATGAGCAATCCATGAGGGGTAAATGTGAAGATTCCCCAGTTCGCTCTTGTCTCAGAAATGACTATATTATGTGAATAATTAAATATGTGTCCTCTGACATAAAGACATACTGTAGATAAAGAGAGCAAAGGACGAGTCAGCTGAACCCTTTGGACTGAAGTAACCTGTAATACAGAGCAGATAGAGGTTTTAGACACTGTGATAAGAAAGCCTCAGTGCACACTGGCACCAAATCAACAGTTTTTCATTGATTAAAAAAGTCTCTGTCAGCAGAGTTCTTACGTTGCGTATGTGAACCACACACAGCTGGTCAGTCAGGTGGTTTACAAGAGACAGCTTGTGTTCTCTATGACCGGTACCATACAGACTCATACTGCTGCCACACATAGCAAAGCAATGCTTCATGCCCAGCGTTCTGACGCACATAAATAGTTCCAGTTACTGAACAAATTGTCTGTATGATCAGTGTTGTCCCCAAATGGACTCAAGTTTTCCTGCGACTGATCATGCATGTAATTAAAGATGGTGAGCTGAAGGATTAGGCTAATTTCCCAGGGTTAACAGAGCCAAACATGTTGATGTGCTGAGCCAATGAAGCACGAAGCGACAAGCACTGCATCACAGGAGCTCATGTGGCCTAATGAGGGAAGCTGAGTGTGTATTTGTAACGGGGGGCCTGATCCCACTCTGATTAGACTTCATCAGTAAGAAAGACAAACGGGTCTGCATGGACGTGTCTCCCTGCCCTACGGCTTCTTGCATATACTGACAGGAAGGTGTCGGCTGTCACTCCACCCCCATCCCCAAACTGGGTCCGCCTGCTGGTGGACCAGGTTGTGCAACAGCCTCTGATCCATGTAAAGCTAGTTAGAGCCATGAAAGGCCAACCCTGACTTACCTCAAATCCATCAGAGGCCCGGGAAAAGCCCAGCCAAAACCTAAACACTCAGACCTACGGCCGTCCGTCTCACACAAGCAGGCATTTAGAAAGCATTACTGGGCTAATGTTGTTAGATATGCATCACACGTAATTAGATACACGCAACAAGAACATCTTGTACTGCTCCATCTCAATCTCTCACAGCCACACAGGACACACATATGCCTCAAATTTCTGCCTGCTCAATGTAGGTCATAGAGCAGAAAATGGACCGATGTTGTCGTAAGACCTCTGATATTTTTAGGCAATTTCTCACTTCTCGTTTCTCTCTACCCTGAAGCGTCAGACATGTCTCCCCTGTTTCCTCCTCCTGTAAATCCTGTTTAATGTGTTTGTTGTTTTGTCAGGTGACTTCAAATTCAGTAAACAGAGATGTTCTGATAACACAGTATTAAGCTTCTTGTTACCCATGCTAACCAGGTCAGGGTGAATTTGAACCCCATTTCTATCCTTGACTACTGCTGTTTATTGTTTAAAGACGAAGAATTTTAACACCATGTTTGAGAATGAAACAAAATCCTCCTCTTATAGCTTATATAATGGTCTGAAATGCAGTATTTAGCATAAACATGGCATTGAGCTGAGCGGTGATTGTTTTGAATAGAAACATTTTGGTCTAAATACCCTCTTTCTATTACACAAAAAACTGTTATGTTCTCTAAGGTCAAGGTCAGGTTTCTGCTATTGGTGCTATGTGTGTGAGTGTAAAAGTACAGTACCTTGTTGGTTGTTATGCCTCGCATTCCTGTGATGTCAGCTTGTGTTTCTTGTGCCGCGATGCAAGAGTGATACCACCAGGATACTGTAACTTTCTGGGAAATCTGTCCTCCTCTACACCTCTCCTATTACAGCATTCCCTGAAGTATGGATAAAGGTACAGCACTAATTTGTCACAGCACATCAGAGTTTTAGCAGTTGAAGGCTGGGTGAGCTGGTTCTCCAACCTTGCTTATCTACAGAGTCTGATATCCATGAGCGACGGGACCTTGGATCCATGGCGGACGTAAGAATCAGGGCTTTCAGGTGTACGCTCAGTGCTGCGCCTGAATAATTTCTGCGATCCGTCCACCAGTAAGCAGTCATTTTGAATTTTACAGTTGTCTTCTTTTCCTTTATACCACTTGTATCTCTCTGACCTTATCGCTCAGCAGGCATCAAAGCCAATCATCTCTGACTGAATGAACTTCACACTCCTGATTAGTTAGTTTGATCTTTAACCCTGCAGTCAATCACAACGTGGTTGCCATAGAAACAGGATGACATCATGTAGTGATTGTGATGTCTTTTATTAAACATAAAGATATATCAGTTTGTCCCGGATGGTGTGTGGTTGGGGTGTAGCTGCACTTAATTGCTGTAGTTATGTAGTTAACAAAAACATCAGTACAGGTGACAAATATTTATGATATTTCAAAAATATTTCATATTTAACACATATTAATCAATTTTTATGCCAACCCCTTTTCATTTCCTCATGGTTTGAGTTCCCACTCAGACATACCAAATTAAGCAGTGCTAAAACTGACACAAAATAGATGTTTTTAAATCCTCTTTTTGTTTCCTTTAAGGGGATCCAACGAGGCAACAATGAACCCCATTCATCAGATATGGAAACTTACATAACTGCATGTGATGCTGCTGGACAAGAGGCAGTTCACTCAACACATTCAGCCATGAAATAGCCCAAAACACAACACACACTACCAATCAGGCACAACATACAGACACACAACAAACGCCACTGGCCAATGGCTGCAAGTGCATTTCCTAAGGAATGCAGAGGGTGTGAGAAAAGCTCTTTCATGTTTGCATCCAAAAGAAAGAAACACAGAGTGGAGGTCTGGGGAGAAAGAGGAAAAAAATAGGGCCTCACTGTCACAACAACGACCTTCAACTCTTATGATTTCAAGACAAAGTCCTCTTCACTCTAAGAGACTGGTCTCCTACCAGATTTTGTGGTTTCTACAGTAAAATGTGAAACACACGACACATAACAAACCCAACCATCTCAATGTAAACACACATGGATTGATGACATAGGCTTAAATCACTGAATAAAATGAGTAAAAACTGTCAAAATTGTCACAGTAATAACACGTCAAGGCAAATTCATTTTAACGGCACTAACTTCTTTAACACATTAATACCATCAATATTTTGAAGGTTGTAACAGGCTAAGAGTGAAGATACTGATATCATATAAAACTGGACAACCTAAGGAAGGTTCCTAGGAATCCATCTGTACTAACCATGTCATGTCATACTAACTTGTTGCAAAGGACGCTAAATAGCGCTTCAAGCTTGCGCTAAATTTTGGTGAGAAAAAACTGTCATGGCCATTTTCAAAGGGGTCCTTTATCTTCTGACCTCAAGATATGTGAATGAAAATGGGTTCTATGGGTACCCACGAGTCTCCCCTTTAAAGATGTGCTCAATTTATGATAATCACATGCTGATGATTGAGCATATTTTTTTGTGGTAAATGCAGTACCTGTGAGGGTTTCTGGACCATATTTGTTATTGTTTTATGTTGTTAATTGATTTTCAATAAGACATATATACATACATTTGCATAAAGCAGAATATTTGCCCACTCCCATGTTGATAAGAGCAACCTTGATAAATGTCCTTTTAAGGTACATTTTGAACAGATAAAAATGTGTGATTAAACTGTGATTAATCACAATTAATCATGGGAAATAATGCAATTAATCGCGATGAAATATTTTAATCAATTGACAACCCTAGTAAAAACATTAATGATGACCATGACACATTATTTACAGGTAGAGACTCACTGTGGTGGGAGTAGCAGGTGGAGAGGTGTCAGCAGTTACCAGGTTGAGGATGACCTCCATGGTGGGGAGACGCATGCGCACGGCTTGGGCTGGAACTTTGTTTGGTCTGCCTATCTGTTTGTGTGTCCCTCGGGAGACGACCACAGCTGGGGGAGAGCGGAAGAGCGCGGCCCTGGGAGAGCCCTCATCACTCAGGACACTTCTCCCAAACAAAGTCCACTTGACTCAAAGTCCGCTGGACAAAGACTCCACTTGAGTGACTCTTAGGAATTACTGTTGGCTTGATTGAATATCCAGAATCCATAGAGTGCTCGGTCCTTCCAGCAATGAACCATGACTAGTGCTGCTGGTTCACAGAGCAGCGGCCCCTCAAAGCCCATGACCACGCTTCAGCGCCAACACACGCTCTGCAGCAACCGCCAGTGAGCCTATGGAGCGCACATATATGTGCTTCAATAAATGTGACTCCTCTGGAGCAAAGGGTCTGTCTGATGCAGGTTTGGGGTGACAGAGCTGAGGTAGTTAATCGGATGAAGCCTCACAGGTGTGGATGGAGACAGGGTTAAAAGAAGGAAGAGTTTACTGTGAAGTTAAGTGTTCAAAGAGTCCGTCGGGGATAAACTCCACAGAGGGAACAGAGAAAAAAGAGGCAGAGACCCAGAGGACGGATGTGAGGGGCAGACAGGAAAAAAAAAAGGAGCCCACCAGGAGCTGTCACTGAGGGAGACGGAGCGAGAGAGGGAGCAAAGGAAAGAGGGGTTGTGAGAAAGCTTTGTGAAAAGAGGAGGGGGGGCTTTTCTTCTGTTGGAGTTTCTGGGCCAGCTTAGCTCCAAAACAGTGGCTAGCGCAGAGAAAAAAAGGGAGAAAAATCCTCCACTCCCGCCTTTCAATTATCACACAGTTTTTTGGTCGCAGCCAATCAGATTCCTGAGTGATTATGCTGTACTAAATCACTTTCCACTGCCAAACAGGGCCAGACCAAACATGTCTGGTGACCAGTAACACTGAGCTGTGCTTAAAGTGGCATGCTTTTTTTTTTTTTTTACGTGTTGTATAACATGAAATACATAGATACAAAGGAGTGAACAGTGTGGAGAAAAAAAAAACCTGCACCCAAGAAAAAAACTCAGATTACACAGATTACACGGTCATATGATGATTACAAAGCTGCTATTCAAAACTGCATATGTGTGCACACATGACTTTAGCCCATGATTGCATCACTCATCCACTGACGAGAAGCACTTCAGCACTGCTTTGGTAATATTCTTACAATTTTAAAGCATGATCACTTTTACTAGAATTCATATTATTAATTATGTTGTTAGGAAACCATTGATTGTAGGAAAACTGCCTCAATCAAATGTCACTGTAGATTTATCTCATTCATAGAGATAATAAAATGTCAACTACTATCCAATGAATATTCTCATTGTGACCTGAGGTCACTACCAAAATGGTTAACAGCCTGATGTTGGTCACACCTTCACTGCATTAAAACTAGGGATGCTAATTTTGCAAAAATTTCTTAACTGAGTACTGACGAGATTTGTGCCTCGCATGCAGCGGTGCGCCAGCTGCAGTATCAGCCAGGGTGCTACGTTCACTGTTTCCAGTTCACCGTCAGCGTTAGCAGCAACTGTGCTACATGTAGCGTGGCGGACATGCAGCTACTTTCTCAGTAAAAGTCTCCACTGCACATTTAGTTTAGTTTAACAGGTTGTCAGCTGTGTTTCTGCCTGGCGTAATGACACTCTGTTTGCCTGGATTAATGAGCGTTTGTCTGACAAACAACATTTTATGAGGCTACAACTCCTCAGATGGAAGTCCCAAGCCAACTTCCTCTATGTGTAACTCATGGTGCCTTCAAATAGAACATGTGAATTTGTGTTCACAACATGCGTTGCTTTCAAGTGGTGAAGTCGTGAAGAACACTGCTGCTAAACAACAGCAATATCAGTGTTATTGTCAGAGTCTAGAAGGCAGAGAGGCTAACAATTTAGCAAGCTAGCAAGTAGGTAACATAATGAAGGAAATGCAGAGGCATAATGACGGAGGAGAAAGATGAGGTTGTTGGGAATATCAGGAATTACCAAGAAAAACAATATATGAGTAAAATTACAATATACTGTACAATATTAACTTATTATGCACCGATAAATGAACTTCCATGGGCGCCACCATTTCTCACAACGTCAACAAACACGTAATAAATCGTGAACTCTGAGCTTTCAGAAAGTTTCCACTTACGAGGTCGTGAATACAACATGAGTGGAGCGTTCATGGTATGGGCCCAACTTGTAAGCACAGTAAACACAACCACATTTGAAGGCACCATCAGACTAAGACTCTCTTAAGGTAGACTCTTAAGGTGGACCAGCTTACTTGTTTTAGTGAAGATCTGCTTCTCTGGGATTTCTTTACCTTTTTAATTAATTATTATATATTTCTTTTAACTGTTTGTATTAATCTGTTAAAATGCTTAATGATGGTTAATGGTTAAACGATTAATTATTTACATCCCTGATTAAAACACATGCAAATTCATATCCAAATGCTCCCACAAATGCCATTTTATGAGCTTCAGAAAGAAAAGAAAGAAAGAAAGATATTCCTTTATTAGTCCCACAGTGGGGAAATTCAGTTTTACACTGTTGTTCACACAGTACAGTTCACACAGTACATATACATGTCAATGGAGAGATGTCAGAGTGATGGGGCTGCTCCTGACAAGCGCCCAGAGCAGTTGGGGGTTTGGTGCCTTGCTCAGGGGCACCTCGGCAGTGCCCAAGAGGTAAACTGGCACCTCTCCAGCAACCAGTTGGTCTTGGTCCATGGGGGATTTGAACCCGGGTCCTCCACATCCTAACCCAAGTCCTTACGGACTGAGCTACTGCCGCCCCCTCAGCACATTGTTCTCCATGATAAAATCTTGGTGTTTGTGAGCCATCACTTTAAAAAAAAAAAAAAAAAAAAAGAAGCAAAGCAGGGAGCGTAGGGGTAAGGCAGGTCAAGGGCTACTAAAGACTTCTGTGCAGAAGCTGACAGGAGAGGAGGGGGTGAGGAGAGCATGAATACCGGCTTTAATGAGAGAGCGGGAGGGGTTACGGCAGCGGGAAAAGAGAGGGTAGGATTTAGGGAAAAGGCCGCTTATGCAAGGATAACCCTGACTTGCTCAGATGGCGGTGCAAGTGTGTGACATGTAGGTTTGACCCCAGTATTACATCAGTGCAAACAGGATCTGAAATGAATGCAAGTATCTTTTTGTCTGCCACTCAGAAATTTTATCTGCCACTTTTGAAATCTCTGTGCTAAATGAAGGAATAACATTGTACAACTGATGTTACATTGACCCGAATTTCCCTCCGGGGATTAATAAAGGTTCATCTTATCTTATCTTATCTTATGTCATTCAATGTTCAATATATTTTACACAAAAAACATATATATATAGTAAATTACAGCGTTCAAATTATATTGTGGCTTCTGGTGAGCCCTATTTTTTGGGGGTGGGAGGGTAGTGTACACAGTACTGTACTTTGATATTGCTATCTGTATTGACTGTTTGCATGAAAACACATAATTCAAATGATTATGATTATTTAAATATTTGCTTTGATTAAAAAAATCTTGGCAAGCTACTTAGAGTAAGTATTAAGAAGTTAAACAGGTCACAATTCTCTCTATTAACTATTTTATATTACTGTGAAAACATCTCCAAAGAACTGTATTTATTCAAATTTCTCACCAAAGACTTAATTTTACAAGACTGCGTAGATTACAAACACTTAATTGTGACGTTGTAATTTACCTTTGCCCAGTAGTGATGGACTGTTTACCTGCATTCAACAAAAAGCATGCTCGAATGTGATTGGTCAATACGACTTTGACTACAAACGCTACCAATACCAAAATCGCCTACAGATTCTACATGTCAATACAAAATCTGTTTATAAAGATTAATTGTAACAAAATAACAGTTTTAGGGGCAAATGGTGTTTAAATTAAACATAACTACCAATCCTTTATAAATGTAGGTATGACTCTGTTTTATGGAGGAATATTTATTCATGCTAAGCTAATTTCACCGACTTTATTTGGTCATTTTAAAATATGGAGGACATACAGTATATTTTGTTTTTTGTGCGCTGTGTAATTTAAAGTCTTCCCAGTTTACATCATTATTAAACAGAAGTTCAACCAAATGTCAAGTCAGATATGTTGACAATATTAGCTGATTTAGCTGAGTACACCTGGTAGTTCATAAATTAAATATTTAGTAACAACTAAATAAAGTTTCTGAGGTATTGTAACCCCTTTTAAATTAGCGATAGGTAAATCGCCACTTAGTTAACACTAACAAGGCTAAGTTTGATCTTAAGAACAGCTGGTGCAACTTGTTCCTCCAATGGGACCAGAAGTAAATGCACATCATACAGTAAAACTAATAAAACCAATGAAAGTTAAAATCATCATAAGGTATTTTCTGACAGATGGCTTATTCATTAGTCACTGAGGGGAAACCCACAATGGATCTTCCCGCTAACAGGTTCCTTTCAGACATGAATGCATTACATTCATTCTTCTCCCTGCTCTCAGTGTCATTCCAGCCTGAGGTCTGACGTCTCCTATGGAGGCTATGTGGCCCCCAGCAGCTCCCGTCAGTCCAGGAATACTCAGCTTTCAGGGTGACTCAGGACATCTTTGCACACTCTGGTAGCATGACTTAATGACATACCTCAAATAGCAGAGCAAATTCACAGGGGGGGGTGAAGGTGGGGGGTATACTCATGCCTTGACAAGTGACTGATGCTCGAAAGCAAAATAGAAAACCGAGACGTTGGCCTCAAGGGCTGTTTACCTTATTAGCTGGTCAAAATTAGGGAACAGAAAGGACAGCTGTGACCTTCCTTACGTATTATGTGCATTGGCTGACATCAATATTAGCAACATCTTAACTAAGCTAGTAGAGAATTATTAATAATTAATGTTTTATCTCTGCACTGCATTATTAGTATTAAATTAGAAATTGCATTTTCAACTCAAATATGTCCAATTTGTCTAAAATGTCTAATAGGGTAAGCTTCAGACTAATTATACATCTTATTGCTGACTGCCTAAAGGCTGCATATCATTCATTAGATGTCATGTTTTCTGTTCTGCTCCCCACTTAACAATCGAGCTGAATGTACACATTTTCTGCAGAGACACATCTGGGAACAGATTTTATGTCCCAGTAACCTGAACATGTGAATTAGAGTTAACTTGCACAGACAATTACATTCATTAATAGCATTTACAATATATTAATCTTTATGTGTGAAGATATTTGTGGAAATGAGTTCAGTAAAAAAAAAAAAATGCTGTTGAAATCCTTTTATGGCATCTCATTTAATAGATTTGAGACACATGTGCCTTGCAGACAAAACAATGACCCACTTTTGTGAATACACAATATACCTCTTTCTTTCTCTATCTCTCACACACGTGCATTTTACGCATGTGTTAAGGGACCCGACCTGCTGAACTAGAGTCGTATGAGGCCAAACCAGAGCAGGAATGCTTATCTAGTTATATGACACCCAGCGGTAGCACTTAAGGCTAACATCCTACTCTAATGAATGGGAACACTGAATGCACCAGTAACTCTGTATCACATTAAAACAGTGTTAAATTTTAATGACTGTTTAGTACATTTCATTTGTTTTATTTGACTGATTGGAAATAATTCTCACTGACTTCATTTTTCTTTAAGACATAAATAAACATATGCTTCAGCACAAGACAAAGAGTGTCATATCTTAATAAACTGCAGTCCTACAGCCGTGTTACCTACATTATACTTTGGAATACTTTTGGAATAAAATGTTTTTATTATATTACATGTGTATGTTACATTACTGAGATAAACAAATAAAGGACCTAAGTAGATGACAATGACGCAGCAAGCTGCACAGCTTCATCATTGTTATGTAAAATGATGATTGACAGATCTAAAGTAATGTGTTTGTCATAATTTCTATGCCTGTCTATTTCATGTGTGGGCTGGGCTACAAGCAAAAAAGACAAATATGGATATTACTGTTGAAAATCTAGTATTTTGGGGAGACAGACTATAATTATATATTTTAGTGCAGTGGTTTTCAGACTTTTTCACATCAGGGACCCCTAAACTGACACAAATTAGACCACGACCCCCCATTTGATAAGATGTTGTTGCAGGATCCCCCGTTTGATAAGATTTTTGCTTTTAGATGTTTTACTGCAGAACGTGCATTAAACTCATGACCACAATAGTCTTACATTAATGTCATTGTGTTACTTATGGATGGAATTATAGTGAAAATTAATTATTCCCTTTTATACCCCTTGGAATCTCCTGAAGGACCCCTGGAGGTCCCCCAACCCCACTTTGAGAGCCACTGTTTTTGAGAATGCTTGGCTCTGTATTAAGGATGCTAATGTGAGCGATTTGTCAGTCATTTATTGCTGATTTCAAATTGTGTTTGAAACTGTTCAACTGTTTATTTTCATTGTTAGCTACCAAAGAGTTGCAACAAGTGATGAGAGTCATCCATAGCTGCTCTGCCCACGTAAAATATTATAGCTATAAGTGCTGCCACCCTTTCGTATCAAACTACTACACTAAAACTTATCAAAAAAAAAAAAGCTCACACATGAAGGCATACAGAACAACTTGTGTGTGGAAAAATTTCCTCAGCCAGCAGACGGGGGCAAGAAGATTCTCATAATAAATAATACTCGTTGTCATTCGGAGGACAGAGCCTGGTGCTGAACTGAGGCCAGACGGGCGCTACACAGCCAACAAGTTCTGGAAGAGTCCAGGAGACAAAAGGAAGAGACTGGCTCTGATGTAAGTGGACTGGGACTGGAGAACGGGTGAGCTGAGTAAACAACACAGAGCCATATAGAGGCTAAAACATGAATTTGATGAGAAAGCTGTTGCAATTGGGACTACTATAATGTTATAAGGATTTATTTTCCAAATAATTATGCTTTATCTAAGTGTAGAATAACCGAACCATTGTTTAACTGTGCCAACACCACAGTTCCCTCCATGTGATGTCGTAAATTGTGATGGGTTACGGTGTGGCGTGGTTTGGGGGTGTGAGAGGTTATGTAAAGGCAGAAGAGCGAGAGCTTTGTCTGCACGGACTGGGGGTAATTCAAGCCTGAGAGAGGAGACGACCATGACTCGGGGCTCAGGCCTCGCTGAACAATACCTTCCCCATAAAAAGAAGCCCCCTGTCCAACCCTGGTTGTCCAGTCCTCCCTAGTCTAAGCTCCAGGATAACCAATGGCCCTATTAGGAGTTACATAAACCATTGGGCACTTTATACACAGGGGCCTTTATGACTGGTGAGGTCAGAGAGCGTGAAACATCTTAGTAGCCAACTCCAATACTGGCATCGACAAGAGCCAGGCAGGAAGGACACAAACAAACGTCAATAACAACAACAACCCAAACAACGAAGTGTTCCCAGTCTCAATTCCTGTCTAGATAATGGTGATAACTAGTTGGTTTCTAGTATTGTGTCTAGAAGGTAACACAAAAATTGCAAAATTCTTCTGAGATGGTAAAGGTTTGGCATTGACCTTGAATGATTAAGGCTAGGATAGGCTGTCAGTCAGCAGGTCTTGCAAGAGTTTTTGCAAGTTTCGCAATTTGGAGGTTACCTTCTAGGCACAACTGTATATACTGCAAACTCTACATTTGATCTATGGTAAGTATAGCCAGTTACAGGTCAGTGTTGTACAGTATGACGGTTTGCTAAGGTACAGTATAATGTTTGAAACTTTGACAGTGAATGAAGCATATCTGTTGGGTTAAGTTTCGGTTAGATTTTCTGCATGAACAGTCGCATGGACATGAACTGACGTGGAATCATAACAAGGACACGTTTGAATTTTTTATACTCTGCACACATTTCTCCTTAGGAATGCAGCGATCCAACTTTTTCAGTCCTGATACTGAGTACCGATCCGATACCAGTGTTTAATTAATAGGCTGTATGCCTCACTGTGTGGTGATTGGGATCATTCTTTTATGTGTAAGACAACATCATTCTTGACTTAAACATTGCTTTCCTAACTTTGTAAAACAAACTGTGAGCAATAAATACATGAATATAAATTCATTAAATTGTTCAGTACAGATCTCAGAGATCATTTGCCTGTTCACTTATGTAAAAAAAAAAAAAAAAAAAAAAAAAAATAAAAATAAAAATAAAAAAACTGATAGTGATACCGCATCAGCCTCAAAAATCCAGTACTGGTTGGGTTATAATCTCGAGTGATTATCTTTTTTCCCCCAGTATATGTACATGCAGATGATGGTGTAATATGTGTAAGAGACCGTGTGGGTACATAGGTTGTGAGAAAATGTACAGCAAAGCGGTGTGTGTGTGTGAGGAAAACGGAGTGGGTACGTGGGCAGAAACGATGTTTGTCCTCCACTGGTGGTGGTTGGTATTTGTTGGAGCAGCTTCTGTTTATACCCAGCCCATCCTGGTTATGCAACATGGAAACAGAAAGGGCACTGGCCCAAAATGCGCAAGTTTGTCTGGCTGGATTCTGTACAATACCCAGAGTACCATGGGGCAGCAGTATGCAGAACCAAACATACTGCCAGCCTATTCATGAGCAGGAAGATGGAGAATCTAGAACAAACAGTCCCAGCTTTTTGGCCCTGAAAAGATTATTTGGTCTGGCCCCTTCTCAGTTTTCTTGTTCCCTCCACCCAAACCCCATACCACTCATGGCCCCACATTGACCCCACTTTGAAACAGACTTATTGCATGGCTGGGGGCCTGGGTACTGTTTGGGAAGTTTTAACAAGACTTCACTGTGTGAATTAGGCCACTAGGAAGCAGATTTCATAACAAGGGGACGATAAATGAGGATTGTCATTTCGCTAATAGGAAATTTTCATCAGCACTTGACAGCTATTACCTAATGAAAATCTTGGAGGGCATTCTCTCATTGCCCATTCAGATTATCTAACAATGTAATGGACTGTCTCAGCTAACTTCCAAAACTGAGCTCACAATCATTGATCAATATCAGATTAGAGTTGAGGCACGTTCAAACAAAAAAGCTGAGTGTAATCCATCTCCATGTCTCCACCATACTGAACACAGAAGGTAAACACATCTTATTACAATTATATTAAATTGTAACAGTCCCTTTTCACACAATTAAAACAGAAACACTGAATGTTACAATAAATGAATATCACAAACAACTACAGGCTTAATCCACGAGGGGGAGCTACAGCACAAAATATGATACACAATGTGTGTCATCTGCTGTTTGGACAATTGACTCTGTTACTGGCCTGTCTTTGACTGCACATTCTTTTCCTGTCAATAATCTTATTTTATTGCATTCTTTCATTGTCTCTCCTCCTATTGACAGACATCCATCGCAGCCGTTTACGTAAGATAATGCAGACCTGATGTGGCCGTCATGTCTAGGCAAACAGGTACTGAGAACAGGGAGAAAGATCAAGAGTGAGGGCAGCTCAGGGGGTCTAACCCCTGTGGTTATATCACGTTTTAAGATAAGAGATTGTGAGAAGATATTACGAAAAGTCCTGAAAGATGCGTGTCTATGTCAGCATGCAGAAAAAGCCTGTTTGTTATGCTATATAATTTTGGATGGAACATTTTCAACCAAATGCATTATTTGCCTGGACAAAACAATCATAATGCCAATGTTGTTTCAGTGGTCTAGAACAAAAAGTGAACCTTTCTGCTGGGATAGAAACGGTGTAAAAATGAAAGATTCCTACTGCCTGACACACATGAGAATGAGAGGATTGGCTCTGGTTATTAGTGGAGACAAAATATGACGATATTTCCCTGGAGGTTGTGATCAGATTTGAATTGTGTGTGCATGTGTGTTCTAAGTGGGTCAGTGGAGCAGAGCTGAGCTCAGCGATCTATAGCCTCATCCATAATTCATCAGAACCACACAAATGATATAGACTGAGCAGGGAGTGGCAGGGATGCAGAGAGCACCCTGTCTGAGTCTGTCGACCTGTTTTCCCCCTCTCTCTCAGAATGAGCAATTTCCCTTTGAAAACAATCTACTGACCTCTCCAAGTAAAAAGAAAAGCAAACATCATTTTTCATTAAGGTGCACAGTAGTGAATTTAGACAACGCAAGTCATGGGAGTAACTATCATACCTAAAACGGACAGTCGATCATAGCGAGCACTGTAGACCGTGGAAATGAACCCAATCAGAGGACTGCCTCTGAGGAACAGACATGTGGGTCAGGGGTGACCAGAACAACTTCAGTGACCAAGTATGTGGCAATCCTGCAACGGCTGAGAAAACAGCATAGATGCACGTGCATGCCCACACTAATGTCCTCTTTCACACACACCAGCCCAAAGAGGAAGGACCAGCTGCAGGCCAAAAATAAATACACAAAGGATGACCCATAGTGACTCACTGCTGACACGTACACTTCCATGCACATGACCTCATGAACACACAACTTAAAAATATTCATTCAAGTTGCAAGCCCCCAATAATTATTATAATAATTAAAGCAGCAGTGGGAGAGGGTGGGTTATATTTATAAAATGGTCACTATATCCTGACACTAGTGCACGAGACAGGTAATATGAAAAAAAAAAAATCATGTTTCTCTGTGTCCTGTGTCTAATGGCATCTGCAAGATTTCACAGACCGGAGGAAAACAACCAATCAGAACCAAGCTGGAACCCGACGTCTCTGAGCAGCTGTCAATCACTCACAAACTCTGATCAAACAGTCAAATTAGGCAGCGCTGATCAAATATGAATCAATATTCTGTTACTGTAATGCCTATATCTTAACTCAAATGTTTTCAGAAACATCTTGTAGTTACTGTTTAGCTGTGAAATGAGAAAGTTTGTGACCCGGCAGCCATGTTGAGATCAGTGGAGGAAATACCAAGCACTGGCCACCAGCCGGAACAAACTTCCTCACTTTACAGCTAAACAGTAACTACAAGATGTTTCTGAAAACAACTGAGGGGAGATATAGGAGTTACAGTAACAGAATATTGATTCATATTTGATCAGCACTCAGTGATTGACAGCTGCCTCCACTGAATGAACAGCCAATAGGAACACTCTGTGATTGCCCAAAGTCTCCCGTCACAGGCTAGATTATTTAAAGCCTGAAAACAGAGTCATGAGGAGGTGCAGAAGTGTAGTTTTCTCTCAGAGCACATGAATTACAATATATTATTATTAAAGATTTTTTTTTTTCAATTTTTTTCAATCATATCACAAATAGTCTGCCTACTGCAGGTTTAAAGTATAACGCTGTTAAAACAATTTATAGTTATTTCCTAAAAAGAAAGCCAATCAGCTGAGCAGCTGGAAATGCCCTTTGTTAAACATGACTGCATTGATATAGATAGATAGACATACAGTAGATAGATAGACCGATAGACAGATAGATAGATGGATAGAGAGATAGATAGATTGATAGACAGATGTGGAAAATCTGCTTCTCAAGGGGTGAAATATTAGTCCACATAAAAAGAACCTCTGACTTGTTCTTTTTTTCCAAAACATATTAATACATTTAAATACCCTTGAAAAGTGAACTTGACCAACACTCATTCAGACATCTGTCTATTAATAGCAGCAGAGAAGCAGGCAGAGAGCTGCAGCAGATCTTCCTCATTCAGACCCACATTAAAAACCTATAAAACTGGCTGAGAAGGAAGAGTGGTTTCAAACTCATGGCTTTAACTCCCTCTCTCTTTCCCCATGACTCTGTCCATCCTACTGAACATCCGCCATCACACACTTTCAAACATTCCTCCACCCATCTCTCCTCTGAGCCCTTCCTTTCACACCATTACACCCGCCTTGATGGTTGCACACACAAATTAGCTTGTTAGCTTGTGTGTGTGTGTGTGCGTGTGTGTGTGCGTGTGTATGCGTGTGGTAGTTCCACCATGTTCTAACTGTTGTGAATGCTAACAGCAACCAGCACCGGATCAGGGCGTTGGCCTATATGTAGAATCACATATGAATATTCAACAGCCTAATTAAACAGGCTGGGGATACGCTTCAAAGGGAGCATAAACAGCTGGGTGGAGAGTTCAAACACACACAAAGACACATGCACATGACGCATACACATGCACGCCTGCACACACTAAGGCCGAGGATCTGACTCAAGGCTGCTCCTTTTAGTCTTTTTTTTTTTTTTTTTAGATTTTACATGGTACAACAAAACATTTACATTGCGTATATTTACTTTGTTTTGTTCATGCACTTTGAATAGGAAGATAGGGGTCCCATTGAGGCCTGTTAACTGTCAAACACATACTTTTCTTTACTGACACAGCCACACTATTCACAGCTGTCTTTGTACATCATTCAGAGGTCTTAATTTAAATATGTGTGAGAGGAGGGACAGGAAACAGCGGCATCTCTTCAGGACTGAGATCTAAGCCATAGTGTGCCGTTCCAACACGTCTCTCCTGAGCAGCTCTTGTATTTGAAATACTTTGATGAATGAGAAAGCTTAATTATGAGGCTTAGAATAAACTATTTAAGACAAAGTCGGCTCATTTGGCGAAATGCACAGGAGTCTAATTTTAGAAGAAACCTTTTTCCCGCTCTTAGAGGTTGTTATTCCACCAGACAGGCTGGTGAGGTGGCTGCCAGATCAGACGGTGGACCTGTGAGCATTCAGATGGGTAAAGCCGCTGTGGCTCCCTTTGAAAATCACCCTGTTACCATGGAGATGGGCAACCAGCTCCACAGTCTGAGCACTTAAAACAGATGAGGGAGAGAGAGCAAGAAAGAAATGGTTACATCCAGTAGCCTAACCATTACAGTCCATACTTAAGTCAACCTCTAACAATCATGGGGCACCCTGTTGAAAAGATTAGTTGTTTTAAATATTTAGGATCTTATATAGAGAACCACCTTAATTCTTATAGATAACAGAATATGTTTATAATTTAAGAAGCTTAAAGGAATATTTCACCCACAAAATGACCATTTGTATATCAACTACTCATTGCATTTTTAGAGATAACTTTCTTTTACTTACAACTTTTCTCTGATGACTCCACAGTGAACGGAGAATCCGAGAACAGAGTAAATCCTTGGAGCTCAGGTTTAACAACAGCAGCAAACTACTCCAACACAACTCCTGCAATATAATCCAAGTCTCATTTATCCAGTTTGCTCAGTGTTTCCCGAATACATGCATTTTTGCCAAAATCATACTGTTTAAAACACATCCTCGTCTACCGTCACATGCTAGAATTTTCGGATTCTCTGTTCACTGTGCAAGAAAGTTTTCTTCAAGAATTTAAGACAACACACAGTGAGTCATTTTGTGGGTGAAGTATTCCTTGTATGACCTCTGGGTGAGCGAGAATATTCTTGAAATGGTGTATAAAAATCTGGTGGAAAGCATCTTGGTGACAACATGTCAAATGCCAACAAATGTCCAGAGTGGTTAACAAGGCCGGTACGATTATAGGGAACCACGGATATAACTAAGTGGCAGGCATGCACTGAATACCAAAAAGACAGGCCCATCCCATCCATTGTACCTACAATCTCAATTGCTTCCATCAGGAAGATACTTCAGATGGCCATGAGCCACCAAAAATGTCTACGAGAAACCATTTGGTCACAGTTAAATTAATGCATAACTGTAATAGTAATAAACATCATGCAGGGCCACCCTCTCACCCTTCACTGAATTTGCAATAAAGAGGTGAAGCATGGTAGTAACAAGCAGACTGAGATCCTTGCTCAGTGAGGACAAATTCTTGTTTGATTACAGATACTAAACAAAGTTGCTCATGCTCTCTCACAAATGCACAAATATGTTCAGACAGGAAACAAAGGAAAAACTTAACTGAGTGCAGAACAAATGCACATAATGCGTAGCCGAGTGGTTATACTATTGTAACGTCCCGGGTTTGATTCCAGCCTTGGGGCCATTTCTAGTATCTGTCTCTAAACTGTCAAAAAAAAAAAATGTCCAAAAAATAATCAAAAGAATTAATAAAATCTTGGTGAATCATATGGTTTTCATAGTCACCACCAGTCAAACACCCATGATGGATTTAGACAGACGTATTAAGGCCCTATATGTTGTAGAAATTTGAGCTCTCCTTGGCTCAGCTCCTTACTGTGTTTGGTGATGCCTGAAGTTGCTCAATGTCCTCACCAACCCATTCTTCATAAATGTTTATAATCCAACTATAATTTGGTCAATTCAGAGTGTCAATACTGTAGTCTTACTATGTTGGTTTAATCTGTACACAAAACATCTATTGCATGTCTGTCTCTGTCGGTCAGATTGTAAAGCCCCTTGCGGCAAATTTGTGTTACTGGGCTACATAAATTAAATTGACTTGACTAGGTGAAATCCCTACTCCTGAGAGAAATGTCGTCAAATCTTTAGTTGCAATTTAAAATGGGGGTTTTAGAGCACATTCTGAGACATGACAATGAGATGGCTGGCACAACTCCCATCCAAGGACCGTCTGATGCAACATCATAAGCACCATTTTACAATAAAGTTTAGCAGCCTTTAGACAGTGCTCTCCACCACCACCATTAAAACATATTGTTCAAAATAATGGTGTTTGATCTCTCCAGTAGAGTTTGGAGACTTGTTGAATCCATGCCAACGAGCTTGTTCTGGTGCCTCAAGGCGGTGCCTCAACACCTTACTTAATTTGACACCCACAAACCCAAATCTGCAAAATATATACACAGACAACCCGCAAGTAATGTAAGTAAGGACAGAGCAGATAACAGCTAGAATAGGAGATCCATTGTGTTTAATTCACAGTCGATAGTGGTGTTTGTTCTTCTGATCAATGACTGTCTCCTCGCCACACATACACCCACACATGTATACTGCATAATAGAATACACATTGTGTACCGCACAAAAACACCGTGACTGATTTAGTGGACAGGAGAAAAGTAGGCAAGGCGATATTTACACTTGTCATAAAAGAGACGATGGAAAGAAAGGAGGAGTAGTTTGTTTGTCTAAGATGAGTGATAGAAGACTAATGAGAAAAGACTGAGGGAAATGACTCAAGGGCAGATAAGGCTGCAAGGACAGGATAAGGAGGACGATTATACAGCAGAGATTAACACATTTGAAAAGAACATTTTTTTTTTGGCCCTCTGAAAGTAAGTACAGAACCACAGGCCACAGATGTGCCAAACCCATTAGCGGCTTTAAAGTACTTCCTCATCTGACTAGAAAACTGTAATAAGGTCTCATAGTTAATGTCAACAACTGCAGAGAGTCATGACGGTGCACCAACAACAGCAACTCACACACAGTGCCTGAAAAACAATTTGCTATGGGCTGGTAGATGGTAAACACAGCAGTGCGGTGACATCACCTCCGGTGTGGACTTAGAGCACATGGTTCATCGTCCCCATGGAAAGTCAATCGAAACTCAGTTGTTTGATTAAACACAGGTTTGACTGCCTGCTTCTGTGACTGTTTACTGTGACTAGAGGGCAATCTCTTTTTTACATTCAAAGCTTTTACTGACATTTTCAAATGAAGCTTACAATATCAGTCATATTTTATGATATCATCACATCCCCCCCAAACGAAATCCTCAATTTTAGAGATGCACAGATTTATTAGCCGAACATCGATATTGGCCTTATTGACTGCCATCGGCCTATCCGCAAATAAGATGACATACCCCGATGGCAGTGGATGATGTTTTTCTCTATCTGATGTGTATCCATGGTGCTTGCTGATACAGTATTTATCTGTTTGTATCAAGCAACAAACTGTTGTATTGACTATTTGCCATCGGTCTCAGAGTAACTAACTGCCTCTGGCATGATAGCAAGTGTCATGTGCACATGTGGTTTGTTTGGAAATAAAAGTGAAACTGTCTCAGAGAAAGATCAGCAACAAGGATGTTATTCTGTTCAACAAAAATTAAGCAGTAAAAAAATGTCGTTCAAGATTTCTTAAAAATAATCTTCAATGCCATGCAGCCCATGCAGCCCATGCAGCCCATGCAGCCCATGCAGCCCATGCAGCCCATGCAGCGGTCCGTCTCCCTTACTGCAATCCAGTCCTGGTTGAGGCAGGTGGCAGCTTGTCAGGGCCGGCGAATCAGAGTCCCATGGCTGCAGCCCAGCAGCTGAGGCTACATCAGCAGAGCAGAGCTCTACATCCGCTCGCAAGCTATGATCTGACGCTGCTCGTCAACTAGTTCATTTATTGCCGAAAGCATTGTATTCTCAGATGGATAAAAAAATAAAAATATTAAAATGGGGTGCTAACTATACAGGACAGGGAGGCCCACCCATGTAAAGCCAATCTGTGAGAAATACTGCTTATGTTTCCAGTTGCTTTTAAAACTACATTTAATTCATGTTTCACAAAATGAATATTTTTGTTGGACTATGTAAGTATTGAAACATTCTCACTGAGTAGGTTGTAGCACAGCAGCTACACGGCTTTTGAAGCAGTTATTTTAAAAAAAGCATATTTTTCCCATAAAGAATGGTTATATTAAATATTGTATCATAAATGTATATGATTGACTTTGTGCTCATTCAAAGATGGTGTAATGAAATACTGAATGGCCTGAAAACAGGTCAGTCATTCTTTTATATTGCAGAGTCTTTGTTTCCCTGGCACAAAAAAAAGGAATAATTAGCAAAAACAAAATAAACAAAAGCATCAGTATAGGCTATTGGATAAATTGTTATTTTATTGGTGCATTCCTAGCAATTTGAATATAGTGAATTACTGGATTAAATGAGCCAAGTCTTTTTTTTTAATTAAATTAACTTGATTGAGTTGATTTGTTGGCAGCAGAAAAAACAGGCAAGCGTGAAGATGTATGCAACTTTGACAAGGGCCAAATTGTGACGGCTAGACGACTGGGTCAGAGCATCTCCAGAACTACAGCTCTTGTGGGATGTTCTTGGTCTGCAATGGTCAGGACCTAGCAAACGTGGTCCAAGGAAGTAAAACCGGTAAACTGGTGACAGGGTCATGACCAGCCAAGGCTCACTGATGCACATGGGGAGTGAAGGCTGAACCGTGTGTGTTGCTTACCTGGGGAAGACATAACACCAGGATGCACTATGGGAAGAAGGAAAACTGGCGGAGGCATTGTGCACACTGCAAAAATGGTTCAAGAATGGTTTGGGGAACACAACAGTGAGTTTGAGGTGTTGACCTGGCCTCCAAATTCTCTAAATTTCAATCCAATCAAGCATCTGTGGGATGTGCTGAACCTATTCAATATAAGGCAGGAGGTCATAATGTTAAGGCGGTGTAACTCAACAGTGTTCCTTTGTGTCTGGCAAGTGGGAGAGCAAACGTGTTTTTTACTACAGTGAAAATGTTGTTTTTGAAAGGCTAAACGGCAACAAATGTGGACTGAAGCTGAACATTTTGTTAGATAAAAACATGATGTGAATTTTTACTTACATCTAACTTTTATCAATACATTTTGACTTTTAAATGCTCTGGAGTTAATGGAAATACTTGGATTACACAAGTCGGAAACAATCCTAAGCAGCCACTACTGGAATCTAATACTGCAAATAGTATAATACTAATAATATTAGTGTAGCCTGATCTTTTTTTGCAACTGTGCAGAAATACCAGCTCTAAACTAAATTAATCAACATCCAAAAAAAACAAAAAAAAACTGTGCAGCATTCAAATGTTGAAAATGTTGATTTAGTATTTAAATGTCAACGTTATGAATGAAGCTTTTAACTATTACTATTACAAGCTTTTAAGGGTACAGCCCTAAAAGTTATCTTACAGTATGCACCTGCAGCCCTGGTTGTATGTATGTAAGTGAATGCGACCTACCAATACCCGTGTTTGTCTTCTGCAGTTTTTCTAATAACTCAATGTCACTAACATAGTTTCAGGACGAGCTGTGTGTACTGTTGCAAAGGGCGCAAATGCTTTCATCAACACACAGCCAGTAGCCCGGGGAGGTGAGAGACGATGAGAGAGCAATGATGAGGATGTTAAACTAGCAGGGACGGAACAAGCCTCAGGGGACCAGGTGATGTTCGCCGCCTCCCACTGACACTTCACCTTAGTGTGCTCTTACAGGAGAGCACTGGGGGAATTACACAAGAGGACCAAGCCGTTAAGTGTATTACACTGTAAGTGCATGGTTCAAATCTGACAGTACATAACAAATCCCTTATACAAAACCCAGCTCTATATAAACTTTAAGAGAAGGAACAAAAATCCTTATTACTAAGGCACAAAAATCCCAAATTTATGTAGAGCTTGAGGCCTTGTTAATGCAGTTTAGTTATTTAATCTATCCTACAATTGTTTCAACAAACCTGCATGCATTTTCTTTCTTGTCTTTAGAAAAAAAGCAAGAAAATTTATTTAAAACAATGGAACATGTGACTGACAGGTTTTGTTGCCCAGGTGTGTCCTCTTACATTGATTATTACAATAAATAAGGCTGAATGTCTGGTCTCAGTCTCAGCTTTGGGTTTTGCCTGTGCAGACTGCATTTATTGTTAAAAAGGTGTAACCAACATGAAGATCAGAGAGCTGTCTATGGCAGAAAAGAAAGCAATTGTCCATAGCCAGTACAACCATTTGGAACGTCCTGAAGAAGAAAGACACACTGGTGTACTGAGCAACAGACGTTGAACCGGTAGACCAAGGAAAACATCAGCAGTTGATGACAGAAACACTGTGAGAGCTGTAAAGAAAAACCCTAAAACAACTGTCAGTAACATCACCAACAACCTCCAGAGGGCAGGAGTGAAGGAATCACAATCCTCCGTTCACAGAAGACTTCAGGAACAAAAGTACAGAGGCTACACCAGAAGATGATAACCTCTCATTAGCAGTAAGAAGAGGAAGGACAGACTGGAATTAGTCAAAAAGTACAGAGACGAGGCCCAAACGTTCTGGGACAAAGTTTTCTGGACTGATGAGACAAAGATGAACCTTTACCAAAGCGATGGAAAGGCTAATGTGTGGAGAAAGAAAGGATCTGCTCATGATCCCAAACACACAAGCTCATCTGTGAAACATGGTGGACCTAATGTCATGGCCTGGGCTTGAATGGCTTCTTCTGGGACGGCTCATTGATCTTCATTGATGGTGTAACACATGATGGCAGCAGCAAATTGAACTCAGAAGTCTACAGAAACATTTTGTCTGCCAATTTAAAAAGAGATGCAACCAAACTCATCGGGAGATCCTTCATCATGCAGCAAGACAACGACCCAAAACACCCTGAGAACAACCAAGTAGTTCATGATCAGGGGAAAGAAGAGGAAGGTTTTAGACTAGACAAGTCAATCTCCAGACTTAAACCCTATTGAGCAGCATTTTACCTGCTAAAGAGGAGACTGAAGGGGGAAATCCCCCGAAACAAACAACAACTGAAGGAGTCTGCGGTGAAAGACTGGAAAAGCATCACAGAAGAAGAATGTAAATGTTGATGTCAGCGGGTCACAGGCTTGATGCAGTTATTACAAGCAAAGGATTTACAACTAAATATGAAGTATTATTCACTTTAATCTATTGCAACTATGTTCCTTTACTTTTGCTCACCTAAAAATTTGGTGTTCTGTTACAAACAATGTTATCCTCTAAGTTGTGTAACAGCTCTAGATGTAAATACCCGGAAATAGAAGCAGAAATACTGATCTTTCATCTCATATTCATCTCTCATATTCACACAAACATAATCAACAACATTTTTCTTGGTTCTTTTTAATAATGTTAGGTCATATGATGTTGCTATAATTAACCTAATAAATCGAACCAGTATTTCAACGTCATCATAACTGAACTCGTTTATTCTCTAAAGCCTGATCAATGGCACAAGACCCTGCTGCAATATATTTGCCTGTGTTTGACTTAACCCAGGTACATTATAGAAATAACACAATTAAATTAACTTAAGGAACCTGATTCTAAGATGTATTTGTATTTTTCTCTTTTTTTTATACAAGTCATGTAATGTAATTCGCAGATTTTAAGACGGTATAAGTATATGAGGACAGCTGAAAGCAGGAAAAATTGCCATGTATGTTAAATTGAATTGCACTGCATAAGATACTGAGCTCAAAATAAACAAAATATAATGTACATTTTAAAAAAAATGCAGGCAATTAATATCAAACCACATTGCTGACAGTGTTTTCAGTTTTAGTCTGCATACAGCTGCTTGATTTCAGTTCAACTCTGAATTGTTTAAATATGAGGCATTTTGTTTTGACATGGTTAGGAGAGCACAGGATGCTATATTTGACGTGTGGAAACCAAAATACGGTGATAGACAAAAGAAGACAAAGGATAAGCAGGAAGACAGGTGGACATGTGGAGATGTGGCCTGGGGGAAAGACACGGGGTCATCTACCCAAGGTCAGTGAACCTTTGCAGGCCCTGGAGGAGGCTATGTTTTTCTCCAGACACACAGCTTATGTGTCTCTCACACACATGGAGAGGACTAGCCTCAAGGCTCAGCCTCTGTTTCATCTAAACTCAGTAGCTCCCATCCCACCAGACCCTACTCCTGTCTTCCACCCTGATACTAAACATTTTGCACCTTGCAGCCCCTCCCATCCTCTGTTTTTACTACCATCCCTCCAGGATGAGACGAAATAAAGACCAGACTACTAGGCTAGTCTCCATCAGTCTGGGATCAGGCCTTCCAGTCTAAAAGTGAGACTGTGCCTCTGTCTGCCCATGTATTTGTGCATGTGCATATTGATGCTTTCAGGCATATGAACATCCACTGGCACCATTACACCGAGTTGAAGATAAACAGGGAGGGTGTAGTCAGTCAATCAATTAATTAATCATCAACAGCTAACTGTAATTAATCCCACAGGCTGAGCACCAGCTGCAGAACAGCAGGATCTTAACAGACTTAATGCTGAGTTTTAATACAGCCCCTCTACTCTCTTTAACAGCACGACCACCAGGGGATACATTTATCAAACTCAACATCAACAGTTGCAGAGCAGTAAACTAGTCCCTTATTGCAAATGAGTCATAAACTCTCCTCAATCAGTAACATAATATTTACCAATAATTACATCCCCTGGCGACAGCTCCGACTGACCACTGCTGCTCTTACTGCTGCTGTAACATGGGTTACTGTTTAACAAGAGTTGAGATAAAGTGCACAAACGGACCACTCATTTACTGTATGGGCATATATACATATAATACAATTGTTTGTCCAATTGTCATAAAGTATCTTCTTCCGAAGCCAGACTGCTACATCAACAGACAGCACTTTATATCTATTTATTTAACCTGGATTCAGTTCTGGTACCTGGTGCTCCTTTTTAATGTAGCTTCTATCGGTGTACTGTGTTTTAATGTGATCTGTCTGGTTGTTTTATGCTGTTTTAATGTACTCTTTTAATAGCAGTATTTGCACATGTGAAACAAAGATAAATTTCAGCATTTTGTACATGAAAAGCAGACAATACATTATTTTTTATTCTAACAAACTACCTAAAGGTGAATGGAAACTCAGACGAAAATCTCTGCAAACCAAAAACAAAGTTGATACGCAAGAACTGTGCAAACAGGGCTTTCTCCCAAGTTGTCAACTGGCTGAGATACTAGTGTACATTGTGTCTGCAACTGACAAACGAGTCCATCTGTACAATTTTGACTGTTGTCCTGAACAAAGAACCAATCGAGCAGCCAAAAGCATAAACTCTTGTCACAATACCAAAGAGCCGGCAGAGAGACAGAAAGATGGAACGCCACCAGCTTCGCCAGCAGCAAAGATTTAAGACAACTGTGCCTTTAGCCATGAATGAAGCTTCAGCATGGAAGACACACAAAGACATGGTTTTAATAACTAAACAAGCTTGTGTGTGTGTGAAGCTTACCTTGGAGTACTGTCTGCGGAGACTGAAGCGCTGCACCATCCTGACTGACCCCTGTTCTACTCCTCTCCACTGATATCCCTCCAGAGCCTCACATAGTACAGTCTACATCCCACACACACACACACACACACACACACACACACACACACACACACACACACACACACACACACACACACACAAACTGGAGGTACACACGCTATCCTCTCCAAACAGCCATGTGCACACACATTTCTAGTCCATACTGCTTTCGTCTACTATGCAAACACAAGTGAGGAGAGAGAGAGGGAAAAAAGAGGGAGATGAAAAAAGGGAGGGAGAACAAGCAGAGATAAAGACAGCTCAGCTGTGCTGCCCTCCACTCATATTCACAGTGATCCCCTGAGCTCAGTCACTCACACAAGATTCTCACTCCACATGGCTTTCAATGCACAAATCATTTCCAGTACACACAGTTTCTACTACCTCCTGTCACACATATAGACACCCCTTCACATCCTCTTTCGTGCAACGTGCATCACACACAGCCAGCTCTCACTCATCTAGGACAAGGCAAGGTTGCCTCCTGCTTCCTGTCAGTGAGCCGAAGGGTGGAGCGAGGAGGAGGTGGTGGTGGTAAAGGAGGAGGAGGGACCAGCTGACTGTCTATACTAACTATCTCCAGGGACATAGGGAGGGGGACAGGGAGGGAAAGAGGAAGAAAAGGCTAGGGGAGCGCAGGGGGGAAATTGCTGAGAAAAAGAAAAGGGAATGAAAGAAAAGAACCATCATTTCTGATACAAACTCAAATTTAGACAAGCTACACAACCCTCGACCTCCACTAACCGCAGGATGCCACACACCTCCAAGGTCGACCACGCTGTTACTATGGCAACCCAAGCAGGGCGTAGTTCTAGGCAGCAAGTTTCGGGGTAACCACGGCGACTGCTCGGATGACCTCAATGACATTGCTGTTTTGCCGTGAGACGGGGCTGTGATGTTAGCTAGAAACAGGGGAGACAGGTTCATCATCTCTGCCAAGGGCAACCAACAGACCACACAATAGTTGATGGCCGTCTATCACGGCAGTGACAGCACTAATGGAGCACAGATGTCTAGCTCTCCTAGCCCTGCCCCGTCATCCCAGGTGAGGTCACTCACATGGGACTGAGGGATGCTTTGATTTTGAGGATTTGAGTGTTTTAAATTTAGCTGACAGATTCAAACTGTCAGCATGGATATCAGAGCCTACTGGTCTAGACTTACTGCCCACTGCTGGATTGATCACCAACCATCACTCCCATCTGTGACACACTGAAACTGAGTCCTTGGCACAGCTTATTTCAGTAAGCCAGTCTAGTCTACAACAAACATGAGCTCATAATGCAAACACAACCTCCACATGAACCAAGCCCAGTTCTGCTGCTCACAGCGGGTTAGCTGATCTGACAGTGACCTCTGGTGGCAGAGAGACTAAACTGAAGCCTGGTGGTATGGTGGTTCAAAATGAAACTTAAGGTAAGAGTAAATAGTAAAGCACTGTGAGGTTTTAACAAACCAATACCGACAGGACACACACACACACACACACACACACACACACACACACACACACACACACACACACACACACACACACACACATCAATGTTGATTATTTACCATCACTTAAGCTGCAGATCATCTAACACCCTACACTACTTTTAATGATCTCAGGATCAAACACTCTATGGTCTTAGAAAAAAAAGACAAAGCTTTTCCAAATATTGTATAAAACCAGTAATACGGCAATCAAATGCATTTCAAATAGACTACTTAAATAGATGAAGCAGAATATGAGAGGGAGGATTTTGAAACCACACTGATGTGCAGTATATTGCAGCATTTACTGTAAGCCTGAGACAAAACCATTCAGAGTCATTCGCTTTTAAATGCGCGACATTTTTCCACATCGGTCCAGTCAAAACCAGGGGCCCCATGCTTTTTTATGTATGTACATGAAAGAGTTTTCATTCCTTCTGTTAATTCTGACCATTAAGGGCAATTTCACAAGCCACAGTCTGTTTGGCTAGTCTGAATCAGAGTTAAATTGATAACTTTGGTTTGTTTTCTATTTTGACAAGTTTAGTTTCACAATGCACAAATTAAGGTGGAACCTAACAAAAAATTAACCTGCTGAGGGATGTGTACAAAGGAACAAATTTATCTTTTTCGTCTTGAAGAGCTGCTACTGCTTTGCAAGGAATCACTGACTTTGAAATACTGCTGTCAAAGTTTTCTTCATTTTGACTTGTTACTGATCTAGTGTACTCACAAACCCCTTCCTCCCCCAGTTCATCTAAAATGACTTTATAAATAAGATAAGATATTCCTTTATTAGTCCCACAGTGGAAATGTCCCTATTTTATTGACTTTATTTACCATATTTTGTATGTTCTCTGTGGCCCAGTTGTCAAGCAAACATCAGACTTCTGCAATAGTCCATGTCAGTCCTCTCCCTCTCACTTTGTGGTCATTTTGGTTCACTTTGAAACAGTCAGAGAGATGACCTCTCACAAGTGGTCTCAGACCGGTTGTTTTGGTCTGTACCAGTGTGATTATCACTGCATTCATAACTGCCCATACAAACCGCACCAGAGTTTGATTAAAATGGACTACATATTGGCGTGTGAAAGCTCCATTCCCGATGTGCTTCCAATGGAACTGATCAGGCACACAATTCAAAATATAATATAATATAATATAATTCAGTGTTTATTTGTAGTTATTATGAGGCTTCAGCTGTCAGCAGTAATGACAGACAACAGTAAACCATCTCTCTGTGTTCACAGCTAATACAGCAGTGAATGTTACATCAGCAGCAAGGTGAACTTCAGCTTTTGATTGACACTTCACTGACAAACAAGGCCCAACATCAGTAAAAGGGTAAAAGAGACATCGATCAGCCTACGTAGTGATAATATGAATCACAGCTCTGTCACTTACCCTGTCTGTCTCCTCTGTGGAGTGGTACCCTGATGACAGCACCACATCGCCTCCCGTGTATCCAGGTGTGGGGCTGCTGGGTGTGGTGTCGGTGGTGGAAGAGGAGCGCGGCCGGCTGGTGTGCTGCTGTGGATCGTGGGTGTGTCGGCGGTGCGGGGCCTGGGGACTACCTCTCAGGAGAGGATCGCGGTCTCCGCTCCCAGATCCCGACCCGGATCCTTTGCTGCGGCGGCTCTGCAGGCTGGTTCCGCGCCTCATCTTGCCTGCAGCGCCCGGGCCCTGGCCAGCTGCAGAGGGAACCACAGGAGCAGATAGGTGGTCAGATTCAGGACAGCAGGGCCCCGAGCCATCCTCAGGGGCTGAGGGGGAGGTGCCACCTGCTGACACTACAGAGGAAGATGAGGAAGAAGACGAAGAGCGGATGGTGGAGCGAGAGAGGGAAAGACGTTTACGCTGCTGCTGGAACAGCTGTTTCAGTCCCTGGCCAAGAACCCCCATGCTCTCCCTGGCGTTTTGGCTCATCTTACTGAAGGAGGGGTGCTCTGACTGGGATGAGGCCCTCTTCAACCCCAGACCTTGTGACCCCCATGCCTCTCTTCTAGCTCCAGGACCTGAACTGGGGCCCACCCCATCTGGTTCCCTCTGAATGTCATCCCCCTGCTGCATGTGGTTCTGCTGAGCTCTCATAAATAGCAGTGAAGGAATGGTCCTACCATACAATCAGCTAACACTTTCCTCTCTATCTGTGAGACATGCAGTGGGTCAGACCAGGACAATGACTGAAGGAGAGTAGGCTAGAAAACAGTAGAGAACAGTGGAAGAGGAGATGGGACAGTCTGATGGAGGTTTGCATCGGTTCAGTGGTGGTCAGAGGGATGAATCCAAAGAGGGAGCATGCATCTTTTGATTCAGGAACAAGTAGCCATGCTGGTCTAGCACAGAGAGAGAGGAGATGGATTATGAGAGGCTGGAATGACGCCTAGATCCAGTGACATGAAGTCACTTATCTTCATGTTAACTCGTAACCATTTGTAATTTTAACCAAAATGAATATGCATTTTATAAGTAATTTTTAACTAATATAGGATAAATTCAAACAGGCTACCCCAGTGCCAGCTGTGCCAGGACTCTGAATTAAATCATTCAAACAGGCTGATGTTTCATGAGCAAATACAACATAATAAAAGGAAAACAAGCTGGATCTAGGTTTGCTAGCAAAGATCACAAAACGAATCATAAATGAATTCAAAAGTAAGCAGGTACATGCAGGCTAAGAAAATAAACAGCCTGGAGGGGGGTAGAAACTGAGAGGTGGCAAGAAAAAAGGAAAGGAAGCAGAGAAGAACAGAGGGGTGAGAGAGGGGAAAGAGAAATAATGACTCACATCAGAAGAAGAGAAACGCACCTACCATCAGCCCAACTGTCAGCCTAGCGTGACTCACTCTTGTCAATTACCTGAGAGAGACACCAAAGAAAGAAAAACAGTCGCTTTTATTTTATGATTTTAAACTTCAATATACTCACTGACCTCAAGATAATCCAACAATCAAACATACCATTCAGTTTTCAATCAATAATAATTTTCACTGTGAGCTGCGAACATGCTGGGCATACTGAAAAGAATATGTGCAATATAATGTGACACAGCTTGGTGTGTGTGTTCCTTCAGGGGCTCATTTAGTATCCCCAAAGGTGCCTTCCTTATCCTGTGGCAGTATCAAGACATAATGGTTTCCGTTCTAGAAACAACATGCAGCACGGTGTCACAAACACAATGCCTGGTGGTTGCCTCGTGCAGTCTTGCACGCTGCCTGGCTGACTCTGGAGTCAGTGACAAAACCGGAGTGGACACCTGATAGCATACAAGCTGTCTTCCTCATGAAGGAACCTCATTGGTGGAACAGTGATCACCTCACAGACAGACAGGCAGGCAGCCCAAGCCTCCCTGCAGCATCAATAGCTGCTCCTGTTGAGAGCAGCAAAACAAGCAAGGCAGGAACATTCGGAGCCCTGGGGAGGGACGGCTACATACTCAAACTATATTCCCTCAGCTGCACTGTCAGGTCATGAAGAATAACACAGAGCTGGACAGTCAAGCGCATGCACACACACTTCTCATAACTGCAAGAATGTAATCTATGCAAATGAGCATGAAGCATATGCCATCACTGCCAAGAAAAAGCACATTCATGCACGTAAACACATTCTCACAGCTTTTACTGAGATGTCATCTTGTTTTTTTCTGTTCAATAGTCAGATTCAGACCAGCAGATACTGGCGGGCTTAATTTAGAGGCTGTGTGTCAAGAGATCCAACAGGTGTTGACCAGGTTTAGTCACCTGCTAGCTGGCTGCTGCCTGTATCTGTGAAGATATTGTCAACCGTTGGGAGGTGTTTTTCATTCTAACGCAGCTTCAACTTGGTATTCTACTGATTACAGCAGGGCAGTGACTCTATATACTTTATAATTTTTCTCAATAGAAGAGGTCAGAGGTCAAGGCACCCCTTTGAAAATGGCCAATTCAGGTTTTCCTTGCCAAAATTTAGCAGAACTCACTCATCACTCACTCATCTTCAACCGCTTATCCAGGGTCAGGTCGCAGGGGCAACAGCTCCAGCAGGGGACCCCAAACTTCCCTTTCCCGGGCCACATTAACCAGCTCTGACTGGGGGATACCGAGGCGTTCCTAGGCCAGTGTGGAGATATAACCTCTCCACCTACCCTGGGTCTTCCCCGGGGCCTCCTCCCAGCTGGAACACCTCCCTAGGGAGGCGCCCAGGGGGTATCCTTACCAGATGCCTGAACCACCAAACTGGCTCCTTTCAACGCAAAGGAGCAGCAGCTCTACTCCGAGACCCTCACAGATGGCTGAGCTTCTCACCTTATCTCTAAGGGAGACGCCAGCCATCCTCCTGAGAAAACCCATTTTGGCCGCTTGTACCTGCGATCTCGTTCTTTCGGTCATGACATTTAACGGAACTCTGGAGCATTATTTAGCGTATTTAACATGACATGGTTGGTACCAATAGATCCCTTAGGCTTTCTAGTTTCATATGATACCAATATCTTTGCTGTAGCTATAAGACTGAGCCTGCAACAACCTCTGAAAGACAGAATAGCAGTGCGGAATAGTCACAGGGGCGCCGTCGAATAACTAAGACGTTACATAAACAGTCGATTGATGTCAGTGTTTCAATGCAATACTGACACGCAAAATATTGCAATATTATGCTGAATCGATTTTTTCCGTCATCCCTAATTATCATGGAATTCCTTCCTTCCTCTGAGGATGAATAAAAACTCAAAGGCTCATGTTTGCAGATATCAACAGTATATTACTACTGTGATATGAACTTTCTGTATGACCACAGAAGGTGGGCAGTCATTTGCACATGTATCATAACCAAGTATACTTGCATACTTGATTAGGCATGCATGCATGCACCCTCACACTGTGAGTGGCATATTCTGGCAGTCACCGTGAAGTGTAGCTGATTATGCTGAAGCACCGTGCTGTTGTTTGAGAGCTGTTGAGTGGAGAGGGGTAAACCTAAGTTAATCCTGTCCTGAAGCTGAAGCCCTGTCCCTACCCCAGCGCCCATCCCTCCCTTTGCGTCTATAAATCCCCTCCTTCATCCCCAGGATGATCCCAACACTGGATTGGATGTTTTCTTGATTGCCTACGGTTTTATATTCAAACTAAATCCTCTTTCAGGAGCCTTTAGAGGACAACGGTTTATTGTCAGACTTGGTGTGTACGTTTGTGCATGTGTGAGAGGTCCTGCATCTTTGTTTAATTTAAGCAAGGCTCGTCGTTCCTCCTTGATGAAGCGATGACGCAAAAGAACAACAGATGGATCTTTGAATGACGACTGTCCTGTTCTGACCCAAATTACTTTATTTCACCACATAGTACTACTTGACAGTACACCAAAATGCTACTGAAAGACTTCAGCTCTCTCTTTAGTTCACTACCCTTTTTTTACCCCCCAAACACTGAAATGTTAAGCAGTGTTTGCTTCAGACTTTGGTGATCCTCTTTGGAGAACTCTCCTTTCATTTTCTCCCCAGATCAACCTCACAAACCTGCATGGTGTATGGATGTATGTTGGTGTATTTAAGCCCTGTCCACTACAGAAAGAGATCAGTGAAAATCAGTGATTAACAGGTGTCAGCGACGGCCGGGATCAGCAGCCTCGGTGAGTCAGCATGTTTCTCAGAAATGTCACAATACTGTCAGAGGTGAATTACAAACGGCCGCATGGACAATAGCCTCTCTGGAACTGTGTCACCCTCACTCATGCCCCTGTATAAATGCACACATACATAAACACATAGGTCCTTGTCTTTAGCTCTGTGGCTCATTCCATTCACTGGAGCTGCCAGCCGTCCAGTCCTGCGCTCATTGTCTTTGGAGAGATGGTGAAAGCTCAGCAGAGCTCTAGCACTGGCAGACTGGGAAAAAAAAAGCAGCTCTCACTGACAATTTGTCATTTTACGGACGTGAGAAGCATGTGAGACGTAATATAATAGATCCAAGAAGGCTTGTGCGATATAACAAGATTATCATAAGATGGACACAATATTGATTGGCCACGATAATGGTCCTCACATGTCCACAATGACAGAATGATATTCAGCCAGTATATTGCAAGCCTGGCGTGCCTGAGATGACTCCCCGCTGGTCAAAACATCAACCAAGTAGCGAACTGCTTTAAGGAACAACTGCCATAGGTTGTGTATTAAAATTAGCAAATGTTTGATGAAGCCGTCAGCTGTAACTAGCTGTAGTGTAGCAGTGTGAACAGTTTAGTCAGTCGGTGAATAAATGTTACAGCTCCTCAAGAGACAAGACAAGTTCATGTCTTGGAGGAGTTTTACATACATGACTCGGTGTGTCAGCCCAGCAGTGCAGAGATTTATGTCTCCTTTGCAGCCCGCTACTCAAAGGAGCCTCTGTAAAACAGTGATAAACACATTTCATTTCCTATATTCTTCACAATAAAAGTCCCCCGTTATTTTGTTACCTAAAATCTTTTATTTTGAAGAAGCAAAATCAGAAAATGTTGGGTTTTCATCGGCAGAATCGTAACTCGACTCATATGCAGCTGAAAAGTGGAAAAGTAAAATAAATCAGATATTCTGCGAGTGAAGTCAGAGATTCAGTTAGAATCTACAAAAAGTACTGAAAGATGAACACACCACGTCTTCCTCTCTGGTCTCCTGCACGCTTGTTTGAAGGGGAGAAGCGGGGTTATTGGCATTTCTTTGGTTTTAAACCAAACTAAAAAGGAGGGCCAGATTACATGAATGAACAGAGTGATTTGTAAACTGTGTGATATACATATACAAGTTAGGACTAAAGACAGAAATGCCACAAATCTGGACTCCCATTTTAAAACTTGCCATCAAGAATACACAAGTCTGCCAGCGACTCCCTCCACAAAGAGCAGCCGGACCAGAACTCCTCCCTTGGTGAGCCATCAGCCCTCAATCAAAGGAAACATCATACAACAGTGGCGAAACTGTACGAGTGCAGTTACTAGTCACCAGCTGATTGACCTGTTTTATTGAGCTCAGCATGTCATTGTGTAAAACAGCGTATCATATATCATCTTTTTTCTCAAACCAATATCGTCAGTAGCAAAATTTTAATATTGCTCAAGCCTAGAGCTAAGATTAACTTCCTGATTTCTTTGCTTCATTTAAAAAACTCTGTCAAGTGCTTGTGTTCAACAACAAATTACAATATCACAGCTACCTGAAAATCTTCACTTTAGCTCTCTGGACAGAAAACAGCTGCAGCTCTATTTAGGCAGAAAAGGTTATGCTGATGAAGATGTGCCACTAAAATCACATCCCCTTATCATTACTGAACAAAAGAGGTGATTGTTTAAAAGGAGATTTAGCCCCTGATTTACAAACGTGAGACTGAGAGTTCAAATAGCTAAGTGATAAAGCAGATAATGTGCATTCTATTGTAATGTGAAATAAATTATGCATCAGTGCTGTGTAAAGTATTATAGTCTTTTCATGCAAATGCAAAAGTAATTTCAAAACAAATATTTACCCAACTGTTAAGAAAACTAGATCTTAGTCTGTGTCTCTGTGTTGCATGCTTTTATTTCGGTGCACTTCCTGTTTTATTTTGGCATGTTTAATCTCTCCTCTCGTTGCAGATCACTTCACTCCCTGCCCTACATGTTTCCCTCCTGCACGTTTGAGCACCGCCCTCTAACCTAGTTTTCTTCACAGCTCACCTGAGTCTGATCGTCGCCCCCGCCCCTGATTGTGTCCACCTGTCCATAGTTAGTCACTTCCTTCACTAGTATATAATGTGTGCTCCCCATTCCTCCTGTGCCAGTTCGTCTTGCCTGTCTCCAGTGTTAAGCGTCCCAGCATTCTTCTGATTATTAGACTCCTCGTGTTTGACCTTTTTGCTCGTGTTTTTTGACCCTGCCTCAGCCTCCTGATTTGGACACCTTTGCAAGTATTGATTCCTGTGTACCGACCCTTTTTGTATTAAAGACACCGAATATTGCCTACCCCTGCTTTAAGCCTGTTTTTGCGTTTGAGTCCAGTCCTGCTCTTTGCCTCATGCCTAACACCCAACAACCTGATCACTATCTTGTCTTGATTGTTCTATCCAATTCTACTGGGCAGGACCGACACAAGTGAGGGGTCAATCTGGCCCCTGCTCTTTGACACTGAAGCAGCCATGTTGTTGTTCATTGCTGAACATACAGTTGGTTAACAAACTCAAATATATGGCCATAGCTTAAACAAGCCCATGCAGTGTTTCCAGCGGAGTCTGAGAGCTGGTGTGGAATAGACCACTCTTTGTTCCCTCAGAGCCGCACACAGGCCCATCGCTGCTCTTTGTGCTGCGCCTCTTTCACTGACAGACACACATCAATAAGAGGGGAATTAGGCCAGAGAGTTCTGGCAGCAGTGCTTGTGTGTAAGCGCACGCACGAAAATGCATGTGTGTGTGGTTTTATCTGACAAAGACAGAAAAGGAAAGGAAAGACTAGAGAGAGAGAGCCAGAATTATATTTTGTGGAAATGTGCTTGTGTGCATATGTATATATGTGTTGGTGTGATGGAAACTGGACTATATCTCATTCAGCAGCTGCATAATGACAGCATGGGCAGGAAATAGGAACAATCGTTATTGTATTTATGTGTGTGGTGTGTGTAGGGTGGGGGGGGGGCACAGAACAGCACAGTAGTGTCAGGTCTAACAGAGCAGGAGATGACTTCAGCATACTGCAAAGAGAGTGATAAGACACACAACTCTTTGTATCAGAAAGGGAGAGTGAGTAAGTGAGAGGAGAGAGAGAGGGTTACAGAGGGAGCGAAAGAGGCCAGACCGGATCAAAGGTGTCCCGTCCGCGACGTGTTTCGCCTGGTCGTGTCGGGTTCGGCTCGGGCGCTCAGTACCAAGTGTGTCTGAATAAAGAGGTGAATGGCAGGTAGTTCCCTGACAGAGGGCAGGCACAACGCCCTATTGTGCAAGATGAGACCCACAGGGAGGCCCTGCTGCCAGAGTTGTTGCAGCTTTCAAGGAAAAAAATACAAAACAGAAGCCGTGCAATCATTTACTCTTACAAATGCAAACATTTTACTCTTACAAATGCAAACATTAAAAGAAAAAAAAAAAAAAAACACAACATGACATCTATGATTTCGTTATGGCACCACAGACTGAAAAATGTTATCTGCTTGTATAGCCGCCAAAAAGACAGTTATCAGAGACTGATTCACAACTGTATCTGTATTAAACTGACCTGAATACACTTTTTTCAATTTTTCTTTTTCAAACCTGAACATATATGACTGCTAACTTAAGTAAAGCAGACTCTTCAAGTGTGGATGTAGAAGTTACTTAATATTTCAGATGTCATTTTTATCTCTAAGGCAACAGGAGCTGACTGCCATCTGTAACTACATCCCTCTTTATCCTCCACCACTATTGCTGTGACAACAAATACAAAATGTTTATCACAAATAACAAATAAAAAATGCACATATGCACACATACTGTATACTCAACACACACTCCCACAAAGGGAACAACAGGTGGTTTATTGGGTGTGAAGCAAGTCTGAGTCATCTGAGACTTGCTAACAGAGTCTATGAGGTGCGAAGCTGCAAAGACAAAACAACAAAGAGACTTAAAGGATCAGTGTGTATCATTTTTCATCATCTTTTCTTTAGTGTTTAATCACCTGAAACTAAGAATTGTTGTGTTTTCCTTAGCTTACAATGAGCCCTTCATGTCTACATAGAGCGGGTCCTCTTCATGGAATCCGCCATATTTCTACAATAGCCCAGAACAGACAAACCAGACTGGCTCTAGAGAAACCCTTTAGCATTTTTATGTTACTTGAAGGCCATTGTAGGTCTCTGACACACTTGTGAAACTCGTAAGACGCCGAGTGCAAAGCCTTGGTATCGCCAGTCGCCATTGCCAGTGGCGGCAGTAGCTCAGTCCGTAAGGACTTGGGTTAGGATGTGGAGGACCCGGGTTCAAATCCCCCATGGACCAAGACCAACTGGTTGCTGGAGAGGTGCCAGTTTACCTCTTGGGCACTGCCGAGGTGCCCCTGAGCAAGGCAGGAGAACCCCCAACTGCACTGGCGCTTGTCAGACATCTCTCCATTGACATGTATATGTACTATGTACTGTGTACTGTGAAACTGAATTTCCCCACTGTGGGACTAATAAAGGAATATCTTTCTAGGGGGCGGCAGTAGCTCAGTCTGTAGGGAGTTGGCTTGGGAACCGGAGGGTCACCGGTTCAAGTCCCGCCATGGACCAAGAACTGAGTGTGAACTGGTAGCTGAAGAGGTGCCAGTTTACCTCTTGGGCACTGCCGAGGTGCCCCTGAGCAAGGCACCAAACCCCCTACTGCTCGGGGCGCTTGTCAGGAGCAGCCCCATCACTCTGTCATCTCTCCATTGTTGCATGTTTGTGCATGTGTGTGTTCGGGTCTGCATGTACCGTGTATAAGTTAACAACAGAGTGAAAAAATTGAATTTCCCCTCGTGGGACTAATAAAGGACTATCTTCTTCTTCTTCTTCTTCATCTGACTTCTGTTGCTCCTACAGTAGTGTTATTACGGTAACGATGGCTTCTGAGCGAGGGGAAAGGCGTTACCACGGTTTTGCGTTCGGTGGCTCACATTACCATAGTCTTGGAAAGGGAGGAGTGAGCGGAGGGGTACTCGGTTGGTGAACCACACCTCTAGATGCCGCCAAATCCTACACACTGTCCCTTAAATTTCATCTCTACAGAGGAATTATTATGTTGATGTTGTTATGGTTGTCCAGGGCTCTGAATATCTCTGAGCTAAAGGTTGTACAGAGGGGTTGGACAGTGAACAAATCTATTAAGCAGCGCAGTGAAGTCCAACTTAATTGAAGACTGGCTGTGCGTCATCAGGCTGCATGTTAGCTGGAGCTATAGGTTTACTAGGGAAGCCTTGTTTAAAGGCTCATCTCTGCATCTGTACTCAACACCACTGCAAGTGTCCTAATGAATAATTCACCATGTGCATGGAACTGACACTGGTCTGCATCTAATGTGCCTGAGTTGATGGAGAGTCAGTGGTGGTATTGAGAATCTCATTCCCTTGCTGTTTACTAGTAAGACCGATGTCCTCAAAGGGGGGTTTCCAGTGGACAAGAGGAGAAATTAGTATAGTACGTGATACATTTTAATCCCCTGCAAAGTGGCCTCACTTACTAAACTGATAGGTGTTTAACGGTGGCCAGGCCAACGTAGCTCATATTCCACCAGCTCTGGCGAGGCATCGTCATCTGTCAACGGGCTGGAAACCACCTACACACCAGCTGAAACCTCATACCAGGAACTGTGTTAAAGGTGTACAACCATAACTAATAGGAAAGGGAATGTGTGTCAGGGTCAACACACACTTTGTGCGACTGTAGAGAAGAGAAACCTGCCAGGTTATCAGGCCATAGGGCATCTGGCTGTTTGTGGTACCTGCAGGTGACAACAACTTTACGCAGTCAGATATAAATCATTCGTATCATCACCTGTTTAAATAACTCTCAGTCAAATCTCTGAGCTCAGGTAACCAGACACCTCTACTGCCAGCTAGGGGGTTTGCGGGAATCAGCACATCCAAGCTCTGGTCTTGAAGCTTTTACTATGAGCGTGATATTGGGCTCAACACGTAGGCTGTGGGTGAACAATATCAAGTCTATACTCACACACGTGTGAAGTATGTAAGTTGAAAGTATTACTTCTGACCTCCTAACATTAATATCCACTCATCTAAAGCCCATCATTTAAGTTTAGAACAAGTAAACAAGCTGAAACAAAGGGGTGATCGAAATGATCCAGTTGTGTGCAAAAATACTTTAATATTAGTATGATTAAAAATCTGCAGTCCTCCTCCTGTAGACAGCCTTTTAAGTACACAGTTCCTGTCCTTTAACACTAAAACATGGACCTCAATCCTATTTTAAAGTGCAAACTCTTGTGACGCTGTGTGACCCCTGCTTCTTTTCTGCCTCTGTCTTCAAACAGGAAGGGATCAGAGGGAAGCAGGCAGTTCGTTGCCAGTAGAAACCACAGCTTTTATAAAGGAATTTCACCTTCATTCTGGGAAGTGTGGGAGTCCGTCCTACTGGAGAGAATAATCCCAGTCTGTCCACAGTTTCAGGATAAGCAGGATGGTACAGTGTTTCACTTGTAAATGTTTCTTGATTGGCAAAAATACTTGAATTGCAGCAGCGATAAAGAGTGATTTCACTCTGTGGCATCTAAATTGAGCTGCACTATGACACCTCACAGCAAAGCCCTGCTGGAGGAGGGACAGGGTGAGAGAGACAGAGAAAGGAAAAACAGTATTTCCTCTTTGATATACAACACTTCCTCTTCAGCCACAGCTGACCTTTAGGTGAGAGAACAGAGCCAAATCACTGCCTGAAAGATGCTGATAATGTTTAGACCCCAAAAGGACTAAATAATAGAGTACCTGAAGCCTTTTAAATATCTTATTGAAAATGTTTACAGAATTTGTTTGAGAAAAAAGGCCAACAAAATTAAAACTGTAACCCATTTCTTTGTATAAAGTCATACTTCACAAACACGTTGACCAAGATCAATGGTATTTTTTCATTTGGTTCATGTTGAGTATTGAACATCTTCATTACTGCTGTATATGCCATTGTTAGAATTTAAACACACTTTTCCATATAGAGGGATATAATGGTGATTTATGATAAGTTAACAGCATTCAGACACTGACAAGAGTTGAGTCGATGATGATCATCACATTTTTGCCCAACTTTCATCCACAATTTGGTACGGCCAACTCCCTTGTCCTGTGGCCGATGCCACTGGTAACACCAGGACGTATATGTAAACAGCCATGCACCTCCTGTGATACACACTTCTGTCCAGGTGCCCTCACCGACCAGAAGGACTCTAGTGCAGCAACAAAAGATATGATCCCTCTCCAGCTTCCAACTAGCAAACACTGCCAGAGGTGCCGTACCACTGCCAAGAATTTAACCCAGGTCTTTGCAGTATGTCACTCTCTACATTACACAACATAGCATGCTTTCATCTGCAGCAGAGGGAAGCAACCAAGCATGAGGCACAAAACAAGAGAAATGTGTTTGTTTCTCCTCAATGTTTTCTTTACTTGAATTACTAAATGTGGCCACAATATTCTGCAACACTTAATAAAGCATGTGTTTGTCTGGTACATTCTGGACATGTACGGTCTATCACAGAGCTATCACATCCACATAAACTGACAAACAGCCACATTCACAGTCACAGCCATGGGCAACTTAAAGGTCAGTTTAAGGCCAGTTAACCTCACCTGCACGTCTTTGAACTATGGGGAGAAATCAGAGCGGCCAAAGGAGATGCAACTTATTTTATCAAGCTACACTATCAAACAACAAACATTCTCACTCCAAACTTGTCAAACACTGCCCCTCAGCACCCGAGACCGACGCCATGGGGTACCCCTCTTGCATTACTTTTGGACGTGTCAGGGACAGCGTGTCAATATACGCTTATTACATGCAACAGGACGTTTCACAGGAAGTATGCCTTGGCCAGACCATCCGCACGAACAGCGCGTGGCGGCTGCGTTACCTTACGGCTGTGTAATTAAAGAGTCCCTTATTCACACTAGCTGCATGTCAGCTGCGTTTCTGCTGCTGCTGCTCTTTCTTCATGGGCTTTGACTTTCATAATGGTCATTTCATTTCATTATAAATGTATTTTAGAGAGAAAGGTCAAGAAATGTGTGGTAATTTGAAAATGATAGTAATATTCCACAATTAAAACCCTGTACTATATTCAATCATGGAGCCCTGTAAGTCACTGCATGTTCTAAAATACTGTCCTGCAAATATTTCAGAATAACAGCCTCATGTCAGCAAAAGAAGGAATTCTGTCCACAGGAAAAAAAAAAACACCTGAGGGCTTTTATTTTGAAATAAAAGCAGGAAGTCTTGATTTAAAAAATAACACAATAAGTCAACATTACTTTCCTGGTTGAAAGTCTTGTGTTTGTTTGACCCATCCACCACACCTCCCGTCTGTCCTGAACAGACTTTCACAGCATTAATAATCAGTCACTTTCTCTGACTGTTGAATAGCACCGCCGGTGGGTAAACGCTGGTGTTAGCTGAAAGCCCAGTTTGCCACATACTGTCCCCAAAGGGTGTCTCTGTGCATCGGTTTCCCTTACCGAAGGGCGCTGCCCATTTGGCCGTATTTGACAAATTGAGAGTGAGACCAGGTTGAACTTGCTTATGAAAAAGTTTTACGCTGATAGTAAAAACAAATCTAACTATTATATGGCACTGCAGTGTTTTTGGACATATTACTGGCATGCAGAACAATAATTCATGCATGACATTACGTTATTCACTTAAGGTGCTAAATTCTAAATTCAGAGTTGTGGTTGAGTTGGCGGCTCGCAGCTAAAGGTGCAAACTGTCAACAACGGCCAAAGTGCTGACAGAGCTGACTGTGTTTACCTGAAGGGGAACTGGAGGGTGGGTGCTACGATTCCGTGCCACCACCATCAATTATGACGGCGTTATCAGCAGTAACTGTCGTATAAGAGCAGTGCAAAACGGTGGCCAAGAGCTAGCCAGTGGGGCATGCTCACAAAAGGCAGCCAGCCCGGCTATGTCAACATAGCACAGAGAAGCTCTGCTCAGGTAGACATTACTCCTCTATATGTTTACATAGACAATAGTTGTTTATTTAGTTGTATATTAATGCTCAGAACGTCAAGGAGAACTTTTCATTCTCATTCAGATTAACGATCTCACTGTTATCTATTACAACCCAACTCTAAATTGTACATTGCCAAATAGACACCTTATTATATTTAACGTAGACATCTTCGCCAGTGTTCCGGATAGCTGCTGCAAGTAAAACTGTGCTACGTGTGGTACATTATCCAAGACCTTCACCTTTTATCTCCTTTCCCATACAAGACATCTAAAGTCTTTACAATAGAAATCTCTAAAGAAATGTTTTGTATACCTGTAATTATAATCTACTTCGTGAGACCTTTCTAATCCAGTGTCAGTGTGCAGCTTTATTGTGAGAAATCCCTGCTTCCTTCCTGTACACACAGCCAATTAATTAGCCCCTCTGTGACAGTCAAGCGAGTGTACAGCAAGCGGTGTTAATCTTGTGATCTGATCTAGGATAACCACATTTTCACCACAACCACTGCTGAAGTGTTACAGGAAGATCACAAGTCAGAGGAGGCTGCAACTCCATCTTTAGACACCACTGAGTTCTGTTTTGTAAGCAACGTGCACGCAAACACACATACATGCAGTATACACAAACACATTGCACTTGTACAAAGACTCTCAAGCTCAGCTCCCAACAGGGAAGGCACGACGTGAGTGCGGCAAGAGAGGAGGAGGAGGAGGAGGAGGAGGTGGAAGAGGAGGAGGAGGGCAGCGTCATCGTGGTGGTCTGACTGTCGGAGTGAGACATGAATGGCTGCGTTAGCAGTGCCCTGAAGGGGCGGCCGAGCTCTCAGCCACTTACCAGAGTATGCTGAACAGATAGTGGGATACATCATGTCAAACCGGACAATTTAAACGCTCTATATGGGAATATATATATATATATATATATATATATATATATATATATATATATATATATATATATATATATATGCTGTCAATCAATGTGTCACATGCTTTGTCTGTTCAAAAACTAACCTTAAAGGGTGATTTATGAAGTATGTATTTAATACTCATATCAACACGGGAGAATATGCAGCTTTATACAAATGTATGCATATATTTACGATTAGAAATCAATTAACAACACTAAACAATTACAAACATTGCCCAGAAACCCTTACAGGTACTGCATTTAACATAAAAAATTATGCTCAAATCATAACATGGCAAATTCACGTCCAACAGGCAACAACAGCTGTCAGTGAGTCAGTGTGCTGACTTGATTTTTCCCAAACTGCATGTGATTATCATACAGTGAGCATGTCTGTAAAGGGGAGACTGGTGGCTACCCATAGAACCCATTTACATTCACATATCTTGAAGTCAGAGGTCAAAGGACCCTTTTGAAAATGGTTTTCCTCACCAAAATTTAGCCTATGCTTAGACCGCTATTTAACCCCTTTCCTGACAAGATAGTATAACACAGTTGGTACCAATGGACTCCTTAGGTTTTCTAGTTTCATATTATACCAGTATCCTCACTCTGTGACAACCCTAATGAATATATATGCTCTGAGATGGAGAAAGAGATGGAAACACTTATCAGAATGGATAAGTGGGTGAAAACAAACCTTCAGTCCATAATCACGACGCCAGAGTGGATTTCCTTCATTGCAGAGCAGATGACAACCTGCTACATCAGGTCCACAGCTCTAAAATAAAGAAAAGACACAGTGAGATGGAAACCAATCCTCTAAATGCTTCCTTGTGCCTGCTATACGCCTGTGTGTGAGTCTCTGTGTGTGTGGGGGTGAGTGTGTGTGTGTCTCTGTCTCCCAGACACTGATAATAGGTTGCGGAAAAAATAAAAAAGCTCCTCTGTGAAGCATACTGGGCATCAGATGTAATGAGGCTGCAGATGTCCATCCTTACCGGGCCATGAAATGTCTTTTGCCCATCAGATTGCATTAGCCAGTTGAGACTGAAATAAACCCTGCTGAGGGTTTACTGAAACCTGTGTGGGTAGCAACTGGCAGGGCCCTGGCTAATATACTACGAGACACATAAATATGACAGCATCATAGAAAATAAAAACAAAGTTTCTCGAATTAACTGGAAATAAACACCATAGCTGCACCAGAGTCCATAACAAGGCAGGAAAGTCTTAAAACACATTATTACATATCACGAATTATATATTATTTTTGTTGTTTATTTCTTACTATATGAGGCAAACAATAACTATGTTGTACATATGCATAATATTCTGCGACAGTTGGATTATTTTTATTGAAGTACTGCAGCAAAAACAGCCGCATTTGCTATGATGACACCACAGGAGATGAAATATAGCGACCGTTACGAAAGATAAGTTAAGTAACGTTCACGTTAAACGCACTTTACGACCTAAACGATTAAAGTAATAACAGACTCGCCTTCGCGTATGTTGTGAAACTGCGTAAAGCAATGTGTAGAAAGCGATAACAAATGTTAGTTCAGTGCCAGTCGGTGTTGTCAGTGAGTAGCAGCAGTGTGTTAACGGACTCAGGTTGACAGTCCCGTTAGTGTGTCATTATACGGAGCTGCTAATGCGATGAAACATCTACATCCACGCTGTTAACAGCTTTCCCTCGCGGCACAGAGTCCCAGCACACATCACGCAGAGGCACAAACTTAAGGTAAAACTACCCGAAAACACAAAGTAACAAACATATTTCACACTTACACGGGTGATAGCAAACTGTTGGAGCTGACACAGACGTTTGGCAAGCGTCGGCGGGCACCCCTCCTCCGAGTACCGTCCGCCCCACGGTGGCTCTCCCTCCCAGTTCTGACGTCAGGACGTACAACGTAAGCTAAAGGGAAGGAGACAAAGATTGTGTTGTGACAGGAAGGCTCACTCGCATGTTTAAAAACAGATACCTACACCTCTGATACGGCAGAGGTACAGATAAAAAAGAAAAACGCCATTTAATAAGTAATCGCCGCATGCATGTGTGTTTAATTTAACTTGTTGGGTAAAGCTAACGTTTGCCCATAATTTAGTTCCAAAAAAGTTTTGTTCTTCTCCCAAAAATAAGTTTTAGAGAGCTGGATAATGAGATCAGGAAGTCACCTGTCAAAGTAGATGCTTGTTAAACTGTTAAGATAACATTAAAGGGATAGTTCACGGGTTTTCAACCCAGACCTTTAATTGATGCTTCTAATTGAGGCAGAGCAGCTTAATCGTTGAAGTTATTTATAAGAAAAATAAACATAAGTAGGCGCATCTTTCTCACTGTGACATTAAACACAATCTAACTGAGTTTTGGACTGCTGGTCAGCTTAAATGATGTCACCTTGGGCATTTTTTTATCAAGTCATTCAACTTCAGATTGCTTTATTTGTGTAAAGCTCTTTGAACAGGACCCTTCCCTCACATTTCCATTAACAGTATTCCTATAATCAACAATTCCATAATTATTAGACTCAAAATAACTACAAACTCAGACCTCCTCAGACCTCTCGATTACAGTTTGGTTTAATTTACTTAAGTTCAGTGATGTGGAACGGTCTGCCATCTCATATTTAAGTTGGCACCAGAACAATTCAATAAAGCCATAAAAGGTTTGGTTTTATCTCCTCAATGTTTACCTTATGGATTATCTCTGTAAACTGATTGCCAACAATGTGAAACTTAATTCTATTTCATCACTTTGTCTGCTTGCATGGATGTTCGCTAGTGTGTATAATTTTCTTTCGTCTTCTTCTCCTTCTCTTCACCATCCTTTATAATTTTTTTATTCTCTTCTAATAAGTGATTATGGTATGCACTGGAGTGTGTCCTGATCAAGCCCCTTTGTGGGTTTTTGCACCTCTCCATCACATTTGTTGTTGTGTAATATCAACTTGTACCTTTTGTTTTATATGTGTAAACAAATTAAATAAAAAAAAATAAAAATCTAATGAGGGGAAATTCAATTTTTACACTCTGTTGTTAACTTATACACGGTACATGCAGACCCGAACACACACATGCACAAACATGCAACAATGGAGAGATGTCAGAGTGACGGGGCTGCTCCTGACAAGCGCCCCGAGCAGTTGGGGGTTTGGTGCCTTGCTCAGGGGCACCTCGGCAGTGCCCAAGAGGTAAACTGGCACCTCTCCAGCTACCAGTTCACACTCAGTTCTTGGTCCATGTCGGGACTTGAACCGGTGACCCTCCGGTTCCCAAGCCAACTCCCTACAGACTGAGCTACTGCCGCCCCCAATCAGATAGTAAAGAAAATAATTTCCAGATTAATAAATTCTGAAAATAATTGTTAGTTGCAGCTGTATTTCTCATCATTAAGAATTATGCATATCATAATATCTCAAATAATTTTGGTTTTGAGAAGTTAACTATGCCACTGCAACAGTCCTGTGGTGGGGTAATCTTCTAGGCCTTTTAAAACCATGCTTTCCTATACAATTTATTGATGTTATTTCTCTTGGTAAATCTGCACATAATGTGAAAATACAATGAATACAACCTGATAGAGAGCAAAATGTGATGTTGTTTTGGTCGAACATAATGATGTGTATCATTGTCTGGGAACCATGTCCCCTGTATGCAGGCAAACTGATGCTTGAAACCTGATAGACACAATGTCATCATGTCTTATTCCAGAGCACCACTGGTTCCACATCAGACCTGTTTTAACATGACTTCAGTCTTTCCGTTCTCTTGCCCGCTCGGAGGACAGACAGCAGGACGTGTTTCATTTCTGGATAATATGTGCAAGGTCTCCATCTCATAGCCTCGGTAGCTATGGCAACATGATACGTATCTCCAATATCATCGCTGTGTCTTTGTCATTTCAGGCTTAATAGGCATTTCAAAATTAAACCAACAAAAAGCTGACTTTGACTTTAGTTAAGTGAAAACTTCACACACAATGAGGAAAGGTCCACAGCTTGCAACACATACATTTTCTGTCTAAGATAAAGTATTTCTTGAGTGTAGACATGCTGCAGCAACACTTCAACATTTGCTGTATACATTAGTCATAAGGAGAGCTAGAATTAAGGACAGCTATATTTGGGATGCATTGATTGGATTTTGGACCGATACTGACACAAATAGCTGGATCATCGGGGACAGCGGGGTCGATCGATTCAATTATATTTCTATACAGTATACTGTACAATACATAGTGGATTTTTTTGTCCAATTTGTTGCTGCATTAAAAAGGCTTACACTTGAGTCGTAATCCCTGTTAATTTTGAAGATTTTTTTCATTTCAGAGAACATATGCTCTTTTGTCACAAGTCCTGTTTTGACCGCAGGAACTTTCCCCCAGAACTGGAAACCTTTTGAGGAACTCATTGCATTTCGACTGCAAGGACAAGGGTCTAAATTCAATTTTGCCCCCCAAAAAGACCCTGGTTGTGGGGTAATACTTCTGTTAACTACAGGAATTTCGGGGTGGGGTTTGCAGGGATGACCATCGCTGATTGGTCAAACATCGGACTACCTTGTCTAATCTTTGTAGCCCTTTGAACCACTATGGGTACGCAGACAGCAATGGGTGAAGGAACCTTTTAGTTTCTGGAAAAGTAGTCCCTGAACTACCAGGAACTTCTTGGTGGAAACATGGCTACACTCATCTTTTTATCTAAAATAATAATAATAATAATTTAATGATACAAATAACAGTTTGACACAGCTGCTCCAAAATTTGTGTCACGGATTTGAACTCCTCAAAACCGAGACACAAAGCTGCAGCTACAGTATATCTGCCTCATGCTTCATTCATCTGACAGTTTTCATTTCTGAAGGGGTTCAATGCTGTGTGATTTGCTGCTGTGCTTGTGCTTTAATGTCTCTCCACTAGATGGCAACGTTAACACAGACATGCAGGTCAGAGGGCTTTGGTGGTGGTCTGTCTCAGAACATTGGTTGCCTATTTCCTTGTTGTTCAGCTCTTTTCGACAAGATTTAAACTTCACTGTGATTGTGTCTTATATCAAAAACACACTGACTGGTCTGTACTGTCTAGCTATCACAATCTGGCCCCTGTCAAAGTTGCTTACATCCTTACGCTTGCCCATTTTTTTCTGCTTCCAACACATCAACTTCAAGGACAAAATGTTCACTTGCTGCCTGATGTAGCCCACCCGCTGCTAGGTGCAATTCTAACGAGATATTAATGTTATTCACTTCACCTATCAGTGGTCATGATATTATTAATGTTATGGCTGATCGTTGTACGTATGTATGTACAGAATAAGGACCATGACAAAAAAATACCTTCAGGTTCGCTTGTTTCAAACACTTATTTGCAAGCTGAAGAACAAGATTTACAAACACCTCTTTGTATCCAGTTTTTATACTGTAGAAAACATACTGCACTGATTCTGTTTTAGTACCAATGAGTTATTGTGCCTCTGCTTCACATTAGACTGTGCCGGAGGCCATAATTCACTCATCTAAGAATATCACATATACTCCTGTTTCACTTCCTTCTTAAAGCATATGTGAGGTTCCTCAACAGGTTATTGTAAAATACTGTATGTACAGTACAATACAACACTAGTTGTGACACACAGACCAGGTTTAACCGTCATCATCTTAGCCTTTTTTAAAAATGGTAAATCAAAACCTTTCCTGCGCTACATGTTGTCCATTTTTACAGTACTTTCATCCATGCAAGAGACATGACTGTATGGTCCATCACTTTGATCCTGACTGAAATGTCTCAGCAAATAATAGATGGATTGGCCTGCAAGTTTGTCCAAACATTCATAGTCTCCAGAGGATAACTCTAAAAGACTTTGATGATGATCCCCTGACTTTTCCTCTGGTGCCACCAAAAGGTTGAAAGTTCACTTTTTTTATTGAAACATTTCCACACCTTCTCACCCCAACTCGTCACATACTGGTGCTTTGTCAGACCCCTTGGTGTAACTTTACTGTTGTGGTATTGGTTAATGTGAATTCAAACAAAAACACTTGCTTAGGTTTAAGAAACAAAACTTAACGCATGGGACATTAACAGCGGTCTCCTGGATGAAAGCCCTGTGTTTGTTTGACCCTTCCACCTCCCTGCGTATGTTTCTTTGCCCTTTAAACTGCATCAAAACACTCCCCACCCACTTTCTCTGATGCTGTGTTCACACAAAGAGCAACACAACAACAGGCTACAAGCCATTTTCAACGGAAGCCAGTGGCATGAAGCCACAAACTGAAACATTTATCGCTGGGGGATGGGTGTGATACGCCTCAAATGAGTTTTAGCTGGTCTCAACTTTTTTCAGCACGCGAAGTGTCAACCAGTCATATGTTTTCATTTCACCCCTCTCTGTTCCATCTAAAAAGTGCGTTCTCACAAACGCTGGATGGATTGCTGTAAAATTTGTACAAAAATCTTTAGTCCTCAGAGGATGAATTGTAATCAATCCACCATCTAATGGATTGGATGCAAACTAATCCATCATCTTGTGCCATCATCAGGTAAAGCTTTTATTGTCCAATTTAAAAAACTGATTTTGGACCAAATTCCTCCATATTTTTAACAGTCCCATCAGCCTCACCTGTAATTTGTTTTTAGTGCTACTTAGCAAATGTTACAGCCTCACAGAGCCGCTAGCATGGATGTCCATTTTGTTGTCATCTTGTTGGAGTATCCCATCTATGTGCCTGCATATCCGATCATCATAATCTAGTTACAAAAACCCCATAAAACCTTTCTACTAGTTTTGGACAGGCTAGCTGTATCATTGTGAAAGAAACTAGTCAACTGCTGCATTAAATACCCAATCTGTGTTTCTAATCACAGTATTATCAACACGAATGTGTCGTTGTCTGGAGAGATAGAAGTCAGAAAAACAAACATTATGATAATAAAGGATACAATTTTAACTGGTTAACTTAAAGTTGAAGTTTGTTTGTCACTCTCATTTTGCTGATAAGGCAGAGAAGTCAAAGACACAAAAATTAGGGTAAACACTAGTCACATTTACACTATTTATTTCCCTTCCAGGCTACCTTTGAGTCTTGCCCTGACCTCAGTGTCCTTTTTATGTTTGTTGCCTCTACCCCATGACGTCACACTTCTGTTGGAGGGAGCAAGTAAAAATATTTTAAAATAATTTCTCATTAGGCCATCAGATATTGCAACTGACCTGGAAATGATTATTGCCATGCTGTAAATTGCTTTAATTTTTTAAATTAAAATGTTTAATCATAATGATTAAGGAATGAAATTAAGATGTATGAGAAGTATGAATCACCGGAGTAACTGTGAACTAATGACAGCTCCAGAGAGATGCATTTAACAGATAGACAGAGTTTGCAGTATTCAGGTGCCACTTTGCCGTAAAAGCTCTTTATGGTTGTGTCAGAGTTGTTGTTCACACAACATGAAGAGCAGTGCTAAGCTGAAAAGCAAGTTCATGTGAAAAACATCCCAAAAATTAGCCTGAGTTTTTCTCACAGCAATGTCCTCGAAGTGTAGTCAACAAGTGTAGATGGGTGTAACGATGTTCTGTTTTTCACATGATCTGATCAAACCTGTGCTCCCATTAGCCAAAAGGACTCAAACAAAGCTTACGCACAAACAGAAACACGCTTAAATATAATGTACACTACACACTCAAATGCACACAAACCACAGGCAGGCTGTTTTTCCTGCTCCCACAGTGGAGCAGAGGATAATGGGACAGATTAGTGTGAGCGGCTGATGCCTGGCGGCCCTTTCTCTGAGAGCGCGGCAGACGAGGATGCTGGCTCTCAGTGGCCCTTGCCAATTACAGCATCCACTCTAGCAGGCCAGGCCTAATGAAGAGTCCGGAGCATGGGAGTGGAGGCGGGCAGCCAGGGATCGATCCCCAGCCTGGTGAGGGCACAGGTGGGGGGAGGACATGGGAAAGCCTGGGGACTGAGGGACCGCATCACTTCCTTCTTTCATACATAGGTCGCCAACAGGGAGTTGCAGCTACATCTTTGTCTATGTTCCCCCATTTGACCTCTCAACATCATTATACTCACTCCTTTTCACATGTTCTAAATTGTTCTCCCTGTGATGTGCATCAATAGTGCAAAGCTGGAGGTGGATGCTGGCGTGCCTCTTAAGTCTCTTGTGCCTCCAGCTTTGTTATGTCAAACTAAGCTTCAGGGAAATTGAGTTTTTCAAGCCTGACGTTTCTTTAGAATAATCCTTCCAGAGCAGTAATTGTTCAGCCGGAGTGGGAGTTACTACAGCGTCTCATTTCACTGTGAGATTTAATGAGCTCTACTCTATGAATGACAGGTTGTCTGTAACCTGTAGTTTTAGTTTTAAGTATGTACTGCAGGTATACCAGAGACTGTAGCATCTATTGGGCAACTTAAAGGATATAAATAGAGTTTTTTTTTTTATCTTTTTGTTAGCCACACTAGCTTTAGACTCATTTAAAACAATTATTCCCATGAAGAGATCAAAACAAACAATAAATCTAAAAACAAGACTTGTCTGCGTCACATTGCCAGCATGGAGCCATATTAAATTCAACCCATGCCAATCCAGTGTCATCACACATTAAAGGGTATCTTCTGTGTTTTTCAACCTGAACCCTTTTTTCTCATGAATTTGTGTCTAAGGATGATTTCACACCTGTAGTTGGGTTCATTTGGTCTGGACCAAGGGAAAAAATTATATATTGTTGGATTTTAAATCTGGTCCAGAGGAGTAAAGATGATATTATACAGACTGACAGGTAACTCGCTGATAGGGCTGTTTTGTCATATCCTACATCATCAGGACCCACACAGGGAAATCAAATTCCAGTGAGCAGCAAAGCAAGTTTATGCAGCAATTTAACACGTGAATGAACACTGCGAACATTGGAGAATGCACGGACACACGCATGATCTGCACACTGTGGAATCGCTGTCACACACTTTTTAATGGAGTTAATGACCTGACACATAAACAGGGTTGGATACAAGCACAGCAGTTTAACAGCTTTTGACCTCTTATTCCGGGAAAACGCCCACGTCAACGTGCTTACAGTATATACATGGCATCAAATGCAGGTCGATTCCTGAACAGATTTTATGATCAGCATATGGATTTATTAGTACCGTAGTTCAGCTTTTGAAATCATGCTAAAATAACGTATCCACTACCATAAAATCCTGTGGTTGGTTTGTTTGCTTTCACACCACAAACGAAGCACACCAGCGTGAAGCGGTTTTCAAGCAGTCTTGGTTCGGTTGTTTGGTCCACTCCAGGCCAAATGAACTGTACAAAGGGACCAGAGTTAATTTTAACCAAACCAAACGGGTTAGGTGTGAAACCACTGTAATTTGAAGGATAACAATGTCAGCCACAAAACGAGCTGCGAGGGCAAGTGAGCAGCATCAATGTCACATTATGTTTTTGCCACTGAGAGGCTCTGATTGTTATTATAACTGTCTGACCACATTATGGGAAGGACCAAACAGAAAAATAAAAACTTTTTCTTTACCTTTCACTGGATCCGGTCTCAGGTAGAAGTCTTGTTGTGAAATCTGTATACTCTGGCACAAGTAAATACAGGTGGCCATCAAATTCAAAGACCTCATCCATAATTTCAAAATCGTCTAAATATTCAGCCATAAAATTGAAAATATTTTGGATAACACCAAGCTACACTTTCTGTACTCCAACACAACAACCTCTGCTGAGCAGACACTCGTGTTTTCACCATGTGTAACGCCCCGCAGGACTTAGTCTCTTTGTTATGTGTTGCATGCTTTTATTTTGGTGCACATCCTGTTTTATTTTGACATGTTTAACCTCTCCTCCCGTTGCAGTTCACTTCACTCCCTGCCCTGCATGCTTCCCGCCTTCACGTTTGAGCACCTCCTTCTGACCTAGTTACCTGCACCAGTCACCTGTGTCCGATCGTCGCCCCCGCCCCTAATCATGTCCACCTGTCCATAGTTAGTCACTTCCCTCACTAGTATTTAAGCAGCGTCTCCCTTTCCTCCTGTGCCAGATCGTCTTGTCATCCCTAGCGATACATACCTTCCAGTGTACTTCCTGATTATTGATCCTTCGTGCCTGAACATTCTGCCCGTTTTTGACCCTGCCTTCTGCCTGCCGTTTTGGACTTGTTTGCCTGTGAGTTTTGACTTCTGTGTACCGACCCTTTTTGTGAATAAAGGACCAGCGTTGTTGTTTTAAACCTGTCGTCTGAGTGTTTGCTTCTGAGTCCAAGCCTGTCTGCCTCCGAGTCGTCACACCATGGTTGTATTCCACTATACCACCGTGATCTTCCGGCAGCACGTCACCTCGCCAGTTATCAGAACGAGACTCCTTGAGTGAGACTCTTTCCATAATATCAGATACATATTTGTTGACAGGCTCTGTCAGTGGAAAAAAACACTTTAGTGGACGTAAATGATTGTGCCAGCTTGCCCCAATAGCACCATAATGCAGCCTGTGAACAGCTGCCGTCTGTCCCTCAATACTGAACCAGTTACAAAAATTGTTGTCCCTATTAGCCGCAGACACAAAAACAAGAGAAACTAGGGTCCAGGTTGAAAAATACCATAGTTACCCTTTTAAAAAGGCTATACTGTGGCTTTGGGTGTCATATTCCTTCATTAAAATGAACATGGCCAGTGTAGTTAAAAACAAAGCAATTCTACAACTCCGTTTTTACTCCAATAAACTTAGGTGTAGAGTGGCCATGTTCATGGTGATGAAAAAAATATGTCACCCAAATGTAGCAGTATTTTAGATGCCAATGAAGTAATAAAAATACTGTTTCATAGGATGACTTCAATCGGATTTGTTCATAGCAAAAAGTTGACATACCAACATTGTCCTTCAAATACATCCATTAGATTAGATTACATTTTATTTGACACTCTGTAAGCAACTGGAATATATTATATTTACAGTATATACACATACATACATTCTGATCATGCCCACTGCCACTTAGTCTTTGATAAGGTCAGGACCCTCTGCCTCCTCCTCAGCGTTTCTGCATCTCTATGGTGATCAGCATGCTAATGGAGCTAATTGCCATTTCTAGTTTTAGATTAGCATTCAGAGGGAAGGGCTAGCCAGCAGGGCTGACAGCTGTTATGGCTAATGCTAACACTAGAGATGATAGTCCAAATATTTCTCTTAGATGCCAGCAGGTCTAAAACGTGGCCCCATTTCACCAGCCATTCAATGCTGGGGCTTGATTACTGCCAAAAGTACCTCCAGAAACACCTGTCACCATGGCAGTTATAGGCCTGTTCAGACTGACTGGCTGTTTCAAACTAAGTGCTCTATTTCTTTGCCGTCTGAATCAAAACATTGTTCAGCTGGTCGCAAGATCATGGCGTTTTTGCTCATTATACTTGTGGCATGATGACAATGTCTGCCTGTTTGTCGGTCAGTCCATCGATCCACCACGTTGGTCCAGACTGATATACCTCAACTAATGAATGGATTGCCATGAAATTTGGTTGACATGCATGTTCCCCAGAGGATGATGCCTAATGACTTTGGTGATCCCCTGAATTTTCCATCGAGCGCCATCAGCAGGTTCACTCCCTGACTTCAATTAAAGATGCACCTATACCGATGCCGGATTGGATATCAGGCCGATACCGACTCAAATAGCTGGATTGGGTATCAGTGACTATGAGGCTGATCGATTCAATTTAATGCTATTGTTTATATACTATATACATTATATACTGGAATTTTAATTCCTGTTTAAGTTTTGACCTACTTGTTGCCTCATTAAAAAGGTTTACACTTGAATTGTAATTCCTTTTTCCAATTTTTGTATTATTTTCATATAATAACAATTCAGAAATATACAGTATATCTATACATTTATTTGTTAGGAAAATTATGTTTAAGTCAAGCCTGATTCCGTAAACATAAACGAATGATACTGCTCACTTCCACACAGTGAGGCAGAGAGCAGATTAATTAAACACTGGTATTGGATTGCTACTTATCGGCCAATACCCAAAGCTCAGTTATTGCTAACGGGACAGAAGAAGTCACATGGGTGCATCCCTGACTTCAATAAGATCAAAAATTATCTAATACTTTGGTTTCTGATCAAATATCTTCATAAACTCCCTTGCATACACAAGTCACTCTCTGCTTTATGTGACTATCTTTACAGAAATTTTTCTGTTTTAGCTCTGTAAAAAAAGCTAAGTATTTATCACAAAGCTTAAAATTGTACATCTGAAGCATCAAGGGTTATTTTAGAGTATTCTCAAGGTAGATATAGATTCATTGATAGTCATGGAATAGAGAAGAGCCTTGTGAGATATTTTGAGAAATGCTGTGAAGATGAGGCCTAATTGCTTTTCTTTGAACCTGATTTACAGCCAGGAGCTCTTATAGGTGTCTTCGTCATCAGGGAATAGTGGTGGGCTGTGATAAAAAATACTTCACGATACAGCGTGTCATGGTAAGAGTTATATTACACCTGAAGTTTGACTAGAGAGAGCTCCATTAATGAGTCCCCTATAGCCCCTGAGATAGCTCCTGAGACATGAGATAAACGAGGAAGATTAACCAAAACAGTCACTTTCAATGCAGACCAGTGCATGAAAGACGCTACTGTGCAGGAGGCAATAGTTCCCACATTAAAAGCTACTGGAAAAAAATGTTAGCATCAGTTTTCTTTGTGGAGGGCAGCTTATGGTCATTTGTGCTTTAGATATGTTTCTTTGTTGCTAATATTGTTAGTATCACAAAGCTACTGGCCAGCTGGTTTAAAAGGGCTTTTTAACCCCTAAGTGCAAAACAAGAACAAAAATTGCTGGTGTGGGTTACAATGAGCAGTGGCATTCCTTATTGATCTGAGATAATGTAATGAGAGCGACTGTGGAGGAACAGAAGTGATCCATATGGCGTCACACCAATATAATGAACTTGCGTGTCGATGCAAACGGACGATTCCAGGCTGACTCGAATCCTAATTGTTGCCAAGGTGTGGTGAAATCCTAGTCTACGTGTATGGATTATATAACTCAATAGAGAAAAGTAAAAAAACAATGGAATGGAAACAGATAAATGGATATATATGATTACAAACATTTGTCATCACTTTGCAATAAATTACAAGTGCAGGGAAAAGTATTTCCGAATCATATATCAGTGTCTGAACAAGAAAAAGTAAAAGATTAATTAGGGACATGTCACATTCCCCAGCTGGTGATTCAGATTTACCTTCTAGTTTTAATGAAGGTTGAGGATTGGTAGCAACCAGTCATCTAATCTGACAACAGTGTGAGCTCCTCATTACCAGATATCCAACCACAGACCAGCAGAGAGTTTTGCATTAAACTGTATTTGGGGGACACTGAACTGTGTGGGTATAATCTGCCTGGTTCAAGGATTAAGTAGTTAAATAATGATTCCTTGCATCTAAATTGGCATAAATTTGCAGAAAAGCTGAGTTTATCACTTCTTTTAAACATCAGTTAGAACAGCCTGATTTTATCTGTTGTGTAATGTGAAGTAAAGAGGAAACAGAAAAAGACAACCTTCAAGATTGATACCACTTTCATGTCTGTCCATTAAAGCTAAAGCTAGTTAGGCGATCATTAATTTAGCTTAGTGCAAAGACTGGAAACGGGGAGGCAGCCAGCCCGTCTCTATCTAATGAACACAGTGGATCTTATTTGTTTGTAGATAAGATAACTATCACTTACCTGTAGCTTCATATTTAACAGACAGACGTGTGAGTTGTTCCTCTCATCAGAAATCAGGAAACAAATAAGGTTATTTATTATGTCAAACTACTTTTTATGGAGTGCTGCAGGAATGAGTCCTAAAACCCAGAAATGAGTTTGCATTTTAGCACTTCTGGTTCCCTTGTCTGGAAGTCATTTTTTTTTTTTAAATGTCTATTAAGTTACAGATTTTAACATTTTGTTCTATGATATAAAATACATCAGTATATAGCAAACTTGTGAATTTTGAAGCTTTTATGTGACTTTTAAAAAGGCGGTTGCTAATGAGTGGCTAAATGAGACTACAAGATGTCATCACACCGACTCGTCCTCCTTTACTGCCTCGTTGTGTATATTCGCGCTCATGCGACACTTCTGGCGATTGCATTCACACTTCAAAAATCACAATTATCTAAGTATCATAAACGTTTGTTATTTTCTGCAACAATCCAAAACCCAATGGAAAAATCCCATTGGATTATTGATGAGGGAACTAGAGCGATGCTAACTTTGTGGTAGGCCCATAGATATATGTCATCCCTGCAACACGCTATCGGATAAGCTTCCTAGGAAAACAAATCACCCAGAAGTCATCCTCTTTCACCTGTTCAAATTCAGCTTTGTCAGTGAGCATTAATTTCCCCCCCAAAAAACGTAACAGCAAGGAAGCATTTTCACAAACTAATGCTAAGCTGTGAACTTGCTGGTAATTTATCTTAAATCATACACTGATAAAATTAAATGTAGATGAATCAGTCAAACACTGAGAAAATGAGCAGGAAGGAGGCTAAAACTTGCTCTGTGCTCCTTTTACAATTTCCGGTGATTGCTTGGGTGACAGGCCGACAGGCCTAATGTACTTCGTTCTGTGCCAGTGACACACTTTACGTTTTGCTAATAGGACATGCCACGTTTGGTTTCAGCCATGTTCTTCTGTCTTATTAAAGTTCTCAGCTGAAGTCTTGCAAGTCCTTTTCGGACATAATGGTGGGAGCAATTAAAAGACACTTCCGAGGCCTCTCTGAGAACATACTGTATCAACAGTGTCTTAACACCTTTATTCTAATATTCACCATGACTTCCACACTAATAGTACTCACAGTATACTACTGCTTCTGCTACTTCTACTGCATGCTGAGTGTGTGCACGACAATACGATGCAAATATGTCTTCAAAGTATTAGAAGATGCAAATTCTTTATTCATGTATAAAGAGAGATTATTATGCCATTATGTAACTAATACAGCGGGCGCCTGGCTGCAGATAGCTTGTGTGTTTTCACTCTCAGACTCAATGAAAAAAAAAAAGCTTCACAGGTCGTGAATATCTTCTCCAAGAATCTTGTTTGTTCTGATTTATTCACAGTCACATCGGGTTGGTAGAGCTGCCTGACTTTGTCTTTATATGCAGAACTTAATCAATTCAGAGACTTTGAAATTGAGCTGTTCTTGCACACACAGAGAAGCCCACCTCAACAAACACATGTAGCCTCTGGGCATGTTGCTACACATACAAACGATCGGTAACACACGTGTGACAGCTCTGACCTTCCCAATGAGAGTGACCTAACACCTGCTCCATTCAGTGTCTTATTAGTTGGTCAATTAAATGAGAGGAGAAAGGGAGGCTCCACCGATCAGCAATTACAGTATGTGCTTACATGTGCTTGTTTGCACATTTAATGACATGCAGATCTATAACATCAACAGGCGGTACATGCCTCACAGTCTTAGTTTTAGTTGTAAAGTCAGCACAGCACTCCCAGAATCCCCAGACGAGAGGAATAACAGCAGTCATATCAATTCACCACAGTGGCAATCCTGGCTACGCTGTCTGACGCAGATAGTTATAGGTTTGCATCAAGAAGACCGTGAGATGCAACTTTTACAGCCCCTGAGCAGCACATATAACCACATTCAAAATGCTTGTACTGTCATCAGCTAAAAGGGCTGAACGAAGCTCAAAGTTAGAAATGCTACTGAATCATGAGACGACTTCAGGAGCAGAGGAACAATCTACATTTATCATCATCACCAAAATGCAGAGCTGTTTTTCTGCCTATAGGGCACCACCTCTCTTCCTTTCTTGAAACGTGGATGGCGTGAATGTTGAATTAAGGAGTTATTTTCTCCACTGGCTGTCGCTGAGTGAAATGTCTCAGCAGTGAAGCCGCAACCAAGCATAACGCAATGGAGGGACAGAGTAAAAAATTTTATTATGGAAAAAAGCACATCAAGCATACAGCTGACAACAGACAAATTTGTAAAGAGGGTCATCAATAATACGGGCAAGAATGCCAGAATTCTAGTCACCTCATTTTTCCTTTTCTTACCTTTAATTTATTTTATTTTTATTCCTATTGCACCTTTTTTTAATTTTGTTAACACTACAGCTTGAGGAGTTCATCCACCGGTGATACGAGAGGTGAGGTATTAGATGTGTGCTGCTCATGTTTATGTAATATGAACCACTGAAGAAATATCTCTTAATGATCAGAACAAACATGAACAAAAATAATATACATTAAAACAAGTGTAATTGTATATGCATCTTCTCTAAGTTTTCTGTATTTGTGTGATGAATAATAAAAAAAATAAGCGCAAAAAAAGGCTCAGCAACTATCTGATGGATTACGATGAAATTCATGCCCCCCTCAGGATAAACTGTAATCACTTTGATGATCTCTTTAAAATAAATAAATAAATAAAAAGCTTGCAAATAGCGGGGCAGATAATTAGGGAGGGTTCAGGTGGAAGCACAGTCCTCAACTATTTAATAACCTATTGGAACACTACATAGTCCTATTACAGTACTTTTCTTTCCTTCAGATGAAATGCAAGTGGATTCATTGACAAACAGATGAGTGAAAAAGATAAAAGTCAGGTAAAAATTCCTGTTCATCCAATAAACTAAAACCTGCAAAGTGAACTAATTACAGCGATCACAGCAGGCTTCAGCATCACAGAGCCACTAGCACTGCTGTCGACTCTTAAATCCTGTTACGTGTTTATTTGAAGTCATTTCCTTTTTTGTTCTTGTGGTAGCCTATTACTAAAAATGAGATTCAAAACAACAAAGTTGTCTTAAGGGGTAATGGCCTTTGTTGCATCTAATCCCCCATTTTCTTTCCTCTCCTTAGTAAAGCAATAAATGCCAAAAAACGTTGTCCTTGTGGTGAGCAAAAGACAAATAAATGAAAAATGTCCACCTAGTTTGTCCCACAGAGACCGGGGTAACTGCATGTACATGGATACAGCAAAGTGAGGTAGACCAGTGGGACATTTAACTTTTGTAAAATGGACACTGAGACAGGAAGGAAATGTCTCACAAGTGAATAATTACTTGAGGATGTACATGTCCCCTCTTATTTGCAAATCGGCAGTTAAACCAGTTGATTAAAGTGCACGTTTGAGACGTTCCTTTCCCACAAATTAAACATATTTTGGAGGTTAGTTAGTTGTAAGTACAGTTCAAGTAATTGGAGTATCTTTCTCTCTCCCTATAGTCACACACACACAAAATGCTGTGCAACAAAGTGAGCAGTGTTATCATTTGCCAGTTCTACTCATTTATTCATGAATTGGCTCCTTAAGGGAGCTGGGAGACAACCATTGGTTCATCAGTGATGAATCCCTTAATAGAGAAAACCCGCTGAGACCAGCGGATGGACGAAGAGACAGGGGGAGGACAGACAGCAGGTTATATTACTGAGTGCCATTTTTGGTTATACAAGACTCAGCAAGTATTGAAGTGTTAGATGAGAAGAAGAGGTGGGATGGGAAGCTCACAGAGGAGTTTAAAGTGGCAGGCTTATTGTTTGGGAGGCGTTGTGTTGGCGTCATTGCACACGAGTCATTTCCCGATGACATCACAGAAGACAGATGCGTGCATCTGGTAAGGCAAGAGCAGCCATTTGTAAGATAGTTTTATTACTTAGACAGTGCTTCAGTATTGAAGCTACAGTCTTCAGCAAATGCACCTCGCATTATAGAACTTCCCTGCACGTTCCCACTCTTTACTGTTGCATTTTCTTATATTCTGCACATTTACTGTTGCTCTATGTATTTGAATGCAAGGCACATTGTAATGAAGTGAGCTATATTAAAAAAAAATTACCTTTCCTAGCAGTCTGTGCATGGGAGAGGCCAAGCGGGAGGGAAGCAGGGATTGTTTGTGTGGAGGAATAAGAAGGTGTGACTCCCCTCTCACTCCGCTGATTACAGATGGAGAGGACTCTGTGGAGTTCTGCTGCAAGTTCCTGCTGCCTCAGTGTTGAGTGTGCCTGATGCTCTCTCCTCTCTATTACAGCCCACAGCACCGCAGCCATCACACACACACACACACACACACACACACACACACACACACACACACACACACACACACACACACACACACACACACACACACACACACACCCTTGCTATCTTTATCTCTCTGATCCTCTCCTGCAGATGTCATACTGTTGCCTCCAAACAACACGAGATCCTGCTCAGCCTTTGTCTCTCCCTCTGTATTTAATGTAAAGCGATATGTGGGCGGCAATTGCTGCCAGCCAACCCTGTTGATTAATGGTTACATGTAACAGGTCTACCTTACGCTATCGGTGGAGACCCGCAAATTACTGCTCATGTATTATAAAGGGAAACTTTCTTCCAGCGCAGTAGCAAAAGCTGAGCTTAACGGCACAATGTCACATAGTCGCACAGACTGTACTGATAATCACAGATTCATGGGTGTGCACATGTGGGCACTAGTAAAAAGTATGTTACATCTATTCTTCTACAGCCAAGTTAATTAAAGGCACATTTCCATCTACGGTAAAGACTGTAAACAAGAGCAGCTCACATACTTACATGCACACATACGTATATGAATTATTCATATATGCCATTACCACATCATTCAATGTGATGTAAAGTCTTCGAATTTTGATATCCTCCTTGGTAGTACAACTCATAAACACATCATTACAATCTCTAACTAAACCTCACAACCATCATATTATTTTCTTAATCTCTCCTTTTATTATCCAGTTATCTATAATGTGAGAAATAGGCTCAAAAGACTGAATCCAAACACAAGATAAAGAAGTCCATCCATCCATCGTCAACCGCTTATCCCGTTAGGGGTCGGGGGGGCTGGAGCCGATCCCAAACAAGGGGAAGGAGGGTCACCCGGAAGGCCCACCCAGGGCAAGATAAAGAAGTGTGTTTTGCATCTGCGCTCACAATAAAGATCTCTTTTATTCCACCCCGTGCTGATGGCGAGTATCCAGAGCTGTATCTGTGCTGAGGCCAGCTGTACACATGTACATGTGCTCATATAAAAACACTCAATGACACCTGCAAACAACAGACTTGTCGTCTGTGTGTTTTTCATCAAGCAAATGTCCCTGACACCCTCAGTTTGTGTGTCGCAGGACACAGTGGCATATAAATTGCATTTAAGAAATGTATCCTTGAGCACTGGAGATCCATGTACCCTATGAACCCAGCAAGAGAAAATGTGTTATTATTTAAATACACAAAAGACAATAGCTATAGAAACTAATAAACTAACCCAATTTGAAACTACAGTACATGGGAAGAAGTATCTAACTATAAAGATGAATCTCTGTCAGGCTTTCTCTGTCCTTTACATATCTTGAGAACCATCCATCCGATCTACTGCACATTTGGCAGGTGAATTGCTGAGGGAGAGCAGTGTCGGATATAGTGCAATTTGGCCAGATGGTGGCTCTATAAATAAACTTTATGTTTTGGTCTGTAACTTACGAACCTTAACACTCAGACACAACATTTTCCCCTAAACTGTGTGGGTTCAGATGAATCTATCTATATAAGCCATGCCCATTTACATCTAAATGGAGTTTGTGTCCAAATCTTATTTTTTGCACCTCCTCCTACAAATTTTGAGCAATTATCACCAAATTTGGTAAAGAACATCTTTTTTTGGGATTTTTGATGTTTCATACAGCTTTGCTGTAGCTGACCCTCAAATTTAGCTCAAATGCTGCAGGCAGGGCCTATGTTACAAAAACTGTCATATCTTCTGAACGCTTTGTGCTATTACGACCACATTAAGTGTACACGTGTAGATATGATATCTGAGTGACCATGACCATGTGGTGCCATTTAGCCAATAGGTGGCTCTGTAGCAGCATCATCTAACTATAAAGGAAGTATTCGCTGTCTGTTTATGTATGTTGTATGTATGACTGTCCTTCGCATACCTCGAGAACCATTCATCCAATCAACTTCACATTTGGTAGGTACGAGCAGCCACTCTGGGTACCACTTCTGGATACCAAGCAATCGGTCTGTTCCAGACGGGCACACACTATTAATAGGCCCTGCACTAGTTAAATTAAGTTGGTAACCTGAACCTTTAGGAGGTAGTATAGAAAAATAATGGTGGGGCTGGAATCCACATAGAATAATACTGAGGCCATAATGTTTGTGTCCTGAGGTGTGTGTACTGTATATGAAGTGAGTCGATATGTATCTCTAGGTGGATAAAACACAAACTTTCTGTAACATTAGTCTCTAAGTCTGGTGTTGTTCCTATTTGTGGAGGCAAAACAGGGGGTGTTGATCGTGTACGTATTGTTCATTCAGAGGTTAAGGGTGTCTTTAGAGAACCCGTTTGGGGCTGGTGAGTCAGCACGACTGTCAGCCTCACTGTTTCTCAGCTCCATCAGTGTGGCAGCGGGCATTCGTCCAGTTGGCAGGGCAGCAGGACAGTGACAGGGCTGTCTGACAGGGAGCACAGACATGAGACCAGGGAGGCAGAGGACGGTGCAGAGGGCTTGAGAGTGGTCACACAACAACAGCATGAAATCTAGACCTTTCCTCTCTGTTAGACCAGCAAACAGAGGATACTGCATGTTTTGTATGTCAGGGGCATGGAGACGCACAAAATGGTCATGTAATTAGGTCAGACTTACTCTTAAAGTGACTAAAAGTTAGTAGAAAAGGCTCAATTTAGCTCACTCGCTGCAAATAATTGCAGTGCAACAAACCCCAAAACTATCATCTCAACTCTCCAATGCTCATATTGCACTTAACGCAAGTCCATCAGAGTTTTGACGGCAGAATCAATCTCAGTGGGGGTGTGTGGAGCGTGGCCTTGGAAGCATCTGTTCTTTGAGCACTGGACCCAATCACAAACCTATTATCTGTCAAAGTCACATGAACTGCAGAGAATCAACTGCCTTGCCCTTTGTGTCTTTAACTTTACAGCCAAAGCCCTCATTCACCTCGATATATCAAACTAACTGATCTTAAAACAAAAAATGAAGATCCCCTACAGTTTGGAAGCCGGAGGAAAAAGTGACGCAGGAGGCAAAACATGGTAAGAATACTAAAGGTCTTTCTGACAGAATCTGGATTTATCTTTAATGTGACATTTGAACTTTTATCCTTATGGGACTAACTGCATCATGCATAGACAGGGGAATAGGTCAGCCACAAGTAAACAAGACACCACAGACATAATTGATTTTGAGGATCAGTTTGAGCCAACAGATTGATCCCCGTGTTATTTAGAATCTGCACAAAAAAAATACTATCCCATTCTTAACTCATGAAACAGTGCTTGTGTGTGGCTATTTGAGCATGTCTGTGGAAACCTATGTGTGCTGCTGCTGTTGGGAACAATAAGGAAGCCACAATCACCACACCATTATGTTTGCTTTAGTGGCCCTTTAAGTGAAATCAGCTTACTTTCTGAGCGGCTCAATGGTGTTTCTGGAGCAACAAAGGGCCTAAGTAAAAATTATTTTGTGATTCAGTTGACTCACATGTGATGAGATCCCATCTGTCCCACCTTTGTCAGTCCCCCCTTAACTTCCTGTCCCCCATCTCATTCAATTCTACAGAGAATCTGAATTAATCAGTCTTTATTATGAGAAGTCATCTTCAAATAATGTTGTTTCAGACATCCAGGTGCTATCTTCCTCAATATGCAGATGATTGATTTGATATTGTTCTGCTTTGTTAAAATTCAAAGAGCAGGAATCTGCATTCTTGAAGGATATGGCTCGTCATATCCTTGATTTTTTTTTTTTTTTTTAACAAATCACATGAAAAGACTAAAACCAACAAGGAGTTGATCCTACTCACAACAATTTCCTGTGTAGCCCATAAACTGTATAAAAGAAGTGGACATAGTCACCGTGACATCACCCCTTGGTTTGTGGACTGCCGTTTTGAAGCCTCGAGTTCGGTATTTTGGCCGTCACCATCTGAAATTTAGGCCGTCTTGGTTATGTGACACGAGAGGGTGACGTTAAGAACAACCTGAATAAGACATTTTTAGGCAACCAAAAATGTTCTAATTAACTATCATGAAATTAAAACACACTGTAAAAGAGTTAAAGTTGTAAGATGAAAACATGGACAACTTCCAGAGTGGACAACGCCATGGTAGTGACCTGTCAATCACAAGGTAGCCATGCCCTAAAGCATACCCTGCTTTATGGTCTATTTGACTAAATGGGACCATAATTTACTAAATGAACATCATGCTGTATTGACGAAACTAGTAACTGAGACCATAAACTCGTGTTTACAATATTTACTGAGGTAATAAATCAAGTGAGAATTAGGCTCATTTTCTCATAGACTTCTATATAATCAGACTTCTTTTTACAACCAGAGGAGTCGCTGGGGAAGCACAGAGTGGTAGCCCTCATTTCAAACCCTTATCATTAGTTCAAACACCCTTTGCCACAAGACCATTATGTTATTCCATTTGTCTAATATCAGATTTCAAGAAAAATGTAGCAAATGCTCAATAATTACAATAAAAAAACAGAGTACAGTTTTCAGTAAATGCATTTTTCCTCTACACATTTTGAAGCCACTGAGCAAGGAAACAACACACTGAATGGCTTTAAATTTAAAATATAATGGTTCACTCTGGAGAGAACGGCTTCGGTTAAAGCAGCGCGGCACTGACGAATATGTGCTCGTCCTGCCTGCATCTGACTTCTGAGGCCGCACGTCTCTGTCGGCATCTTACAGAGTTGTGACAAGAGTTCAATCACAACAAAACACGACTGTCTGCCTCTTAGATCAACTCTTTGCAGTCTGACCTTTACAACCAGAAAGAACAGTGTGCATCTTTATCTATGCCTGCAGACAATTAGGTTGGAGGAACAGATCACTCTGTCAGCGCTGCTCTTTACTGTAAACAACGGCTGTGTTGGCGTCCCAGGAGACCACAGACTCGTCTGGTGTCGGAGTGATACAATATGGTCCAAATTCAGATGAAATGACAATAGCAGATGAAATGACAGCGAGCCTAAACTGAACACAACCTCATTAGCAAAGATAAAGCAGGAGGACAATAGTTATGATCTAATGGGTTGTGCTTTCATTTGACCCTAACCTCATGAAAACAACATTATTAGTACTGACAGAGGCAAATCTCTCTGGGGAGTGACAGCAAATGGAGACGTGGAGTATTGTTTTCTGGCTACAGCCTCACCACAACTGACAGAGCAGACAGCACCCTCTACTATCTCCTGGGAATAGGTCAATAGGGAGAATCACCACCTGCTGCTGCTGTCAGGTATCTGAAGGGGTTCCTCCATGATTCAACTCACTAGGTGGTCTTTCTGGGCATAAGACGCCCTAACAGTAGGATAATGCCACCTCTCCTCTGTATACCCTTACAGAAGAAGTTTAATCAAGTGTGCTATTAGTATACTTATTCAAACTTAAACTTAGGTACAGTTGAGAAAATTGTACTCAAGCATACTTGGCTTATACCGACAAGTATACAGAAAAGTCTAAGAGTACTAGGCAGGTGCACAGAAAAGTCCAAGTATACTTGCAGTAAAAACTACTAAACTAGTAGTTTATGCTGAGTATACTTTAAAGTGTACATTCATACACTAAAAAATTGGGCTACAACTATATAACTAGTAAACTAGTAGTATACGTACAGCAGACCTGGGTATTATATGGAACCGGCCCTTGTGATGGTTCTGCCTGGCCCGGGAGGTCTCAGACAAACCACACAATTTAACTTACAAAGCTAAAAAAAAGCAGTAAAGAAAATAGGTTTTGTTTTGAAATGCTTGTGTATTGTTAGTGTGCTTCTTCCTGTCACACTTGACATTGATGTAAATTGATGTGAATGATGTTTGAAGTAGTGTCACCTGCCGAGGCGTCTATAATAAATCATGGACTGCTAAGTATTTTTTCGTGGAGGTTGGCGGTAAAGCTGTGAGCTTAGTTTGCAACAAACATGAGGCTGTATTCAAAGAATACAACTTGAACCGTTACTTTGAGACAAAACATGAAGAAAAATACAGACACCTATCTGGAGATGAGAAGGAGAGGACAGCTGAGGGGCTGCTAGCTAAAGCTGCATGCAACAAAACAAGTAAATGTAAGTGTTAACGTTAAGTTAAATACAAGTTACATACAAATACAAAAGTTAAATGTTAAAAGTAAGAGTTAATGTTAAGTTTTGTTAGTGGAAACATCACTACCCAAAACAGTCAGTCCTGTATGGTTCAAAGACTCCTGCATATAATGTAATTTTCTTAATAATATTATAGTATAGTAAGAATATATATAGTATAAATAGTATAACAAATGCTGAAAAATAAGTGCCTGGTATGTTTCCTGATAAAATAGAGGTTACTTCTGACAGTATTTGTTTGGCCCCCAGCTACAATCTGGGTTTCTCATGTGGCCCCTCAGGAAAAATAATTGCCCACCCCTGACCTAGAGTATAAGTTCACTTATAGTTCATATTATAGCTGCAGTACAAAATACAATTTGGATGTACAGTTTGGGCCAATTTAGTCCCAAGATGTATTCAAGTTGTACATTTCCACGTATACTATTAGTACACTGATATTTGTATGCTTAAAATAATAAATATTCTTATTTTTGTAAGGGTGTGCTAATAAGTAAAACACCACTTCTGTCTTGAATCAGTGGTCCAGTTTGTTTTTCAAAAAGCGAGGTCAGATTTCACGTGACAGAGCAGAACTTTTCACTATTTCGATTAGTTTTCTTGTGGGTATCTCATCTGACCCGAGTCATCTTTGCCCTCTATAAGTGACATAAACTGGGGATACATCTTTCACCTATTCCTGTCGCGGTGACGGAGTGGGGGGGGGGGGGGGGGGTTGTCACTGATCTGACATCAGATCTTGGATCTATGTGTTGCTCATCAAGCTCATCAATCACGGCACCTCTCACATCGATCACTGTGGCAGACATAAATAGCTGCTCACATTTGCTGCTCCCCAAATACACAACAAAGCAGTCCTGAGCATGCCTCCCTAAAGTCCACCTTCTGACTGAGAGCTCAAAAAAGCCACAAAAACAGCTGTGATGGCGTGAGCTTGCATTTGTTTGCTTGTTGGAAACACAAGAAGACAGAAAAAGGTGGGAAATGAAGGGAATTGCAACCCCTCACTGTCCGAATCCACCTTAAAGTCTACAACTCTGCTCTGCTAACGGTCTGCTTTTCTGTGTGGTTTTACAGCATTAATTTTTCAACCTTTTCTTACTGCTATTTGATCCAGTGGTGAATCCATCCATTATTATTTACCAAGTGATATGAAAAAACTTGGGATGATTTTTGATTCTGCTTTTAAGTTTGATAAACAGCTAAAATCTGTAGTGAGAGGAAGCTTCTTCCAACTGTGAAGTGTAGTTAAAGTAAAACCTTTTTATCTTCCCAAGACTGAAAAAGTAATCTATGCTTTTATTACCACTCATCTAGACTACTGTATCTCCCTCTATTTGGGATTCAGTGAGCAAGGTTTTAAACTGATTCCTGGAAATGTGAGCATATTTCCTTTGTGAGACTTTTGAGAGAGACTTTATTGTTTGTCTATAGAGCACTTCATGAATCAACTCCCTACTACCTATCTGCCCTTTTAACTCCCTATATCCAAACTAGGTCACTCAGGTCTTCTGACCAGTCTCTTTTGGTCGTCCTTCGAGCTCAGGAGAAGCTCAGAGGTGACCACACCTTCTCAGTTGCAGGCCCCAGTTTGTGGAACTTGATATGTGACAACTCTTGTTTTTTCCACTTAGAATGAGTACTGACTTGTATACTACACAATGCATTTATTTTTCTATTATCAAGAAGTGATTGGTGTAATTCTTCCTCTGGTCTCCTATAAAGTACGTCTATGAACTCCAGCATGCCCAAAATTGGGCTGCCCATGAACTCATGCACACCTCTGTACTAATAAATCGTACAGTTTGGATTTGAATTGTATTGCCTCTGTGCTTCAAACCAATCAAACCAATCAGCTCTCTCCTGTGAGGACAGACACCCGTGTTGTCCAACATTGTACTCACAGTCATTGTGCATGGAGAATAAGCTTTATGTACTGTCTTCAGCTTTAATTTTGCTGTCCATTAGGATTCATGTTACTGTGTAACAATAAATGTTTAACCCATTTGTGTGCGCAATTGAAACTTTCCTTTTCAAAATCGGTCAAAGTTTCACTGAAAACTGTGTTTTATTTTCATTTCAAAGTATTTCTAGTATTTGGGCACATGGGACTCTACAAAAACTGTGGTCCCATGAGCCCAAATACTAGATATTATATGATAAGAAAAAAGTGAAACTACAAAGAGCATCTATGAACTCATAACAAGCTTGTTTATCAAAATATATGCACACATATGCAACAAAAAATGATATGGAAAACATTTAATAAACATGATGTCATTTTTCAAAAATCTTTGACATTAACTATTAATAAAATTGTGATTTTTCTTTGAACTATTTGACCAATCAGAACAAATGCTGTGGCATTTTTCCTTATCATACTAAATATAATCTTTGGGCACAAATGTGTTAAGTGGTTTCAAATTCAGCACGTGTCCCTGTGCAGGTACTGCAGGCAAATTTAACCAGGAGGAGAACCTGGGATAGAACCAGGGACCACGTCTCCCAGCTGGTTTAGGAACATCTTGGGATTTTCCAAGAAGAGATGAAGGATGTGGGCAAGGAGAGGGACGTGTGGGATATGCTGCATAGCCTATTACCATGGCAACCAGACCTGAATAAGTGTCAGAAAACGGATGTATAGTGTTAGTAGCAGTAACAGTGACAATTGCAGGAGTAGTAGTACTAGATGTAGTAGAAATAGTAATACTGTAGTAGCAGCACAACTTGTTTAAAATGACAAGGACTGATTTCATTTAGCCCTCCATTTTATCGGCCCATATCACCGGAACATCCAGCCCGTTTTACCAACAGGCTGACTGAAAACAGGCAAACAGATGCAGCTCCCAGACAGTTACATTTTCTTACATTTCCCTAAACAGAAATATTTAAAAGGCTCATTGTGTTTCTGAAGTATTTTTCAGAGCGTGTGCAATAAATACAACATAACTTCTCCATCCTGTGCAGGGAAAGATGACTGTGAGGAAGATAACATCATTTGCATTTTGTGGCATTTACATTTGGTGATAAATTTACTTTTAATATGCTTTGCAGCTGCCTACCGTCCCCCCTATTAGATTAACTAAGCTGAAGGATGTTCAGAGAGGGATACTAGAGAAGGATTCTGTGCGTGTCTGCGATCCCTCCTGGTTACCTACACAAGATGGATGGTTTGTGAGTGACGGCCAAATACCTCACAGCTACAGCTTTCTACATGTGCTGATAGTGATACACCAGCAGCACATCATTATCCTCTTACATCCTCACACATTCCCACACGGAGGACCACAAAAGGCTGAAAAGACCACGTCTCTCTGAGATGCATGTAAATATTCTGAGGGTCAGCTAGCCTCTTTAGTACTGTAAAGTCTAAACCTCTATGTTTGGAAATCTGAAGTTAGACACTGAGTACAGAGAGGGACTGAAGACACAGAAAGCAGGACTAAAAAACAAGATTAGAAAAGCCAGCTCATTTTTTTCCCCTCTAGCAATCAAAATAGAAACATAACATGATTAATAACAGACACAATAATTTGTTGTTGAGTCTCAGAAATAATCCGTCTATACTGGTTTTAAACCTGCAATTACAGATTTTCTTTGGCCACTTATAGCAGAAACAAGTAGTGGAAGAAGTATTGAAATAATTTCCTTAAAGATGGAGTGTGGGACTTTGACATGAACATGAAATGGATGAACATCTGTTAAATAGCTAAACAAGTTCACACAACGTTGGGAGTTGTGGTGTCTGTGGCGACTTTACCGCGCTGGCGTACCGGTGATGCGTCTTACGTTCACCAGCCAGAGCTAAAGGGGGCAGGGAGTGAGGGAGAAAATGAAGGAGTGACGGAGCAGCAGCTCACCGTGGGACGGAAAAGAAGAAGAAGAGGAGGTGTTCAAGAAAACTTTCATCTTGGAGTGGATGTTCCAGGTAAAAAAGACACTGTGTTCAGAAGGATTAAAAATTAAATGTAATTGCACAGGCAGACTTGAAGAGAGCACTCCTGGGGGCGGGGTGATGTGGCAAGCTCAACAGCAGGCATACTGCATAAGACAGACGACAGTAACTATGTCGAAATATTATGTTATTATTATATAGAAAAAGGATGCTAATGCCCTCAGACCAGATTGCTGAGCAACTCTTGCCTCACATGAGTGAGCTGTTCATATGTTTTATGAATATCTTAATCTGAAAAGTAATTATAGCTGTCATATATTCCTTCTGAAGTGTCGTGGAGTAGAAGGATTAAGTATCATAGAATAGAAATGCTCAAGTAAAATAGAAGTACTTCAAGTTTGTGCTTAATAGTACAGTGGAGTAAATGTACTTACCTACTTTTTGGCAGAAACAATCTCTAAGCACAACATTGATGTAATATAACCAAATATAACCAAGCTGCATGATAAGCATTAGACTCGTTAGCACATCCAGTAGATATAAAGAAACATTAGCATTCATTTAGAGTTGTGTTTCTGGTTATCTCCCATTTAAGCTCTGGTTTTGGTCACTCTGAGGCCAAAAACAATGCTATCAGAGCAGCGAGACTGAACCAAAACAGTGAAGCTGTGGGCCGGAAAACCAAAACAGTAACATGACAGAAAAAAGCTCTGCAGAACTAAGAGGAACCACCGAATCAGCTGATAATCTTCAGTGGGTTCATCTTTACGGGCATGACAGGTTGAAATCATCTTTTTTTTTCCATTTGCATTAAGAAAATGGCAGTTTTAGGACTCAATTATAGACAAAATAATGGCTCGATAAGATGGGGATTTCTTCTGCAGTGCCCTGATTATGGGATCTTTATTGAACTTTTTTTTTTCCTCTTGAAATATTTTCCCTTTCATCACTCCAGAGGGAATGAAATATTTAAAACCTCACATCTGCCATTTCAGCCAGTCGTGAGAGTGAGAGATCAGCTCAATCTCGCACTATTACGGCCGGTCCCAGACAGTAGCTGACGGTGATGGAGGGCTGCGAAGACGAGGAAGGACAGACACGGAGGGAGAGAGAGGCAGCGTGATGATAAGTGAGTTGTAGCATGTGATAGTAGTGCACTAATCACGGTCTCTGGCTGAAGAAACACACGGGCGCCTCACAGGTTATTGAGAGATAATGGGATTTTCAGGGCAACAGACACACAGCTAAAGACAGAGATGAAATTTGATAATAAATAATGCAAAATACTCTCCCTGTCTGCTGTGTGTGTTTGTGTCTATGTGTGTGTGTATTGTGAATCCAACTAACTGTTGTGGGTTATGAAAAATGAGGAAATAAGGCATTAGTCACTACAGGAAGAGAAACAAACTTAGCTTTCAGAGTCTGACTACTGATTTTACATTCCTGGGCACAAAATGGGAAAATAAAAAAATCAGGAGAAGACTTTTGTGATATCTGATGGCACTCACGGCTACTATACTTTCTGGGTTTGTGAGACAAGTTTAAAATCTTTGTAAATATGCGTGTGAAGGCTAAAAAGGCTAATGGTGAATATCTTACTGTGAGAAATGGATGGACGATATGGAGAAAATCAAATATCATGATACTTTTGACCCTGAATATCTCAATATTTATATTAAGACTATATTGTAGGGTTGAGGGCTGCACGGTGGTGTAGTGGTTAGCGCTGTCGCCTCACAGCAAGAGGGTCGCAGGTTCGATTCCGGCTTGGGACTCTTCTGTGTGGAGTTTGCATGTTCTCCCCGTGTTAGCGTGGGTTTTCTCCGTACTCCGGCTTCCTCCCACCGTCCAAAAACATGCAATTTAGGTTAATTGATCACTCTAAATTGCCCGTAGGTGTGGATGTGAGTGTGAATGGTTGTCTGTCTATATGTTGTCTGTCTCTATGTGCCCTGCGATGGACTGGCGACCTGTCCAGGGTGAACCTCGCCTTCGCCCAATGCTAGCTGGGATCGGCTCCAGCCCCCCGCGACCCCTAACGGGATAAGTGGTTGACGATGAATGAATGAATGAATTGTAGGGTTGACGGTGCTTTCACAACATATTTGCAAGACATGACTTTCTGATAAATAATAATCAGTAATGTGGACATAATAACAGAGTGGGTAAAGACAAATAATAGAACTGCTTGAACACTCTGGTAAGTTTAGAAAATTATATCACTTTACTATGATGCAGCCTTTAAAACCAGGAAAAGACAACACTTTTGCCACATTACGATATCCTAAATCTAGATTTATCCATAGACTGTATATAGGAAGTGGACATATAGTCACCGTGTTGTCACTCATTGGCTTGTGGACTGCCTTGAGTTCGACATTTTGGCCATCACCATCTTGGTATTTGGCTGTCACCATGTTGTTTTTTTGCATCTAAATGTGATACAAGCATGGATGTATAAAGAGAACTGGATATAGCGTTGGAGGCAGGCTCCCATCCATTCCTATGAGAGTTCAGTGTTGCATGAAGCCAAAATGGCTTGAGTGCCGAGTGACAAGTAGAAGAAGAAGAAGATCTACCTTTATTAGTCCCACAATGGGGAAATTCAATTTTTACACTCTGTTAAACTCATACATGGTACATGCAGACCTGAAACACACATACATGCATTAATGGAGAGGTGTCAGAGTGAGGGGGCTGCTCCTGACAAGCGCCCCGAGCAGTTGGGGGTTTGGTGCCTTGCTCAGGGGCACCTCGGCAGTGCCCAAGAGGTAAACTGGCACCTCTCCAGCTACCAGTTCACACTCAGTTTTTGGTCCATGTCGGGACTTGAACCGGTGACCCTCCGGTTCCCAAGCCAACTCCCTACAGACTGAGCTACTGCCGCCCCCAAGTACCCAGATCAAACAAAGATTTTCTGCATCCATGGAGGTGCAGCAGCATTTCCTTTAACTCCACCTCCCAGCTCTCAGTCTGGAGCTCAATACAATAACTCTGGATTCAGCTATTGGTGCATTTTGCAACTTTTAGGACCTAATGATTTACAAAAGGACTATTACAGTGTTTGTACTGAGAAGTTGATTTACCCCCCCAAAAAAAAAAAAAAAAAATTACCTGCTGGGTAACAGACATCTCTTTCCCAATGCAAGTCTATTGGTAAAAGTCTTTTTGGCAACATGTGCAATAGCAACATGTGCCACTACAAAAATTTGCTTCAACACCCAGCTCTCTTCCTTGGGGCTTGGATACAAGAGGGTGAAGCTAAGTTCAACCCACTGCTGAATAAGACTATTTTGCGGTGGCCAAAAAGGTTATATTTAACTTTGGTGAACTGAAACACATTTTGTTGAAAGTTGTAAGACAAAAACATGGACAATTCCTAGATCAGACAACACTGTGGTAGCGACCTGTCATGTTTACAATGTTTACTGAGGTAATAAATCAAGTGAGGCTCATTTTCTCATAGACTTCTATATAATCAGACTTCTTTAAGTAACCAGAGGGGTCGCCCCCTGCTGGCTATTACAAAGAATGCAAGTTTAAGGCACTTTCATATTGGCTTCACATTTCAGACCCAGAGTTGCCCACTGGATTTATCACATAGCTGACATCATGCCATGGATTATAAGATTAGCTGTGACAAACATGAGCTCACTTATGATCAGCCATTTTGCAGCTGCAGTATGCAGGACTGTCCCCACTGTGATGGATCGTGGTCTTGTGACAGTGTTGTTATTTTTATAAATAGCTGCAGGGAGCCTCCTGTAAAATCACCCACTGTGTGAGCCCTTTAAGAACCCATTTTGATATTTACTTTGAGTATATATTGCCAGTAAATATACACTCTGTGACGCAAATTGCCCCCCCATCCTTCATCCCCTCCTTTCTCATTATTTGAATTCGCTGGACACCCACTAAGCACTGTAGGTCAAAGACTATAAAGGGTAAACACACCTTTCATTCTTCTGTGTACTAATTTACCAATAAAAAGATATCACATAAAGTCTACTGTATGAAATATCCCCAAAAATGTGCCTATTGAAAGAGAAACAGAAGAAAGAAATTCATTCCAAACCAATCATACATCACCATGAACCAACACACATGAACGAATATTTCAGCTGGAAAAGAATCACTATGGAGAAGCTTTTCGTTGCATGATATTAACATGCAAGACGAAGCCAACACACACACACACACACACACACACACACACACACACACACACACACACACTTTCAGCCAGGCGTCTCCACCAGCGCACCCTGTAAGCTGTCACTCATCCCCCGCCACAGTGACCCCTGTCAGACCTGTGTCACTTCTGGGGGGACAGGGCTATCACGGCATCCATACACACTCACTTTTCCCATTTGTTTATTTATTTGCTTGCGTCGCTTCGTTTTCCGGTGTCTGACTTCATCCTGTCCGTCTTCTACGCTACACTTCCTACACGCCCCTCCAATAACTTGTCTCTTAACTTGCCACCTCTGGCTGTTTTGCCCTGAAGTGTCTGTGCACAGAGAGGTGTCGACAGATCCGCTCTCCACTTTCTTTCGCTGAACTTTGCAAAGACTTTTTTTTATTGACTCTCCTTTTCTGAACTCATCTGTTTTGGTATAACCAAAACATCCTTCATTCCAAGCACTGAGAGAAACACTAGAGAATTATTAAACAGTAAGTCATGAGAGGATGTGTCTGCTCAGAGGCACTGTTCACGAAGGCTTACTGCAGTTTTTTTTAACAGTATAAACTGCATGATTGCTAAACCCACCTACTACCCGTAAGTATGATAACTGATTGTAGAATACGTGCCCACACACCTTAAGTCATATCCATCTAGAGTCAGTGGAATGTGTGCAAACTTGGGCTGTCAATCAATTAAAATATTTAATCGAGATTAATCACAAATTAATCAGACATTTATTAACTGTTCAAAATATACCTTAAAGGGAGATCTGTCAAGTATTTAATATTCTTATCAAAATGGGAGTGGGTAAATATGCTGCTCTATGCAAATGTATGTATATAATAATTACTGGAAGTTAATTAACAACACAAAACAATAATAAATATTGTCCAGAAATCCTCACAGGTGCTGCATTTAGCATAAAAACATATGCTCAAATCATAACATGGCAAATGACTATGACTTACTCCAAACTGCATGTGATTATCATAAAGTGGGCATGTCACCATGTGTAAAGGAGAGACTCGTGGGTACCCATAGCACCCATTTTCATTTACATCTATCATCATCTTGAGGTCAGAGGTCAAGGGAACCCTAATGATGGCCATGCTAGTTTTTCCTCGCAACGTCTGGAGCATTATTTAACCTTCCTTGCAACAAGCTAGTATGCCATTATACCAATCAATTCCTTAGCTTTTCTTGTTTCATACAATGCCAGGCTCTGCCCTCTAGTTTTAAAACTGAGCCCGCTACAACCTCCAGAGGTTGATTGTGTTAATGTCTTAAAGAAATTGGTGACGTCAAAATGAAATTGTCTTATTATTGTGTTAACTTCGATAGCCCTAATGCAAACGTATGAATAAGTTGGGCCAATTATGGACTCACGGCTGAATTTTGAAGCTAATTGTGAAGCTGTGTGCAAAAAGAGGACACCAGCATCTGTCTTGCTTGAGGAAATGGGCCTATTTCCGAATAAAAATACAAAACCATGATGACCACATTTTAGTGTGCTTTTATCGGATCTTGTCGTTTTCTTTGGTGTCTGGAAACGTATCTTTAAAAGAAAAAAGGTTTCCCTCAGCTCTGCAGAGTGTTTTGCATCTTTCTTGGGGCCTTGGGGCCTTTCTGTGTGGAGTTTGCAGGTTCTCCCTGTGTTAGTTTGAGTTTTCTCCAGGTTCTCTGGCTTCCTTCCACAGTCCAAAGTCATGGTTAATTTTAGACAAGTGACCGTAGATGGTTGTCTGTCTCCATGTGCCCTGCGAAGGACTGGTGACCTGTCCAGGGTGAACCCCGCCTTCACCCAGTGTTAGCTGGGATCAGCTCCAGTCAAACGGGATAAGCGTGTGCAGGTGGATGGATAAAAACATAAAGACATTAAAGATTAAAAAATAAAAACAAGCTAAAAATAAAAGCTAGAGTAGAAGCTAAAATAGAGTATAACACACAAGAGTAAACATTATAGTGCAGTGTAAGATAACTATTTGATTTAATAAGAGGCAGCAGCAAACAAGAACATTTTTAGCTTTGATTTAGAACTAAGAACAAGGATTTGGAGCGGCCCTGCAGTTTTCTGGGAGCTTATTTCAAATATTTGGTGCATAAAAATGCAACGCTGCTTCTGCATGAATAGTTTTAGTGTCACACACATTCACACATGCAAGGTGCCAACTTTGCCCATCAGGATCTAATCTAAATGCTCATTCACACACCGATGGCTATGCCTTTGGGAGCAGTTTGGGGTTAAGTGTCTTGCTCAAGGTCACATCGACATGTGACTGGACATTGAACCACGAACCTTCTGACTAATGGACAAACTGCTCTACCCTCTGAGCCTCAGCCACCCCCAACAATCAGCCCTGGAGGCTTCACAACGGTAAGCGACTATGTCCACTGTTCATGTAAAGTCTATAATTTCAGCATGTCTGAGATAAGACTAGATCTGTTTTATAGAATTTAGCTCATCAAGCTCATCATCAAAATACATATCAGGAAGCAAAATCAGATCACACTGAGGAAATCCCAATCAACCCGACACTCAATAACACCTGATACTGAGGATGAACGGGAATGATGTCATGGAGATAATCAGAGTAATATATGGCAGAAAGATAGCATTTGAAGCAACTGAAGTTGAATTTATCCAGGATACAATAATGTCAGTTATTTGTCCTATTTATTTTGCTGTGTAGGAACCAGTTTCTGCTCTGGGAACACAAAAGTTTCATCTGTAGTCAAATGTCTAAACATGCTCATCTTTCTAGTTCACAGGTTGTGTGTGTGTGTGTGTGTGTGTGTGAGACGTTCACGGTGGTATTATACTGTGTGGTGGGTTTCTTTTTTCTTTGAAAGCATTTCTTCACTACAGCTGCCTTTGACTTCCCACCACTGAGAGAGCGAGGATTACACCGAAGGCTGCAGGGATCATTAAGCGGCAAGTTACCGAGGAAAATGTTTCAGTCTCGTAGCGGCACACTGGGGAGACAGTCGGACTCGCTTTGTGATACAGGCCCGAGATCCTGTTGCATTAGTCTTTGTGTTACTTGGCTTCACTGGTACTAACATTTCTGTGAATAACAGGCATCACAACGCAAGTTATCAACTGCCTCTGTCAACTCTGGCTTTTCAGATCAGTATCACGCGGTTGCTCGGTCATGTTTTTGACTTTGAAGAAAAGCCGAATATTCATGGAAAATAAATCCTACATAAGATAATCAATAATGTGCTTTATGCAATGGATGGATTTAGACGTCTCTCTGTAGTCTGGCTATTAGTTTGATCTAAGACGATCAAAATAATAGTAAGAGATCTTATTGTAACTTGCTCCAGATGATTACAGTATTAATCTGGGTACACATACAGGGTGACTTGCTATGCAGAAACTTCCTTTATACACTGAAGAAGTTCACCAAGACTTTAAAAAGATATATAATTAACACCAGGGAGAGTAAACAGAGGACGGAGGCTAATGAGTCTTATTATTTTCTCCCACCGCACAGGGTGTATACTTAACCTGTCCTCTTCCTCAGTACATGAGGTACATAATCCTGACCGGAATACTAATTGTTATGATTTCCCAGCTCTGAAAGACTCTGACAGCAAGCTTTGCTGTTTTTGTACAGCATGAGGGAAAGTCAATCAAGAGAAAGGAGGGCGTATTTTAATCACAGCCTTAAAGTGATAAAGCTACCAAAACCTAAATCTTTCTGTTGCAGCCATCACTTCATCTTGCTTTACTTACTACATGTTCGACTATCCGGACGCCACGTTTGCCAAGCAGATTCAAAAGCCTTCCTCTCAGCTCATGCCGGCCTATTAAACTGCTTAATAGCCAACATACATAGATTCTCTTGGACGATTCCTTTGAGCATGTTGTTATGTGTGGCCTAATAGGAAGGAAGGGACATACTGTTCATGACGGACAAAAGGAGGTGGATTCCCATACAGATCAGATGTGTCTTAATTATACCACTATCACTTTCATCTGACGTGACGCAGCACAGAAAAAAAAAAAAAAAAATCAGACAGAGAGTGGTCTTTAAGCTCATGAGGGATTATTCATCCTCCTTCACACTGTGACTATGTTTAACCCTCATGCCACTGACATAGAAGTATACTTTGTTATATCACACAGGTGTTTTATTCTGTCATTCCCATTTTTGATAACTATCAATCAATTTTTACCTTATGACTTCATGTCATTGTTTTCTGTTTTAAGTACTGCTTCATAAAAAGACCAATGTATTGGGGTCCTGGGGGATCCCAGTAAAAGCACCCAAATGCAGCTTATGCAGTTTCAATAGCTAAAATAAAATAGATAGATAGATAGATAAAATGCATGCCATGGGTCGTAATTAAAAGTGTCACACACTATCAGGGGGGGTAGGATACAGACAGATTTCCTCATGTGCTGTCTACTTTAATTTTACACAATATGCAGATTAACTGCAACTTTCCCAAAATAATAATAATCTTTTTTTTTCCCTTCAGATGGTATTAATTACATAAATAATAATGTGTACAGAAGAAACAAGTTGACATGTTGCTATGATGATTCCTTCTTACCGTCGCTTGTATGTTAAATATATTGGTAGGATGGGGGTTTCACAAAATACGCTATATTTAAAAAATAAAAGTTTTATCTGTTCTAAAATATCAATACTCTCACAAACAAACCTCACCTTTTATGACAAATGTGTACCAGTTTATTTCCCATTGCAGTGTATGCAAACGACATAAGCTGCCAGGAAGTAAACATGAACCCAAGCTGTTGCCGAGCAATGCAGCTCGGGTGAAACGGTCTATAGCCAAAGATGAGCTTAAGATTTCTGATACTATTCAATGCAAATGCCATAAAGCACATTTTACCTCATGATTTCCACCGTGAAACTAAAGATGTTGCCTGCAGGCTCTGCAGGAATCTAAAACCCGCTTGAGTTATTTGACATGACAGCACGTTGAAAGCAAGTAATTATAGCATTACACGGCCAATTCAATTCACATCAAGCTTCACCACTGCCTGAGTGTGTGTGTGTATGAGGGTGTTCCTGCAGATGGTGGAGTGATTTGACTCTACATAATGTTAGACCTGCAGGTAGATGTATATACAGGTAGGCTTGCTTCGAGAAGTCTCATACTTTAGTGGTGCTTAACACCATAACGTTTAAGAGGGCCAAATCTCCTAAAAAATATTTATTTTCCAGACAGTTGCATCCACAGCTACTGTTGCCTGATAACTTCTTTGTAAGTAGCCTATCAACTGTCTGCAAGAAAGGCTATGCACCAGCACTCATGACCGAGACCAGCTCAATCATAACACTCCCCACCCACCGCTGACCTGACGTCCAGCTGAGACCAGTGCCGTGTGTTTACATCCTCTTCCATGTGATCCATGTGTTTTTCTGTAGATACTGACGCGTTTCTTTCTGTGTAGAAAAAGACAGTTGGAGACAGATCTTAGACAGCAGACACCTGCATTGTTAAACTTCAGCAAATCATATCAGAGCAATCTCCAGAGATGGAGGGAGAACACAAAACCAGGAAAAGAATTGGTTGTTCTGTGTTATTTGAATTAGAGCTTTTTCACAGCAGAGATTTTGGCTTGTCATAAAAGCAGCAGGTGTAACTGATGGCGTTAAAAACAGCTGCATTCATTTAGGTGGGCTTGTTCCAGGTGGTTGGCGTGGTGCACGCTGGCTCTCTGTCACTCTCACTGGGACACTTCATATAAATAAGCGAAATTAGTTTCACCTGTTTTTCCTGCTATGAAAAGTCAAGATGTCTGCTGTGCAAAAAGTCTATTGTCGTAGAGATACTGCAGCTTAACAGTGGTGGAATAAGTACTTAATTCCTTTATCTTAAGTAAAAGTATTACCGGTAGTATCACACTGTAAATACACTCCATTAGAACTAGGAAAAACAGCTAAATCTCACATTTGAGAAGCAGAAACCATGAAAAGTTACAATATGATCTAGAGCTACAGCGATTAATCAGTTAGTTGTCAACTATTAAATTAATTGCCAACTATTTTGATAATCCATTTATCAGTTTCAGTTTTTAAGAAGAAAAAAATCCTCTGACTCCAGTTTTGTTAATGTGAAATTGTTCTGGTTTCTTTACTCCTCTATGACAGTAAGTCATCGAGAATATAATTGATTACTCAAGAATGAAAATAATCCATAGTTGTAGCTCTAATATGATCAATCAATTATTAAACACTTGTTGATTCACTTTCTGATAATTAAACTAATCGATCATCCAATCATTTAAGTTCTAATGTTTGTAGCCAGTAACTCCAGCTGTCAGATGAATGTAATGCAGTAAAAAGTACAGTGTTGTAGTGGACAAGAAGTATATACAGCAGTATCAGAAAATGGAAATATTCTAGTATAAGTATGTTAACTTGTATTTAAATAGTACTTGAAAAAATGTATTGTTACTTTTCATCACTGAATTTGACAAAAGCATTAAAGCTGGCTCCAGAGGTCTCCACATTTGTCGGGTTGCTTTATAACACAACATACCAAGTCAAAATCCCTAAAACTCACAGTGACAGTGACCCTGATGAAGACCTGTGTTGGCTGCAATGCGTTGAGCATTTTAAACAATTATTGCCATGTAAAATAAAGGCATTTTAGTTTTCTTCAAACACTGAGACCATATTCTCGCCCATGCAATGAGCCCTTCACAAGACTGAATGACCCTAAAGCTCCCACTCCATGTAAAACTTGTTAGATCAGCTTCTGATACATTCAGCCGCTTTGCATCACGACCACAAAGTGCATTGCAAGAAGCAGATGGATTCAGCTCTCCCTCCTGAGTCCTAAGACCTGAGGGGATTTATAAAAAATAGGAATGCATCTCTCTGCAGCCCTTATACTGGCGCCCCATTGGAGACCTTCAGATGTTTTGTTATGATAGTCAGATTTATGTTGTCTGAGTGGCAAACAGCAGTAAGACGGAATAGACGCCTGCTGTAAGGAGACTCATACTCACTACATAAAATCTGAATAAACGACTCCATATTTATCCACGCCAAATTAAAGATTATTCAACTTAAAGAGAAAAAAACACATTTTTTACGACTGAATTCGTCTCATCCAGTCATCCTGTTATCTCGGGCGTTTATTTGTTTTTCAAATGACTTATTGGGCAGCGATCGTTCTCCACATCCAGTTGCGCACGACTTGGTGACATCAGAGGGGACGAGGGATCCTGAAAAATGACTCCAGCGTCGGTGTGACGACAGTGACCGCTGAGTATAAATGCTTAGAGGGGAAGTTATCTGCTCATACCTCCAGACTTGGTCTTTACGGGTCACCAACCGCTGCGAGAAGCTGAGAGCAACTAACCATCAGCACTGTGCGCTCAACTGAGACTTTGGACACTTCCCAGGTGAGTCTGGCGCACTTCAGAAAACATGTCTATCTTTTGTTTGTGCAACTGCTTCATCATATCTGGGTAGGTCTAATATGTTAGGCCTTATTCAAATTTATTTTCTGTGCAAGTTTAAAATGCTGCTGATGCAGTGAAATTAATCCAATCGCTCCTCTGCAAATTAACTTGTTTTATAACTTCATAAGGACGTGTAATTGGACAGCAATCATCTTAAAGAAAAATGCTTTTAAAAAGTTGCAGTTTGCACTTTGCACTCAACAAATTATCTGATTTTGCAGAAAAGACTTCGGTTCAAATAACTTTTTTATGTTTAGCGAGTTCACCATGCTCTTATATTAAATTCATCTATTATATATTTCCCATCGACCATAATCTATTTCTTCACCAGACGGCCAACTAAATTACCATGAAGTCGACATGTTTGCTCGTCTTGGCTTCTCTCGTGGTCTGCAACCTGACTGAGTCTGGAGGACAGGGTATCCCCGCTGAGGACGAGACGGACGGGAGGACTATAGACGACATCATACTACAGAGAGCAGAGAGTCTCCTGTTACGGTCCATTCTGAAAAAGATGCAGGAGGAAGACGGCAGAAACGGTATGTAAAATACATGCAATTAAAAATGTTTAATTTTCAGTTGAAATGTCAATAAATTCAATTCCCCACCATCATGACATTGATACTTGGGCTATTTGTCTCACGTTTTAAATTTAAAGTCTTTAACTGAAGTGGCAACATGTTCTGAGCAGTTTTGAGGCGAACGCGTAAAGTTAGATAAATAAAAACAACCACAATTCCAGTTCAATATCATGCAGGGAATATGAGCCATCAACTGCACTCTTCCATGCGCAATTTACGCACGACACAGACACGCTGTGGAAACGCTGTGTGTTTTTGCAGGAACATAATTTAGAGTAATCTAAATGATGTTTTCCTTTCTCCAGAGGGATCTTCCTTTCAGACAGAATGGGTGACAAAACGACAGCATCCCGGTAAGAGATACAGCGAGGATTTGGAGAAGCGGCAGCATCCGGGGAGGAGAGAAGAAGACGAGGACGAGCAGTACTTGGATGTTCAAAAGAGACAACACCCGGGCAAACGCGAAGATGAAATGCACTCGTTCATGGAGCTCCAGAAAAGGCAGCACCCGGGAAAGCGCTTCACGGTGGGACACGTTTCTGAAAACCCCGTGATGCTCCTGAGTGAACTTTCCAAACGACAGCACCCAGGGAAGCGCTACCTGGTGCTGCACAGCAAACGCCAGCATCCAGGTAAGCGCCAGGACGAGGACGACTACGGGGACTGGGATGCGGATGGAGACGAAGACCTCGCTGAGTTGGAAAAGCGTCAACACCCCGGAAAACGGTTTTGGGATAACTCAAGTCCGGATTTAGGCACAAACAGTCCGTGTGATGTATTGGACCCTACGAGCTGCAGCAAGACTAGTTTGCTGCTCGACTTTTTAGACAACATTAACAAGAGTCACGCCGAGGAGAAGAGACAACACCCGGGGAAAAGGTTCGCACCCGAGGAGGATTTAGTGGAGGGGGAGTAGGTTAAACTAAAGTCTGGTGTGCGTGTACTGCTGTATTGTAAACAATTAAATGTGTAAATGGAGTGACCATAATGAATTATTAAAAATGCTAAAAAACAATTTACATCATGTAATCTTTTGTGCCACCGACAGTTACTGTATCATCATCGCAAAACAAAACATGTATCTGCTGTCTGTTTCTTTGGAGAGCTTGTGCGTAATTGTCCTCCTAATGTCGCTGTAAATATGGATTTCATAAGAGTGCGTGCCATATGTTGAACCTTTCAGTATTACTAGAATTATGTAGTATTTATCCCGTTAAATTAGGCTACTTATGTTAAAATAAGTCCAAGAATGGAAGCATTAGTCTACTGGCTTTTGCGATGTTGCCTCTGTGAGGCAGCACACGCTCGTCAGTACAGTACATGCTTGAAATATGATCAGTGAAAACGTTTACAGCTTTGCAGAGGAAATCCCTTCATTGATTAATTTGTGATTCATTCTTTTCTACTCATGTAAAATATAATGACTACCACCGCAAATAAAATATGTCATTTGATTATTTTTCTACATATTACTGCATGGATTAAGTTGATTTAACCTAATGTTGGAAATTGAAAACGCTACCTTTGCCTTAAAGTCAACCACCAATGTTTTTGTTGGACAATAAAACGCATTGGTAAAAATGTATGGTTTGCTTTAGTTGCAGTAATTCCTGCCTTGGTGCACTATTAAAGTCTATTAAACTGTTTGATCCAACCCAACAGGTCTAATTAGTGTGTAGTCCAACAAAGCGGTCACTCTCTCTCTAAGCCCCATTTACAAGGATTAATGCGGTTCACTAGCAGATAGAGTCAGGTATACTCTTCTCACTTTAATTGGGCTCATTCCATCCAAGCAGCTGCACACACGGATGATGAATATGCAAATTATTTATCAAGCCGTGAGTTAGAGATGGAGATTTCACCGTAGAGAAGATCCAATGCAGCAGTAATGCAGTGGACTGATTGACAAACCAGTGAGCTGAAAAAACACACATTATCTGCACAGGATGAACAGTTTCACATGAATATATATAGCCTGAGTACACTGTATGTGAATGTGACAGTGATCTGCACACAGCCCAACACACACACACTTCAGTTACACTGTGGTTTCCAACATATTCGGTCTGTGAGCCCTAAAAATGAAGCACTCTACTTGTGACCACTCATTTCAGGTTATTTCCTTAGTGTGGATGTGGTATTTCCTCTTATATTGTTTCATCTGAAGGAGTTTTATGGTCCTGAAAAGGTAAAAAACTTTCCAGGATTTTACAACAAAAGGTAAAAATCAGAGAAACATAATTTTACATAAGAGAAATACTTTTACTTTCAATCATCTTCAGATTTATGGTCCTGACCCCCAAGATTGAGAGCGGCTGATACAGTCCAACCAATTATTATATATTAATTTGGGCCTCAGGGCATAAATGAGCTTTGAGTTCTCATTGACCTCAAGGCTTATGCACATACTACACATGGCATTTTAATTGTGTTTTATAATAGAGCCCTAAACATTGAGCGATAGGCTAAAACATAAAGTTTATAAAACTAAAGCTGAATTAGTGACTTCCCAACCGGTTGAGGCAGATGGTCGCCCAGCGTCCACCCAGAGCTGGGTTCTGCCTGGGGAGTTTTCCCTTGCCATTATCACATTAGAATGCATGCTCATGGGGGATCTCTAAATTATACAGTACGGTTTGAACCTGCTCTATTTGACAAGCATCTCGAGAAAACTTCTGTTATGATCTGACGCTATGTAAAAATAACACTGAACTGAAATAAACTAGATTTTGACAGGGCATTCTCCACTCTACAAGATAGCAGAGGGTATGTGATAATGCAGGAATCCAAGGCTTTTATCACCTCAGGTCATATTGTAGTCCTTATTTCTGAACAAATTAGCAATTAATGAAATTGTCCTAAAGCAACTGACAAACAGTCAACCTGAGGGGCAGTTTACATGTTGCACACCAACTCTGCATTTACCAGCAAAATTGGACCTACAGCAAGCATTAGTCAGGAGACCAGTGGTTCTCAACCAGGGGTTCAGAGACCTCCAGGGGTCCTCGAGGGAGTTCCAGGGGGTCCCCAGAGAAATGGAGAATAGTTTATTTTCACTACAGAAGTGAGTCCGATATGAGTAAGAGTCATAACAGTGACTCCTCTAATCCGAGGTTTCATGTCCTCAGCTGTAGCTGACAACTATAAAGTTCTGGTCTTAATATATAAACAACAAAAATCCTCTCAGATGGAGGTTCCTGAAAAAAAAACTTATCTAAAGGGGGGGTGAGATAAAAAATGTGAAAAAAAGGGGTTTAAAAAAAAAAAGGGGAAAAAGAAAATAAGTTAAAAAAAAAAAAAAAAAATTTTTTTAAGTGAAATTAGCCAAAATTCTCTGCCAATGCTAAACAGTGTATGTTCCTGCTGGTACTGACTCTTGTTTTGAGCTCCAGGTGCTGCCTCATCTCTTCTCTGACATGATTTTGACATTAGATAATCATCAGGATGATTGCTGCCAATCAGGCAGCTGATGTCAGCCGAGAGATGAGGAGTTTTGCTGTGAAGCAAAATTTTGAACTGAGCAGAAAAGCTGACTTTTCAGAATGAAAGGGATCACTTTGTGATCCTGTGGTCTGGTCTTGTGGTGCCTGATTTGCAGCACCTGGGGCTCAAAACAAGAGTCAGTACCAAAAGGAAAATACACTGTTTAGCATTGGCAGAGAATTTTGGCTAATTTCACTTTGGCACTACCAACATAATCAGCTGTGCTGCTCATCCCGCAAATGCATGATCCTTACAAGTTGGACATCACTGTGAAGGTAAATAAACAGGCTTTCCAAGGATGTAAAACACAATGACAATTAGCATTGTAACAACAGATAAATAATGCACCAAACACACATTTTCAAACTTTTTTTCAGAGGTTATATCATTATATGAAGTCTCCAGTCAGGAGTCTGGACAAACTAGTGCAGCATGAACTGCAGACACGATGCTCAATGATATAAGCTACTTACATTCACAGTGTTTTCCAGTGTTGTGGTGGCCCGTCCTCCTCAGCAGGTGAGGAACTGCTTCCTGAATGGACCAGAGAAAGACAGAAGTTTGCACAGAAAGAAAAAATGGAGGAAGGAGCAACATTACTTATATAATTCAGTTTTGGATTATTCTTGGTCCACATCCACATATTGAAATGGTCTGACTCCAAACCCTGCTTTCATCAGATTCTTGCTGAACTCAAGCAGTATGGAAGCTTACTGAAAAAACACCCAAAAGCTGTAAAGTCTCTCAGTATTTAAAGGAAGTACATTTTCTTGGACTCTGAAAAGACTTAAATGAATGGACATTGAACTCCTCTGGCCTTGAGGTTTTTGTTTGTTTGTTGGTTTTGTACTGCTGCCTATAATTTTGTATATGTCTCTGCTGTTGAAAATAAAATTCTGTTAAAAAAAAAGTCATGAATATGGGAAGTGTGGAGAAGAAGCAGACAGGTGTTGCTTGAATGCGTGAAGAGACTCACAGCGCCACCTACAGGCGAGGAGAGGTACCAACACAGAAAATGGATAAGATAAGATAAGATAAGATAAGATAAGATAAGATATCCCTTAGTTAGTCCCACAGTGAGGAAATTTGCAGTGTACAGCAGCAAAGGGGACGGTGCAAAAAACAGGAAATGTTGATACAACACAGTAAAAAAATGGGGTGAGATGATTAAACATAAGAACAATATAAACATTATATACAAATAGAACCATTGTATACTGTACATTATTGACATAAACAGACTATTAACACAATTGCACAAGTGCTGGAAGTTTAAGACGCAGATTAATATGGTGTGAAGACTTTTAAACTCCCACAACTCACTTCAGGGTGGGGGACCTAGGGGACAAGCTGTCTTAGAGGACAGAGAGCTTGTGTCTGAAATGTGATCATTTAGTTGCATACAAGAGAGCTCAGGCAGTAGAGGGAAGAACCATAAGACAAAGCAAAGTGAAGTTGGGAGAGCTGCCTCAATAGCAGAAGTGTGAAGTATGAGTAAGAGGATGGGAGACAAACAGAAGGAGTAACCAGTTTGGGTCTGAAGCAGAAGTAGTAGGCCCGAGTGGGCTACAGATGGGGGTGGATCTGAAAAAAAAAAATGCTGAAACCATTTGCTCAGATAAATAGTTTGGGATATTTGCCTGAAGAAGGAAGAAGAAGAGAAATAACAGAGAAACAGCATCCAGGAGAACCAGATAATACACCTCCAGGAAAAGATCAAATACTGTATGCTGCATAATGTTCATAGCGGTGAGAGATCTTAAAGATTAAGCTTTATGGAAACTTTTGGTTCTTTATAATAGGATGTGGGAGGAATGAAGGCTGAGGTTATAATAATTCATAACAGCATTAATATGTATGATTTAATCTCTGGTCCACATTCATGTTAAAACCACCCGACATCCCTCCCCAAAATATGAAAAAGAGGTCTATTTGTTATGGAAGTTCATTAATGCATTATAAGACGTTATTATATCATATACTTATTATCTTTACATCCACGGTACAGCCCCGGTGATGCGTGTTTCGCCTCTTTTGACCCTCTCCTCTTCCCGTACCAACTGAATGCTAATCACATGACCAGGCAGGGCTGCTGCTGCTGCAGCTGGTGCTGTCGAGCTGTCAAAGACAATACTGCCAACCACACACTTATTATTGGATCAATTTGTGAGTATAACGCAATCCATCGTGTTGATTAATACGCGAGCATTCGGTACTGTTCAGTTTGAAGTCATTAATCTCCGTGTTTTGAACAACGAGATTAGAGAAACGGTGGATACAGAAAGCGGAGAGCTGCTGTTAGCATCCTGCAGCTAACGTTACAGTCTCTGGCGGCCAGCGTTACATAAATATAAATATTAGCTTAACAACTTTAGCCGTCAAATAGTTTATATACAAATGTCACATATTGAATAAAATAGTACTCGCTTGCGCTCAGAAAAGTAGATTACTTATTGTTTATGTTAGGTTTGTTTTTCACGGACTGTCAGTAGCTATAGAAAGTATAAAGTCTAGCTAACATCACCTGCTAAACATGTAGCATTAAAACTTAATTTAGGTTGAGAAAATACATATAACGTGAAGTCACTGTTATGGTTGTAAAATGTTTGGTGTGTGATTTGTGCAACTCATGAAACTGCGGTGTGGTAACATGAGTTTATTAGCTAGACTTTCATAAAATGATATGCAGCTTTCTGTAGTGGAGTACAGTGGGTGTAGCTGCATGTGAACTTTTGTTACTTCACTCATGAGAGAAACATTACATTATATTATTAGCCTCAATCTGCACAGTCGGGTGTAATAACCACAACTGTATTCGGTTATACCAAGACATGTAATATATCATAATTCAGCTTCTCAGTCCTCTCTGATGTAGTGTAGTCAGATATTGCTGTGATGCTGTATAGTGCCCTGACGTTTCCTTGCCTCCCATGTTTTAATCACTTAAAAGTCACATTATTAGGTTTGCAATGCACATTCCATCTAGAATACATGTTTTTAAATCTGTGTTGGATTTTTGGGCAAGTTAGTAAACATTTTAATTTCCCAAAGTATTTGGATTTATCATTTCTGCATTTTGTTAAACATTTGCAGCCTCAATCTGCTTTGCCTCGCTCTTCAGTGTCCCAGGATGTTCACTGGCGTGATGGAGCTATTATGGGGTGGGTTGTACACTCCGTGACATGTGGACCGAAGCAAGAGTCTCCCACCTCGCATCTCTTCTCCCTTAACACAGCCCATCGCTGTCATGGCTTCCAGTTATCCACCCCCCTTCGAGGGCACAGGTGAAGTGAAGGAGGGCTTCCTTTGCCCGCTGTGTCTGAAAGACCTTCAGTCGTTCTACCAACTCCAAGACCACTATGAAGAGGAGCACTCTGGGGATGACCGCCATGTTAGGGGACAGCTCAAAAGTGAGTCCGATTGATTGTACTTGTGGACGTTGCTCACAGCCCTAATGCTGTTTGAGTCTTCTCAGGTTCCACTGAGAAATAGTCTTAAGAAACAAAAATAATGTTTAGTTTAACAAAAAGACTGTGTGGCCTTCTTAAAAAGCAGTTTATGGAGTACAATTTAATATAAGGGAACTGCAGTGTTTGACGAAGGGGAATTGTTGCCAAGATGAATTGGCAACATATTCTGCTGCAGGGCAGCATAGTTGATGACATGTAGAGGAAAAATTGGTGGTAAACAGAGGCATGCAAGGGGGTTAGCTCTCTGAATTGAATTCTGTTGTTCAACCTGATAATGAAACTGGAAATAAGTGAGTGATCTTGTGAACTCTGAGGTAGTTGTGTCCTAATTTTCTTTGTGCACAGGTTTGGTGCAGAAGGCAAAGAAAGCCAAAGACAAGCTGTTGAAAAGGGATGGAGATGACAGACCGGACACAGGCAGTTATGAGTCATTTTACTATGGAGGAGTGGACCCCTACATGTGGGAGCCTCAGGAACTGGGTGAGAATGTAAACTGGGAGCAAATAAATCTCCACCTTTTGGTTTGTTGGCTTGGTTTGTCATATCATTTGCATAAAATTAGATAAGTATTGATAAGAATGACTAAGAATGCCTTGAAGCAACAACCACATGCTGAACTCTTAAGGTTTCCTTTCTCTTTGCTTTTCTAGGAGCGACCAGAAGTCACCTGGACTTCTTTAAAAAACACCGGGCAGCCAGGATAGATCACTATGTCATTGAGGTCAACAAGCTCATCATTAGACTGGAAAAGGTATGCTTACAATAGCACAAAGCACAACTCATTCACCCCATAAATCTCTTCCAAATCTCTTCTTAAAATTGCATTTAAGATGGACACAACTGTGCCAACTCATTTACTATGAAAATTTGTTGTTTCAGTTAACATCATTTGACAGAACCAACTCAGATGCTGCCAAAATCAGAGGTTTGTTTTCATTATACCTCTGACTCCTCTCAGTCTATGTCAGTATGATAGATTAATGAGTGTTCATCCTCCTTTATAGCCATTGAGAAGTCAGTGGTGTCATGGGTGAATGACTCAGATGTCCCGTTCTGCCCTGACTGCGGAAACAAGTTCAACATCCGAAACAGGCGGCACCATTGTCGTCTCTGCGGGTCCATCATGTGCAGGAGGTGCATGGAGTTTGTCCCCTTGCCTTTGGCTCGTATGTATCAACAAATCTCTTGCAAACAATCGTCATATATCAAGTCAAGTTTTGCTATATGTGTCTCAGTGCTGTGAAATGTCTGCTTACAGAAAAGCTGATTAATGGGACGCGAGAAGCGCTGTGCGTACCTGGAAGTCCCATTCAGTCACAGTCTCCCCCAGCGGGAGGTGGCAGCGGCAGTGGGATGGGCTCCAGGAGAGGCAGCATCAGCAGCCTGAGCAGCGTCACCTCCATGCTGGAGGAAAAGGATGACGAGAAGATTCGCTGCTGTCGCCACTGTATGGACACGCTGCTGAAGAGGCAGCAGAAGTTGGAAGAGAAGGACCACATGCCGGACGTCGTGAAACTTTACGAGGTTGGCACACCAAACAATCTCATACTTGAAAATGAAAAGCATCACCAGATTTTACAATCTGTCTCTTCTTTTGTCCTCACTAGTGGTGATTCTGGGTTTTCTTTTCAAGCTGTCTTGAGTGTACACTGTTGTATCCTTCCTGTCATGCAGTGTTTATCTTTTGGGGTTTCCTGTTGTTCACTTGCTCAAAACTTGTCTTCCTGTCAGAGACTGAGGATGTGCATGGAGAAGGTGGATGAAAAGGCTCCAGAATACATCAGAATGGCCGAGTCACTCAAGTAAGCCCCACAATGAAGCAGTTATTCAATAAGCATTTCTGATATGAAAAATAAGCTTTGATTTGAGAGACTGCTTCCTCACTGTCATGGTGGTACACTTTCACAGTGCCGGAGAAACCACATACAATCTCGACACTGCTGGTGGACTGAGACTGGAAGTGCAGAAATACTATGAACTAATCGATGCCCTGAGGTAGATGTCGGTCCTAAATGACAGAATGTCAAAATTAAACAGAAGTCTTCTGTCAAATATGGAGGTTTTTCTTAGAGATCAATGGAGTTCTGTGTTTTCTTTTCAGTAAGAGGATTTTAACACTAAGAGCAAAAGATGATCCACCACCACATCCAAAAGCCCTCCAGCTGCAGAAGATGATCCGCTATACGGCCACGTTATTTGTCCAGGTGAAGTTCAGACAATTCTCAGCATGAATAAATAAGGCTATATAGTACATTTCCAATCATCACTGTTATACTGTTTTTGTTTTCTGTGAATTCACACATTCTTTGTGTTCATGTTTTAGGAGAAGCTATTAGGTCTCATGTCTTTACCCACTAAGGATAAATATGAAGAGCTGAAAGAAAAGAGAAAACAGGAACAAGAGAAGAGACTCCAACAAGAGAGACTGGTGAGATTGTATACTGATACTTCTCATTCCTCTTCTTCATTTGTAACTAAATGTTTATGCTTCGTATATTTCCCTGCTAACAGGTAGCCCAGGACACCCTGAAGAGGAGGCAGGAGTCTGAGAGAAACCGCGCACCTCCCAGCACCAATGGAGAGCTGCCACAGGCCCCTAGAGCTCCACACATGACCAAAGCTGGTGGATGGTTGCCCTCCGCAGACTCCGGCCACACACGCAGCGAGCTGGAGGACCCCCTCCTGCAGCAGATTGAGAACATCCAATCATTCCTTCGTCAGGCCCGGGAGGCCCAGAGGACCGATGAGGTGGCCATGTTAGAGGAGAACCTGCGTCAGCTGCAGGACGAATACGACCAGCAGCAGACCAGCCTGGCCATCGCACTCTCCCAGAAGCTGGCCAAGGAGGAGAGCCTGCAGCAGGAGGAGCTTGATCGTCTGGAAGCCCGAGAAAGGGAGGAGAGGGAGTATTGGGGCCCCATCGTGGGCCCTACCCAGCCTTCCGTCACCTGGGAGAGGTCTCTGGATATCAGTCCGACAGGGGGCTTCCAAGGAGGGGAAGATACCGAAGATGGGGACCTGACCCCGAAAGCTGAGAGGAGTCCAGCCTCTGTAAGAGCATTCCCTGCTCTCACAAGCCAGGAGGAGTCACCTCCCAGGTTGAGGAGCTTAGGGGGGCACATAACCCCCCCTGGTGGCGAAGGACAGAATGCCGCCTCCCTAAACCCTTTTGATGAGGAGGACTCTACTCCCGTTGAGGAGGATCCATCCAATCCCTTCTTTGAGGACATAAAGAGGGAACACAAAGAGATAAGCAATGGGAAGAAAGAATACAACCCATTTGACGAAGACGAAGAAGTCGAGGAGGACAAACAGGCTGAGGCTACACCTGGCAACCCCTTTGAGGACGACACCGACACAGATAACCCTTTCCTGGAAGCCTCTGGTAATTCTCCAGAAGTCTCGACCAACCCCTTCGACGGGGAAGATGATGACGAGGTTTTGCCTGACGTGGACATGATAGAGGAGGAGCTGCTGCTGCAGCAGATTGACAACATCCGGGCCTACATTTTTGACGCCAAGCTCAGCGGGCGTCTCGACGAGGTGGAGCTCCTGTCAGAGAACCTCAGAGAGCTACAGCGCACCCTACAGGAACAGAAGAAAAAGAAGCACTGACACCTTTCCCTCAAAAACCCCGTGATTACCTGCTACTTACCAAGTCCTGCGAGGCTAGCTCACTTTACATGACTCATGAGCCCACTGATTTTAGTTTGGGTGAGGTCTGCTGCACCACAAAACATTAGGTTAGTCCCGAAATTAAATATGTACTTTTAGTCTAGAGTGACTCCCTTAACCTCCACACATCTTTCTAAACCACTTATCCTGCCCAGGGTCACAGAGAGCTGGAGCTTATCCCAGCATGCACAGTTTCTAAGCACTGTAAGTTGTACAGGCATGTTGCTGAAGATATTAACCCTGTCGTATCAGGGACAACACGAACAATGGAAGACATAAGAATGCGATTTGAATGTTTTTTTTTTTTTAATGGAACAGTCAGATGGTTGTTTGAGTTGGGTGTGGCTGAGGAAGTCAGGATGTATGATTTGGATCTCTGGGAGAAGTTATAAATAAAATCAAAATGTAATTGTGGCCAAGGGGGAACAAATAAGGAGCCATGAAGCACTTGATGCATGTTAAACAAAAGATTTCAACATTTTTTTTAACACATTTACGTAGTACTCCCCAAGACCTGTAAACAGACTTTGATGTGTAAAATCAGCAGAGTTGCCCTTTAATTCTACTGTTGATATTATATTATTATATTATAATTAGTGCCATCTTGTACCTGCAACTTTGGTTTATTTATGGTATTTGAACTTCCTGCTGTTCATTGAACCAAAGAACCAAACCATGCATAACTGTTCTGTTCCAACAACACTCAAAATAAACAAAACAATAACCATCTGATAATTTAATTAGAAACAAATGAAATTAGACTTTTATTATCACATTTGGGCGGTGTTTGAAGTAAACTTAGTAAATAAGCTGTGATATATTAAAATGAAATCACAGGCTTAAATTTCTAATTCCGTCACACGACCTGCACCCAGAGCCTGTGTCCACTTTGTCATTGGTTTATAAGGGAAATTAAAGGCACATTACACCGAATCAAGCCATTGTTTTTGCTCCTCTTATGTAACTATCACTCCTACTGATTATGATGATGATTATGTCAGAGGGAAAGCTATTAATCTGCAATCATACTATAAATAACCACATGTACATCAGCGATACAGTATCATAGGAGTTGAATAAGTATTTGTTCTAACAGCTGTTAATTTCTGTTTCAGTGAAATTTCCGTAACACTGACTTCAAACGTCAGCCTGTCTCTGTTAGGTGATATTTTCCGCCTGCATGGTCTTAATCAAGCAGATTCTGTTCAGTGATCTTTTTATTTTGTGCATCTTGTCTCGTGGGCCTCGGCATGGTTGCATTTTAGACCTTTCTTTTAGTTTTAAACTGCATCTTAAATGCCACATTGAGCCAGGTGAACAAAATGTTTTCCACGTCCTACCGTGCGAACCCTAAAGGTTGTGATCTTATTCTTAACGGTGGCACTGTCGATCAAACTGAGCACTTGGGTTGCATGATTTGTGTCTGTGTTTCTATGACGTGTTGTTTAACGCTGGTCTTTCTATCGAGCTAGTGGCCAAGCTTGTCTTCCTGCTTTCATTTTTTTAATACAGTTTTTTTCTCAACAAATATCTCCTGTTCTGTGCTGTCGGCCAAGATCTTTATGTAAAGCATCCAACCAGCACTCATTATGAACATACGAAACACTATCTGCCAAGGCACAACATAGGCAAGTAAACAAATAAGACACCAGAATTCACTAAGACGCCAGTGTGTACAGACATTTATCTGTATTTGTAAAGATCAACTTAATTCTTAGGTCAATGGGACATTTTAGACAGGTTCTTCTTTGTCAGATAAATTAACACTACATTGAATGCCAGCAAGTATTATCACTCAGTGCTGCTAAGTCCTTACATGAGTTTGTCATAGTGCTTTCCTGTCAGTCAGTATGTCCATATCTCTCTTCACAGTGTTGTCTGTTGATCTGGCACTGCTCATCTGTGACATCCACAGATGATTTTAAGCAAAACATGCGACACTGTAAATGTTTTGTGACAGCAGTATGAATAACCTGAGGAGCTTGTACATGTGTATTAGCAGTTGATTTTCAGCTAATTTGGTAAAATATTTCAGACAATTCCATCTCAGCACCAATAAAAAAAGTTGTCTGCAAAATGTTTCTTGTTCTTGTCATAAATCTGGTGAATATGGGTTGAATCTCAACTCGATCCTGCCTCTGGCATGAAAATATTGTGTTTATGCTAACTTGTAATTTAGATTTTCCTAATGTTACACAGAGACCAACTACAGCCACATAGGCAAATCATTTTTATTTGAATGTTTACATTGCAGTGTTGTCACTGAGCTAGATCGCATCCGAATGAGTGGATTCTTCAACTAGGTCACATCATGTAACACACCAGGGGACTGTACTACGAAGCAGGATTTAGGGTTAGTGAGGTAACTTCAGAGTTAACCCTGGGTTTTCAATCCTGCAAAAACTTCTTACTGGGGTAGATCGCTATGGTAACTTATGCCGCACACCTAATCTGCTCCACGGCAGGTCCCAGATAAGAAATCAGCTCGTATAAAAACACCGACTTCTGACCAATGAAAGCTTGGTGTGCAGCTCATATGATAATAATACACAGTTTAAGTCATAATCCGGGCTAAAAGCAACACAGTTTAAAACTGTCAAATGCAGGAAGGACAGCTGGCTGTCTGCTGCGGGTGCTTACCACTTTGAATTGTTTTTATATTTATTTTCTTACTTGATCCCAAAACAGGGACGAAGCTGAAGGAAAGCTGAAATACTCATGCACACTGTCTCAATACTAATGGCCATAATGAAGTGTAATCTATTCATCTATCCTATTCTGAAAGCTGTTTATAACAGCATATCTGACTTTTGAGTGTTCTGTTAAATCACTGTCTGTTAATTTATACATTTTTCGCTGTCCTTCCTGCATTTGGCAGCTTTGACTGTGTTCAAGTGTTTAACTTCTTTGAATTTGTCTAATATTGTAGTTTGCTGACAGTAGACTTGTCCATGTTTGTGATTGGTTATATTCTGCAAACATCACCTCTTTCATGTGAAAACACTCATAACCAGACTGAGAAACTCTGGGTTGACTTACCGAGTTGATGACCATGTGGTAGGACTGCTAAGCAGGACCGTGTTTATTAGGGTTAGTGAAGCCTGATAACGAGAAGATACCCTGGGAATGTTGAACTCGCTTCGTAGCACCGACCCCAGGCCTGACTTCAAGTTATGTAAACCTAGACCAAAGAATTACCCAAACAATGTCATGTGTCAATAGGTTCCTGCTGTTCATGGTGGACTGGAGGACCTCATTCCAGTCAGTGATGTTCCCACAATGCACAGCATAGTTGAACCCATTTAGTTGCACGTATTTTCAGCAAAATATGAAAGTCAGAAGTCCTCTCAAACGCGACATCGCAGCGGCATAATATTGTCCAGTGAGTCTACAGTATTCAGCTTCTCACTCCTGTGATGCTGCCATCTGGGCACGATATTTGCCCGTCATCTCCTTGGGCAGCGGCGTGGTGCCAGGACACGGCACCTGGCCCTCCACCTCACAGATACACTCCCTCAGACAGTACTTTTTGGGCCCAAAGTTGGCAGGGTTGGAGGCCTGCATTTTGGCTTGAGCCTCAGCTTGTAACACTTCTCTGTGAACAGAGACGGAGTAAAATCAATGCATTTGAAGATCATCTGGTCACTGCAGCCATGGGCCTTTTTCCACAGAAGACATTTTGAAATGTCTGCTGGAAAATCACAGGCGTAAAAAATAAAACCACTGATGGTCAAAGTCCATTTAGATGCTCCTGTATTGTACATGCTGGCTTACTGTCATGATTTACCGAGACACTTGAATAGAGCAAAACCATTATTAATGTTATTTGTAATGGCTGTGTTTTTCCTACTTTGACAACTGTTCTTGCCCAAGTACAGTCATGATTATTTACAGGCAGTGAAAATCAATCTGGAGTACATGGATGTTTGATTTATACTACCTATATACTATATATTATCAGTAGTGTTGTGATGGGTCTCACATGCTGAATTTCAATTAAGTAATCTTGCCAAGTGAAAAATACTCATAATCTCTCAATTATACTGTAATTGAAATCTATCAATATACACAGTCAAAAGTATCCAATATTATTATTTTTCTTTAAAAGTGTAATTGATAACATTGCTAATATTGAGCAACTAGATGTCACATTGCCTCCTAGAGGTAGGAACCAAATGTCAGATATCTCACACAGAGATACGGACCCATTTTCTGAAATGATTAAATTCATAATCACTATATGTTCTTTTTAGAAAAGGCCATATGTTTATCTGGAACCTTTCTAATGGTTCTGTGGATGTATTATTATTTCTTTAATTATTCCTCTACATAAAAATGTTATCAGTAACACCTTTAATATCACCCAGCTGTCAGGAAACACTTAACTCACACCAACTCTGAATATCTTAGAATATCTTACTCTGATTTGCCCAAAATCTTCTTAACATGTTGTGAAATTTGTTTGTGGTCCTTCCCTTCCACATCCACCACAACTTGCTCCCCATCGTCTGCAAAAGAGACAAAGGCTCTCAGCCCAAGTTTGAAACAATACATAATGATAATGCTAATAATACATGTAAAACCACAGTGCACGGCTACACACCCAAGTAGAACTTCAGGAATGGGGATGGTGTCATATTTTTGAACATCATTATTTGGAGCCACTGGTTTTTGTACTGAATCTGAGGAATATTGAAGAAGACAAACTTTCTGCAAAACAACAGAGAGAAAAGGCACAATTTAAGAAGAGCTCCACATCACAAGCAGTGTGACTTTCTATATATAGTACATTTTGTTTTTGAGAAATAAAGTTCAGCAGATGTGGCAATTCTTTTTTTAAATTCCAAGTAAATATATTCAGAGTTGTTCTTGTTTCTGAATGGACCAAACCATGAGTGTTTTTCACCCAACGCCTCCATACTTTTTATTATTAGTTGTCATAGCAAGGCTGACTTGTGTGAATTCTCTGAAGTCATCTAATTAAGCCAAGGAAATATGTCCACATTACTCATGATCATTGTCTCATGTATGTATCTTCTGTAATACCTATATGTTTCATATAATGTGAAACACTAATTCAATACTTCAAAGATTCACAGCATTATGCATGTAGGCCTACACTACGGCTACCTGTCTTATGTGTTCATCCATCCATCCATGGATGCTGGTACTTACTTGAGAATGAAATTAGAAGTGAGGGTCTATCAACGAAAAGTGAAGCTAAACGATGGCTCTACTCATCCATCAACAGAAAATTAACTGGTATATTTTGATAATACATTTATCACTTATGCCATAAATTCTGTGGTTCCTGCTTCTTTTCTTTGTCGTCTATAATTGAAAGCTGAATATATTTGGGGCCTGGCCTGTTTTCAGATAAAACAAGTCATCTCATGATGTCAACATGGGCTCTGGCAACTTGTAATGGGCATTTTTCACTATTTTCTGACATTTTATTGAAATTAAATGAAGCGTATAACCAGGTAAAAGTCTCATTGAGATTAAATCAAGACTGAACTGGCACAGAGAGCAGGATAAACGCAACAATAAACACAAACAGACAAGCACAAACAGACACACACTACTAACCACCCAATAAGCAATGCAACAAAACCCAGCTATAATATATAAAGTTAACAGGGGCAATCAAATTTACCAAGAGTGCTATTGTATCGATCCTTTAAATCAGCACATTTTAGATAATGGAAATAATCTCTAGGTGCAGTTTCACAACGACCGTATTCGCATTTAAGTCAATGCCACTTTAATCGAACCTAATAACGCTGGATATGTACTTATATTCTGTGAAATATAATTACGCATGCCACACTGCCGCCACCTTTTAAGTCACCGGGATAAACGTGGTGGTGATACTTAATCTGCTATTTGAGACTTAATATTTGCAGTGTTTTAGCTGTAAATGTGTTTCCGCTAACGTTAGCTGTAGTTAGCTCTGACCTTGCTCCGTCGCTGAGCTCTCCGTGTGTGTTGTAATTGACCGTCATGATCTTCACTCTGTTTTTAAAGATGATGTCGCCTTTCTGGAGGTAGTCTAGAGTCCTCCTGATCGGAAACCTTCCTTTCATAGGCATTTTGATGTCCCTTCTAGTTTGTAGTTAGAAAATACCATTTGACAACAGTCTAGCCAGCAGCACACGGAGTGGCGCCTTTTGATGACGTAGGGAGCGACCAGGAAGTTAAGATTACTAGTTAGGATTTTTTTTTAGAACAAAAATAAATCAAAATAAATATTTACATGTCTTATTCATCAAAATTTGAGTTGGTTTAGCACGATCAAAAATAAAAAATAAAGCATTTAACCGTCGCAAAAACAAGGGAAATAAATGGTTAAAAAAAGAAAGCCACTTTTTAACTTCTTCTTTTGTTGTTTTTTTCCTTTCGTTTATTGAGCAAATAAATAACAAATTTACAAACATCAAGGCAGGTTGAATATAACAATTATTTTGTGTCGTAGTGAAAATAAAAATATTTAAAATGAAAAATAAGAAAATAAAGTACATACATTATAATTAATAAAAATAAATAATATTATGAATGGTCTTCAATTTAGAAAGGTTAGTGCATTAAAAGATTAATTTGTACAATCTTACACCTCTTAGCAGTAGTTTTGCAGATTTTAAATTCACATACTTCGGAGAAAACATTCAACATTCTAGATACATTATTCTGATATGGGCTATTGTGGATAATGAGTACTTTTACTTTTTGTTATTTTGATGCCAATACTTTTATACTTTTAATAAGACTTTCACTTATAAGAGTATCTCTACATTATTGTTACTTTTAAGCATCCACATTTGTGAGAAAAAGACTGTTTTTGCTGTGACATCTCATCTTATGAATGAAGAATAATGTAAAACTTTGCAATGAGCTGAAGCTACGATATTGACATCCTTGACAAATATATTGACAGCGAGTTTCTCTCACAAGTAGTTTGAGTGAATGAGTGGTCTATAGACTCAGTTTCTACACAACAAAAGCTACATGTTTTTGTGGTGTGATGTTACCAAAGCTTTTTTTTTTTTTTTGGGATGGGAGGAGATTCTGGCAAATACCTTTAAAATCTCACTAGTCATTGTTTAACTTTAGCTGTTATATCCAGATATTGGCAAATATTGAACAGGCATTTTCAGCACGAACAGACTCAGTCATGTCATATTTCATAATTAATTGTTTATTTCTTTTATAATGTGTGGCTTGAGAGAGGCCAGCCTCACAGACTGGAATGCTGATACAGGAGCTCTATTACATTTGTTTTATATCTTCATCGGTGTGAGGTAGAAATGTGGGGTTGTGACAAAGTTGAGCAAAACATGAATGTTGGTTCTCAATCTCAATGTCTGAAGAAATACATTTTACATGAGCTGAAAAACAAAGTACATTTACATTGTATAAAATTTGAACCATAGGATATTCAATCCATAAAGCTGAAAAAAAAAAAATCTGATCTAACACCCTCTAATGGGGGCGCTGCTCATGGTAAATATTTTAAAGCCACAACATTTAAAGTAACAATTTTTTTCATACAGCATTTAATAAAATGCACTTAAGCAACTTCTTCATGCACTGCAATGCACTATAAAATTTATAACAATGCTCCTTATTAGGGCAGACAGCGACAAGATTATAAAACCTGGCTTAAAAACAACATGCACTCATTTTAATGAAACTACATGTACAAAGGTCATTTCACAACAGTGCCTTTACAAACAGTCTGCATGGGTTTCAAACCCCAAATATTACAAGTGACATTTAATTCACAAGACATAATCCTTTTTGACTTCTTTACATTCCCATTATCATTCATGTTGCTGTGGATGCGTGTTCTGAACCATTATACAAGTGGGTGAGCCAACGTACGTCTTCCGTACGGTACTGGCTTCCCAGAAAACCTTTTTTTTTTTTTAAATTAGGGAAACCTGCCCAAAAGTACTTTAAGTACACTTAGTATGCAACAAGCTAATTTGTTCACAACAAATTAAAGTTTTTAGAAAACATACAAAACAAACACAGTGGAACACCACAGAAGCTGATTGATGTGCACCTAGCAGAGTACAAATGCAAACACAAGTACAAAAACAGTAGCATAGCTACACGAGAAACATTTCTGAACCCAAAATCTTTAAGATAATGTAATTCATTAGAAGAAATAGCTGTTGTTGATAAATACACATACAAAAATGCAGATTGAGACTGATGGGACAGAAGGAAATAACATATAATTGATTGTCGTAAAGGGAAAAGTGATGAAGTGATTGCACAGGTTATATTAGCAAGATATTCATGATAATCCAGAGATAAGTGTACCTAAACATAAAAAACCCAAAGCTAAAATCTCTGAGATGTCATTCAATATTAAAAAAAGACATTGTCAGTTTAACTGGCTAGTTTGGCTAATGTGACTCTGCAAATGTGAATTAGAAGTGAAACTGAATCAAATCAGACGTTGGTCATGTTGCAGTGCAGAGGTTTTCAAAGTCCCAAAAAATACTGTATCTTTGAACTATCTCTATCACCAAATCACGCACACATTTATGTGATCTTCTTTGATAACTAATGTAATATTTTTTTCATTTCCATTCACTGAGCCTCCCCTGAAAACAGTTTGGGAGGGAGGCCCACCTCCTGCTTTGAAAACCTCTGCTGTAATGCACTGTGGTAGATAAATGCTATGAAAGACAGTCCACATCAATACAGATTAAGCATTAGTTAACTGAGGTTTGAGTTTGTTTTTGTACCTGATTGGAGTTCTCATTCCACTATTATTTAAATGTATATAAAGTAAATAACTGTATATCAATGTTTCAATTCTTTGTTGTATGACAGTCAGAATAACCATACCATACCTAGTCTTTGTAAAAGCCTGAATTCTCAATTTAACAGCATGACCATTAAGATAACAGTTTTTACAGTGCCAATGTTCCCAAATACCAACATAAACAAATACTTTACAGCTTCAAAGTACACTTTTCAAGTAAGTACTCAGATTTACTTTAGTCTTTAGACTTTTAAATTAAGTTAAATTCCACTTCCACATGTTAGATTTCTGTTTGTTGTTACAGCTAATCAGTTATCTGCCAGCTGAAGCTAAAGTATGTATGTGATCAACATGAGAGCATGGTAAGGCTTAGATAAGACTAAAACAAGTTGAAAGGCTGAGTAAAGGTAAAGTTCATATGTAATCAACTTGAAGTTCCATAGACATTAAAGGAGATGAACGCAGTTGCAGCTTCAGAGGAGTCCTCTTCCCTTCAGTTCAGAGCGACTGAGATTACAGCCAGTAAAATTCAAGCTCTCCATACTGCGTTAGCTCCAGCCTGTCTTTCCAATCCCAGATTATCTTAATCTACCAAGGATTCCTGAATGACTTTGCACCATGCATCATTAGAAAATCAAGGAGTCGCTGCAGGATTTTGGACAGGGGGTCAACGATAAACCCCACGAGAGACAGAGAAGACTACCTGAAGTGCACAGTTCTGGGTGCTGGAGTGATGGGTTGTTACTCTGTAGGGTCAGAGTCCTGGCTGTTATACTCAGCCGTCTCCATCTTGAGGATGTAGGGAATGATGCTGTCAATAGAGACGTTACCTATCAAGCCAGTGAAGAAGAGCTCCTCTGTGATGCCCGAGTTCATGAGGCGCAGGGCTGGGAGACGAGTCAGGATACGGGTCAATCTGGGGAGACAAGAGCACAACAATTCCTGCAAAGTCATCTTGATATCTTGTATTTAGAAGATCCTTAGCATTTCCGCACATTTTCCTTATTGTGCATTCAAAGTGCCAAAGTCTTCAAGAGCAGAATCGGTTAGCCAGACAGACATTTAAATCCTTTATGATAGTGATTACCAGCCTTTTTGTCCAATGAACCCACACAGCCCCATCAGATGAGTTCAAGTACCCCTCAACACCACCGGTCATGTCCGACATGTATTAATGGATTTCAGACTAGATATTATTTAACAGTTAACACTTTTAATTATAAGTGGACAGTACTACTATTGTTTGTCTATGTTTAGGCTCAGTTTCTTTTTTTCAGTCAGGTTTGCAGTCGTACTACGCATAACATTTTATAAGGAAAGAACCCCTTGAGATGAACCATCTCATTCTCTAGGTGGTCCTTAACGCAAATTAACAGAACCTACTACAACTACCACTTGCAGTGGAGTTGACGTTTCAACCCATTACCTAATACTTTTAGCTTTCAGTAATTTAACAAGCCTTCATGAACTCAACCACAGCATGTGGTGCTCAGGTTGGTGGGAGGTGTGTGCTGTGGAGTCAGCTTATTGTAACTGGTAGTTTATTGGTTATTGTGACCGTCCATGTACTTAAGATCTATACTATGACCTGTAATTCACTATGGCTTACTATGGTAAGGACGTTGAGCTGACTGGTTAGACAGGAGGTATGAATGTACCTGTAGGTGTCATCTGGGTAGGTTTTCTGCACGTAGTCCTGCAGCTCCATCAGGGCTTTCTCCTGGAACTTCTCGATCTGCCCGCTGCTGTCCACACCAGGGTGATCTGATTGGTCAAACACAACAGCAGTTGTAAATACAGATGATTTATTCAAATCACGTTCACTCTTCCATGGACTTATTTTTATTTGTCTTAAAAAAGCTTTAAAGTCGAAGAGAAGCAAACTCTCACCAGGGCTGAACAACACTATAGCTTTCAGGTAGGCATATTCGTAGCTGTCAGTCTCCAGCCTCGTCATGCTGTTACAGAACTCCTGGAACTTCCAAATGTGCTCCATCACCTGCTTCACCCTCTCACCCGAAAGCTTGTCTGAGAGAGAAGAAAATGTCAGATATATTAAGATTCATAAAAATGTTATCTCACTAGGAAAGTCACTTCAACAAAAAAAATACTGTATCAGCAGCAAAAGTTGCAATACCCCATCACCGTTACTTATTGACAGATTGTGTCCCATTGTTTTCACATGCAGTTCTTTAAGTCAGCATGACCATAGCTGGGAGACGCTCAAGTTCACCAATTTACCTATTTATCGAAATTCAGTATGTGGTATCTGAGCCATTATGTATGGCATATAAACATTTTTCAAAGGTTCAACACAATTTAGTCAACGATACTGTCGTTGACAAATGAAGCAACGGAAGAAGACGTATCTCCAGTCCTCCCCAGCAGTTCTTCTATGTTTTAGGTTCAGTTTGTTATGAAAACAACTTAAAAAAAAAAAAAAAAATCACATTTCTTCTTCTTATGTGTGTGTGTGTGTGTATGTGTGTGTGTGTATGTGTGTCCTACTGAGAAATGATGACGAGGTCTATAGTCCATACCATCCTGGATGCTGCTTTGAAGGTGGTTGATGATGGCAGCGAGGATGGTCGACAGGTTCATTTCATGAGCGCACTGAGCAAGACCCAGAGTGAACAACTCATTCCAGCAGGCTCGCACCAAACTGGTGTTTGCCTCCTGACTGGGACACACACAGAGAAAAAAAAAAAAAAAAAAAACAGTAAGCGGACCGTAGATAGACGATAATGCACTGCATTCCTGGAAGGGGCGTGACTGTGTGATTTAAGTCGTTCTTTGCCAAATGCATTTCTCACCCAAGAGCTGAGAAGGCAGGGATGGAGCGTGCCCAGTGCATGGAGAGAAACAGAAGTCTGGACGCTGACTCACAGATGTAGTGTACATTAAGATACTCTGGCATGGGGCTGGGCATGGTCAGCTAGACAAAGAGAAAAAGACAAGGACAGAAAATAATAAAATGACCATAACTTGTATCACTAAAATCTAAATCAGTTCATAAGTGGACCTTTGTGTCAAATTTGAAAAAAATCACTACAGGCGTTCCTGAGACATCGTGTTCATGAGAATGGGAACAGATGGACTATAGACTGTATAAAAGAAATGGATGTAGTCACTGTGACATTACCCATTGGTTTGTGGATTGCTGTATTGAAGCCTTGAGTTCAGCATTTTGGCTGTTGCCATCTTGGTTTTTTGCAACCAGAAGTGACACGAGAGAGTGGAGCCAAGTACAACCGAACAATAAAATGTTCTCAGGCAACCAAAATGTTACAGTTAACTTTAATTAACTGAAATCACTGTGAATGGGTGAAAGTTGTAAGATAAAAATATAGACAACTCCCAGACTGGACAATGCTATGGTAGTGAGCTGTCAAGTAAAAGGTAGCCACGTTCTAAATCATCCTCTGCTTTATGGTCTATTTGACTCTAAATGGGACCATAATTTACCAAATGAACATCATGCTGTATTGAAGAAGATGTGAAACTAGCAAATGAGACCATAAACTCATGTTTACAATGTTTACTGAGGTAATAAATCAAGTGAGAAGTAGGAAAATCCAGTGTGTATGAGTTGGGTCCACTCACCTTGAAGCCGACATGGCTGTCTGTGAGCAGCGGCCCCTCCACCTCAATGATTGGGGTCTCCTGGTCTCGACCAATCAGCTGGATAGTTGTTCCACTGACGCACTGTGGCTTATCTGCCAAACTCTGTCCGATGCCTACTTCAGGTGGGTTGAAAACTTTGGCCAGGGTGTCAAAGGCACTGTAAGCAACACACACACACACACACACACACACACACACACACACACACACACACACACACACACACACACACACACACACACACACACACACACACAACTTTAAATGACCTAATTTGACAGAAAACCCTGCAAGATAAATGTGTTGTATCACAATAGCTTCCGAGGCCATTAGCTCGACACATAGTGCCAAGACCTGACCAAGAAACGATGAGAAGTCACAGAGGGCCTGTTGAAGAAATAGCTCCTCTCCTTTCTGTGCACTGCTGACTGACCGTGTTATCTCATTGGCTGATTGCTCCTCATGTTGGCTGTCTGAGGTATCACCATTGTTTAGATTTTCTCTTAGTGAGTCACTCAGGTTGGCCAGTGATGTCACCACATTGGCTAGTGTCCCCAAGTCCCCCTGCCCAGGATCCATCTAAAGACAAATGAAACAATGCAGATTATTTTACATCAAATAGGTCAGGATCCACTATAAACAAAAAATATGGTATCCTAATTGACCAAATCATAAAAATGTGCTACCTGCAATGACATGGAATAACAGATGCAACTTAAAACATATTAAAGAAATAAATATACATTGGTAAAAAAAAAACAATCCTGCCTTAAACTGGGCAGACACTGTACAGATTAATCAGATCAGATGGATTTCTGGAAGGACAGATATTTTGGTCAGCTGTCTTGCAGTTTGAGCAGTTCCACGGTCCAATCTCCCTCATCACTGCTATCTAAAGGTCCATTAAAAACTGTAGCGAGCTTGTTTTAATATTACTGGAGTACTATTTTACATGTTGTGGCTAAAACTGTAGTCTTCAGTCAGACGGCTGTGTTACAAAACTGAACTTCACTGCAGAACAGAAAGATCAGACTGTCGCCATCTTCCAGCCATCTGCGGCTCCAGAGTTTTCTTTGCCTTTGCCCACCGTGTTTGCTTGAAATGTGTCCCCACCAGTGTCGAAACGAAACCTACATCCTTGCATGACACTGTCATAATCATGACATGACACCTGTCATGAACATGAAAGTATGAATGTCATTTGATCAATTATGTCATTGTTTATGCAACATTTAAATTGTCTGAGATCTTTGTATGACAACTTGACATTAATTATCCAGGACAACATAACCTGTCATAAACATGCCACAGAATACAAGTCAAACATGCAACACTGTAGTCGAGACAATTAAAATGGTCTCATGACAGCCAGTGTCAAAAGCAACCACACGTGACAGCGTAATGCAATGTTAATACATCCTAAATAGTTAGAACTGTCAGCTGCAGTCGCTCACACCTACAGATGATTGCACAATTCTCTTTAGAACAGCAAAAGTGTGCTTTTTATTTAGTCATGTCGGCACAAGGTGATCACTGTATGCTTTTTAATCTGGGCTCACTTCACATCAAAAACAGCAACTTTATGCACTAATTAATAGTTTTAACAGTGCCCCCTAGACTTTATAAATGCCCCTATTTTTTAGACCCCAATATTTTTTTCTAATTTACTACAGTGTTTTCTGTTCATAATTACTGCCTTACTCTCTTTTTGTCAACATTGAGGACAAAGTTTTGTTGTTTGAATAAACGTTATTGGAATTGTCAGTGGACAAATCTGACTGGACGTACAATGTGAACGAATGTTCTGGCAGAACTGTAGATTAAAAAGTGTACTGTGAGTTAACACGCAGTACAAGATAAACAGCTTTACAGGTTTTCAACCTCATACTGCTTTATTCTGCTGACACAAGAACACTCAGTACCAAATATAATAGCATCACAATGACAAAAGTCTGCCTGACAGATCATACTCCTACTAGGAGCAGAAGGAGACGGACAGCAACAGAACAGACAGGCAGATGTTATATTTACAGCAACTGCAGTGAGAGCTGTACCTTTGAGTCAGCGGCCAGCAGCAAAGTTCCATCACTCTGGATGACCGGCTGCTGGATATTAACCAGCATGCCCTGGTCCAGCAGGCTGGATCTGCACATGACACAGAGCATCATCAACGTCCAGTTCACATAACAACATCAACAGCTGAGAGAAACAGAAGAAGAGGGACTGCGGTTTGTCTGTAGGTCTGATTCCCACTGACCTGGAGCCATCTGTCTCTGTATCAGAGATAAAGGTTGGCGTGGCAATGAGTGGACTGTTTAGGTCCTTGCGAATGTAGATCTTTTGGGTGGAGGCAGCGCAGTTTGTATGCTTCTCTCTGGGCACCACGTCGATGGGCTTCCTTTCACTCTGGACAGCTGAGGATAAACAACAAGAAAAAGTTAGAACTACTATCATGGTCTATGGCAGACAAGAAAACTATTCCAGACTGTGTACATGTAAGGGGCTGTTCACATGTCACGTCTAAAAATGCGTGGAAACCGGCAGTCGTGCTGCTTTCATCCTTTTATCCAAGGTGTTTGGGAGCTTTTTTTGCTTGTTGTGTTTGTGCACCTGTAGTGCCTGCAGTTACAAAGCAACGAAAACCTGCGTGCTGTGATGATGACAATGAAGTTGCAGTAATTTATCAGTAGGCTTCACTGACTAAACAAAGTCAAAACAAACATAAGCACCGTAAAGCCCTCACAGTAGCTTTACTGCTCAATTTTTTCCGGTCACTTTAGCTCACCTTACAACCGGATGTTGTGACATCCTGTAGTAAAATCGAAGCAAGTAAAATAGTAAGTGGGACAGATCATTAAGTTCTGGGTAGACTTGTACTAAAATTATTAAATTCTCCTCCATATTTACCATAGACTGAGTTACAGAAGAAGTAAAAGATATCTGCCAGCTGTGATTGGTTGTTCCTTGTCACATGGTATGTGGCGCCCATTGCTGTGTCCCAAAAGTTGAATTATTTTCAACTGACACCGTAAGAGAGCATGCCTTCTGCACATCTTTTAAGGCTCTTTTTTGGGGGAACTCAATGTTTTTAATACTTTTCAAGACCTGTAGATACCCTGTGTCTGAGTGTTTCTGTATGCATGTTTTTGTATGGTGTCCTAGATTTGGAATCAAGCTCACAGTCAGTCTTCATCCCCATGTTAAGGCATTTCCTCAACCGACAGAACTGGCAGCGATTGCGGTGGTGTTTGTTAATGACACAGTCCTGTTTGCTGCGGCAGCTATAGGTCAGGTGCTTCCTCACGCTCCGCTTGAAGAAGCCTTTACATCCCTCACAACTGACTGCTCCATAGTGACGCCCTGAACACAGAGAAAACCAGTCAGAGTGTGTGAGTCACTGCATGCGTGGGTGCACCTTAGATTGCTGACAATGTGCAACAAAACATACAGTCAGATTGGACATCACAAGTCAAAACACACACAAACCTTCACATCACCAGGTAATGCAACTGCTTTAGTACCTGAGGCTTTGTCCCCACACACCACACAGTACTCCACTGGCTGCGGTCGGCTCAGGTCCCCTGACTGCCCTAACAACCGCTCCATTGACACTGGATCTGTGACGATCTGAAAAGCAAAGTCAAACACAGGCCATTAATATTGTGTTTCACCTTAACACAATGTCAAAACCATGGTTATAACACTGTCTGGAAATTATAACAAATATCAAGACCAAGATATTACCAATAATGTCATTGCTATGTACCAGTGGGTGATATTACGTGGGAACTGTACCTGTATCCGTCCTGGCATCAAGCTGTCTGCAGCAGTGAAGATGAGCTGCTTAGTGTTCTGGCTATCCGGTGAGGCCAGGATAACCTTGCCTGCCCCTGAGCTGTCAGCTGTAGTCAGAATGAACTGCTGTTTGGGAGCACTGGATGGCTTCATCGCTGTCACTATCTGGATCTTCTGACCTGTCTGCTGGTCGGTTACAATCTGAGGGTGTTAGAGAAGGAAAGAGAGGGAGGTGGAAATGAAACACGCACCAATGGGGTTGAAGTAAAAAGAAAAAAGAGAAGTGAGAGTGACATTGAAGGTAAATGAGATAAGTTACACGTTGTCACATCAACTTATCTGTCGCTGCTGGTAATGCATCGAATGAGGACATCAACAGATAGCAGCAGCAGTGTCACATTCTCTGAAGCCAACTAATGTTGAGAGTGCAGCAGTAAGTTACCTGTATTCGCTGTGGTGTTGTGGCAGGCTCAGTGGAGATGACCTGAAAGCGCTGTGGAGACTCACTCATCACTGAGTCTGAAGGAGAGGATGACACCTACAGTTTGAAACACATTTTAACAAACTTTATCACATATAAAACATAACCAATAAGTCTGTAACACACATATTTTAGAGTCTGGGCAAGGCATAGAAAAGAAAAAGAAATTTTTAGTCCCACAGTGGGGAAATTCAGTTTTACTGTTGTTCACACAGTACATATACATGTCAATGGAGAGATGTCAGAGTGAGGGGGCTGCTCCTGACAAGCGCCCAGAGCAGTTGGGGGTTTGGTGCCTTGCTCATGGACACCTCGGCAGTGCCCAAGAGGTAAACTGGCACCTCTCCAGCAACCAGTTGGTCTTGGTCCATGGGGGACTTGAACCGGTGACCTCCGCGTCTTAACCCAAGTCCCTGAGCTACTGCCGCCCCCATAGAAATTTTATCATTCGTTAACGTGCTATTTAATATGCTAAAACAGTATATGAGGTTTTTTTTTAGTATGTTCAAATCCATCCATCTTCAACCGCTTATCCCATTAGCAACGCTGGACACTACAACAACATATATATCCCAAAATGCAATGCAGTAGTGACGGCAATGTTCATCATGGACACTGAATCTGTAACATCAATAATGCTTTAATTTCACTGCAAGTATAAAATTTCACTTTACTAGATGTAATATATATTTTAAATTAATTCAGACTCCAACCAGCAAGGAGGCTCCCAGGAAGTGACATCATAAATGACTGCTCAGTGCATCTGAATAGACACATGCTCCTGTTTTTCACACAAAAAGTCTGTTGGACAATATTAGTAGTACACCTTTTGAGTGATTTCTGACAAAGTCTACAAGTCTGAACTGTGCAGAGAACCTGTCAACAGAAGGTATGTCTCTATGGCAACACATAAAGGCAGCATCCACCAACCACACAGACAAAGAGAGAAACACCACAGTATGTTCACCTTTTAAAAAACCTTTCATATGGGTTATATGGAACAACTCAGACAGCCAGCAAAAAGTACAACATGAAAGTCTCCCTCTGCATGCTCACCTCTGCCTCGTGCTCAGAGTCCACTTTCTGCTGAGAGAGCAGATTCAGGTTGGTCGTCATGATGATGTAAGGTCATTAGTGAGGTCTGTTTGGAGAGACGCCACAAACAATCAACCACAAAGGTGCAAACTGTCACAGAAGAGCAGGCTAACGCTACGACAGCTTTATAAATATGCTGGTGGATGATAGAGGAAGCATGATGATATTGATTTGTTTTTGATTTTTTTTTCCTACACTGGTCTGACGTACTATTAAAAACATAAGGTGTCCTTAAAAAAATTCATTAAAGACAGCCGCATATTTGGAGGTAATGAAGGAGAAAAATAAAAATTATAAAAAAAAAGAAAAATCATAAAAATATAAAAAAATGCACTCTTCATATCTTGTGGTATGCTCTTCTCCTTTGGGATTTTCAGGGACTCACAATTATCTCTTTTGGGTATAGCAAAGACAGTGAGATTTTAACCGGCACTTGACCCACATTTACACAGCTTTATTGACACCCAACAGCCCTGTGATGATTTCTTTACAGCCATTGGATAAAAGCCAGATTTTAGAAAAGCATCTGTCCTGCAATGATGAATGAGCTTTTGAAAACTAGAGCCAATGAAAATGTAGGACATCATCTCAATATGTGGCATAAGGGACAAGGGATTAAAATGCTGTGCAGTTAGGGTGACTAAGTGTCCCAATTTACGTGGGACTGGAAACTGCAAACTGTGAAGAAAGCAGGGAAGGCCGTAATCACAGGGCTGTTTGCTGTCAATCAAACTGCGCACACATGGGTCAAGTGCAGGTTAACATCTCGCTGTCTTTGCTTCGCTACGCCCAACAGGGAAAATTGCAAGTCACCGCAAACTCATAAACTCTGCGGATTAAGGCCAAATTTGATGGAAACTACCACAAAGAAAAAGAAATGCAACTACAACAAAGACTACTTACAAGTGGGTGAAACCGGTAGAGGGCGATTCTCAGAAATTTATTTAGTAAATTAAATTTTATTAATTAAATTTAGTTATTTTTCAGTTTCACACAGAGGGGGAATACAACATGAAGTGACACAGTACATATAAGTCTCACAAGAAACATGCAGTTCAAAAAGAGATGAGCCAATCTATGGATGCATTCTGGCAAAGCATTGAGATGCTATAAGATAAGGGGCAGAATATAAACTTTTATTTTCTATGGGAGACATTATATCACAATTGTAAACTACTTCTCAGGAAGATGTCCCATATTTTCTCACACAAACATACTCTTTGTTCCATGTTTGAGTTGTTGGGATCTGGTCACCAAGCATGCAGCACAAAAACAGCTTATTTATTAGTTACAGTTATAGTTTATTGGTACATGAAAACTTATAAAACTGTGTATCAATTGTGATTCTTTGGCAAAACTGAGTGATGGCATCTACTCCTACCATTAATATGCCTCCTTGCATGTGACAGTGTGGACTCAGGCTTTACTGATTTCGGGTTATAATAAATAATACAACATGACAGCATAAGTGAGAGCTGATTAATGTGCCTGCAGTAGCTCCATGTGATTACTGACAAAAGGGAGGAGCAGACTGCTTCATTTTCTCTACCGATTGGTCCAGCAGAGTGCCCATCAATACCTCTCCACAAACGCATCACAACACAGAACAAAATGGACAATCTGGCCGTCAGCCAATAACACAGGAGACCAATCCTTGTGATAAATATATGAAAGCAGTTTCCTTTCCACACGGCAGAGCAGCCGGCTGTTGGTGTGCTGGTAGTAAATGGTAAAAAAACTGCTTTGTTGAATGAAGTAACAGCCATTTCAACACACTAATGTCCCCGAGATGGCAAAGGTAAAAGGGTCGAGTTCATCTGCAGTAGCTAGCTAGCTGTATGTTAGCCGTTTAAGCTAGTTTGTGACAAGCAAGCGGCTGCAGCAAGAGCCGACTGCACCCGTCTCTCCCCTGGATGTGTCTCTCTGGCATGCAGGGGCTGGTTCAGATTGAGTCGACAGTAATGTCACATATTAGTAATTAGTTTAACTGTCTGTTTAGCATAGCAGCGTAGCCAGACTCCGCCCAGCGTTTCACGGTCCTTGCCCGGATCCCGAGCTGCTAGACTCGGGCAGGAAGGGAGCTCCGCATCGGCTAGCTAACAAGCTAACAGGGAGATTAGCTGCCCTCTTTTATCACCCACTATGTCAGGGGGCTCTCTACGGTTTTCAACCCGGGACTGAGACTTACCTCCGGGAAACGGTGCTCACAGATTCCGGGCTCTCTGCTATTTTATAAAATATTTGTTTTGGTTTTCTTCTGTTAAAGGTCATAGTTCGTGACCCCGCACCGACAGCGCGTTGATGATGGTTGAAGGTGTTTTTTTTTTTCTCCTTCCTCTCGCTCACATCACCGCGCGCCTCCAACACCTCCACCCACCCTTGGCGCGAGCCAGACAGGGCTGACGTCATTATGTCTGACTGTCTATAGACTTTGTTGTCAAATTATGTGATATAAGATTAACATGAAAGAAAGAGTGTACTAACAGACGTATGAGAGACAGACTCATTTTCAAAGTATTTCTGCTCTCTTCAATGAAATACAATGTTATAATTACTTTTTATTATTATAAACCACTATATTACAAGCAAAGCCAGGACCTGTCATATAATAACATAATAAGATAGAACACATATGCTATAATTTATCCTTTGAAAATGCTACTTGAAAGATTTAAAATGTGTATATTTTTATTGATTTTGGACTGCTTTAGAGTTAAGTTTTTGACACACACACATATGCATTTACACAACTTGTGATTTTTAAATTGTAGCTGGCTCAGTTTTAAAGTACAGTGAAGATACTAGTGTCATGAAACCCTAAAGGATCCACCGGTGACAATGTCATATTAGCATTCCAAACTAATGCTAAATTTTGGTGAGGACAAACTGTCATGGCCCTTTTCAAAGGGGGTTCTATGGGTAACCAGGAGTCTCCCCTTTACAGATGTGTCCACTTTATGATAATCACATGCAGTTTGGGGCAAGTCATAATCAAGTCAGCACACTGACACACTGACAGCTGTTGTTGCCTCTTGGGCTTATGTTTGTTTTGTTTTTGAGCATAATTTTTATGCTAAATACAGTACCTGTGAGGATTTCTGGACAAAATTTGTTATTGTTTTGTGCTGTTAATGAATTTCCAATAATAAATAAATAAATATAGATATTTATTTATATACATACGGTTGCAAGGAAAAGTATGTGAGCCCTTTGAGATTACTTGGATTTCTACATAAACTGGTCATAAAATGTGTTCTGATCTTCATCTGAGTCACAACAATAAACAGTCTGCTTAAAGTAATACCGCACAAAAAATTGTTTACATGTTTTTATTGAACACAACATGTAAACATTCACAGTGCAGGGTTCAAAAAGTATGTGAACCTTTGGATTCAATAACTGGTTGACCCTCCTTTGGCAGCAATAATCTCAGTCAAATGTTTCCTGTAGTTGCAGATCAGACCTGCACAATGGTCAGGAGGAATTTTGGACCATTCCTCTTTACAAAACTGTTTCAGTTCAGTGATATTCGTGGGATGTCTGGTTTGAATCGCTCTCTTGAGGTCATGCCACAGCATCTCAATTGGGTTGAGGTCAGGACTCTAACCGGGCCACTCCAGAGGGTTTATTTTCTTCTGTTGAAGCCATTCTGTTGTTGATTTACTTCTATGGTTTGGGTCGTTGTCCTGTTGCATCACCGATCCTCTGTTGAGCTTCAGTTGGACAGATGGTCTTACGTTTTCTTGCAAAATGTCTCAATAAAATTGGGAATTCATTTTTCCGTCGATGGCAGCAATCTGTCCAGGCCCTGAGGCAGCGAAGCAGCCCCAAACCATGATGCCCCTCCACCATATTTCACAGTTGGGATCAGGTTTTGATGTTGTTGTGCTGCGCCTTTTTTTCTCCACACATAGCGTTGTGTGTTGGCATGGTTCACATCAGGCAATGACTCTTGAGAACAGCTAACTCAAAACTGGTGTGTGTTTTTATAGGGCAGGGCAGCTTGAACCAACATCTCATCACATTGATTGGACTCCAGGTTGGCTGACTCCTGGCTTCAGCGAGCTCTTGGAGAAGTCATTAGCCTGGGGGTTCACATACGTTTTCCATCCAGCTCTGTGAATGTTTACATTTTGTGTTCAATAAAAACATATAGTTTTTTGTGCAGTATTAGTTTAAGCAGACTGTGTTTGTCTATTGTTGTGACTTAGATGAAGATCAGAGCACATTTTATGACCAATTTATGCAGAAATCCAAGTAATCTCAAAGGGTTCACATACTTTTTCTTACAACTGTATATAATAGATATATTTATTTATTGATCTTTCTCTCTCTCTCTCTCTCTCTCTTTAAAATGTAGTTAAGACCCCTGGCAATTTAAACAGTTTATTATGCTGTCATGTCTTCAGATTTGGCTTTTTAGGTTCTTTTGAGTTAAGAAGAATGACATTTTTTAAGACATTTTAAGATTTTTTTAATGAGGGACAGAGAGTAGGTCTAAATGTAGATTTGTGAAAAAAAACACATCAGACACAAGTCATTGTACAAAGCGGAGTATTTTTATGTCTTCTTTTATACGCTTTGAGAAAGTCTTTAAATAAATGTCACCTAAATGTCATTGTTTCAGTCTTTCAACTGGAGCTTATACTGTCTGAACTCGGCAATATCATTTAGGCTATATGTAAAACAGCTTACTTACTGGTCTCAAGATTTGAACACATCTTTTGTATTTCAACAAATTGAGAAAATGCAGTTGTGTTTACTACACCGTCCCCATCAGCAACATTGATTGAACAAACAAATACCTATTTTACCTAAATTTGGGCTTATTTCTTTCTAGTGGTGCACTCAGTTAGATCTCTGCAGTAGACAGTCACTTCATATTTGCATAAGCCATGATTTGCCTGCATTTACATGACCATCTGTCTCTGTACAACATTTTGGATTTTCTGGCCCAACCTCAGCAAAAACAAAGTACCTCTAGATGACCAGCAGGTGCCGCCCTGCGCCTCCAGGTGTGACAGGACTGGATGCGCAAGGCAGAGATTCACACAAATAAACGTGATGCAAATAATCCTTAATAAAATCGATATTTTCTCGATTGTAAATTGTTTTCTCTCCAGTTAATGTAATGTCGCTTATGGGCTCCGTTTGTTACAGTTCACTGATCATTCATCTAATGTTAGATCTCCATCCCTGTAGCCAAGATGCGTCATTATTTGCCCACATTGTGGGTAAAATCTGAAGCTAATGGTAAATAACAGGGTTTCATATCGCCAGTTACATTTTCTTCGCAGTACAAATAGGCTATAATAATAATAATAGATTCAGGTTTATTTTAAAATATCCTTTTAATGGCCAAACAGTGTCACCTGATTAATATTAATATGCAGCACATGCAAACAATGCATTTCTGCCTCGGATCAACGTTTTGTCGACAAGGTCTGAAAGACGGTCAAGCCAGTTCTCACGTTGTTTTGCGGTACGTGTATAACCTAGGCATTACGGTAATAGCGCATGAGAATTGATTTCAATATAAAAGCACCGTTGATGGATGTGAGAGACCTTCAAAAAATAAGCACCGTTCTGATGAACATGATGCGCCTTTTTAGTTACATGTCAGCTGCTGTCAGTCTGTCAGTAATAAATAAATGAATGAATAAAGAATTAAACAAATCAGTACATGAAGAAATTCAAATAAATATCTGAAACAAAACTAATACATATGAAGATTATCAGTCAGACAGTGATGTAGAATTTCAAAACTAAAGCCCTTTAAAATCTCACATACTGTATGAACCATCTTCCCGCTAAATTCAGATTAGAATTAAAGGGAAACTGTCCATTATCACAGACTAACTCCCCTTCAGAATAATAGTAGTATCAGAAATTAGTCTGTGATAGTGGACAGTTTTCTTTAATTCTAATCTAATAAGGGAAGACAATTAATTTCTGACATTTTAAAGAGCTTTAATTTTCAAATTCTACATCATGGTACACTAATACTGTGTAAGTGATACCCTAAGGTGGTCTACTATTATTCTGAAGTGAAATTAGTCTGTGATAATAGTCAGTTTCCCTTTAATTCTAATCTGAATTCAGCAGGAAGGTTCATACAGTATGTGAGATTTTAAAGAGCTTTAATTTTGAAATTCTGCATCACAATGTACTGATACTGTCTGAGTGATACTCTTCCTATGTATTAGTTTTGTTTCGTATATTTATTTGAATGTCCTCATGTATTTAATTCTTTATTCATTCATTTATTTATTACTGACAGACTGGCTGACCTCTTGAATTAATCTGAAAAGGCACATCACGTCCATCAGAATGGTGCTTTTATTTTGAAGTCAATTCCAACACGCTTTTACCGTAATGCCCGGTAATACACGAACCGCAAAACAACGCGGAGGCTGGCTTGACTGTGTTTTCCAAAGTGGAGGCTGGGTTGACCGCAGTGCTGGACTGCAAAGCTGGTTTGCTCAAAGACTGTTAGCCTATGTATGCTATGAGATAGGCTACCCAGCCTGATGACTGGAAAACTAGACTGCTCATCCAAAGCACAAGACACCTCATCACCAGAGCAACAGGACGCGTAAAGGGTAATTATAACCATTTGGCACAGTTTCCCTTTGACGCAGTCGACCTCAGAGTAGATCCACGTTATCGTATAAAGAATCAGGGCATTATTAGCTTCGGGCTGCTGCAGAATCGACCGTTTCATTTGCGCAGGTGCATATCCCACTTTTGTAAAACGGACTGGGCTGCAGCATCAACACCAGAGTACCAGCTTTTTTTTTTACCGCATCTGCACCGGCGCTGGCACTCTCCTTCGGCGCGTTACCGCACGCCAAAAAGGAGCAACAAGGAGATCAAGAGCGCACGAAAGGCAATGATAGTGGAGGGATTTTAGTCGTGGAGACAAGGGAAGGGGGACCGGTGAGAAACGGGCGAGGTGTAGCAGCTGCCGCGGTGTTCAGAGCTGCGCAGCGGGAGCCGAGGTTGGTCATGGTCGGACGGGGACTGTGGGTATGTAAGCCCCGGTTTGGAAAACGAGGGAGCAGGCTCGGTGTTTTGCCTTATCTGTGCTTGGCGTTAGCGACCGCAGCCGTGCTGGCTCTGCTCTTTGTGGACTTCATCGAGTCATGGGTCACCTCCATCTGTATGAACACGGTGGTGGAGCCGCACGCAGGCATCATCCCCCCGCAAAGCGTCCCTCCCACAAGACCCGAGGAGTTCCTGCTCATGCCCAGCCCGCTCGTATGCCAGCGTGCCAAGCCTTACCTCATCACCATGGTAACCTCGGCCCCTGCCAACCAGAGGGCCCGCCAAGCCATCCGGGACACCTGGGGAGGGGAAGTGGAGGTGAGGGGCCTGAGGGTCATGACCCTCTTCATGGTGGGTGTGGTGTCTGACCCTGGGCTGGCCAAGCTTCTGATAGAGGAGGCCAGAGAGCGAGGGGACCTGATTCAGGGGCGTTTTCTGGACACCTATTCTAACCTCACCCTTAAAACCCTGTCCATGCTGGGCTGGGCCCGCCGGTTCTGCCCTCAGGCTCACTTCATGGCCAAAGTGGATGACGATGTCCTGTTCAACCCCAGCGCCCTCCTGCACTTCCTGAACAAGAGCCGTAACCCCTATGAGCAAGGAGACTTGTACCTCGGTAGGGTGCATCTCCATGTAGCCCCAGACCGTGACCCGGAGAGCAAGCACTACCTCCCCTCAGGGGCCTACCCTCCTTCTGTGTTTCCAGATTACTGCAGTGGTACAGCCTATGTCCTGTCCCGCTCTGCATTGCTCAAGATCTCCCTGGCAGCCTCTGCATCACCTTTATCCACACCTCTGCCCCCTGAGGATGTGTTTGTCGGTCTGTGTGCCCGGACAGCTGGAGTGCTGCCCTCGCACTGCCCACTCTTCTCCGGGGGCCCGGGTGTGCCATACGGACGCTGCTGCTATCAGGCCATGGTGTCCATCCACCACATCCCACCCCGGGAGATGCTGCGCTACTGGGCTGATGTCCAGACATCACACCCCTGCTCCTGGCTGAGTCTGCGTGCCTCTCTGGGGCTCTGCAAAGTAAGGGCGATGCTGGGGTCAGCTCTGGGGCTGGAGCAGGGGTTGTGAGGGTTGATCAGCAGGAACTCATTGGGGCTGTGCCTCTATTCAATACTGTGAACAGCACAAGTGCTCTTCAGGCTGTAAAATGTCATTTTATTTTTATAGCTTTATTTTTTTAAACACTATTTACCTGGCTTTATTTATTTGCAGGAAAGAGGATGACCACTTGGTTGTATGAAAAATTGTCACAGTAGTCTTTAAGCTATCCTTATTAGACTGTTACAGCATACTTCACTGACACGTATAATACATGTTAGAACAAACACCAATGGCATGCTGATAGTATACAGTGAAGTAAACACAACCACTTGTGTGAAAAATGCACATTGGAACAAGTATTTCTATTAACACACAAAGTCTATAGGCTGCTACCCTCATATATATATATATATAGTATTTCAAGTGTAGATGTAGATGTGCAGATTTCGGTACATTTTAAAAGACATTGGCGAAAGCCCCAATGTGAACAAAGAGAAGGTCAGTGTGTTTACGCTCAGGAAATATACTGTACGTTTGAATTCAATAGTCATCAATAAACCACTCTGTATCATGTTAAGTTTGCCTGTTGTCTTTTTTTAGAAGAGAACCACATATACATGTACACGGTACTCAGGTCTGCTTTGTTTCAAAATTTCTTCAGTTTCACATTGGGTTTCTCTAAGACAATTGAAGCAATAATGCTTCAATGTTAGACCCAGTTTTGGAGAGGAAAAGCTGCTACGGCCATTTTCAAAGGAGTACATTGACCTCTGACCTTAACATATGTGGATGAAAATGGGCTCTATGGGTACCCACAAGTCTCCCCTTTACAAACATGCCTACTTTATGATAGTCACATGTATTTTGAATGGTATAAAATGTGTACGACACAGTGTACTACTATTAGCTCACGGGTATGGAGAGAGTGACGATGGAAGAATCTTACTAGGTTCTTCATAACACCACAAATCAAACGCAGACAGCTAAAGACTCAGTAGCCATGCTGGAGGCTCTGTGGCAGCCTGGAGGCCAACCATAGCCATGTTCACTGGAGCTGCACTAAAGCCTTTCTGAAATATTGTAATTGTGAAAATTAATGAGATAATGGGATACGCTATTGCAAACAACCCTACTGTGATATACCTAGGAAACGCTGAGGAGGTCGTACATAGAACAGACAGATACCTCATAGAAATTCTGCTCATAGCCAGCAAAAGAACTGTAACTAGAAACTGGTATAAAGCTGAGTCCCCAGGGAAAGACCACTGGTGTGAGATTGTCCCTGATATCTTTCAGGAAAAACTGACATATCAACTAAAAATTAAAAGCAACATGTTCGACAAGAACTGGGAAGCATTGTGTGTTTTTTGATTACAGTTGTAAGAAAAAGTATGTGAACCCTTTGGGATTACTCACACAATAATAGACTAACACAGTCTGCTTAAACTGATACCGCACAAAAAATGATATGCTTTCATGTTTTTATTGAACACAACATGTAAATATTCACAGTGCAGGGTGGAAAAAGTATGTGAACCCCTAGGCTAATGACTTTTCCAAGAGCTAATTGGAGCCAGGAGTCAGCCAACCTGGAGTCTAATCAATCTGATGAGATTAGAGGTGTTGGTTAAAGCTGCTCTGCCCTATAAAAACAGTTTTGAGTTAGCTGCTCTCAAGAAGCATTGCCTGATGTCAACCATGCCTACAATCAAGAATTGTTGACTTATATGAAACTGGACAGGGTTACAAAAGTCTCTCTAAAAGCCTTGATGTCCATGTGTCCACGGTAAGACAGCTTGTCTACAAATGGAGAAAGTTCAGCACTGTTGCTACTCTCCCTGGACGTGGTCGTCCTGTAAAGATGACCGTAAGAGCACAGCGCAGCATGCTCAATGAGGTGAAGACGAATCCTAGAGGGTCAGCTAAAGACTTAAAGAAATCTCTGGCACATGCTAACATTTTGTTGACAAATCTACAATAAGTAAAACATTAAACAAGCATGGAGTTGATGGGAGGACACCACGGAGAAAGCCACTGCTGTCCAAAAAAATCATCGCTGCACATTTGAAGTTTGCAAAAGAGCACCTGGATGTTCCACAGCACTACTGGCAAAATACTCTGTGGACAGATGAAACCAAAACTGAGTTGTTTGGAAGGAACACACAACACTATGTGGAGAAAAAAAAGGCTCAGCACACTAACATCAAAACCTTTGGTTGAGGTTATTGCTGCCAAAGGAGGGTCAACCAGTTATGAAATCCAAAGGTTCACCCTGTCCTGTGAATGTTTACATGTTGTGTTCAATAAAAACATGAAAACATATTTTTTTATGCAGTATTAGTCTATGCAGACTGTGTTTGTCTATTGTTGTGACTTAGATGAAGATCAGAACACATTTTAAAACCAATTTATGCAGAAATCCCAGTAATCCCAAAGGGTTCACATCTGTATATACACGTTTAACTGCTCCTGGTAGTTGTTGCTGTGTTTTGTTTTGTTTTTTTGGTGAATTTGTTAAGTGATGTATTGCTTGCTGAATTTTGTATGGATGGTTCATGATGTTCTGCCCAGAGCTGAAAATGCAAAATATCAAAGTAAAAAAAAAAAAAAAAAAGAGGATCTGATAGAGTCACCATCTTCTTTGTTTTAGATTTAAAGAACCTTAGAGTCCTCTTGTCCTTTTCAAATCACAAACTAATCAGTTACTAGTGGCTGCACAAACTGACACACCTTTAAGAGACCAAATAGCTCATCTGTGGTCAGTCAGGTCTAATTATCAAAAGTGGCATCTGCCAGTTGTTAGAACTTGTTTGATAATAGCATGTGTTATTGGAAACCCTCCCACTTCACATTTGGTATGAGGAACTTTTAAAGCTAACCCTACCCTATAATACATGGCAATGCAAACTTCTGTTAGACAAAAATTTGATTATCACATCTTGAATTGCTTGAGCTATTAACCGTTTCACTTTCTTGTTATTTCTATATTTTGAAAATATTACGAGCATACCTATACATAATTTTATTAACTCTTGTCCTTTACACGGTGCTGCTCATAGGTTGTCATTGTTGACTGTAAGTCAGATGGTTGCTGATAAATGTTGGAGGGATGCAGCCTTAGTTAATATTTCTTAAACTCTGAGTTGTTCTGATAAGTAGCTAACCAGTGCTGACAATGTGTGAGCATATTTTACAGTATGTTGTGATCTCAAATAATACTGAATTCAGAAGCCAGTCATTATGTTGTTTATTTTTTTTCAACATATTTATATAAAACATTTCACATAAACTTAGTCAGTTCAACCACCAAAAGCACTCCATTGCTCCATTCAGCAAAGTCAAAAATTTGTGAAAAATGTGCTCATCAGTAGAGAAAAAAAAATCCATCTTAACACAAATTCTGGATGACATCCATGCGAGTCATGGCACCTCACATTATCCACCCATGTAGACAGGAAGTGCCTCAGGCTGCAGGCATTAAATAGAACGGTCCTTCCACTTCACTCAACATTGATTACTGATGATACGCCACCCATGAGGCAGACTTTATAAGCCGACTACATTTTTTATTCTGCAGTTCTGCTGTCGTTCCCACAGCGAAGCAGTGTGTCCAAAAAATGTGTCCTTTATATGAAGTTCAAAGGTCACCCCCACAGAATGTCACTGGGTTTTGGGCTGCACAAAGGGTCCTCCTTTTCTACTTTTTGAATCTGTCCAGAGCAGATCTCTGACTGGATAACACCGCCTCCTTCTTCTCCTCCTGCTTTCTCTGTATTTCAATCTTCATTTTGTCCTCTACAGTCTTCCTGATTACATCCTGTGGGGGTGAACAAGTCAAGAGACATGAGCTGACGCTGCAGAAACACAGTAGCAGAAATACCAAATGTAATTTCATCACACTTTATCTTATATTCTGCATTACTTACCCTCTGGTCCTCATGGGCCACTTGTCTCTTGCGTTTTTCGACACTGCCAGCTGAACTACGACCTTTTTTCTTATACTTAGGAACAAATTTTTCTTTGGCAAGTGGGTCAAAGCCCTGGAAAGACAAAAAATGCATTTAGAAGGGTGTAAACGGTAATATATCTAATATGATCAAGAGCATCCTAAAATAAAATGTGATGTGTGGCAATAAGGTGCTTCCAGTCACTGACCAGAGCCTGGACCCTGTCCTGGTGCCTTTGCTCAAAGGCGGCGCGGTCAACGCGTCCCAGCTCGGCGGAGTCAAGTGTGATGAGCTCTGGCTGGATCTTCTCCAACAGGGCTTTGACCTCCCACTCCTGCCTCTGCTTTGCACTACGGTATGGATTTACATCCAGACCATCAAAGTTAGGCTCTCCGGCACCTGTGAATTTAAAAAAAGAAGACAAAGGAAGCGATGGAAACAGTTAAAAAAAAAAATAAATATCATGGATTATTTTCAATCATAACAAAGCAAAACATCTGAATATGTGATAAATTTTGACCCTGTTTATTGGTACATGTCCACATAGCTGTTTCTGGACGCCTAGCTTCACAGCGTTTGATGCTGCTACTGGGCACTAGGTACCTGACTGGATGAACGTTTTCACTTGTGGGCTGCTGCTTTCACACCTGAACCAACATTGCAGCTCATTTGGAAATTTTTTCTCTTTTATTATGAAAATAGTTGCGTTTCTGAAAACGGGTGAGAAATATAATAGTCTTTATTTCGGATCAACAACAGTTAATTTAAATGTTTCTCTGGACTTTCCAGAGGCGGCCAGTCACAGTGGACACCCCTGATTTGTATAGAGTAGCCTAGACTTCAACTTAATGTACATGAGGAGCGGTCAGTGGGACAATACGCTACCAGAATGCATTGCAGGGCTGCTTATACTGACAATGAACGAGAAGCGTAGATGGATGCTGTCTTTTCCAACTTCATGGCATATTTCTCACCTAAAATCTTTTCAGAAACCACATTTTAGTGTACTTTGAGCCGCCATGTTAGTTCCGGTTTTAAAAGTTGGGAGCAGCAGCCCACGCGGGGAAGCATTCCACCAGTGCCTTGTGTCTAGTGGCAGCACATCAAGCATCCAGTGCTGGGAAGCGAGGCAATCCCTTGCCTCCAAAACCTTCCCTGTGGACATGCACCATTATTCAGTGCAACCTTGCTACTTTTAAATATAATGTGAAACTGAGTGGGACCTGGTATGAGCATGCTGGTGAAACCATCTCCATGCCCCACCCCGAGGACATCCTCAAAGGGACAGAAGTGCATCCCCCAAACTGTTCTCTGGACTCTGTGAGCCATGTAGGGTTTAGTCACTGGAGTGCTCCACACGTCTCTGTATACCTGCAGGGAGACAGCATCCACAGACACATACTAGGCGATAAAAGGATAAAAGGTTTCCAATACATAAAGAGTTGAGAAAAGAAAAAGATAATTGTGATAAATAATGACTTTCTGCAATGCCATAGGTAATCTTTTTTATTCTATCTTTGGCCAGAAGAAGTTAAGATATTTTATCTTGTCATAGCAGCAAAAGGGAGGTTCCTAAGAAGGAAATGATAATTTGCAAAAAATGTGAAATTTATCTACAGGTAAGCACCTATATGTACAGTTTCAAATAATAAATAAAAATGAATGATGCAATGAAATTTATCTGGAAATCTGCTTTAAAACTCTACAACATCTGTCTCAGAACTGTGTATAATTAATACCAGATTGCAGAGCTCTTTGCAGGAAACTTCCAAGATCCTTACTAGGAAATCTGAGATGTGTAAAACCCAGTGTTGCCATCCAGCAATGTCACTAATACTGTGACAAATATTTTCAACAATATCCAAATATGTCTGTGGTTACCATTTTTACCAATAAACCATTGTGTTTTTGCAGATCATGTTAAATATCCAGCTGTGCTCACTTGTACCAAACCACCAATGCATCACTTTCTGTGTGTACCAGATTGTTTTACAATGACAAATCATGAATGGTGCAATGTGGAGGAGAAACCGACCTGAACAATGTCTCCCGTGGCTGCAGAGAGCAGCCCCCTCTGGCTCAACGACAAACAGGAAGCTCCAGCAGGGAGGAAGTAGGACTTGAGGGGCTTGAAGGCTCGAATATCATATACCTTCAGCTTTTTATCCATACCAGATGTCACCATGTATCTGCCAAGAGGAGACAAAACCACAGACTGCTCTCTAGTGGACATTGGGGAAACTACAGTTCAGTGCTCTCAACAGAAAATATGAACAGTTATTCAACCTGACTATAAAGCTGCTTATCATCAAGCTGTGTTGTATTTTAATTAGGCTGTGGGTCTTTTTTACATTTGAAGCTTCTATTGAGGTTTTCATATGAAGCTTTGAATGTCTGTCATCATACTTTATGACCCTAAAAAAAAATAATCCTAAAATAAAATCCTCAATTCTAATAAAGTGATTCATCAGATTAAATGAACAAACAGAGATGAACAGAGACACCGACTGTGCGGTCACTTTTCATGTCAACACACACAAAACAGATGAATGATTTTTGCAAAAGAGAGACAGTACAGGCCACTAAAACACCGTGGACATTGTTCCTAACAGGCAAATAACAATGCACATTTACAAAATAAGATTAATTACCATTAAAAGCTGAACAAACCATTTACATGAATTAACCTCAACTAACCTGCTGCTCTGGAGTTATTGGAAATATTTGGAGCACACCACACATAAAACAATCCTCTGCAGCCGCAAGGGATGTCACAGTGAGGAAACTTTGCCACGGGTTAATAAACAATCGTGACACCGGTGCTACACATTACACCAGACATTTCAAAAAAAAAAAATGACAGTCTATGTATAGAGCGCTTACATTGATAGTTAATGTCGTGTGGTTGTGTTTGGCCTCTATGGTTGAACTTTTGCTGTGCGGCTGCAGGTTTCCATCCGGTGCAGCACACTGGCTGTAACTGCTCAATCCTCTACAAAGCCATTGGGTTTAAATCTGAAATGCTGCCAAACAGGCACTTTTGGATTTCGCTTTGACACCAAATCCTCCGACATTGTCTTGTCTGTCGACTGTCTCTCGTCCTGCACGTGTGAAATCTGACTCCAGCTACTCTGTGCTGAGACTCTGTGCAACCAACTATTGGGTATTGATAGCACAGTGCTGATAAATGACAATTATGACAAAATGATGACGGGCAAGTAATGTAATCTGTGTATGCCCGAACACTGTAACAACGGTAACACGGACATCTGCGGCAAACCTAGCAGCCGCCATGCGCAGTACACAGACACATTCTCGTTGGCCTCCCCTGGGCATGCTTCAAACTGTGAGAAATACTAGACCAAAATTGGGAGCAGGAAGGAGAGGGAGATGGGGCGATGCTCCAGCCTTTTAACAAATCTACTCCACTCTGTTTCACATGCTCTGACAAAGTGATTTTTCTGTAGAGCTGGGGACAAAAAGGATCGATTGCAGGTATTGTTTGGCTGCGGAAGATACTACTTGGTACCGGGTTATTACCTTAAAGGTATCGGGTACCGATACCCAGCCCTTGGTAAAATGCACAGCCAAGTATATGACTGAATACTAAAATATGTTGTCTCAGGGTGATGCTTTGTAGAAAGGATTTTGTCAATGATTACAAGGACTGAAGAAAAATATTAATGATGATATACATTATACACTGGGACTACTGTGAAACACTCTCTCCAAAATGTACATAATTATGTATCTCTCCCTGCCTCTAAAAGAAATCCAACATCCATGTTGTCTTAAATAAGAAGAGGAAAGTTTTAAGGCGACTCACGTGCCCGTCTTGTCTACAGCAACAGAGCGCACGCCACCCTGGTGACAGAGCAACTTGACGAGGGCTTCTTTCTGGTTGGGCGACCAGAGGGTGACTGTGCCGTTGGAGTGGCCCAGGTGGATGATGGCATTATGAGGGTTCTGGCACATGACGTCAAGTCGGCCAGTCTTGGTGCAGATGGCTGCCACCTCCTTCCCCACAGACACATCCAGGTACTGCAGGAAACTTGTAGCACTCTGAAAACAAGAGCGACAACAGGAAGGTTTGTCAGTCAATTATTGCAGGTGAATGCCAGGATCTGGCAAATAATACTCTGATCCATTTGTTTGCTTTTACCTTCACTTTATCTAGATAAAAGTTATTCAATCTCTGAGGGGTGGAGGGAGAGACGTGAGGCAAAGATACTCAGGCTCAGTTTGTTAGTGTAGTTTGTTCCACTTTACACATACAGCTCATAAAAGATCCTTTAAAGCCATCAAAAGAAAGGCTCACCTAAAAAAAAGTCAGTGTCTGTCTAAGTATATGTTACATTTTGAATATTTTCATCACTTTATCTTGCCACCAGACAGCCCTTTCTGATGGGGAACTGAACTGAGGGTGAAAATTATCTATGCTCTCTTCAAACGCAGACTTTGACAAATACAGTATAGGTAGCATTCACTTTCAGTTCAGTGTCCTGTTGGAAAATATGCTACAATACCAATTCAAAACACATCCCTTTAACAATTTATCTAAATGTAGCCAATCTGTTTTGACCTTTGATCAATAACCTGATTTTTCTGAAAGGGCCCCACAGTGTCAAACTGTGAAAACCTCCTCTAGATAGTTTTGGAAACTCATACGTGGTAACTTGATACTGTTTACGCTCTTTTGTAACGTGTGATAAGTTGTCCTAGCCTGTTTGTTGTTTTAATTGTCAAAACTGTAACAATGCAGTGTTCATTTTGTAACAAAAAGTATGATGAAACATGTGTGTCAACATCCCTTTTTTCCATGACGAAGACAAGACGGCACCAGCGTCGTTCTCATAATGAACTGGTGGATGCACAGGACTCAAACTAACAAGCTACATACTTCATCATTCTGAATCATTCGCTTTTTATCAGATAATGATCAGACAATAGTTTATGTAAAATACGTTTGACTAAAATGACATTTCCAATTTAATCTGATAACTAAAGAAATAAAAATAGCCAGAAAAATAGCTGACAAAATCACTTGACTAACGTCGAACAACTTTACGGTGACAGAAACTGGACTAAAATGTTTTGAGCTGTTGTCGACTAAAGCTAGACTAAAACTATGAAGGATAAAAATGACTAAATTAATAAGCATTTTTGTTTTAAGGCTAATCTAAAATACCCGCCAAAATTAACAGTAACAATGTTTTTCAGTACTGCCCTCTTGAAAAAAATTGCCTTAATGAGACATTACCCGGTTGAATAAAAATATATATATATTAAGGTTTAACTACAAGGTAATCTCTATCAATTGAGCGTGTGATACTTCAACAGAAGACAACTTTTTGTTATTGTGGTAATACATTCAAAAATATACATGCAATACATCATGTACAAAACCTAAAAGAACGGTTTTAACAAACCCACCGCTGTTGCCAGCAGAAAGTGGTAGGGGAGGAACTGCATACGAAGGACGTCATTGAATTTGCGGATGCAGTGAAGCTCTATTCCGTTGGAGTCATAGATATACAGCCACTTCTTCTGAGCCACCGCATACATGGCCTCACTGTGGAGCCACCTAAACAAAAGGAAGAAGACATTGGTTATTGTTTATTTACAGAGAGGATGCTCACAGTTGCTGGTAGGTGAAGCATGACTGTAACGTACAAAGTTTTGCTTTGTGCTGCACATTGTTAGGTCACTTACTTTACATCATTGACAGACTCCATGACGTTTATCTCACACATTAGCCGTTTGGACTGCCAGTCTATACAAGCAACATGGCCTCTCCTCCCACCAAGCAGCAGCTGACTGAAGTGAAAAAACATGATGTTAATAAAATGTCCACAATTCAAACATTTAAATCAATATTTCAATACAATGGGAAAGGACTCGCTTGTAGTAATAAAGCCACAGAAATGTAAAGTCTGCCATTTCCTCAGTGCTACAGAGCATTTTATCATCATTCAAGTCCAGTCAATTTTATTTACACTGTATAGTGCAGTATCACAATTTGCCTCAAAGGGCTTTATAATCTGTACAGTATACGACACCCTGTGTCCGTAGAGTCCTGATTTGGATAAGGAAAAACTCCTACCAAGGCCCCTTTAACAAGAAACAAATAGAGGAAGAGCAACAGAAGAGGGCACCCTCTCCCAGGACGGATGGACATGCAATAGATGTTGTTTTTCAGCACTGAATTATTATGACCCCCCCCCCCTCAACATTATTGTTCAGCCACAGTTCTCTCTTTTGCACTGTTTTCAGATGCAGCAGGCAGTGAAAAAGCTCTGAAAGAAACCCACTGTACACTACGTGCCCTGCATGATGCTTTGCCCCATTTAAAGGCCCCTCACTCCCTCTCAGGTGTGTTCAGTTGGAACTACACTTACAATTACATGATCCGGCAAGCTAGCAAGCAAGCCAGCAGTAAGAAGAGTTAATTGTATGTTACAATGGACTTCGAATGGATGGGAGCCTGGGAAGATTGAAGATGATTACCTTTTTTCAGTATGCAGCCAACAAGGTATTTTGATTGTTATTGTAGACTTATTATAGTGGCTGAAGGTGAACTTCCAAAATAAAAAAATAAAAACAAACTCACAACCTTGCGGAAATACATGCCATATGCAGACAAAGATAACCACAGACAAAGGGATAAAAAAAAGTGAGACACAAGGGTTATGTATGAAAAATCTGGAGTTGATTTTCTCGTAATACTGACCTAAGTGACTATACATCATTAACTGTGGCAGCAACCCCAAAACAAACACCTCATAAATGGTTTGGTGAGTATGGAGAGTGAAATACTGACCGTCCAGTCTTGCTATAATCTACTCGATATGGTCCAAACTGAGACAGTTTCAGATTAAAATACTGAGGAGGAAGAGGGAGAGAAACAAAAATATAAATAATTTCGATTTTGCTGGAAATCAACATTTAACCTAAAAAAGGAGGTCAAAATAAAGACTTTTTCTTAATAACCAAGCCCCCCTGCACAAAGATGTCAGAAGTGTGAAATCTTTCAACAGCTAAAATAGTGTCCAGGCAATATCCCACCTTTGTACCAGATGTTATATCCACAGAATCTGCAATGTCTTCCTGAGAGATCAAACACGTGTCCTCGTCGTCATCTCCTTCTAGAAACCTGAGATTAAACGAAACATGTCACAACCAGCAATAGCTTAAAGTGACACAATGTTGGTCACATCATACACGTTGACACAAAGCAGCCAGCCAACATTTAGAAGCAATTACCCTGCATCCTCTGGGAGTAACAGATCAAAACGAGCAGCTTGTTTCTGGGCCATTTCTGAACCTTCCTCTGAGCGAGTCATCATTTCTTTCAGCTTGTAATGCTTGCGGCGAGGCTAGGAGGAGTAGAATAAAGGAATGAGATGTTGGCCAACTCAACTTATTTACTAGAAATTGTAAATAAGAGACATTGGGGTACCTTTTTAATGTTATCTTTCCTCTTGAACTTCTGCAACCTGTCTTCTGGAATAGGAGCAGGCCCAGGGAAAGGGTCTGATTTCTGTGGGAGTATGAAAAATAATCAGAAGACATACACTAGATTTAATTTGAGAAACGTTAACATAAAGGTAAACTGATGTAGAGCTGATACTGTTTGGACTACGAAGGTTTGCAATATTGTGGTATAGCTTAAATATATTCTTCTTTTGCTCATAAAGACTGCTTCACAGTTAGGGGATGCACACCAACATTCATTTGATAAAAACGGTTAAAAATATAAATCTACTTTGATTATGATTAACTTTATACTACAATTGAAATATATATTTAACCATAACCTGTGTTGTTATATCAAAAAACCCACATCAATTCCAAAAATACTTAATATGTCAGGATGAATTTAGGGAAATGTGTATTAAGTGATGCACAATTTCCAGTTGTGTAATGAAGCAGCTATTAAAAAACAAAAGTCTCACTCAGGGTAAATATCTTGCTTCAATGAAGAGCTGCAACAGGCTGATACAGAGTATTGTACATATAAATTACACTGTTAGGAAGTGAAGAACAAAATGTGTTTTAAAGCTACTCAAGTAAAAAGGAAAGAAAAACTTTTTGGGAGTTGAAAATCATTTCATCAAATTGTGAATTTCATAAATTGTTAGCCCATGAAATACTCCTCATTCAGATTAAATATGCCCAGACCTATATAGTCTATACATGTATTAAGCAGACACACTTACCTGTAGTTCAGATTTGGTACTGTACATCTACGTATGTGCAACCCACCTGAGGGCTAATCCCTCCCATTCACCGTTTTATATTCTATGATCCATACTGATAATCTCTTTTTGCATTGTACATACTGTATTTTGGATGTGCAGTGACACTGTGTGCGCTGACAGTGACACAACAATCTCGTTAATTCTCTTACCCCCGATATGAACTTATTTCCATCTCCTTGATCGTCTTCTTTTCTTTTCTTTGCTTTTTTCCATGTCTTTTGCTCCTGCAGAGCCTGCTCCGTCTGTTCTCCGTCTATTACCACTTTGTTTTCATCTTTCCCCTCCTCCTGCGGCTCTTCCCAGTAACGAGCTGGAGGCTGTTAAAGAGGAGAAACACGTAGCAGTTAGCTACAGCGACATTGAGGCAGTTTTGTGTATTTATTTGTGCCCAGAAACGGGGAGTCAGCTCGCCTCCTCCTCGACCCCGCAGGTACACATGCACTGCTAGCGTTAGCCGCCTGATGCTAGCAAAGCTCATGCTACGTTGTGTCAGTCAGTTAGAAGAGCACCTTCCTCGTCTCTCTCTCAGCGGGTGATAACAAACAGTTGGACACTCTTACTAGTTATTAATTATATACAGATTACCTTCTTCTTTTTCCCCACGTGTGTATCATTCACCGCTGCCTCGCTGGGAGACGCCATCTTTGTTGCATATATTTTCCACTTCCTGTGACAGAGCTTCTCTTACGTCACTTCCGGCTAAACATTGAGTTTTATATTCCTATGACTTTGACCAAGGGGCTACACGGTGGTGTAGTGGTTAGCGCTGTCGCCTCACAGCAAGAGGGTCGCAGGTTCGATTCCAGCTTGCGGCTCTTCTGTGTGGAGTTTGCATGTTCTCCCCGTGTAAGCGTGGGTTTTCTCCGGGTACTCCGGCTTCCTCCCACCATCCAAAGACATGCTGTTTAGGTTAATTGATTACTCTAAATTGCCCGTAGGTGTGGATGTGAGCGTGAATGGTTGTCTGTCTATATGTTGTCTGTCTCTATGTGCCCTGCGATGGACTGGCGACCTATCCAGGGTGTACCCTGCCTTCGCCCTATGCCAGCTGGGATCGGCTCCAGCCCCCCAGCGACCCCTAACGGGATAAGCGGTTGACAATGGATGGATGGATGGACTTTGACCAAATCCTGGAAATATTCCCTTTACATTTTTATTTATAAATGTATTATATTGCTCTGCATTCATAGTTATTTGATAGTGAATTTATTGTTGTTCTTGGAAACTGTATTTTATTAAGGTCCACTTACTAGCTTTTTCAGGAGTTTCAGTCGCATCTCACGATAAAATCCAAGCCTGACCAGTAGCCTGGGTCACAACTAATATCAATATTTTAGTGTTCATAAAAACAGGAAGTCAGCGTTATGTGATAAAAATCATCCAGTTTGCTTTAAATTTACATTGTGTGATCTACACTTGATTATCGTGTGTTCTCTAGCGCTACATATGGACACAGGAAGTGGTGCAAAAGTTGTGATCCATTTCCTGTAACACTCAATCCACGCAGAAAATAACATCTAACTTGTGTGTGCACAGAAATGGAGGACTGCATCAACCGGTGTCCCATCAGTATCCCCGATGTGCAAGAAGGTGCGAGGGCCTGTTCATCGCTGCTTGGAGCTATAATTGTTGTTTGTAAACACAAGCTCCCATTACCTGCATGTCAAATTGTCCTTGAGTGAGACACTGAAACCCCAAGTTGCTCCCCTAAATGCTTAGGATGGGTTAAATGCAGAGGTCAAATGTCATGTATGTAACTGTATGTGTATGATGATGACTGTAATAAAGATTACTAGTAATTCGACCAGTAATGGTAGTGTTGTCCACAAATTATACAATATCTCAAAGTTACAGTACCTTATCCTTGCTTGGCATGTTTTATCCTTGCTTGCCTCAACTTCTTGTTTTCTGTCGCTGTCTATGTCAGACATCCAATTTTACTTGTTCGTTAAATGTGGCATGTATGTGTTCAACTCAAAACATATGGCATTATTTTTTCTTTTAAGTGTATTTTAGATCATCCTACATAGGAAGAAGAACAGTAAAGCTGCTTTTTGTTGCAGTGTTGTCACAGCTGTGCTCTGGCCAATGAAAGACACAGTGCAGTATAGAACAACCCTTCCCCTGATAAGTGTGGATAAGAAATCTTGGCCCATTTTCAGAACTTTCAAAACCACTGAGCCTGGGCAGGAAGTTTAAACAAAATCCTCTCTCCATGTACAGCTGTGAATATGTCGCAACCTTTTAGTGACACTTCCGCAATATTTTGAGAAAGGGGTTTTCTGTGTATATATTTTGGAGAGAGCAGAGGAATAACAGCTAAAAGCCCAGGGAGGCGGGAATGTGGATAGGGGAGGGACTGGCATACAATATCACATTTGGGACTGAGCCTATTTACAATAGAGAAAGTGTTGTGTAACAAGAAGAGAGGGGACGGAAATCCATTTACTTGTCCGGGTAAAACTATAGCAAGAAAAGAGAAAAGTGTCAGAAATACAGCAGAGGAACCAGCAGCATTCAGCATGTCTTTTGATTCAGCCAAGGTATGTGTTTAAATTAAAGCTAAAGTCTACATTTTTTTTCTGAAAAAGCTACATTGTAAAAGTATATTTAAAATGTGTGCCTAATGAACTAACAAACAAAACCAATCCTGGCATTATCCAGATATAGAGCTGATGTCTAGAAGTTACCTTTAAAACTGACTTGACCGCAAACGTTTGCAGTTGTTTCCACACAAGCAAACTGCTGCAGTTTAATTACTCTCACATTATGACTGTATGCTTTGCACATGTTTTGATTCTTTTCTCCTTGTTTTAAAGCTGGAGGCCCCCCCTCGACCTGAAATCTTTGATTTCCATGGAGTCTCAATGACTCACTATTTCACAGACAACTGGGAAAACGTTCAAAACTTTCAGGCCAGACCAGATGATATACTTATTGCAACATACCCCAAAGCAGGTCAGTTTATAACCATGAACAGCCAGAGTAAATGACCCACAGCTCACGTGTGTGTAGAGGTGAAGGGTTGGGATGATTTTATTTTCCTCTTTCTTTCTTTCTTTCTTTCTTTTTTTCTTTCTTTTTTTTTTTCTTTCTTTCTTTGTTTCTGTGTTTTAGGAACCACATGGGTCTCCTACATCCTTGACCTCCTGCATTTTGGTCAGACAGAGCGTCAGACATCCATCCCAATCTTTAATCGAGTGCCTTTTTTGGAGATCATAGTCCCATCTTTGGGTTCAGGTTCATACTAACACTTATTTTACCTTCAGTATACCATGTGCCGATTTTCTATTTGCTTGAAACTTTGGTAATCATTATCATTTTATGTGAAAGTTACATATTTCTGTTATTAGTGTTACCATATTCATCTAACTGTAGCAGTCAAGAAACTATTTAAGCACTTTAAAGGCTCAGGGCTTTGCTCACTACATCTTTACCTCTTCATACAGGAAAAGATTTAGTGGACAACCTCCCCACTTCTCCTCGACTCATTAAAACTCACTTTCCTGTCCAGTTTGTGCCGAAGTCCTTTTGGGAACAAAACTGCAAGGTTGGTAGTTTGTGTGTAATTTGCATTATATCAATGTATACAAAAGATGCTGAAATACATGACAAAGTAACATTAAGTACTCACATTTCATTTAAAGGCTGAATGATAACAAAGACAAGCAATAGCCTAGAATTTGGGGCATGTCTAGCTTCAGTTACTACAGTAGAAACAAATGCTGTGCCTGAAGTTGGATTGTTGGATATGAACACGGATCATGCAATGGGAGATGCTGAGAAACCTGACATACAACACAATGCATTTAGCTGTTTTAATTGGTGGATTTTTCACTACATTCATCTGAACACCCAAAGCCTGTTACCTAAACTCAAAGGCTATTGAATGAACAAGCAACAGTCACAGATACCAGATTATTATTATTATTTTATTGTCAGAGCATCCAATTTATTGATCACCATTGTGATGTAATGAGACTTTCAACAAATATAACAAAAAACACCAACCTTTGCTTTAATGACATGGTAGGTGCAGTAAAGAGCGCTTCTGTGCAGATGATTCAGCTTTATTTGTGTCGTTTGTAGTTTATTTGCGAAGGAGTTGGGCTCCAAATGATCTGATCATACTATGCGGTTCCAAGTGCAGACTGCTAAAAAAAAAAAAACAAGAAATCAGCAAACAAATTGAAATTCCTGTATCGCTACACAAGATGTTTAATTTTAGGATGATGAAACTGGTGGTTGTAGCCTTAATCTAGTGTCACTATGCTATGCACACTCAGCCTAGTTTAGTGGTTTATCACAAAAGCTAAAAAGCAGAATGCAGGTCATGCAAAATAATACAGTTAGGGACAGCTTCAATGTTTCCACCCTGAGAACCCATGTGGGAACCCTGGAGTTTAAAGAGGTAGGTCTACTACTGAGAGTAAATCAGTTGAAAGTCAATCATATACATGATATCATCGGGAATAGCCCCAGGTTTACTGGTGTGCCATATACAGTAGAGATGGTACATCATCAGCATATTTAAGTGTTTTCTTCTTCTGTAGATGGTCTACGTGGCCCGTAACGCCAAAGACAACGTGGTGTCTTACTTTCACTTTGATCGCATGAACCAGATTCAGCCGGAGCCTGGAGACTGGAGCAGCTACATCCACAGATTCATGGAGGGAAAGAGTATGTACAAAATAAAAAAATACTAGATGTGGTGCACAGATTTCTAATGAACAAAACTGAAGTGCTTGCATGTGTTGTACTGTGACCTCAGTGGTGTTTGGATCCTGGTACGACCATGTGAACGGCTGGTGGAAGAAGAAACAAACTTACTCAAAACTCCATTACATGTTCTATGAAGATCTGATTGAGGTAGGCTAATCTAGCTGTTAATGTGGGGCTCTTCCTACTCAGGCTCCTTTTCTCCTCTGGCTGGTAATAAGGCAATGATGTTATCTGACCACTGTGTTTCCAGGATACTGGACGGGAAATAGACAAACTCTGCTGCTTTCTTGGCTTGTCTGCCTCAGTCGAGGAGAAGAAAAGAGTTACAGCTGGAGTGCAGTTTGATGATATGAAAAAGGACAACATGGCCAACTATTCTACAAACCCAGTTATGGATTTCAAAGTTTCTCCTTTCATGAGAAAAGGTAACCTGATGAAAACATAGATAAATGTGTGTGACAAGAGCAGTAAATTCAGGTCTCCACTTTTAGCTAAAATGCCTGAGTGACTCTCTGTGGTGGCTCTGCAGGGAAAGTTGGTGACTGGAAGGACCATTTCACTGTGGCCCAGAATGAGCAGTTTGATGAAGACTACAAGAAAAAGATGAAGGACGCCACACTTCAGTTCCGCACTGAAATTTGATGAGGACTGACCAGGCTGTGTATATGTGGAGATGGATCCGTGACTGACTGGACATGTGGCATCTCTGTGATAAAATCAAGATACAGTTGCCTCTGATGGTAGCATAGATATGTGGAGTGTATCGTCTTAATAATTGTCTTTCATGGCAAGAAAATATAGTGTGTAGAAAACTATGATGTAATTATCCAAAAATCCTTAAATTAGGAAAATTTATAGTATCATATCCACCATATTACTGACACGTTAGTCTGATTCTTCAGAAAAATGACAGTTTAATCTGTAAGTAACAAGCAGCTGTATGACATCATTTACATTTTTAATCTCAAATGAGATCAAGAAATTAGTGTGATCAGTGATGTAAATAAATCATTAATATCTTTATATTTGCTATAAAACAATAAGAGTTCATTCATATTGTTCACATTGTTTTTTTTTTTCTCTGTGTGAGATATTAAATAACAAAAAATAAGCAAAAAAAAAATAGGTGGGATTGAAATTGCAGTTGATTCACAATAAAATGTAATGGACTTGCTTACTTTCCACCACTATCACCAGGCATGTCAGAGATCCAGTTTCAGTTGTTTTTCAGACATAAACAATTACCTGGCTTTGGGCGGGCCTTCCTGCCCAGGCTGAGTAGTCAACTTCTGCACACATTAGCATGAGAATACTTGAGTTATGACCAAAAGCGTGTTTTGTGAGGTCACAGTGACCTTTGACCACCAAAATCTAATCAGTTCATCCTTCAGTACAAGTGGATGTTTGTACCAAATTCAAAGAAATTCGCTCCAGGCGTTTCAGAGACGTCACGTTCACAAGATTGAGACAGACGTGAGGTCACAGTGACCTTGACCTTTTACCTTTGACCACTGATATCTAATTAGTTCATCCTTGAGTCCCAAGTGGACATTTGTGTCAAATTTGAAGAAACTTGCTCCAGGTGTTGTCAGGTTTCTCAAATCACTGGTTCATGTGTGCAGAAATTGATGACTCAGCCTGGAAAGGAAGGCCCACCCAAAGGCAGCTGATTGACAGCTTGGCTCCTCAAGGAATAGTAAAAGCAATAAAGAAAAAGAAAAATCAACAGGGAAAAGAAAAAGGAAAAATAAAGGGTCAAAAATAAATAAATAATTCAAATATATAGCAATAGGTTATTCATATGCAAATAAATACATTTGTATGCTTTCAAATACAAAAAAATGTATAATGAAATAAATGAACAAAAAAATTAAGCAACTAAGCAACTAAGCTTGGGCTGCACAGTGGTGCAGTGGTGCAGTTGCCCATGGATAGATAGGTTACTGGTTTTATATTTGTAACAGAGTGTTATGCAACAAGAACAGGGAGCTTGACTGGTTGATACTGCAGCGGGAGAAGAGAAAAGTGAAATACAGCAGAGGAATCGGTAGCGTTCAGCATGTCTTTTGATCCAGACAAGGTGTGTCTTTAAATTAATCAAACTTTTTTTTTTTTGTTTATCTGTTTTCAAAGAGCTACACTGTGCTTTACTCTCCTGTGGGTTTGATGTCTTGTTAACAATGTAATGCTAAGCAAATGAGAATGGACTTATACATACATAATGGACAAACAAAATCTTGCATTATCCAGATACAAAGCTGTAGCATTATTGCATAGAGCAGATTAATAATTTATAATTTAATGAATATCCTAATATGTATTCAGAATCAATAACCCAAAATTATTAATTAAAAGCCATTCATTCTTACCCATAGTTAGCTTTAATATCAGAATTTACCCAGGCGCCAGCCAGTTTTATAAAAACAGGGAAAAATTATCGAAAAAAACCCCAAAACTATCAACTAAATTTAGTTTAGTATTACTGTACCTTTCAATGATAAAGAATTTAAGAGGCACCAGGGAATACTGAGAAGCTGTTTCAGCTTATAAATGTAGGTGTTGTCTAATTCAGGTTTAGGATTTCCTTATTCTTCTTGCTTCAACTGACCTTGTTTGTTAATTGGCTATAAATTGGTTTATTAGTCTATTCATCAAACTTTCTCTTCTGAAAATGCATCGATACATCACCCCCGCTGAGTAGATGGGTAAATGGAGGTTGTGCTGTTTGGAGTAGAGTGGTGGCAGCTTCTGTCTGACACACGGCCTTCTGGATCTCTTGGGTCTGACAGTGCGACCCGGATTGAGTCGTTTCTCTTCCTCAGTGGCTCTCCTTTGTGTCCTCGGGCATGTTGCCTCGATGCATTTTTCCATCTCTGTCTCTCCCCCACCCCACCTCCCCCCAGATGTGTATTGTGGATTCGTCATTGTTTTCATTATCACATTTCATATTCTTCATCTTTCAGTCATGATTCGTTATGAAGCAGAAGTTACTTTTTAAAACTGACTTCTGCAACTGACCGTGAACTCGGTTTGAATTCATTACTGTATTATCAGAATTACCATTACTGTACTCTCACATTATGATCATATGCTTTGTATAGGTTTTGATTCTTTTCTCCTTGTTTTAAAGATGGAGGCCCCCCCTCGACCTGAAATCTTTGATTTCCATGGAGTCTCAATGACTCACTACTGCACAGACACCTGGGAAAACGTTCAAAACTTTCAGGCCAGACCAGATGATATACTTGTTGCAACATACCCCAAAGCAGGTTAGTCTATAACCATGAACAGCCAGAGTAAATGAGCCACAGCTCATAAAAGACATGTGCAGAGGTCAAGGGTTGGGATCATTTTATTTTCCTCTCCCTTTCTTTTTGTGTTTTAGGAAGCACGTGGGTCTCCTACATCCTTGACCTCCTGCATTTTGGTTGGACAGAGCGTCAGACATCCATCCCAGTCTCTGCTAGAGTGCCTTTTTTGGAGATCATTGATCTTTGAGTTCAGGTTGAACAGACAATCAGTTACACTAATGATATTTCACTACAAGCATCACAAGCATACTTACACTTCAAGAACATGTCAAGAACTATTTAAGCACTTTACAGGATCAGGGCTTTGCTTAGACTTGGGCGTTATGCAGAAAATCAAATCTCACAATACTTTTTGATTAAATGCCTTGATATTGATATTGCAATGATATTAGAGTTATTGCATAGAGCAGATTAATAATTGATTATGAATTAACATCAAAATATATATTCATAATAAATAATCCAAATACTAAATTATAAGCCATGAATTTTTGCAAAATGTGAAGGAAAGTAGTGACACTCAATTTCAGATATTACCCACAGTTAGCTATAGCCTCTTAAGACCCGAGCTTTTTTTGATATGCATTTTTGATGTCTCTTTGCTATTTGGGCTTATTGGAACCTGATAAGTATAAAAACTAAGCATCATCTTTTGACATAATATAGTTTTAGAGAAAAATTTTGTCCACATATGCGGACACTCGTTCTGAATTTCCATAAAACACAATAAAGTCACCATTGTGTAATAGTGCAAACCTCTATATGTCCACTCTGAACACAGCAGTGTTTTTCCTGACTGCTTTGGCATTTATTAATAACACTTGCAAACATGTTTTTTTTAAACATTTTGGAACATAACAGTACAATTTAACAAAATGAAAATGTTTTCCCCTTTTGGACAGTCATAGTAACAGTATGGCTCATTTGAAGTGCTGCAAACAGTTGCAGGACTACTAGATGGCAGTGTACGTATCCTCGTACGTGTACACAAGACCCCAGTTAAATAAAATTAAGTATTATGTTCATATGACCCAAAATGTGATGTCATCGCATGTGTATGCCAGGTCCTAAGAGGTTAATATCAGAATTTACCCTTAATCTCAGGGTTGCTACAGAGTTTTTTCAATCACCAGGCATGTCAGAGATCCAGTTTCAGTTGTTTTTTCAGACATAAACAATCACCTGGCTTTGGGTGGGCCTTCCGGCCCAGGCTGAGTAGTCAACTTCTGCACACATGAGTATTAGAATACTTGAGTTATGACCAAAAACGTGTTTTGTGAGGTCACAGGGACCAGGAAAAGATAACACATATGCTATAGTATTACGATAAGGCAAAACGGTGGACCCAAAAGCAGAACATGGTAGTCCAGAACAAGTTTAATAAAATGACGTTTATTACAAAAAATGTGAATGAAATATTGCTAGTGGTGGTTAGTGAGAAGACGGGCTTCTGGCTCGGGGAAGTAGAGTGGCAGAGGAGACACTGGCAGGTGGCGAGGAGCAAGATCCACAGATTCCTCAGAGGGTTTACTTGGCGTGGTGTGATATTAGGAAATGAAGGCAGGCAGTATATAATATTTACATATTGGCCAGCCCTAGCTTTATTCACTACATCTTTACCTCTTCATACAGGAAAAGACATGGCAGACAACCTTCCCACTTCTCCTCGACTCATTAAAACTCACTTTCCAGTCCAGTTTGTGCCGAAGTCCTTTTGGGAGCAAAACTGCAGGGTCAGTAGTTTGTGTGTTATTTGCATTACATGTATATCAATGTATACACAAGATGCTGAAATAGTTGACAAAGTAATGTTAAGTACTCATATTCAAAGGCTGAATGGTAACAAAGACAAACAGTAGCTTCAGTTACTACAGCACAGCAAATATAATCTCAGAAAATGTCATTTGATTCCTTAGCAATGGGAGATGCTGAGGAATCTCAGAGGGATTTACGCATCATTCATGTGAATGCCAGTAACCTGCCCACACTCAAGGAAATGAAACTGAAACTGGAGACACGTAGGTGGAGCTCCGTCGACTTGCTCCGTCAAACATTTTTCTCTACTTTATTGGTCAACATTTCAGTCAAAGAGGACCTTCATCAGGATATTAAGAGAATAAAATGGTGGCGTGTGTTCTTTTAAACACCACCATATTAATGTGATTGGATGATTGGTGTCTACCCTCCCTATTGGTGGAGGAAGTGACATCATCTCATATCGACTGCATCATGAAATAGCATGCAGTTCAATCCTGCAATAAATGTAGTCTGAGTGATCGGATCTCTTAGCGTCCTCAATGCGTCTCAAGCACGTTCACATCTGTACGTAGAGCTGTCCACTTGTGGTTGGATCACCCAGGACGCATCTTAATGCCAGGTCTGAGCAGGGCAAAAGGTTAACTCAGCATCCAATCATCCATATAACAAAAAAAAACAATCAAATAGTTAAGTCTGTAAAAGTGGGCTATATTATGTCTTATGTAACGTTTGTCTTCAGATCACTTCAGTGTTTTCTTCTTCTGTAGATGGTCTACGTGGCCCGTAACGCCAAAGACAACGTGGTGTCTTACTTTCACTTTGATCGCATGAACATAGCTCAGCCGGAGCCTGGAGACTGGAGCAGCTACATCCACAGATTCATGGAGGGAAAGAGTATGTACAAAATAAAACAATACTAGATGTGGTGCACAGATTTCTAATGAACAAAACTGAAGTGCTTGCATGTGTTGTACTGTGACCTCAGTGGTGTTTGGATCCTGGTACGACCATGTGAACGGCTGGTGGAAGAAGAAACAAACTTACTCAAAACTCCATTACATGTTCTATGAAGATCTGATTGAGGTAGGCTAATCTAGCTGTTAATGTGGGGCTCTTCCTACTCAGGCTCCTTTTCTCCTCTGGCTGGTAATAAGGCAATGATGTTATCTGACCACTGTGTTTCCAGGATACTGGACGGGAAATAGACAAACTCTGCTGCTTTCTTGGCTTGTCTGCCTCAGTCGAGGAGAAGAAAAGAGTTACAGCTGGAGTGCAGTTTGATGATATGAAAAAGAACAACATGGTCAACTATTCTGCCAGCAAATTTATGAATTTCAAAGTTTCTCCTTTCATGAGAAAAGGTAACCTGATGAAAACATAGATAAATGTGTGTGACAAGAGCAGTAAATTCAGGTCTCCACTTTTAGCTAAAATGCCTGAGTGACTCTCTGTGGTGGCTCTGCAGGGAAAGCTGGTGACTGGAAGGACCATTTCACTGTGGCCCAGAATGAGCAGTTTGATGAAGACTACAAGAAAAAGATGAAGGACGCCACACTTCAGTTCCACACGGAAATTTGATGAGGACTGACCAGGCTGTGTATATGTGGAGATGGATCCGTGACTGACTGGACATGTGGCATCTCTGTGATAAAATCAAGATACAGTTGCCTCTGAGGGTAGCATAGATATGTGGAGGGTATCTTCTTGATAATTGTCTTTCATGGCAAGAAAATATAGTGTGTAGAAAGCAAACCTTGGGCAAAGGTGGAGTATAATCCATGACAGGGCTGACAGACAGACAACCATTCACACTGACATTTTCACCTACGGGCCATTTAGAGTCATCAGAAGCCAGAGGACTCCAAGAAAACCCACCCCAACCTAACAAACAAACTCACCACAGAAGGACCAGAAGCCAGATTTGAACCTACAACCCTCTTGCTGTGTGGTGACAGCGCTAACCACTGCACCACTGTGCAGCCCAAGCTTAGTTGCTTAGTTGCTTAATTTTTTTGTTCATTTATTTCATTATATATTATTTCATTTATTTGAAAGCATACAAATGTATTTATTTGCATATGAATAACCTATTGCTATATATTTGAATTATTTATTTATTTTTGACCCTTTATTTTTCATTTTTCTTTTTCTTTATTGCTTTTACTATTCCTTGAGGAGCCAAGCTGTCAATCAGCTGCCTTTGGGTGGGCCTTCCTTTCCAGGCTGAGTAATCAATTTCTGCACACATGAACCAGTGATTTGAGAAACCTGACAACACCTGGAGCAAATTTCTTCAAATTTGACACAAATGTCCACTTTCGACTCAAGGATGAACTAATTAGATATCAGTGGTCAAAGGTAAAAGGTCAAGATCACTGTGACCTCACGTCTGTCTCACTCTTGTGAATGCGACGTCTCTGAAATGCCTGGAGCGAATTTCTTCAACTTTGAGTATGAGAATACTTGAGTTATGGCCAAAAACGTGTTTTGTGAGGTCACAGTGACCTTTGACTACCAAATTCTAATCAGTTCATCCTTCAGTCCAAGTGGATGTTTGTGCCAAACTTGAAGAAATCCCACCCCCCCTGCTCGAGACACAGAATGAGATAAGCAGTTGCCAATGGATAGATGGGTTACTGGTTACCCTCTATGGCATGAATTTTTATTTTATGAGGAAAAAAATATTTCACCCCAGTTTTGGGACCTTGGGGGGGTCCTTGTAATATATCAATCAGAAAATGTGCCCCCCCCCCAGCCCCCCCACCAGATTTTGGTTTGTTGCCTCAGAGCAACAAGATGCTATGAGGGTACTAAAACACCAAGGTTTTCTATATTATTTAATAAGTGGAATGAGGAACAAACAAGCAATAAATACATTACAAGGAGTTTTTTTCCAACAACAACAACAATTTCATAAGTTTCTTTCAGAAAGAAAGAAAGACATTCCTTTATTAGTCCCACAGTGGGGAAATTCAGTTTTACACTCTGTTGTTCACACAGTACAGTTCACACAGTACATATACATGTCAATGGAGAGATGTCAGAGTGATGGGGCTGCTCCTGACAAGCGCCCAGAGCAGTTGGGGGTTTGGTGCCTTGCTCAGGGGCACCTCGGCAGTGCCCAAGAGGTAAACTGGCACCTCTCCAGCAAACAGTTGGTCTTGGTCCATGGGGGATTTGAACCCGGGTCCTCCACATCCTAACCCAAGTCCTTACGGACTGAGCTACTGCCGCCCAGTAACAACAATTTCAAAAAGTTTCTTTCAACAACAATTTCAAAGTTTTCTTTCAACAAACAGCCACAAATGGTTTATCAATGAGTGCATTAGAGATTAGCTGCAGTATGTGTTTATGTTTATGAATGTGTGTTCCTGTGGGGTACTGATTTTTGACAAAACACAGTCTGTATTATTCTGTATGGAACCTCAGGAAGCAGTTGCTGGTGGATGTGAAACAGAGGTGGACGTCACATTTTTGGCACTTGGCTTTTGGTGTACCTTTGCATCCTGGTACCTTGCATCTCCCTTTCTTTTCATCCATGACCATCCAGTGGGCTGTGGCATCCAGACGCACATCAGGGACTGGAATAGGTGTAGCGGGTCCTCTTCTCCTCTTTTCTTTGTACTCCCCAGCAATTGTGGAACTGGGACGACCTGTCTTACGCTCCAGATCCTTGCCACTTTTGCACAAGCTTTCTCCAATATATGACTTGAACGTGTAAAGCCTGATCTGTTCCTCTTTACTCATCCCAGTGCTGCTGCAGTCTCTCTTGTAGAGCAGCCAGGCAGTCACGGTGGTCATGTCAATAAAGTGGAACATCAGTCGGTGGTACCACTTCTTCGACCTGATTTTGGTGCGGTACAGTGCAATGAGAGAGTCCAGCAGATCCACTCCACCCATATTCTTGTTGTACTCTCTCACCACAGCAGGACACCACGTGGAACATCTTCCTGTGATGCTTCATCCTCATTTTCCTCTTCATCCACTTCATCCTCATTTTCCTCTTCATTCAGTGACTCATTGTCATCAGGCATGCCAGCTATATGTTTTCAAAAGAAACCAGTAAGCATAAAATTAGAATAGGTCATATATACCTCTCTAAACGCACAAACACACACGCGCACACACACACACACACACATATGTTCATTCCATACAGTATATTACTCTACTGACTGAACCCTGATCTCCTAACTCTCCCTCAAACCTGATTCTGGAGTCCACTCTTCCTCACTGTCAATCTCCTCGAGCTCACTATCCTCACTGTCGGAAGGGATGAGCCTAACCTCTTGATCATGTTTCTTAGACCCATAAAATGTTTGTGCATCCATTTCCTGTGAATAATAGTAGATAGTACAGCAAAAAAATGATTATGTTGATAACTATGCATCCCTGCACATCTCCATCCATTAGCATGTTATAGTTCACACAAAAGTGATCTAACTGCACAATGTTGCCCTGAGGCAACGAATGAAAAACTGCCATTTTAGTGTATAAATGAAGACAAAAAGTATCTTTACTCAATCAAATATGCTTCTCTACTTATTCATGCACATCATAGATATTTTTTATACAAAGTAATTTAAATGTAAACATGTTAAAAAGTGAAATTTATCTTACCTTCTGCTAGCAGTGTGTCCAAGTTGGCTGTGGTCCCAAAAAGGACTGTTTCACCCCAAGACGAAAGGTCAAAGCCACGCCCAGCTCAAATTTCATTGGTCACAGACATATCAGCAGACTTTCAGTGTAGTGTTTTAATTTAAAAAAAATAAAGGGGTGGAGTGTGGGCCAAAATAGTGGTTTGTTGCCTGAGGGCAACGCCATGCCATAGAGGGTTTTTAACAGAGTGTTATGCAACAAGAACAGGGAGCTTGACTGGTTGATACTGCAGCGGGAGAAGAGAAAAGTGAAATACAGCAGAGGAATCGGTAGCGTTCAGCATGTCTTTTGATCCAGACAAGGTGTGTCTTTAAATTAATCAAACTTTTTTTTTTTTGTTTATCTGTTTTCAAAGAGCTACACTGTGCTTTACTCTCCTGTGGGTTTGATGTCTTGTTAACAATGTAATGCTAAGCAAATGAGAATGGACTTATACATACATAATGGACAAACAAAATCTTGCATTATCCAGATACAAAGCTGTAGCATTATTGCATAGAGCAGATTAATAATTTATAATTTAATGAACATCCTAATATGTATGAGTTTAAGAGGCACCAGGGAATACTGAGAAGCGGTTTCAGCTTATAAATGTAGGTGTTGTCTAATTCAGGTTTAGGATTTCCTAATTCTTATTGCTTCAACTGACCTTGTTTGTTAATTGGCTATAAATTGGTTTATTAGTCTATTCATCAAACTTTCTCTTCTGAAAATGCATCGATACATCACCCCCGCTGAGTAGATGGGTAAATGGAGGTTGTGCTGTTTGGAGTAGAGTGGTGGCAGCTTCTGTCTGACACACGGCCTTCTGGATCTCTTGGGTCTGACAGTGCGACCCGGATTGAGTCGTTTCTCTCCCTCCTCGACCTGAAATCTTTGATTTCCATGGAGTCTCAATGACTCACTACTGCACAGACACCTGGGAAAACGTTCAAAACTTTCAGGCCAGACCAGATGATCCGTGTTTTTCACCACTTGTCTTTAGGGAAAAACCAGGCATTTGACCTGTTTGACCTGTAACTCAAATATTTCACTTGATCAGGGCGGTATGAAGCTGTGAGCTTCACCAGGCTGGTTGTAAATTAAGAGTCTCACTATTTACTACCCTGAGCACTCAGGTAAACAGTTTCTGGAGGAAGTGTAAGAATTAAGATGTGTACTGTAGATTCCTCGTTGTCCTCATTATCACATTTCATAATCTTCATCTTTCAGTCATCATCGGCTACATATTGTAGGGTTGACTATATGTGCTTTCACAAAATATTTACATAATGAGATTTTTGATAATCATCAGTAATGTAGCTATAATGACTAAGTGAGTAACGGCAAATAATAGAATAGATAGGACAGTCTGGTAAATTCAGAAAATTGCATAATTTTACTGTAATGCAGTCGTTAAAGCCAGGAAAAGATAACACAAATATAACAAAATAAATACTGAAATTATTGCATAAATAAATACTATAACATTATTGTAAAATAATACATATTTTCAGAATATTATGCTCACTGAGACAAAAAGCAAAAGTTAACTAGTGAAATTCAATGTCTTTTTAACATGGTGCAGCTATCCTAATTGGGGTCAGATGCAACATCTGAGTCCTTCTATTCAATAAATACTGTGAATGATAGGCCGTATACTTGTTTCCCGGACACTTAACAGAAGCCCAGACTACTAGGACCTGACAACGCCGCTCTGGGAATTTCATCCATCCAAGTTACCCAAGTTGTTTTGATAGAGAAAGGGCAGAGACATGAAGTTCTAGTTTCAAAATCAAGCAACTTTTATTTAAATTTGAAAATGGTGATTAGTTACTGCTATGATAAAAGCTGCAAGAGAGGCCAGGTTACAGAAAATGTGTTGGTTTACAGAGAAACAAAATAAATGCCACTCCCGTTTTAGAGCAAGAGGCCTCTGTTGGCATAAAGCCACCACTTTAAAACAAAAGAAGGGAAAGGAAAAATAACAAATCACAATAACCACAAATGCAGAGGTTAGAGGGCATATACCTCTCAGATAAACAGATTACCAAAGAATCTAAATACTACCCAAGGTAGCTCAACCAACAATAGGTGAAATAAAATAACAGGAGTGGCAACTGCGCTCCTCCTAACAGGGCAAAAAGAATAAGATATTAAAAACTCAATCATTTATTAAAGTAGGTGAATGTCAGCCAAACTGCTATACTACATTACCTTCGCAGCTTACAGCAAAACTACGTCACCCAGGAAGCACCAGTTTCATCATTACCAGAAGGGTGCATTATTACCCATTGTATAAAAAACAACATACACACACACACACACGCACACACACACACACACGCGGTATAAGGCTGCAGGAGCGTCGCAGGGGGGGGAGCATGTGTTGCGTTCAAGTGATTAAGTCGTGAAGCGGCTGCATTTACATGGACACAAATAATCGGAATAAAGACCCAATCAGATCAAAAATGCTTCATGTAAACACGTCAATCGGAAGATTCTGATCTGATCTGGCCCAGTCGAAAAGACACAAGAATGAGAGATCATGTCTTCCTGGTTGAGGTAAAATTATCTCCACTGCACGTGTGCTACGTCGGTGTGACACAAGACAGACAATGCAGCGTTTGTTTACAGTTATATATAAAATGTTGAAAAAAAAAATAGTAAACCCTGAAAAAATACAACACAGGCAGAAGTACAGCTTCTTCTACTATTTCTGGAAAAATTAGACAACTCTGCACATGTCCAAAGGGTTTATTTTGATTAAACGCTGATTGGTCGAGTCCAGATAGTATCTGAATAACAGAGAAACGCAAAAGGTTTTGCAACAGTTTCCCCTACTACTGTATTTGCGATTTATCTTTTTTATCAAGACTGGATACATTTGTTTGTCAGTCCTTACAGTATGGATGATAATTAATGACAATGATTAAAAATATGTAATTCTCGCAGATGGAGCCGCCACCTCGGCCAACAGCGTTTGACTTCTACGGAGTCCCCATGACCAAAAACTTCACTGACAACTGGGGCAAGATACAGAAGTTTAAAGCGAGACCAGATGATATTCTTATCTCTACCTATCCTAAATCAGGTGGGGTTTTGTGTGTGTGCGCGTGATTATCAATCATTCATTTTATGTTGATGAATGTCCTGGAGCAATATGTTTCCTATGCTCAGGCCACTAAACAGAATGTATCCATGTGTTTGACCTCAGGAACAACATGGGTCTGTTACATCCTGGATCTTCTCTATTTTGGCCAGATATCAGAGCGTCAGGCATCCATCCCTCTTAGTGAAAGAGTGCCATTTCTGGAGGACTCCAATTCTTATCAACCCCCAGGTTGAATCATGTGATCAGGGGTGTCATGCCCTGCTGGGATGTTTTTAAACAGTGCTAGCAAATAGTGATTGACCTATCCTCTTAACCTGTTTATTATATACCACACTGACCTTGATTGACCTCTTTTTTTTTTTATAGAAAATTATAGTAGAAAAGATTTCCGCACATAGATCCACACAGTATCTCACTAGATTCTGTAATACTAAGCTTTCGGTCTGTCAGACCTTTATCAGAGCATACATTACTCAACAAAGGACAGGCATTGTACACTGAACACATTGGACAGCAAAGAGTGGGAGATATGGAAAGAAAGATATGTCAAAGAAAGCTTTATTGACACTTTAGATACACCTCAACCCATGGGCGTTAATTAGGATTTTGATGTGAGCGTTGTGTTGTAATCCAAAATGTTTTCTTCATTTCTGTGTAGAATTTGGTGTCTATGGTTTCTGATGGCCTTCGCCTGATACCCATCCATAGCTCTTTGTTCTCTCCGTATTGTCCCTTTTTTTGAGATATTTATTTTTTCTAATAGATCTAGGCATCTCTGATTTATGATGGCTTAAACCTGATGTTTGTCATAGCCCCGTTTAGTAGGCAATGTGTATGTATGATATTATTATTAGGTGCTTCATGATCTCGTTTTTTTTTCTGTTTTCTACAGTATATTCACTGTGCTTTACCCCTCTTAGTATTTTTTAAAAAGGTGGTGCCTCTACCACCACCAGGGTGTGCACAGGTGTTCTGTATACTACCAATAATGAGAATGGGAGTGATTATTTCTACCAGCCTTCCTTTGTTGAGTAACGTTGGCTCTGATGAAGGTCTGACAGACCAAAAGCTTAGTATTAAAGAATCTAGTGAAATACTGCATGAATCTAAGTGTGTGGAAATATTTTCTATTATCTCATTTATGTTTCCAGCACCTTAGCTAAGATTTAAACACATTGAGCGGTTGTTCATCCGTCATAAAGAAAATAATGAAATCTTACAGAATGCATCATTAACAGTAACACATTGAAAAAACAAGCGGTTGTCTTTCAAATGAATGCTCCACCATGTTCACTAGCTAGTTGCCAACTTTGTCTGTAGTTGGAGTGCACATTGGGTTTTTATATTTGATACCTTATTATTATCCATCCAGGCTGGAGCCGATCCCAGCTGGCATTAAGCGAAGGCGGGGTTCACCCTGGACAGGTCGCCAGTCCATCGCAGGGGACATAGAGACAGACAACATATATAACATAACATATAGACAGACAGCCATTCACGCTCACATCCACACCTTCGGGCAATTTAGAGTCATCAATTAATTTGGACTGTGGGAGGAAGCTGGAGTACCCGGAGAAGACCCATGCTTACACAGGGAGAACATGCAAACTCCACACAGAAGAGTCCCAAGCCAGAATCGAACCTGCATCCCTCTTGCTGTGAGGCGAGAGTGCTAACCACTGCACCACCGTGCAGCCCACCTTATTATTAAGAAATCTTGTTTATCATTGCTTTTAGAATGATTTTTAATCTTAATGTCACCCATTCAAAAATTTAATTGTATGACTTTATTTTGCTTGATAATTCACATTTTCAGTGTGTGAACTCATGAAGAACCTTACAGCTGTTTGGGCTATTATGTTGATTATGTTGTTCTCTGATATGTAACCTAAACACTGACTAATGTGTCTGACTGACTAATGCTTGTCATCATAAAAGGTATAGACTTGGCAGACCAGATTCCCACCACTCCTCGCCTCATTAAAACTCATCTACCAGTTCAGCTTGTACCCAAGTCCTTCTGGGAGCAGAACAGCAGGGTAAACGCCATGCACATACAATAGCTACAGCCTGTGAAATATGTATGTATAAATACTATGAACCCCATTTAATTATGATGCAGATAGATAATAATTTTGTGTTTTCTCTTTCTGTAGATAGTCTATGTGGCTCGTAATGCAAAGGACAATGTGGTGTCCTATTTCCATTTTGCCCGCATGTGCAATAGTTTTGTAGACCCAGGAGACTGGAGCACCTTTCTGCAGAATTACATGGAGGGAAAGGGTGAGTTGAAAGTAGTTTTAGGTTGTATACACTGAAACAATATGTACGATTTTTTAGTATGTACGAAACATTAGTATGAAGCCTGTTATGGTGTGTGAACACAGGCGGCAGAGGACTCAGATGCAAACAATGTTAGAACTTCAAAATAAAACAGGAAGTGTCAAACTGAAAAGCATGCACATGCAACATGAAACATAGAACACAAAACAGACTAAGACCTCAGATTCCTAACAAAGCCAATAGTACACAAATTGCATACTAGAAATATTACAATAGGCAATGCCAGACACTACAGTGGCATAAATATCCCACAATTTAATGTGGTAGAAACGACAACATTCCTAACAGACGTTGACAGACAGCTATTTAAACTCAAAAACGCCTTAATATAACTGTGAGTGGAAGCTTTCACTTTGCTAGGTGTAATATATATTTAAAATTTATTATAGACTTTGATTCTCCCAAACCATTTCTAATGTTTATATTATCAAGTTTGAAAAGGTCAGTATGTCCTCTCATGTATTATGCTGTGGTTTCAGTCATATATGGATCATGGTATGGCCATGTGAGCGGCTGGTGGGAGAAGAAACAGACTCATTCAAAGTTTCATTACATGTTCTTTGAGGATCTGATTGAGGTGAGCTGAGGTGTGTTTGTTGGTGTGTTTCTTTTTTTTTTTTTTTTTTTTTTGTCTGCATTTATTCTCATGGTTTAACACCACAGTGGGCGGTGTCAGCCTTTTATGAGATTGATGCATATTTTAGTCTTGCAGTAAGATGTCTTAATGTTTTATGCGTGTGTGACCATCACCTGCCCCCTCTGGAAACTAAGCTGTCATTCTTTATTAGATTTTCCTAACCTGTGCCAGAGAGGGCAGTGCTGCACCGCAGTGAGCTGAGGGGAAACAGACGATAGACGAGACGAGACTAGACGGACTGGGAGAGTACGGACAGGCAGGCAGTGTTATGTATGAGTGTAAGCTGCTGTGTTATTCCTGACAACCAACACCTCACAAAACAAAACAAGGGATCGTAAAAAGGACAGTATTGAACACCAGAATTGTGGAAGTTCTGATAGTGTAGAGTAGGCTGCCAGAGGACGCAAGTGAGGGAAGAATGTGTAGAGGGCCTGAGTTTAGTGTGAAGTGTGAGGTATAATTCAGCACATTCTGTCGGGTCCCGCTAGTTCTCAACAGTGGGACTCGACAGGAGCTGGTAAGCCCTGAACAAACATGCATGTGTGGTGGACACCGAAGTCCTGAGCGGCTAAAGTGGCCTAGCACGGCCCGGATGGTCAAGCGCCCCCCGCCCCACGAAGCGGGAGTACCCGGAGGCCCCCCAGAAGAGCCACCCGGGCCACAGAGAAACACGCCAACCCAAGGGCCGAGAAGGGACGGCAACCCGCCACCCCCAGGGGGCCCAGGACAAACCCGGAGGGCACGGGGCGCAAGAGCTCCCCCGCCACCCAACACCCAGCCCCAACCACCCCACCACCCACCCCCACCACCAGCCCCCACCCCCCACACACACCCCACCCACCCCCACCCCCGGGGAGGCAGGGGGCCCCCGCAACCCGGGAAGCCGGATACAGGGACCGAGCGCGCCACACAGGAGGGGAAGCCAGCACTAATTGGGCCGTCACCGGGTGCGGGCCAGAAGAGCCCGGCGCCAGGACCAGGCCAGATAGCAACAGTGGACAAGGCAGCGAGAGGAGGCACAGCGGCAGGAAGGACGGCCCCCGCCTATCCACCGGCTCATCACCCCCGGGAGCGCAGCGAGCCCACGGCCCACACACCGAGTGGCACCCCATCCCCCAACTACACTTGAGCAAGCACACATAGCTAGCCAGCGCCACATCCACAGCGACCACAAGGGCACCAGCCCCAACCCCGCGACATCACCGGGGCCGCAGCACCAGGGGGACCCGCAGGAGTGCAGGACCCCCCCACCCGGCCGCCAGCCCCAGAGCCCCGGGATCCCACAGCAGCACAAACCCGGGAATCTGTCCATAACCACAGCCCCAGAGCCCCAGAGGGCCAGGCCCCACCAGCCAGACCATGGTATGTGATATTGTTAACCCTATTACTCTGCTTCTTCGGTCCCCGACGAAGGAGCATTCACCCTACACCGTGTTTGAGTGCTCTCCTGAGTGTAGTGTGGTGCATTAAAAGTTGGGAGGGCAGGTGAAGTGGCAAGGGGTGGGCCGGAGGGCAACAGTGGATGGATACTCTGCGACCAGCCCCGATCCAGAGACCCAAGCCACCCAGACCACCCCCCAGGTTGTGAGTGTGTGATGCATTAAAAGTGGAGAGTAGGAGAGGCCAGCAGGAGGGGGGGGCAGGGGGGGGCACAATGCCGAGGAGCACTGCAACCCGCCCCACCCCATAAACCGCCAGCCCCCCACCACCTATCCACAGAACCCTGGCTGTTGTGGTCCTATATGTGCCTAAAGAAATTATATACAGTGAGGTGTGTGATGTGTGAAGTGCAAGTAAGAGGCAGGCTGGTGCAGGTCCAGCCCAAGGCACAGGAGCCGGGAGAGAAGCAGAAAAGTCACAGGCCGTGTAGCGCGGTGTTGGTGTGTTTCATTGCTACGTAATCAATCTTGCACTCATTAAAAAACTGTAGGTTGTTTTATTCGACCTCTGATGATCATTCAGCAATTCAATTCAAATGAGTAGTTTGACATTTTGGGAAATATGCTTATTCACTTTCTTGTGGGAGGTTAGATGAAAAGATGCATACCCCTCTCATGTCAAATATGAAGCTAAAGTCAGAACATGGTTAGCATAACAGAGGGAAACAGTCAGCCTGGCTCCTAAGTCACTGTGGCAGAGACTCGGCACTCGACCAAGAAATAGTTCAGCATTTAACCTCTTGCAAAATGGTGCCTGTCTGGATTCAAGGATGGAGTACAGGATGGAGAGAACCTAAATGCAGACAAGACCGGTGGAGCAAAACATTCTCATCCCGTCGTCACATACTGCTGCTTTAGGAATAGGCAACAAAACACTATAGTATAGGTTTAGGAAAAACTGAGTGTTGTGAACTTAGGACACGAACAAACAACTGATTGTAATGTGACGCATGGGACACAAACAGTGGTCTCCTGGATGAAAGCCTTGTGTTTGTTGGGCCCATCCACCTCCCCTTTTAGTTTTTGCAGGGATTAATCAAACAAGATATAACAAGTTAATTAGTGAGCTTTGGAGATGCTGGTCAGCAAATTCTGTTTAACTTTGGAAAAAGCCAGGCTAGGTGTTTCCTCCTGTTAGAGGTCTTTATGCTAAGCTAAAGCTAACTGTCTCCTGGCTCCAGTTTGGTATCAAATTTCATGTCAAAGAAAGAATGTACGCCAAAATGTCATGCTATTCTTCTAATATATTTAGTATGTTTGGTACATTGTAAAGAAAAGTGACAGATATCAGTGTTGCAATGAGATGTGTTAGAATAATATAGCCTTTTTAAGACTGGACGATAACAACTATGCATCTTTAATTTATGTGTAGCAAGGCTGACGCTAAGACTCTTAAATTTTCTGCAGGACACGGGACGAGAGATCGACCGACTCTGTTCCTTCCTTGGTTTGTCTCCTTCGGCTGAGGACAAAGAAAGAGTCACAACTGTAGTGCAGTTTGACAATATGAAACAAAACAAGATGGCCAACTTTTCCACTGCCACATCCATGAATCACAAAGTGTCTCCTTTCATGAGAAAAGGTGCAGTTAACACATTTCTGTTGGGAAAGATATTCCTCACTAAGATGCTCTCTGTTTGCACCAAAATCTGTGAATTTATGACCGATTTTATTTACAGTATCAATTACCTGAGTGGTTCTCTCTGTTTCTCCAGGGAAAGTTGGTGACTGGAAGCACCACTTCACTGTGGCCCAGCATGAAAAGTTTGATGAGGACTACAAGCAGAAAATGAAGAATCCTGCACTGCAGTTTCGTACTGAAGTTTAGAAGCCTGTGCATAATGTCCTGAACTGTGATTAGTTTGATAAAGCTGATGTTACAGAGTCAGATGTTACTTTTATTCACAAAAATGTGATAATAAAAATGATAATGAATCTATATTTTAATTTTTAAAACTTCTTCCAGAAACTGTTTGCATAACCTCTGGGCATTAATGGTGCTGTATGGCAAAGTTTATGAGCCAAAGCCTGGATCAGCTCAGACAACGGCATCTGAGTGTCAATCATGGCAACTTGGGGGCGGCAGTAGCTCAGTCTGTAGGGAGTTGGCTTGGGAACCGGAGGGTCACCGGTTCAAGTCCCGACATGGACCAAAAACTGAGTGTGAACTGGTAGCTGGAGAGGTGCCAGTTTACCTCTTGGGCACTGCCGAGGTGCCCCTGAGCAAGGCACCAAACCCCCAACTGCTGGGGGGGTTTGTGGGGAGAACCCCCCCTCTGAATCTCTCTTAATGATGTATGTGTGTTTCAGGTCTGCATGTACCATGTACGAGTTTAACAGAGTGTAAATTGAATTTCCCCATTGTGGGACTAATAAAGGTAGATCTTCTTCTTCTTCTTCTTGAACAGATTTATTAAGTTACGGACCCTCTCTTAGCTTTTATGACCCCATTCCCTTTGTTTACGACCTCCCCTACATCCCTCTGGCCACGTGGCAGGCCATGCTCACAGGACAAAGAAACTGATGCGCCAACAAAATTAAAATGTACTGTAGATACAAAGGAGTCATTCTAACATAACAAGTCTCATTATCAGGTGATTATACACTAATAATGAAAACATACTTATTATTATTACACGGCTTTGTTGAAAACTCAAGTCTTATTGGTCAATCACGGCGTTCTACGGTTTGTTATTTCTTTATAGACTCAGGTGGACCATTTTTGTGTCGAATTATTGATTTTAAAAAAGCACAGCTCGACCCAGGATCTCTAAATAACTAGCAACAGGTCTCAAATCTTCCATTCTTTTTTAAAATGCTGGAAAAAGTGGTGTCTCAACGACTTTCAGACCATATATTATTTAGTGACCTTTTCCAACCCTTTCAGTCTGATTTTAGAGCCTGCCATTCCACCGAAATTGTAGAAAAAGTCGTAAATGATCTGCTCCTAAACAAGGATTTAGATTCCACGCCAATACTTTTACTACTGGATCTAAGTGGAACTTTTGACACTACTGATCATCGTATACTCCTTGATCAATCGGAGAACAAATCTGGTGTCTCTGGCCTTGCTCTTGCGTGGTTAAAATCTTATTAAATCAAAAGAACGCATAGTGTCTCTTAATAATACGACATCAATATTCTCTGAGGTGAAATATGTCACACCTCAGGGCCAAATTATACATCATCATGTAGTCATGGAATTAGTTCCACTGTTACGCTGATGTATGTGCTTATAAAGGTGGAGGATCAATCACAAATTATTAATTTAGAGGGAAGCTGACTGACATTATTCTGGATCCACTTTCACACACAATTATGTTCACATTATACATATTAATTTTTGTCATATGGATTGCCTATTTTGGATGGATTGTGTAACAGAGGGTGTTGTCTCTTGTACAGCTTGTAAAGTCCCCTGACTCAAATTTGTGATTTCTGTCAAAACCTGAGAACAGAGGATCCATGAAACACAAAACGAAGGTCAAGAGCTGTCAAATCACATCTGTCACAAGAGGCCATTCAAGGTAGGGTTGATAAAGAATTAAGAGATTTTTTTTGTAACATTTGTTGAAGGTTGCAGATGAACTTTTTTGTCCACCTGCTACTGTGCTCAATGGATAGCAATTAGTTTTTTTTGGCAGATGAGTGAAGCAAATCTAGCAGCCATTTGCATATTTTACCAGCATTTGGCAGGTAGCTGGTGCTAATATCCAAACCAGTATTACGTCCCGACCTCAATAAATCAAATGCTCTGACAATAAAAGAAATATATCTGGTATCTGTGGCTGTCACAGGACTGTAATGATCCCGTTCAATAATTTCATTGAGCCTGAATGTAATGCACTCTGCCCGTGCACTCATTGCACACCCCTGGAGTCTTCCATAAGCTGCTAGCCTGACAGCTTGAAGACTAACAATAGCCATGTACGCTGTTCACATCCATTATGATATGTTTATGATCGTAATGATGATTTTGGGGGAGTGGCTTTGGAAGGAGGCCTGAAGCAACAGACATGCGGACTTGACAACTTTTTCGCTAGATTCAGGGACAGCAAGTGCTGCTATGTACTTTGTTGGAAAAGAGTTGGCAACACTGGGTTGGGTTATTTGGTTGGATGATTTTTTTTAACTCGTATAGGCTTCAAATTTACTATACACCTCTTGTCCTCCCGGGTCAAATTGACCCGGTCTGTTTTGACTGCTTGTAAAGCATGATATGTAAAATTATCTCCAATTATTTTTTTTGTTTTTTTTTCTCCTTGTTAGTGAACTTGTTTCCAACATATTAACATATATTTTACATTTTTTTTTCTTATATATGGTATGATAGATCTAATTTATATAAAATTAGAACTCGTTTTTTTAGGAAAAAAAAACTGAAATTCTACATTATTTCCACTAAGGTTATTATCAGAGGCATACAATTGGTAGAATATCACAGACAGGTATATGACAAAGTTTAGTCAGGATAATGTTTTGAAACCATTTCAATATTTTTAATATTTTTTAAATTTTCAGCAAATAGTCACACCTTTCGTCCTCCCGGGTCAAATTGACCCGGTCTTGTTTGACTGGTTTGTAAAAGCATGAAATATAAAATGATCACACTATTCTGTGTTGCACCTTTTAGTCAACTTGTTTCCAACACATTACCACAATATTTACATTAATTTTTGGGATATATGGTATAATAGACCTCATCTATCACCATCGCCCTCTTCTGCTCTTCATCCACCACCACAATGTCCAGTTGGTTAGCCAGGAGCTGTTTTTCAGTCTGGAAGCTGAAGTCCTCCAGAAACTTGGCCCAGTTTTTTCTCAGCCACCTTCAGTGGTATGCCCCATTGGGATCTGGGTACTTCTAGTCCATACTGGGTGCAGATGTACACTGTACACTATTCCAGCCACTTGGTTTTGCCTCTCCAGGTATGCTGATCCAGCTGGCATCTTACACCCTGCTACTATATGCTGTATATCAGGGGACATCTTTGGACAGTCTACACCTTGGGTCTCATCAACTCTGGTAGATTCTGGTCTCTGTGGCTCTGTACTTAGGGCCTGTTCTTGTGCTGCCATGATTCCAGCCTCTGTGCTGTCTGTCAGTGCAGCATTTTTCAGCCATTGGTAGGTTTTCTTGATATCAGCCACTTCTTCGATTTGATGGTGGTACATGCCATGTAGGGGCTTGTCCCTCCAGGTTGTCTGCTCCACCTCCTCCTCTGCACTGTTGTTGGGTTTCTGCTGCCTGAGACATTCACTTAGCAGTAGGGCTGTCAGTTTAACGCGTTAATTAGATTAATTAATTACGCTGCAAATTAACGCGCTATAAAAATTAACGCAATTAATCATGAGTGGCAAGTCAATGCGCAAGCATTTTAAATTTGGCCCATTGAGTGACCCATAGGCTGCAGTGGCTCGTTACTTCGTACCTCCGCCACTAGTCAAAAGCTGACTGACAACAGAGATGGACGCGACACAGGAGCGCGAGGCAAGCCCACTCGGACCTTTCACTCGGACTCTGACTCGGACAAGGAGGAGCAGGGGCCTCTAGCCCGCTACAAAGCTGAGCCGTGCATTGAATGCATGAGTGTCCACTGGAGTAGTGGCAGCTCACGCAGGAGCTGATGAACAGCTGTCCTCTCCTCCTACCTGGCTACCGCTGCCACGTCTGGGCCAGGTGAGAGACTCTTTTCACTCGCAGGTAACATCATTGAAAAGAAGAGGGCAGCCTCACACTCACACAATGTAAACAAGCTTGTTTGTCTGAGCAACTGGCTCAAGGACACATAGAGTTGTCTGTTGTCAGTTCCTGTAACGTTAGCTTACCCTTTTAAAGGAAATGCTGCTGGCATCTTGCTATTGATGTTGCCTTATTTAGAGGCATGTTATACTATTCATTTTGAATTGCTGTATTGAGTCAGCTTTAGTATTCATTTTGATTGAGAGTCTGCTTATGTGCCTATTTGAGACTCAGCCTTATTTTATGTCTGAATTTTATTTATTTTATTTAACTGTATTTGTATTGCATTTTTGAGAAATGCATCTGGCCTAATTGGCTTGCTGATGTGCTTGACCTTTTTTCTTTTGAATTTCATTTATAAAGCATACTTAACCAATGAAAATGTGGATTTCTTCTCTTCTTGGTGTATTCTATTGATTAGTCATGCACTACAATTTTGTAATGTCCTAGAAATCAAATTCTTTATTTGGGGGCCTTTAGCAGGTATGAGATTAAAATGCAATTAATTAGATTAATTAACTACAAATCCTGTAATTAATTAGATTAATTTTCTTAATCGCCTGACAGCACTACTTAGCAGTTCATCCTTTGGGGCCATTTTCTTGATATATTCTTGGATTTTCCATGTTTCATCCTGGACAGTGGCTCTGATGCTCACTAGTCCTCGGCCTCCCTCTTTCCGCTTAGTGTACAGTCTAAAGGTGCTCGACTTGGGGTGAAACCCTCCGTTTATGGTGAGGAGCTTTCTTGTCTTGATATCTGTGGCTTCTATCTCCTCTTTTGGCCAGCTTATGATCCCAGCGGGGTATCTGATGACTGGTAGTGTGTACTTGTTGATGGCTCGGACCTTGTCCTTACCATTCAGCTGGCTTCTCAGGACTTGCGTTACTCTCTGGATGTTCAGCTGGCTTCTCAGGACTTGCATTACTCTGGATGTATTTGGCTGTAGTTGACTTCCTTGCGGTGTACTCATAGCTGTCTTGGATATAGCTGCCCTCTTGTAGGTCAACCCCTTCAATTCTGATCATCCTGCCTCTCTTTGAGACCATCAAGCCACTCTTGACCAATCCAAATGACATGCGTCGTTGCTGTAGATCCTGGTGGTGTGGACCAGTGAGTCTATTTCTCGCTCATTCCTGAGCTTGATGTCATCCATGTAGAGCAGGAATCACTACTACCACCACGGAGTCTGGACCCATAGCCACTCTTTGTGATGATCTGTTTGTTGCTGAAGTGTGTGCGTGCGTGCGTGCGTGTCTGTGCGCGCGCGCACGGGCACGTGTGCGCAGATGTGTGCGTGTGTGTACGTGTGTGTACATGTGTGCACGTGTGTGTGTGTGCATGTGTGTGTGTGTGTGCATGTGTGTGTGTGTGCACGTGTGTGTGTGTGTGTGCACATGTGTACACGTGTGTGCACGTGTTCACTGGGCTGGAAAGCGCAATAAAATGACCCATTGCACCCATTGCATGTGGCCGTGTCAAATTGACCCGGGAAGACCACAGGTGCTATAAATTTTAATAAAACACACAAAATTTAACAAAAATAGTCATAATTAATTTCACTTGCAAAGACCACAGTATGGAACCATCCATGTAATTTTCAGGCAATTATATGGAAGAAAACCAAAGTTATGGCATTTTAAGTTTTGAAATCGGGTCAGTTTGACCTGAAGACTATACGAGGGTTAAAAATCAAGCCTACTCTCAAGATCATCGACCCTGCCTTTAAAGTAAAAAATTTACTGTTAACACAGGTGAAGAAGCAGACTGGGGTGAAGAGGAAAGTACAGCCTGGAAAGATCAGACAGAGGACATCGTCAGTAATCTGGACAAGGTAGGCATGTCTCCAGATAACTGTATTTCTATAATATAATGTTTTTCAAAATATGCTCTCTTTCTGGTGGAATTTAATGCTTGTCTAACATGCGACATGGGGCAGACATTTGGAAATAGACTCAAAGTCAGTAATGGAAGAAGTATTCAGATCCTTTACTCAAGTAAAAGTAACAATATCACACTGAAAATACTCATCATGTATTCAGACCGTACTTTAAATGAGCGCAACCTTAACATGCAACATTAATGCAGGAGTAATATTAATCCAAAAACATCAAATATAATAGTAAAGTACAGACAGGGAACATTTTACTGCACAATGACTCTTGATACTTAAATTCTTTTACTTAACTAATTTATGGGTAGTTTAATGTACAGCAATGCATCATATTCTATGAGATCATCATGTGATTGTAGTATAGCTGCCCTGTGAGAACTGTGTATCTCCAACAGGTCAACTTGTCATGAGCTCAGAAGAACAGCTCTGTTTTTAGCTTTGTGATGGTGCATTTTTCAGCTGATCCAAGGATTGTTTCATTTTTTAAATAGTTAAAAAAAAATTTAAGATGTAGGAGAATTTACTCAACCCATATCACAAACTCTTAGCCCTTCAGTTTATCAGAAACATTTCAATTAAAAATCCTAAAATTTGGATATACACGGTTTTCACTGGACAGGAAGAGTATGAAAATTCTCTGATTTCACAATGATCATATGTTTTGTAGGTTTTGAGACTTTTCTGTATTTTTTTTTTTTTTTTTTTTTTTAAAGATGGACACGTTTTCTCGACCAGAACTGTTTGAATTCCACGGAGTCTGGATGACTCACTATTTCACAGACAACTGGGAGAACATTCAAAAGTTTCAGGCCAGGCCAGATGATATACTCCTTGTAACATACCCCAAAGCAGGTCAGTTCACAAACAAGAACAGGTTGTGCTTTGCCTATATGATAACTCTGAAGGTGTTTGGATTATTTCCTTTAATTATCCCTATCAATATATCAAGATGCCTCACAGCAAGAGGGTTGCAGGTTCAAATCCGGAGTTTGCATTCGGAGTCTATGTGGAGTTTGCATGTGTTAGCGTGGGTTTTCTCTGGCTTCCTCCCAGTCCAAAGACATATAGTTTAGGTGAAATGATGACTCGTAGTGAATGTGAGCGCGAATGGTTGTCTGCCTCTATGTGTCAGCCCTGCGATGGACCGGCGACCTGTCCAGGGTGAACCCCACCTTTGCCCAATGTCAGCTGGGATGGGCTCCAGCCCCCCGCGACCCTGAACAGGATAAATGGTTGAAGATGGATGGATAATTGATGGATCAATAAAAGATTATCTGTGACGACTCAGGTGGCAGGCAGGCTTGGACTCAGATGCAATACTCAGAGAACAGGTTCTATCAAACAACGCTGGTGTTAAGGATCTGAACGTGAGGTGCAGGGGACTCCAAAGCAAACACGTTGGAAACAGGTCTCAAACAATAATCGCCGTCTTTAATACAGGCTCGGGGTTGGTACACAGTTAGCAAGCAGACAGGCAAACACATCCAAAGGGGCTGGCAAAAGGCTAGGGCAAAAAACAGGAAGTAGGTCAAAACACTGGTAAGCTTACACAAGGGAATGAATGCTGGAACTCTCGACATGAAGCACAAGACGATCTGGCAACGAGGGGGAAGAGGGAGACACATTATATACTAGTGAATGAGTGATTGATTAAACACAGGTGGACACAATCAGGACGGAGGGAAGACGCTGAGACGCTGGTGAATGGTGAGAAACTAGGTCAATGGGCAGTGCTCAAACGTAGTGGCGGGAAGCATGCAGGAGGGGAAGTGACGTGCACTGAAACAAGAGGATAGGTTAAACATGCCAAAATAAAACAGGAAGTGAATCAACAGAAAAGCATGCAGCATGCAACATATAACACAGACTAAGACCTAGAGTTCCTAACAGCTGGGTCTTTATTAACAGAAATGGGTCGGTACACGGGTAGGCAGAACTCACAAGCAGACAAATCCAGAGCGGCAGGCAAAAGGCAGAGTCGATAAACGGGCAGAATTATCAGGCACAAGGAATCAAGGACACTATGAAAAAATGCTGGAACGCTGTAACACTGGGGATAACAAGACGATCTGGCACAGGAGGAAAGGGAGACGCTGCTTCAGTACTAGTGAGGGAAGTGACTAACTATGGACAGGTGGACATGATTAGGGGCGGGGGTGACGATCAGACACAGGTGACTGGTGCAGGTAACTAGCTCAGGAGGAGGTGCTCAAACGTGAAGGCGGGAAGCATGCAGGGCAGGGAGTGAAGTGAACTGCAACGAGAGGAGAGGTTAAACATGTCAAAATAAAACAGGATGTGCATCAAAATAAAAGCATGCAACACAGAACAAATAACCTAAGTCCTGCGGGCCGTTACATTATCTTTGATTTATTAATGATTATAGTAATATATTATCTTTTTTAATTTTCCTTTATTTAGGAAGCACGTGGATCTCCTACATCCTTGACCTACTGTACTTTGGTCAGACATTTCCAGAGCGTGAGACATCCCTCTTTCTCGGTAAGAGGGTGCCAACGTTGGAGATCACCATCCCTTCTCTGCTGGCAGGTTGACTTAATCACTTACTCACTGTTATAGGAGCTCAGCCTATTACTGTAAGCTACTACGATGTCTCACCAAGGAGAGACCTGGTTTACACACTTCACTCATTGTTAGCCTACCATTTGCTGTGTGTTGCGTTCCTTACAGAATCTGCAGTCATGTTTTTCAGCTGTAGAATAACAGTCCATTTTTTGGCTTTGCCGGGCATTTTCTGCCAATAACCAAACACATAAAGCTGGAGAGCACAACAAACAAGTGTTAGTGTGTCAGTGGTGAAAATCTCTTTGCCAAACACCTGACGACATCTTCTTCAGTTGGAACTCCAGTAGAGTAGACACAGCAACAATTGCTGCCTGACATCAGTGGCTTTGCTTACCTGTATACTGTATATACTGTATATGTGAAACCAGGATATTAACAGTGTGGCTTAATGTACACAAAGAGAATAACAACTGCATTTCTGGTTATTCTTTAACACCACATTTGTCTGTTACACTAATCATATTTCTTATGTCACAAACATACAAACACTTTCACACCATGGTGAGTCTTGGCTTTTTACTTAAGTTGGTAAACTGGATTGTTCACATTGACTCATATGCCATTGTGTTATGTTATAGAGGTTGTGTGACAGGGAGTGTGAAATAACTTAATGATAACATGCATTTACATTTCACCATGGTATCTAACATTTGATGTGGAGTTGCATTGTGTCGTACTACATTCACTGATATGTGCTGTTTCAATAATGTACAGGATTAGGGCCTTCTCCACCTAAAACCACAGGAATAGAGTCGCTGGACAAGTGCTCCATGTCTCCTCGGCTCATTAAGACTCATCTTCCAGTCCAGTTTTTGCCAAAGTCCTTTTGGGAGCAAAAATGCAAGGTTACAAATGCCTTTCAAGTACAGTATTAGTAGTTGACAATTGTACTCCAAATTCATGTGTTATAATCAGGATTATACATAAAGGAATTAGGATAGGTTTATGTCTCTCTAACTGTTCATTCTTGTCATTATGTTATTGAGAAAGAAAAGAGAAAGAAACTGTTTTTAACCTCAGCAAAGCAACTTCAGCAGCATTAAGGCTTCTTAATTCATGTGAAGGCTGAATGACGACAAAAGAAAACAGTGACATCTGATGCATTGGTACCTCTAGCTACAAATACAGCTGATTTATGATCATAAACACTTTTGTGTTTTCTTGCTGTGTAGATTGTCTATGTGGCCCGCAATGCAAAGGACTCTGTGGTGTCTTATTTCCATTTTGAACGCATGTGCAAAGTCTTCCCAGACCCTGGAGAGTGGAGCGCCTACCTTCAGAGATTCATGGAGGGAAAGAGTATGTAGGAACAGTAAAAAACATGCTCGTATTGAGATGCGCAGATATCCTCACCGCTTTCATTTATTGTTATGTTGCTACAGTGGTGTTAGGATCCTGGTACGATCATGTGAGCGGCTGGTGGGAGAAGAAACAGAGTCATCCAAAACTCCATTACATGTTCTATGAAGATACGATTGAGGTAATTTTGTTGTTTTTGTGGATTGTCTCTGTGTGTGTTTGTGTTTAACTTAGTTCTCAAAGTGTTACAGTTACTTTTCCAAAATGCTTTTCAGGATACTGGACGTGAAATAGACAAACTCTGCTGCTTTCTGGGTTTGTCTCCTTCAGCTGAGGAGAAGAAAAGAATTACAGACAGAGTGCAGTTTGATGATATGAAAGACAACAACATGGTCAACTTAACCGAACACCTGCCAACAATTATGGATTTCAAAAGGACTCCCTTCATGAGGAAAGGTACAGTGAACACTGACATGCAACACCTGCAGCGTGACACAATATCAGATCTCTACCGTCAGTTAAAATACCTGTCTGATTTTCTGTCATTCTCCAGGGAAGGTTGGTGACTGGAAGAACCACTTCACTGTGGCCCAGGATGAAACATTTGATGAGGACTACAAGCAGAAAATGAAGAATCCTTCACTGCAGTTTCGCACTGAAGTTTAGAGGCCTGGCCTGGCTGTGCATAATGCCCTGAACTGTGATTCATTTCATAATAATGTTGATGATACTGGGTCAGATGTTAAATGTGATTGACAAGAACAAAGTCTCATCTGTAAAAGGCATTTCTTCTCATAATGATAATGGCTGATGTTATAAAATCATCGAAGCATTAGCGAAAAATCAAAGCTTTGACGTTTATATGTGTGACCCATGTATTTATTCCATTTATGTAAAGGGATTGGGTCCTTCTGTTTATAGTTTGCCCATTCTCCCTGTGTTAGCATAGGTTTTCTCTGGGTTCGCGGGCCTCCTCCACACTCCAAACACATGCAGGTTAACTGCTGACTCTGAAGTGTGAATGTTGTAGATTTGGCCATTTGATCAGAGTTTGCGAGTGATTGACAGCTGGCAGTCATAGACAGCAGCTAGACAGCAGACCTCAGGTCACATCTGATTGGTTCTTTAACTCCAGTCTGTGAAATATTGCAGATGCTGTTAGGAGCACAGAAGCACATGACTTTTTTCAGGTTACCTGTTTCATGAACTACTATCAGGATATAGGGATCGTTTTATAAAAATAACTTTTTAAAAACATTTTTCCTCCAAGCTTAGCTTCTGCAGCTTTAATGACGGTCTAATCGGCTGAATATGAGAAGCAACAAGTCTGTTGCAGTTCCCCTTGAATGCTACAAAGCCCTTTTCATTCAGATGAAACTCCATATTGATCACTCTCAGATGAATATACAGCAAAATACTACCTTGATTCAAGACAACTAAAATGTACCTAAAGAAATATGTGCTTTTATGCAAAGTGAATGTCAACTGAATTCTAAGTTCGAAATGATGCATTTATATTTATCTATACAGTATATTTACTGATCAGATTTAAAAAAAAAAATACTGGAAATGCATTGCAGCTGATTGTAGTGAGACTCTAATTTTGTGTGTTATGCATAAAGACTCATCTTCCTGAACAGTTTGTCATTTTGGAGGCAAAACTACAGATCAGTAACTGAGTTGGGGTAATACTGTGGGAAGTTACTATTTGATCATGCCTGTTATTGAATGTCTTAATAATTAAATCCTCCATGTTTGACCTTCACCCTGCAGAATGATGTGTGTGCAGAGTTCATCTTCACATTCGTTACCTGAAGAGGAAAGTTTCTTTGTGCTCACTTGAAATCAGTTGAAGAGATTAAGACGTGTACGCACAAGCCCTATTTTTATGTGATATCACGACTAGTTTGAAGCCAGTTCTGCTCCAGTTTATAACGTACAGTGTGACGTGGAAATTTGATTCCACTAGTGCATACACAGTAAAAATGAAGAAAGACAGTGACAGCGATTCACTTTTATTGCTGTTTTTCCAGGAGATGTTGGAAGAATAATTTCACTTTTTGATGACAACTATGACGAAAACACTTCTGTTTCATTTCGCACAGTTCTGTAGTTGATAACTCTCATTTTATATATATAAAAATAAATAAATATTAAACAGCAATAATAATACTTTTTTTTCGTTTTTATTTTAATCCAGACATGAAATGCAACAAGAAATACAGAACAAAAGTTCAATGAGCAAAATAAATGACTAACACTGTACTTCTGCACTGCGACTACAGACTGGAGGGGGCACATTGAATGTTTTTTCTATGGCACGCACTGCTTTGTGGAGCGGACAACACTACAGGTGCTGCAGGTAGCACCCAGGTAATGAAGTAAAAGAGGTAACAGCGAGTACTGATACAGAGAAATCTTACAGGTTCATTGGAATGTAAACACAAGGCCATTGTACTGTAAATACTAAACAACTCAAGCATCTCACATCACTAGGAGGTACTGCGAGTCACCCTGAGGCAACTGGAAAAACAAGTCACGGACTGACTCTCATCAGGAACAGAGGCATGATTTCAGTTTTATACCAAAATGATGTTTATCCACTTTGGAAAAATGTAACCTCTTGTTCACAACAGTAACCTAAGTTAACACTTCAGTAATCATGTGAGATTACTGGATGTTGGAAGAAAACCTTTCTAATGCAAGACTCAGGAAGAAACCACTAAGCTATTTTCAGGGTCACCAAACAGATTCGAGTTTAATAGACTAAATATGGTTCAGTGTCAAGTGTCTTCTGTCTGTCCGATACCTTTGTCGTCATTCAATGACAGAAAAAAAAGAAAGAATTCAAAATCCTGCAGACCGTGGGTATTCGTTATTCATTTAGCAAAACCTTAAAAACATTAATGAAAATCCTGAGCAAAGCACAGAAAGTCCTCAACAAAACCTCTGCAGTGACTTATTAACTGTCGTAGCTTTGCATGTCCTAAACCGCCGACAATCTGATGTTCGAATGACTGCCTGCACAGTCTCAGACACACGAGCGATACCACTTTAGATTGTCTTTCACAGTAACAACTACGGCTGTTTCAAATACACCTTTATTGATGAACATCAAAAATAATGTTATTTACATTGTTGCTTATACATCATATATTTGAAAGATATTTTCCTCTTGAGTAGTAAAATATTTCAGTCTAGTGCTCAGGCTTACAATTATAAGTGCTCTGTTATTGAGTTAGGTCTGTTATACGAGATCTGAGGTTCATGCCAAGCCAGTCTCAGGTGGTGCAGCCCTGCAAAGCTGTGTAGTATGTATCTAGTTAACATATCAGACAGTCTTGATTCAATGCAAGTGATTATGTTTTGTATCCTTTGTCAAATCCTGTAAAAATGCAGTCAGAGGCTTTAATTGTACATAATTGATTGCAAATGCTACAGCAAAATAAGATGAAATGCATTAACCTCATAGGTGAATGCTTGAATCTCATTGTGAAGTTCAGCTAAAAGCCTCAGCGACAGTTTCATGTATACAAGCATGCGTCTGCATGTCTCTGGCTGTTGATTACTGCCCGTCTGTGCAATGCAACCAGCTTCACATTAACGTACAAGGCAGCCTGGACAACAACAACAGCAGCAGCAGCAGCAGCAGCAGTACGTACATTAAGAGCTTAGAAGTAGTAATCCGCAGCTGAGTCACTATGATACCGGTAAGACGCTATAGAGAGTGAACCCAAATAATGGGTTTATCGGACCATAGAAATAGCACGGGACCAACCAAGGATATGTATGGCACATCTTTACATCACAAAGCAATATGACAAAATGGAAGACAGCAAATAAACTCCATGAAAGCAATAAAATTCACGATTGTTGGTATGCAGACATTTTTTTTTTCACAGAAACAATATACCTACAGGCGCTTGGAAAACCATTTGTCTTTAACCTTCAAACTTCTTGAAACTCTCGGTGGTGCTGTTCCCAGACGATTAAAGTCTTCCCACAATTCACACCCATCACAAGCAGGGACCTGCTAAAGAGCCATTATTAGGACAGAAATGTACATATGGTCCCAGTGTACTTGAAGTGATACCAGTGTTATGCAAGTGTTTGTGTGTGTGTGTGTGTGTGTGTGTGTGTGTGTGTGTGAGAAAGAGATGGAAAGATTTATGTGTGTGCTGCTGTATTGTTTATCTGTGCTATACCTCTCAGTTTTACTCCCAGAGTAAAAGGTATACCATATAAAATGCAGCTAGGTGATATCCTGTAAGGTAATCACCAAGAGACACTTTTAAGTAGTTTCCCTCTTCTAAAAATAATACGTTTTTAGGCAGTTTATCGATTACGTTTTCCCAAATTTTATTGAAGTCTTGGTCAGGAACAGTATTTGTTAAATGAGTGTGTTTGATGTGCGATCATTGGTCCTCATGTCCGAGGTTTGGTTCATAGATCAATAATTTCACTGCTGACACTGGCAGAGTCGTCATGTCGGCTGACCTCCAAGTAACTCCGCGACCCCGCCGGCCTCCCAGCCCTCCCCCGCACCCTCTCTGAGTCCGGTGTGATGAATGGCCGTGTGTCATCCACGCCGTCCTCCCCCAGATGCCCCGTTGATGTTCTGGAGGGACGAAGTGACACGGGGCAGGACACTGATGAGGGGACGCTTCCTGCCGTGTTGCCAGCCCACCTGTGACCCTGGTGGGAGGGCGTGGGTGGGGCAGTCACCTGCCTGCTGGGCACACTGCTGAGAACGCTGCCCCCCAGTGGCATAGAAGACTCTGTCGGGGCCTCGCTGCTCTCAGAGAGCAGCTGAGGATCACTGTTCCTGCGAAGCCAGGGCCCCTGGCTGGCCCCTGACCCCGGGGAGGGGGACTGTGAGGTTTGGTTCAAAGGATGAAACAAGCTTCCTTCTCCGAGCAGGTGCTCCCTGTGCAGGGCTTCGTCGATGCTGCGGGTCAGGTCGATGGGAGACGGGGGCCGCAGATCGAAATCATAGAGGGACAGCGATGTGTCCCTGTCCTGATCCAGACTGCCACTCACTGAGCGCTGCGGGGGCCGGCCCAGTGCCTGCAGTCTCAGCAGGGAGCCCGTGGAGCCGTCAGATATGCCTCGTTCTGCAGAGTGGCCCCGATGGTTGCGTCCCCGATTGCTGTCTTTTATACATCGTGGCAGGGCAGTGGCCTGCTCGTGGTTCTGGTTCCTGATCAGACTCTTGCTGATGTCAGCTCCAGGACGCTCCTGGCCAGCCCAGTTGTTGGGCACTTCCCCTTGTCCTCCTCCTCCTCCTCCTCCTCCCACCCCATTACTGTCAGACTTTCTACAGGGCTTCCCCCTCAGGCTCTGGACTATCTTGGACCAACAGGTATGTCTCTGAGTGGAGCCTGTAGATTGGCCAGGGGACGGTAGGTCTCCTGCTGCTCTGCTGTCCGGTCCACCCTCCTCCCTTCCACGGCACACTTGAGGTCTCCAGAACACCCAGGAACCCAGGAGTAAGAAGGAAAAACCCCAGGCCAGCTCCAGGAGCCGGGCCCAGAAGTGCACCAGCCACCATCCCCAGTTGAAGTGCGTCCAGTTCCCTAGCAGTCCATAGAGCCATAAGGTTGCGTGAACATGCAGCCCACAGCACAGTGCCCCCAGAACTGCACACACTGCCAGCACTCTTCCCAGAATCACCCCTATCCTCCTGCTCCCTGTCCAAGCCTTCCTTGTGTTCTCTTCAGGGACTCCAGGGTGGGGAATGGACGGACAGCGTATACGTGGAAACACATAGCAGAGGAATCCCAGGCAGAGAACCAGGCCCCAGCACAGGGACAGGACCTGTAAGGTGACAGGCACCACAGGGGACAGGGCGGGGGAAAGCAGATCAGCTGCCAGCAGCAGGGTACACTGCAACACAGCCAACACGGCCACCAGAGGAGGACGCTCCAAAGTAGAAGGTAACACACTTACTCCTGCCACCCTCAACGCCAGCAGTGCCAGGGCAGCCTGCGTCCACACCAGCAGGTGCAGAGGCAAGTTGTAGAGGGCTGTAACTGCAGGGCGAGGGAGGAATTTCCTTGTACCATAGGGGTCTATTAGAAAGAGAGCCGCCCTAAGGCCTCCGGCCAGAAATAATAAAGCATTGGCGAGTGCAAGAGCCCCCCGATGAGGACAGTTTGCTCCAGGGGACAGGGTGAGGCCGAGAGCAGCTCCAGCAAACAGGAGGAGGAAGAGGCTCGCTGAACCATAGACATGCAGCTCCCAGGCAAAAGCCAGCGTCCGACTCAGATCACCCCAGTAGAGAAGTGTGCCGTTAGTGGAGGGACTGCTGCTGGGAGAGGGGGCTGGATTGGAAGTAGAGTGGGGAGCTTGGTGAGGGTGTCCTAGGGGTACGGAGCGGTTCCTCTGACCAACACCAGCCTGAAATGTTGGGCTTAACCTTGTTTGGGCGACAGGTGCTGCACCAGTGGCAAGGAAGGAAGAAGTCTCTACAAAAACAAAAAAAGAAACAGAGTTTCAGTTACATGAAATTAAAATGTTAAAAGTCAAATCACTTCTAAAGGCCATTCATCTGAAAAGCAAGCAATGGTATAAAAGTACATGAAATAATATTCAGAGCCACTAGAGGGCTGTAGCTCGCCATCATAGTCATGAGCTAGAGCCATCTCTCAGTTCTTCATTGTAACCTAATCAGTTCTGCACATACACATTGTCCAGGTAATAATAATATACACAAATATGAAGGTCTTATAAAATTAGCCAACTTGCACAGTCTCAATAATATCTATTTTTGAGGTTGTATTAAATTTGTATCACTTCCTTTACTCTCTCCTCTCTGCAAGTATCAGGTCAGTGTGTAGCTACTCATCAGCTGTTAACACTGTATCCCAAAACATGGAAATTACAGACCTAAACCACAGTCAGTGCCCCTTTGTGTGAGCAGAAATGGAAATGTACAGATTACACTTTGGAGATGTATATACTTTATACTCAATAAAGCACATACAACTGCACTTGTGACAAGAATGTTTATTTATTCTATCTTATATGTCTAATTATGTTATTTTTCTAAAATTTCTGAAAATGGCAAAGTCATGTCATAGCAGTCATAACATGCTAAAAATCTCAGTATGACTCGAATACTGTACCGCCACGTCATTCATAAGACATAATGCTGAGCAAAACTAAACCTACATAACTAAATAGTAATTGTGCAGCTTAATTTGATTATGTAATTAACAAGAATATCTACGTTACGTAACACCAAACCGTGTCACAAAGCAGCCACAAAAACTCTCAACATATTTGCAGTGTTACACAATACACAGCGACCTCGTGGGACAAGACAACACCTTGACAATGTGGCATCTCATTATCTATGTCTCTCTCTCATCTGATGCCTGCAAACACATACTTCACATTGTTCAAGGCGCTCCACCTTATCCTGCTGCAAAACCCTGAAAACACCAAACAGCCTTATAATCACAGGGCCATTCATCACTGAGCACTTTGTGAACTACTCAGACATAAAGACAACACAGGGTAAAACAAAAAAAAAAACCAAAACATACTGAGCACCATGAACTGAATAATAACACTACAGCTATTTAGCTGTTAGACTTGATGGATGGTGGAGCAACATGATCAATGGTATAACAGCCACTTTGAGGACGTCACGCCTGTCCTCACCGAGTAGAAGACACCCATAAAGCTGACACGCTAACTAATGACTCAGTCTAACATGTGTGTTCATTTCCCAGCTCCCGCCCTCCCATCTCACTCCACACACACTCACACACAAACACACACATTTCACTTTCAGACTCACACAGGCGAGCGCTGCATGCAGGTCACAGACACACTTCTTTATTTATATAAACAATATGTTTTACTTCCTTTCCTCAGACCCACTTTTTTTTTTTAATTTCTTCTTACAGGAGCAAGATCCAGATACATTCCAGATGTGCTGATCACATTTCACAGCTGGATACACTTTACCCCTACCCTTGAGTTTTCTCCCACAGCTTTATATGTCTGCACGTTGCAATGAACTAAAAAATAAATATCCTGTTATATCTCGTAGGACACACAGTCATGTGTTTAAGACCCCGATACGCATGTGTACAGATATAGATATACACATAAAGCACTAACTGGTATTTTCATGGAAGCTGGACGTTAATAATTTCAATGACCTACCCAGGAACTTACTTGAAGACTTTAAATGCGCTCATGGGAGCCGGTGTGTTTAAAAGTCATTAATATGTTGTTCTGGTGGTAACTAAGAGACTGGCTCATGCGCCCCATGTGTCATGGTTTTTCCTTTTCCATCTACGTTATTCTCAGCTCTCCTCCCTTCATCCCTTTCTCTGTGCATCTGGTTTTCATTACCATCCCCAATCCTTGCATTTCTATGCCTGTACCTTCCTTCCATCACACTCACCCACCTCTCATCTACTCTCATCTGCATTCTTAACTGTCTGTTTTTTAGACCCTACTTTCCTCTTGTCTATCTCTTTATATGGCTGAGATTCTTACCCACCCCCTCTTCAGCCCTCCCTCTCATACTTTATTCCCTCACTGTGTCTACCCCACACAACTACCACCCCACTTTCCATGGAAAAGCATCTCTGCGTTTTCCCCTCCTTTGAAGCCTTTTCCAGATTCTTCCAGGAAAAAAAGGTTCCAGCTGCACAAACAATTCCACTTTAAATTATCAAAGCGTAAAAGACATTTAAAAACTAGGCAACTACGGAGCAAAAGACCCTGATTTCTTACCCGTCCTTGATGACTGTGCAGTTGTGCTGGCTGTATTTCGGCCCAGCTGTGCTGTTTTGTTGGGTTGGCGTGTTGTTTTGGAGGATGTTCTCGCAGCCTCCAGTGTAGTAGTAGCAACACTAGTGGTAGCCGTGGTTGTTGCTTGTTGTGTCGGTGTGTTCACTGGTTGTTCTGCAGTCTGTGGCTGTTTATAGTCAGAGCCAGTGGTGGTAGTCGTGGGTTGGGGTAATGTCACAGAGGCAGAGTCCTGCTTTGGAACATCTCTGACGGTGGGAGGAGTGTTTTCTGTCAGTTTACCTGAAAAATGGTGGAAAAGACAAAAATCCATACTAACAGGTTATTTAGTACAATAAAACAGTATGTGAGATTATTTAGTATGTCTGAAACCTTAATATGAAACCAACAGTGAAATATTACAGTTTGTAAACGCTGGACACTACACTGGCATAAATATCCCACAATGCAATGCGGTAGTCATGACAACATTCATAACAGACAATGGCAGACAGCTCTGTAATCTCAATTATGCTTCAATTTAAGTTTAAGTTATGAGTATAGTTGAAATTAGATTTTTTTTATTATTCTCACAAATCAAAATTTGGTCATGAGGTTTTTACCAATTGCCATGGTTACACAACTTCAACTGATAAGGAGGCTCTCTGGAAGTGATGTGATAATTACAGTTCAGTGCATACTAAAGGATACATACTACTGTTTATTCACACAAAAGTATGCTTAACGACGGTACCCATAGTGAGTGTGTAGTACATAGTATGTGATTTCGGACGTCCTTGGTGTAGAGATTTTGACCTCAACAACACCTTACTGTTGTGAAACATCCCATCTAATCTATCTGATTTCTCACCTGTGAATACTACAGTCTGAGGTGTCGCCTTTGTTACCACGGGGGATGCTGTGGCTCTTGTCTCGGTCTGTGGCGTCGTAGAGATTTTACCAGCTGTTGTAAGCGCAAACAGGCGAGGCTTTACAGTCTGACTGTCCAGTGATGGTGTTTTTACATCAGGAACTTTAGATATCGCCGTCTGTGCCTGTGGCTGATACTGCGCCATTTCATCACCAATTGTTGACTGTTGAGGAAGCTCCTTCACAGGCATCACTGTTGGATTACTACCTGATCCCAACCCCTGTAAATCATCATCATCTGTCTCTCTGAGTGATCCCTCCTCTGGATCTCCTGCCGTCACTGGCTTATCACCTGCAGACTCAAGGACGGCAGCGGAGGGCAAAGTGGGCAGAGGTGGAGTTGAGCCTTTTGTAGTAGCATCTCCCTTTACAAAAGCCCTGCTGAATGCTAAACTAGCTGTATCAGTCCTGGGCCTGGAGGCAGTTGGTTGAGTTAAAATTGGCCCGCTGCTGAGGTTCTGCGTAGAAAGGGCAGATACAAAAGGAGGGGTGGATTGTGTGGTAGGACGGGACGTTCTTTGCTCCTGTTGCGCTGCATTTGTGGTTGTCAGCCTGTCCCTGCCTGTAGCTCTGACAGGCACATCACTACGACCTCTGGAAGGCAAAGAAGGCCAGAATTTAGCAGTCTGCTTGGTTGGTTGAGGTGAAGAGTTAACAGGCAGGTCCAGAGGAGAGAAGGAGGAGGAGCCGATGATGGTCTGGGCATCTGAACGATGGAGGAAAGAGAGGAGGAAGCCCAGGAAAAAGAGAGACGTGGGAGCCATGTTCTGTCTCTAAGTGGTCCCTCTGTCTGGGTGTCACACCATCCTTCCACTGTGCTGCTGTTGACAGAGAAAAACAGGTTATTTTCACATTTCATGAAATAAAACAATAAAACAACACAAGCAGAAACATAAAAAGCACTATGTCAGAAGTGGACGTAGTCACAGTGACGTCAACTATTGGTCTGTGGGCTGCCGTTTTGAAACCTTTTTGGCATTTTGGCCGTCACCATCTTGGTTTTTTGGAACAAGAAGCGATGTGAGAGGGTGGAGCCAAGCACAACCGAACGTTGAATAGGACATTTTTAGGTGACCAAAATGTTACAATTCACTTTCATGAACTGAAAACACACTGTGAAAGGGTTAAACTCCCAGACCGAACATCATTGTGGTAACAATCTGTCAATTACAAGGTAGCCACACCCTAAAGCATACCCTGTTTATGGTCTAATTGACTCTAAATGGGACCATAATTTACTAAATTGACATCATGCTGCATTGAAGAAGACTTGAAACTAGTGATTGAGACCATAAACTCATGGTTACAATGTTTACTGAGGTAATAAATCAAGTGAGATGTAGGGACATTTTCTCATAGACTTCTATACAATCAGACTTCTTTTTGCAACCACAGGAGTCGCCCCCTGCTGGCTATTAGAAAGAATACAAGTTTAAGGCAATTCAGCATTGGCTTCATTTTTCAGACCCCTGAGTTTCCCACTGGTGTGTAGACATTATGATACCACACAAGTGCAGCAGAATACAGTTAAAAACACATTTCAGCTTTTGCAGAATTCCTATCTATACAATGCTCAATATCTAATTTAACTCTAATAGTGTACATCTATATGAATTTCTGATGATGTCTAATTTGAGAAGTGCATTTTGTAGCCTCGCTGTGCTGATTCAGAGGGCAGGTCACTGAAACTCCCACAAGGTTTTAGCAGCATGACACCGGAGGACACACAGGGTGTGGTAAGGTGTATGGTTTCAGAATACACAGCATGTATGCCGACGCACACAGACGCGAACAAAGGCAAGAGTTCGCCTCTATGACACGTTTCAACATCAAAATGATCGAGCCAAAAAGGACCACAGATGGTTTCATTCAGTGGCAGATGGACACATTAACTTTTTTCCACATCATCTCTGCCATAAAAATGTTCTTTGGACAAATATCAGCTTGTTTCTCCTCCAACGTCTTCGTTTTTTGTTGTTTTTTTTTTTTGTTATAAGCAGCAGGACTCTCTACTCCCCTTTCTTTGCTAGTTCTGTTTGAGTCACGGATGCCAGGAGCTGACAGCTGTAGCGTTGAGTGTGGTGAAGCTCAGAGAGCCCAGTGACACAGAGAGACCCCCGGGCCCTTGAGGATTACACAATCCTACGAGTCATATAGCTAAACAGCTGCCAGTCGCATCCTCTCAACGTGCACTACTTCTTATCAAAAAACCCACCCCTTGTCTTTTACAATATGAGCCTCTGACTTACATAAACCTCCCTCGTTCACACCAGCCTCTGCCTATGACTCACGGTGGGAAACAACCTTGGGGAACAGTAAGGATCATATTGAAACTTCAGCTGAAACAGTAGGAGGGAAAGCACAGGAAATAGAAATCAGCAGTGCCTTTGGGAGAATTCACTTCTGCTGCCTATGCCTCACCTTGGGTTCACTCACAGCTGCACGCCGCGGCTGGCATGTTCGTTTCGTGCTCGCGTAAGATGTGAGTAATCAGTGTGAGGATATGGAAAAAATGTATGTGTGTGCACCAAGCAGGGGGGTCAGAGCATACTGCAGGTACGTGAGAAATAGTGCAATACAATCTCAACTCGCTTTACAGCTCATCGTGTATTCATCAGTGTTTTGTCTCCTTGTTTACTAGGTGTTGGTGGTGTTACACAAGAGCAGAAACTGGCCATGAGTTCAGTAATACAAGTGGTAGTATATCTCCCTGTCCACCCACTCACAGTAGCCTCAGTGTTTATTTTCCTTCCTGTCTCGGCCTCTTCTTCTGCTCTCCGTCTAGTCGGCTGTTGGCCAATCCCACCTCCGATTAATCCCTGTTATTCCCCCTTTCTTTCTTTTCCTCTTGTCTTCCATTCAACTGGAGTTGTTTCAACACAGGCCCTGAAGATAGGGAGATAAGGTGGATGTAAGAATGCAGAGATAAGAGAAATGAGTGCGCTCACAGAAAGACATGAGATGGAAAGGGCGGAGAAGTTGGAGGAGGTACGGTGACAGTAATGAAGCTGACAGCGGAGAGTATATGGCGAAGGGAGGAGGCGAGGTTCCAGGGGATCTGTGACAAAATTAAGACTGAGAGAAGTGGCAAGGGCTGTAAATTTAGAGATAGCTAGTTGATATAAACTGACAGAAACAAAGAAGCAGAATATTTTTTGGAGAAGAGGAAGAGTCACGGGGAAACTATGTTTCGGGATTAACACGTTTGTTATGGTCGAAGAGCAGATATGGCAGTCTGTCCATGAAGGCATGCAGAGAAAGTGACCCTGCTTCACCTTTCCTCTGAGGTCAACTGGCAGGTGCGGAGTCTCTGGCAGCCCGGACATAAACAACCTGACTATTGAGAGATGGCTTTTAGTAAACACACTATTATCTCTATCCAGCGTAATCCAGCATGCGTCTTCCTATGTGTAGGAAGGTAGAGATTAATGAGTCTCAAAAGACATTTAGCTGAACAAGCTTAAGCGAGAGGAGAGAAACACTCTGCTGCTGTATCTGAAACACTGTCAGCATTAATCTCATCCATAAGCCCACAAACACACACACAGCATTTCCCCAAAATGTTTTTCTTGACTGGATTTAGACAATTTGACTTGAAGTTTCCACTGAAGTAACACAAATGGAGTAGATTCAGGCTGATTGGCAGCTCTTTTAAGCGGACTGAATTACAGGCCGGGAACAGCCAACCATGTCTGTTGTTGGATTTCATTTCCAACATAACACTACAAAGACCAGATCAGTGTAATCAGCTGGTCTGGTGTTTGGCTTGAATATAAACCAGCATGCTCTCAGCCCACAATAGCACATCCCCTCCAACGGGGAGTAAAATACAGACACGCTCACAAAGCATGGCCCTCTGTAGCTGTCCAGGGGGGAGGCAGATGGGTGCATGGTCAGCCAGAGGGACATATCCCTCTGTATTTCATTTGCACTGCATGTTGTGTTGATGTCGTCACTCTCTCCCACACAATACGTTCTTTATCCGCAGCAGGAAATACCCACGCATAATATCCAATACTACAGCTGCCAGCACCAATCTGAAGATTACTATTAACTCCTTGCCCACAGTATAGACCTGCTGGTTATACAACTACATGAGTCAGTCAGTACAACAGCAGCTGTTGCTAATCAGCTAATCGGCGCATTTCTGATGTCATGTCTGATGACCAGCTAATGTCCGTACTTTACATAAAGGAACCAGGCAGCCGGAGTGACATTTTCTTACAAATGTTCTGTCTCTCTCTCTTCTCTGCCAGATTCCAGACAGACTGGCAGTGCAACATTTCCATTCATTCGAGGGAATATTTCCCATGGCAAACATAAGTCTGTTCATGGACAGAAGGATCTGTGTCCCGCAACAGCAGGATCAACAAAGACTGGTCTAATGTACACTTGTCTCCATCAAGGCTGGGTATCATACCTCAGTACTTTGGTAATGACCGAAATGTGTCCAAATCACAGAGAAAAGAAAACTGTCAAATACTGAAATACAGCATTAAACGTCTGGTCAGATACCTGATTGCTAGACTGTAATTAGACTGTAATAAAACTGTAAGGCAGAGATCTTGTACAGCTGCTTGTGTTAAAACACAAGAACTGAGGCTTCTTTTGTTAAATTAAATAAAAGGGTGTTGTAGAAAAACCTTTTCATAGTCCTCAAAATAAGATATCAAAATAAGTACGTACCATATTGGTTTTGATATTGAAACTCAGGTTTTATATCAGCATAATATTGAAACAAGACTAAGAGTCTGCAGCAATGCCAGCAGCTCTGTAGGGCTATATAATTTGAGCTTTGAGCTAAATGCTAACATGCCCACAACATAGATTGTATATGACAAGTGGACGTAGTCACCGTGATGTCACCCATTAGTTTGTGGACCACTGACTGGCCTTTTGGCCATCGTCATGTTGTTTTTTTGCAACCAGAAGCGACACGAGAGGGTGGTATGACTGAACACTGAATACAACATTTTTAGGCAACAAACTATGAGACAACTCCCAGATCGGACAACGCTGTGGTAGTGACCTGTCCGTCACAAGGTAACCACGCCCTAAAGCATACCCTGCTTTATGGTCTATTTTCATCTGAATGTGACCATTATTTACTAAATGAACATCATGCTGTATTAGGGAAGACTTTAAACTAGCAATTGAGACCATAAACTAAGTAAGGAGAAGTAGGGACATTTTCTCATAGACTTCTGTACAACCAGATTTTTGCAACCAGAGGAGTCGCCCCCTGCTGGCTAATAGAAAAAAAGCAGGTTTAAGGCACTTCTGCATTTGCTTCACTTCTCAGACCACAGAGGTTTGCACACTGGCACACAATGACAATAATATCCAATTATTGTCCCTCGTCTGGAAGTCAGGGGGTGTTACGATTGTTTTAATGGGTTTAGATGCCTGAAATAAGGTCTGTGGTTAAGAGAGATTTTAACATTTAGTTACACAATACAAAATCTATCAGTAAATAAATCCCACTCGTGAATTTTGAAGCGCTTAAATGCTTTAAAAAAGGCGGTTGCTAACAACTGGCTAACTGAGACTACTAAATGTCATCATGCCGAACACTAGTGGTTGGGACGTGAAGTCATGCAACAGTAGTGTACTTTGCTAATCACCTAATGTTAGCTTTTTCCTTCTGCTGATTGTATTATTGCTTCAGAAATCATAAAAGTGGTATTAGATTTGTGAACATTAGCTTGCTGAACAAAGCATATAAGTATCACAAATGTTTGTTTGCCACAGTAATTCTGCAATAATCCACAACTCAATGGAAAAATCCCATTGTTTTTTTGTTGAGGGAACCAGTGCAATGCTAACTTCCTGGTTGTCCTACAAAATAGGCTACGTCATCCCTACAGCACTCTCAATATATGTGTCAGACACATGCTTGTGCTGTGTGTCAGGAGCATTTACCCCCTTTGTGTGGTTGGTGTGAACGCAGGAATCGAACCCTGGAGCGGACCAAACGACTGCTCCCCGGTCCGCCTCAAAGGGGTGGTCTGGGCCCGCTGTCAAGTGAACTTTTAAGTGGTTAATTTCTGGTGTGAACACCATTCAAACAAATCCCAGCATGCGCACCATTTAATCTGTCATTCCATTGCTTAAAAGAATGCCTCCTTTTTTGGTGAATGGTGGCTGTAAGCATGTTTGCTAGCAAAATGTCGAGTGGCAGGGGACAAACCTGGACTCACGGCGCAATCAGATGCCTCCTGAATATCTGAGCGGGAGAGAACATTACTCAGTTACTCGGGAAGATGTATAAGAACACCGAGGTATGCCTGCATTAATAAATTACTTAACTGCTGCTGATGTGCTGCACATCGACACCAACACAAACAGAACCTGACGGTGCTCCATGATTTAAGATATCCAGCTAGAAATTAGAAGCCAGTTTGTTGTCTTTTTTGTCTTTTTACCCGCCATCTGTCTGGCCAATAATCAAATGATGTTTCCACCATGTGAGTTTTGTTTACAGTTTCTGGACCGTTTGAATTTTGCCTTTGCAAACCAGACCAGCTGTAAAACTGAAATAATGCATCATCCTCACATTAGTTTGGTTCAGGAATGAGACCTTTAGGTGTGAACCCAACCTGAGTGTCCAATACCTGAGTTGACTCATAGTATCCACTATCCAATGTCAAGGTGGCTCTCTAATGAGCAGGATTTCACAGTCAAAGTCACCTACAGCCAGAGAGGCTCTCAGCAGAGGAGAGAAACTTGTTAATGGACAATAGGGAAGACCATGAGTTGGGCAGGAGAAAATAAGAAACAAATCTTTCCCCAGAAATGACAAGAAATTGATAGTAAGAATCAGATAACAAGGTACATAACAGGGTTTCTGCAGTGACAGCAATAGTAAAGATGAACAGAGAGAAAAAGGAGAGCGCTGTATGTCACTGTGGACCTCTGCGCTGCAACGGTTCCTCAGTCCAACAGGGCAGTTAAGCATTACTCGCCATACAGATGTGTAACTTGTTTGTACTGCTATGTAGAGGGAGAGAGGTGAGACTGTGAAGCAGTGTATGTATGTGAATTTGTGTCCACATGAGACAGAGAGAGGAAAAAGCATGAGGGGGGAAATGGGAGAGGGAGTATGTGTGGTTATGCTGGTATGCGGGTAGTGGGGGAGGTCGCTGGTTTGACCGTTAAAAATTCCACACCTTGAAATAACAT